>JAUIMM010000324.1:3787500-4387500 GCA_031769625.1 Taudactylus pleione | reverse complement strand
CACTCAAGATGCGATCGCTCGCTTCCAGCTTATGCAAATTTGGCACACACCCAGCGAGGCAAGCGATCGCAAGACAAGACAGAAGCATGCCCACTACATCTTGGTGTACGATTGCAAAAGCGATCATTAATAAATGGGCCCGAAAGGCTTTTCCTATTGCTGTATTTACTGCAAAACGGTAGAGGTATTAGCCAAACTCTGTACTGAGGTAGACAGCACATCTACCCATGGGGATGGCAAAGGATTTGCAGGGAGTACCTGCTGTGGCCATCCCACAGGGAGGACTACCACGGGGACTGCGATGTGGTCCATTAGTTTTGCCAGTGACAATATTAAAATGAACCTCTATATACCCCTGCCTGTACTAAAATCCTTCCTATAAACCTCTAAGGATGATGCTAATTTGCGTACGCAGTCATACAATAAATAGAGACTCCAGACTCAGAACCTGTGGTTCCAAAGCACAAAGTATTATTCAAGTAAAAGTACAGTCAGTTACACGCTATGATCTGTGTACAATTTAGCGCAAAGGAATTATACAGACCCAAGTACAGTATACATAAGCAGCGCCTCTGGACCAGATCCCGGCCTTCAGAAAGAAAACCTCCGTCAATCAGCATTCAGCAAGAAGACTAAAGACCCAGTGTTTGAGCACACATGTTTATACCCCCCCAGAATAGACAGGACAATAGAGAAGTTTCTTGCTTATGCCATTGGTTCCCAGGGGAGAAGCATATGTTACAGTGCATTTAACAGGCTGGTTCAAATAGACTCGCCCAGCCTCTAACAACTGAGGGTCTTTTCCCTCCCACCTCCCCATGCTGCATCCTAACAGTTGTTCCTAAAATATACATTTTGTTGCTTGTAGTCTCTGCAGTCCATAAGTTGGGAATGCATGATGCGATCACACCGATAGTACCGGAATTCTGTTGAAAGAGTACGCATCAGTTCGAAACCAAACATGGCTGTCTTAACATGTATAGAATCTTAGTTATCAAATATCTTTATTTCTCAGCATTTAAACTAACTGAACCAACTTAGATCATATACTTTAAAGCTTATTAAACCTTATGTGTGAATATGTAATGTGTGAGTATTCGGGGTTTGATATAAAGATGTATTAATGTGTGTATGAGGAATGGTGCACTTAACTCTCACTAAGTGAACATTTTAGCAGTGTGACATGCTGAGCCAGATAGTTCCACATGCCAACTCTGTGAGCAGTCCCCCCCCCACCTGTCCCAGGCTTCAAAAGAAAAACTCTTTATTCTCCCAGTCTCTTGTGTGAAATGCAAATAGCCCAGCTAGAAGAGACAGACCTAAGATGACACTCTAGTCTTTGAAATCATGTCCTTGCAGGAAGCCTGCTAATGTAGGTGTGTATTCGAGCCAGACCACCTGTAGTGAGGGCAGACACTGTCCAGGAAGCTTATCTACACAAGCTAGTTGTCACGTAGCCATTTCTGAAATATATCCTTTATAATATGTAAAGTCATGAAATAGGCTTCTGGTGAATCGCCGTAACTTATGGCGATGGTCACAGATGCATTCGCATGATGCTAACAGTATTATCGCCACATGTACTAAAGTGTGAGTTTATCTAAATGGCGCTTAGGCAGCCATTTTGCAAAATGGCATCTTGCGGCCAGTCGCAAGATGGTGTCGCTGCGATTCAATTTTAAACTGATCTTGTCTAAGCCAATAATCCAGTTTCGACAGTCCACCCTTTGATAGCGAACAACATGCTATCACAATCTGATCTTAAAATTTAATTTAGGCTTACATTTATATATTATTTAGTGTTATTATGGGATGGCACAAGGTGGTTCTTAATCCATCAATAATGTGTCTCTGGTTGGGGACATAAAACTACTATTATACACACACCATGGATCTTGGAAGATCATGTGAAAGGTGTGGGGATGCACCAGTCTTATAAAAGCAGTCTTGAAGGGGAATTGAGACTTTACATCATCTGAGATGTTTTAAAAATAACATTTCAATAATAAATTTTTATGCATGGCTAAATATAATACATTAAATGATGGTATTTCCTAGCTCAGGGTTGTAATGCAGTTCTGTATTTACCTCGGTATTCATACTGGCCACTATCATAATTTCATTCTTTGGTTTTACTCTATTTTTACATTTTCCACACTTCAACACAATAGGAACACACCGGACGCATATGCCAATTATTATGATGACAATCAGTATAAGGATTAAGAATTTGCCTATGCTGGCGATCACTTCCTGGACACATTCCCCTAGACCTGGGAACCATTTCACTGGGTTCAGCCATGAAACCCATCCTTCTATCTTCTACCCTACTTCAGCCACTGAAGCGTTATGGTTCTTGCGAAATTCCCACTTTAGCTGCAGAATTTCATCCATCTTCCGGTTTATCACCTCCTTAGGGTCGCTGGTGTCATTGGTGACATAGGTGCAACATTTTACTCCAAATTGGGTGGCTAACATTACGCAATACCCTCCAGTAACAGCAGTTAAATAATTCAACACTAGCCTGTGTTGCACCAGTTCTTTCTTGTACACTTGCAATTCTCTCCCTGTATACCTGAATGTGTCATCGTACATCTCGGTGATATTATCTATCAATTTAGCAAGTTCCTGAATATATCTAAATTTTAATGTACCCCGAGCAATTCTGGTGGGATCCAGTGCGACTAAAACTTGAAACCAGTTGTCTCACTAATTAACCGAGTGGCTTTATGCACATCACCAGGTATCATATTTCTCTTACCTCTGTGTTCATATTGCATGTGAAGATATGGTGATGGTGTGTTTTTATGTATACCAAGAATTTCAACATGTGTGAGGGTCATAACTTCTGGAAGTATTCTTCCCAAATAACATAACAATTACAATACTAAAATTGATCAGACACTCCCCTGATTGGCATTGCACTCCTCCTGACTCCACTCCATCAGCACTGCCATCAGCTCCCATTTCCTCAATCGGTCCTCCATCACAAACACTGAGTATCCCCAAACAGATCATCACAACAAAAACTCTGGAAAAAAGAAGAACTAGGATGACCACAGCAGACCACTCCATTGCTGGAAGCACTGATCTACACATTTCTTTGACTCAGATATCTCACCGTCACCTTTTTAATCCTTCCAGCACAAGCTCGCAATCAACAGGTCCACGTTATCGGCCTTGTCTCCGCCTTGTTTCTCCACCGGTTGGTTGACCTCCCTTTAGTGAGTGGAATGGACCCATGTATCTTCCTCGGCCACCCTTTGAGGATGTTGTATCGTCAGATACGGACCTTTCCACCGATCAGTCAAACAATATGAGCTAAAAAAAAAATTTGGATCATAACAAATTCTCCAGGTTTGACATCATGACAGCTTGCATTAAATATGTCGGTTAATAACACTTTCAATTTCTGTTATTTGCATTCATCTTTGTGAGACCCTGCACAGTAAGATCATTATCATATTTTCACATGAGGCTACCTGTTTGAACAGTATCTCAAAGGGGGGCAAATAAAGGAAAAGACAGTCTGGGATAATCTTAGTGTTGTTACCCATCACCTTACACATGTTCTTGGAAACGTCACCTGTAAAATAAGTCCCCCTATAATTTTTTTTTTTAATTCTAGGGATATAGTATCTGCATACAGGTTCCTGCAATTAAATCTTGTTATTAATAGCTACTGCTCTAAATAATATCTGGGCCACTGGGTTGGATAGTATTCCGAGTAGTTGACCTCAGCCTGGCATGGCTGCCGTTTATCCTTAGCAACCTTGTGTCCTATGAGTGGGAGATAAAGCACAACAGTTTAATATCATTTAAACATGACCTAAAATACAACAATAAATCGTCCACATTTTACATTAGAACAGATACATTGGCAGGTTGAAAAGATTGTAAACAGTCATATAAGGCCTGGGAGAAGATACTGGGGTTACCTATGCACACATGGGAAACTCGTGTTCCTGTGTGGTGTTCTTCACTTTGCAGATCTTACTTACGTATCCCACTTGGTGACAGTTAAAACATAATTTTGAACGGGGTGGATGAAAAGATTGTTGTGGGATTTCAGCAAGAGGGAACGGTGGTGTGTATGGGTAAGGATAGGGAGGGTAAGGATATTGTGCGGGATATGAGTATGGGACCTATGGTTGTGTATGATATGTGGGGTAAGGATGTGTTTGCTGTGGTGTGTGATTGGTGAGGACATGTAATTGCTCAGGTGCAGGTGTGTGTGTGGGTGCAGGTGTGTCGGTTGGCTGTGATGTTATTGTCATTCCTTCCAGAGCTTGGATACTGACAGCCATTAGTTTTTTGCTCTGAGTCTCTCTCTTCTTTGTAATATTTTTATCATGTTCTATGGCAGACTCTATGAGGTTATCTATTGTAAGTCCCCTCCAGCCAGGCTGTGAGGTCTGAGCCCGAGTCTTTAAGTCGTCTCTCAGACCGTCCATGAGTACCATGACTATCATTCCACTGTGGTGAGTGCTATCTTTAATATCTTCTATCCCAGTGTACTGGGTGATAGCCTGCAGAGCCTGGTCGCAATAGTCTTCTGCAGTTTCACTCTCCTTTTGCTTGATTGTGAAAATTTTGTTCCAGTTAACTACTACTGGAAAATATATACCCAATTGAGTTACAATGCGGGAACCTTGGTTTACTTGGTCTGTTAAGGGAATGTCACCATCCAATACACAATCCGTGATAAATTTTGTCACATCGGTATTGCGTGGCAGACAGGCCCTTAACACCACACGCCAATCTTTATTAGTTGGCTCATGTGAACTACCCAAATTTCTCAAAAATCTTTGACATTTGGCTAGTTCCTTTTTGGAATCAGGGAAATCATTTATGATGGAATTTAGTTCTGCTCTTGTCCAATGACAATGCATTACCACTTCCCTCGTGGGCACTACACCGTTCGCATCTGCATTTCCGTTTGGAACAGTTATCGTCCGAATGGGATGCAGACCGGTAGCGTTGCTACCTCTGACCTGGTTACCTAGCTGGGGGTTTAATCTGCTGCTGCTACGTATGGTATTAACAACTTCCTCTACGGGTGCAGAGTGTGTTAACACTTCCCTTGCTGTTACCGATGGAGATGGCGGCACCACCCATGATTGTGGTGATGCAGCATCTATCATTTGCACAGCATGGGAAATGGCAGACATTACAATAGGCTCATCATCCACATCATAAACATTTTCTTTATGGTTGCTTAAGAGAGGGTACAAATTGCTTGTTACATTTTTATGGGTATTTTTGGTAACTGTACTTGCACCTCCATCCACATAAGGTGGGGGAGGTGAGCGTGAACTGCTGGCAATACTCTCGACAACACTACCTTGTCGCAAGTGCGCGCCATTTTGCGGCTCGGCCATATTGCAATTTAGCGTCGTGGATGTATTTTCTGGCAATGCGCTCGTGACACTAGTTTGCGTCGCTTGCACATTTTTAAGCCACGCATCCCCTTCATGCTGCCACAATTTTACACATTCAAAATATTTGACCTTTTTCTCTCGGGAGCGCATCAGAATGATGTGATCCCGGACATTATTTAATACATCCTTATCAAAACTACCAATTCTGGGAAACGGTCTAACATTCTTCATCATCATTTTAAACCATACATCACAATACCTTATTGCATAAGTACCGTACTTAGTATGCATTACACGACGGGCGATCCAATCAGAGCTTTCATTAGCAGCACATCATTGTCTAACATCTCTACTGTTTGCATGGCTCCCATTCTGAGACAAAATCCTACGCTTTTCAATAAAGATTTAAACTGGTGAAAGACAATCAAGATACTTTCACTTACCTGTGGACGGTTTAAGTCGGCGCGCCCAGACACCTGGATAAGATTTGAAAAAGGCAACTTCCACACCTGGATAAGATTTAGTAAGGCAACTTCCATACCTATGGGAGTTTATATGTCGGCCGCTCCCACGCACCTCTCTACAACAAAGACAACATGTACACCTGCTACTGTGTATAGAACGGTAAAGCTACTTACCGAGCGGCTAGGCCAACCCTTGCACCTAGCCCTTAAGGATCATACGATACCCTTAACTGTCTAACAAATACTCACTGTTACACACTCTTTCCTGCGCAGAAAAATATACAGATATTGATAACAATTGAAAAAGGTAAACCTCGATGGCTTTGTTTAAACACGTGGCAGTAGAACCGGAAGTACGTATACACTATTGTGCGACCAGACGCATACACAATAATGCGAATACCACATAACTGTATAATGACTTTTTAACTGTGTACGCAAAAGTGCGTCTTTGCTGTGCGCAGAGCTGCGACTCAGCCACGTATTCAATACTGTGGCACCTCTTTTAAACATTAGGTTCTATCAACAAAGGAAAACAAACTTTTCCTTTCTTGTCCCTGGATTCTAGTCAGCTTCCTTTGCTCACACGAAAACGGATAGCAATTTTTCAGCACAAAACGGTTGCAGGAAAACCCTGCATGTGGCCACTCCACCCTTTGCTGAGATATCGATAGCTGTATGTGCCGTGTGAGTAGGTAAGTGACTTCACTCGACGAGCCCCCATCTGACGATATTAAAATGAACCTCTATATACCCCTGCCTGTACCTTCTAAAATCCTTCCTATAAACCTCAAAGGATGACGCTAATTTGCGTACGCAGTCATACAATAAATAGAGACTCCAGACTCAGAACATGTGGTTCCAAAGCACAAAGTATTATTCAAGTAAAAGTACAGTCAGTTACATGCTATGATCTGTGTACAATTTAGCACAAAGGAATTATACAGACCCAAGTACAGTATACATATGCAGCGCCTCTGGACCAGATCCCGGCCTTCAGAAAGAAAACCTCCGTCAATCAGCATTCAGCAAGAAGACTAAAGACCCAGTGTTTGAGCACACATGTTTATACCCCCCCAGAATAGACAGGACAATAGAGAAGTTTCTTGCTTATGCCATTGGTTCCCAGGGGAGAAGCATATGTTACAGTGCATTTAACAGGCTGGTTCAAATAGACTCGCCCAGCCTCTAACAACTGAGGGTCTTTTCCCTCCCACCTCCCCATGCTGCATCCTAACAGTTGTTCCTAAAATATACATTTTGTTGCTTGTAGTCTCTGCAGTCCATAAGTTGGGAATGCATGATGCGATCACACCGATAGTACCGGAATTCTGTTGAAAGAGTACGCATCAGTTCGAAACCAAACATGGCTGTCTTAACATGTATAGAATCTTAGTTATCAAATATCTTTATTTCTCAGCATTTAAACTAACTGAACCAACTTAGATCATATACTTTAAAGCTTATTAAACCTTATGTGTGAATATGTAATGTGTGAGTATTCGGGGTTTGATATAAAGATGTATTAATGTGTGTATGAGGAAGGGTGCACTTAACTCTCACTAAGTGAACATTTTAGCAGTGTGACATGCTGAGCCAGATAGTTCCACATGCCAACTCTGTGAGCAGTCCCCCCCCCACCTGTCCCAGGCTTCAAAAGAAAAACTCTTTATTCTCCCAGTCTCTTGTGTGAAATGCAAATAGCCCAGCTAGAAGAGACAGACCTAAGATGACACTCTAGTCTTTGAAATCATGTCCTTGCAGGAAGCCTGCTAATGTAGGTGTGTATTCGAGCCAGACCACCTGTAGTGAGGGCAGACACTGTCCAGGAAGCTTATCTACACAAGCTAGTTGTCACGTAGCCATTTCTGAAATATATCTTTTATAATACGTAAAGTCATGAAATAGGCTTCTGGTGAATCGTCGTAATTTATGGCGATGGTCACAGATGCATTCGCATGATGCTAATAGTATTATCGCCAAATGTACTAAAGTGTGAGTTTATCTAAATGGAGCTTAGGCGACCATTTTGCAAAATGGCGTCTTGCGGCCAGTCGCAAGATGGTGTCGCTGCGATTCAATTTTAAACTGATCTTGTCTAAGCCAATAATCCAGTTTTGACACCAGCATCTGTGAAAAGGCAGCCCAGGGAGAGTCCTGAGGGAGAGGCTCCGGGGCTGATGGGCCTGGGGCTGTGTAACAATTAGTACAGAGACCCTCCTGAATGAGATCCCCTGGGGCTACGCCCGCTGAGCAAGACGTAGACACAAGCGTAGGAGCAGCAGTCGCAGTCTGCTTATTATTCTTTCTTCTATTAGACATAGCCACAATAATAATAGAATACACAGTATGATACAGTGCAGTGAACACCCTGCAGTATGTGTAAATTGGCACAATGTATTGTGCAACTGCTTTAAACATGCACAATGAAATGTGCAACTGCGTTATATATGGCACAATGTAGTGTGTAACCGCTATATAGTATGTGATAGCCCTCACAGCTGTGAGGTTCCATGAACCCCTATACCTTAGTATGACAGGGTATTTAGAATCAGGGCCACCAACAGACATGCTGGGTCCAGGTGACAGGGGGCATGGCCTAATCACGGGAGGTGTGGCCACATCCCCTTAGAAAAAAAAATAAAAAAAAATTTTGCAGCAAGGTGCTGTATGCCCCTCAGCCCGGAGCACAGCCAATGGGGGGTGCGATCAGAGTGATCGCTCCTCCCATAGGTAGAGGAGACTTACCCGGCTGCTGCTTTAGCAGCCACGAGCAGTCTCCCAGTGCCGTAAGAGGGAGGGGGAGCGGTGCCGGACCCCTTCAGCAAGCCCGGGCCTGTTTAATTAGTACCCGCTCCCCCCCCTCTCAGCACCCCTGTATAGAATAAAGGAATAGTTATAAACTGACAGTAAAGAAGTAGAAAATAGAGATTCGCGCTACATACAAAAAAAGGAAAGACTTCGGCGCAGTTGGCCAGCGTAACAAAAAAATTGCCGTATTCTAGAACATACATTCCCTGAATTTAAAGGAAATACAGTTTACAGCATACTTATGTGAGTACAGAGCATGTATGACTTTTTTTTTAAATTTAAGTGGTGTGGTCATATACCTCTGGCACCACAGATAGTTGTGTGCCGTGGATTATAAACGTATATGTGTATGTATGATAGCCTGAAGCTCAGGGTGTTGCTGGGTCTCGTAGTGGGCCAGGCGTGGTAGTGACTGATATGGTGGATAAGGGGGGGTGTGGGCAGGGTTGTACTGGCCCACAGGGGTACAGGGGAAATCCCCGGTGGGCCCCACTGCCTATGGGCCCCACCACTTACTCTAAGTGCACTTGAATTATTCATTGTGCACTTTATTTGTGGGTCAGTTACATGGTCTCTAATGTCTGTCAAAGCTCTGTGGGGGCTGGCCTCCCCTGTGGTAACTGACCACACCCTAATGCATGGGCCCCTTACCACTGCATTCCCCCGGTGGGCCATTCATGCTCCAATCCGACACTGGGTGTGGGTACTGATTGCCAGGGCTTGCTGGAGGGGCCTGAGTCTGCTGCTCCCCCCACTTAGTCTTGTCAGTGGTAGCAGTGCTCAGCACATACTGCTGTGTGCTGGGCTTCAGTGAATAGAGGGAAGATGCTGCAGCAGTCTCCTCTGCCTTCAATTGTTCGGAGGGAGACCTGCTCCTTGCTAACTAGCACAACAGCGCCCCGCTGTGATGCCGTAGATACTGTTTTTTTTTTTTTTTAAGTACCAGGGCTCTCTACAGCCCTGTACACTGGTGTATGGTAGTGCTGATTCCCTGTACTATAATGGTAGTGGTATAGTGTAACTTGCAGTGCAGCTATGTGGTTCTGAATCCCTCTGTACTGTGAGAGTCTCCTGCATTCATCCTCCTTCATGGAATGCCAGGGATTAAAGATGCGTGGAGGTGCCTCCTCGAAGGAGGGAATGTCTTGAATAGGCTTCAGTCAGAGGCACAGTCACTAATATAAAATTCCTCACTGAAAATTCCTTGCCTTATCACCCGATTGGGTAACTTATCTAAGGAAACAGCCCATTGTCTGACTCAAAAACAGCACTCAAAGGCCCAAGGATTTAACCCAATGGTCAAAGTGTGGATTTTGAAGTGTGGGTATAGAGACACACTGCGTGCGCCAAAGGCACACTGAAAAATGGGCGTGACCACATGTCACAAGGGGCATGGCTACATGTCATGAGGGGTGTGGCATCCATCTCTCATTCCTTCAATTTCTCACCCATTGCACCTCTCACTACCTCCTTCCCTTTAACACCTCTGAACTTCTCACACCCACCTCTCTCGTTGTGACCTCCTGTATCTCTCATACTCTGCTTAATTTTCTCATCCTTTCTACATCTAATGGTGCGTACACACTGGGCGATATTACTGAGCGAATGCATGATTACGACATCGTAATCGTGCAATCGCTCAGTAATCGTGCACAAATCGTGCACTTATATATCGGAAATGACCAGCGATGCGTGCTCCAGCTGGTCGTTTTTGACATTGTCCATCGCCTGAACATGCTGGCCAATCTGACGATAACGACAGATTGACATGTTCAGGAATGATGGACTGTGCCTGCACTGAACGACTGATCGTTCAGTGCAGACACTACAGGTGATCAGGAACGACGGTGCGATTACGAAGCCGTAATCATATAGTCTTTCCTGATCGCCCTGTGTGTACACACCATAAGACGATGGAATGGCCCTCCGGCCAATCAGCCACCCTATCTGACGATTGGTAAGTGCATACATACTTACCTATCATCGGCACAATGTGTCGTGACTAACATCACAATTGGGCAGGCATTTACATGTGCCTGGCCAGTTGAGCTGTCAGTCACTGGAGGCCTTTGCAGCGAGTGTATGGGCGGTCGGCTGACCACGCGTACACACAGCACAATTTATAGATATACTGTATCTGCCATCGGCTGTGTTGCACAGCCAACACAATATGTTTGTGAAGTTACATTGTTCACAGGCATATCGTCTGTACACAATGGCTGATGCACACACAACATATTGGCTGATCAATTGAATGTCCAATATATCGGCCAGTATGTACCCAGCTTAATTTTCAGCTCTTAAATAACAAGGATAGTTAATGAGTAGAAATATATGCTGACAGGGCACCCACATGTAATAATTTTTACATTTCCCGGTTTTATTAATATAATTCAGTGGAAAAAAACATCCCTTTATCCCTTCGACAAAATCCCTGACTGAGATGTTGTGAGTGATAATACTGTAAAAGTGTATGTGTTTTCTGTTACTGGATGCTGCTTTCCTTTACTAGTCTCAGTCTGCAGACATCAACACAGCACCCTACCTCCCTAGACAGCTCCATCTTGCGAAAAAGCTCTGTCCCTGCGAATCTCCTCCGCAGCCTTATCATGGTATTTTCGCCGCCACTGCTACCCCCGGCACTAAGCCCCACCCCCGGCACTAAGCCATACCCCCCATGATTGCAGGCGCCCGCAACCCCCCCCCCCCCGCGACCTCTCTCCCTTAATTGCACTTACCTGCATGATCCGGGCTCCTGCGATGTCCTCCATTGCTCCGGTCAGGTGACATTCCATACTGCACTGGGACCCGGTCACCTGATGACCAGGCCGCAGTGCAGTATGGGAGACCAGCTGACCGGAGGGAGGACATCACTGGATCCCCGAACTCCAGTCCCTGGACTCAGGTAAGTTCATTTTTTTTTTACTATTTTTATTTTTTTGCAGTGTATCAGTGTGTAGTCTGTTTAGACCACACAGCTGATCACTGGGGCCTACTCCGGGCTCTGCTCTGCACATTAGAGCGGAGCAGGAGTCCGGTAACCAGGGAGACCCTGGATAACGCCACCTCCTGGAGGCGTTATTATCACAGGGCCTCCCCAGGTAGTTTTTTCACTATTTACTTTTAGTAACTTGCACAAAGATCGCATTTCCCATTACAATTATGGGAAATGCAATCTGATTACTAAAAATGAGTGATACTTAGGGGTTGGAGTAAAATTTTATGAATTCTACTCCAATTGACCTGTAGTAACTTTAGGTGAAACTAAAATAATGTGAAAAGGGTGTGAAAACACCCTTTTTCACTTTGTTTTAGTAAAAATAATGATAATAAATAGAGCCCTTGGAGAGGAAAGCTTTCTGCACTATAGTCTGACCCTCAGATCCCAGATGTGACATGCAGCTCCTCGCCATCCATGTCTCCTCATGTAAGAAGTCAGACACTGCTCCCCACGCTGTGCACAACTTCACACTCTAAATGCCACCTCAGAAGCCCACCAATTGGCAGAGCGGACCCCCCTTTATAACTAGCAGTTGAGTGCCGACACAGCTTCCCACATGCAGTGCGGCTAACAGGTGCTTTCCTTATAGGCAGGGGCTGGCTGGCAACTTTAAACCTGGGGGGGCAAACACAAGCATCTGGACCTCCATTTTCTACCAAATAACTGCAACGGAAAAAATAGCATAATAAATTTCTAGGAGGAGTGGTGTATCTAATGTGGGTGTGGTTTAAATAACATAGAACCTATCAGTCCTATCTGACAAAGCAAAGCCCTATCTCTTCTTGCTCATTAAAAAGCAGATGCCAGATCTGCCCCTCCTTTTTTTAAATTAGACCCCAGATTTCACCGACTCTCACCTACTTTATTAAAAATCGTACTCAGTCTCCACACGCACACACATACACACATATATATATATATATATATACACACACTGGAATACGCGGCACTCCGATCAGTAAGACTCCACACACGGCTTTAATGTTCAGCATTTCGAGGGTACTTTATTCCCTCGTCTTCAGGATACTATCCTGATGACAAGGGAGAAAAGTACCCTCGAAACGTTGAACATTACAGCCGTGTGTGGAGTCTTACTGATCGGAGCGACGCCTATTCCAGTGTGTGTATTGTACCCATGCCATCGGGTTGCTAAGGAGGGCACCTGACACTGATATGCATGATTGAGGGAGTGCTTCCCATCTTTGGAACTATATATATATATATATATATAATATATATACAGTCAGGTGCATAAATATTGGGACATTGACAGACTTTTCATATTTTGGCCTCTATTCACCACCACAATGGCTTTGAAATGAGACAAACAAGATATGCTTTTAACTGCAGACTTTCAGATTTCATTTGAGGGTAATTACATCCAAATCAGGTGAACGGTGTAGGAATTACAACGGTTTCTATATGTGCCTCCCACTTTTTAAGGGGCCAAAAGTAATGGGACAAACTAAACAATCCTAAATCTAACTTTCACTTTTTAATACTTTGCTGCAAATCCTTTGCAAGCAATTACAGCCTGAAGTCTGGAACGCATAGACATCACCAGACGCTGGGTTTCATCCCTGGTGAGGCTCTGCCAGGCCTCTACTGCAAATGCCTTCAGTTCCTGCTTGTTCTTGGGGCATTTACCCTTCAGTTTTGTCTTCATCAAGTGAAATGCATGCTCAATTGGATTCAGGTCAGAGGATTGACTTGGCCATTGCATAACATTCCACTTTTTAGCCTTAAAAAACTCTTTGGTTGCTTTTGCAGTATGCTTCGAGTCATTGTCCATCTGCACTGTGAAGCGCCGCCCAATGAGTTCTGAAGCATTTGACTGAATATGAGCATATAAGATTGCCCGAAACTTCAGAATTAATTCTGCTGCTTTTGTCAGCAGTTACATCATCAATAAATACAAGGGAACCAGTTCCATTGGCAGCCATACATGCCCACGCCATGACACTACCACCACCATGCTTCACTGATGAGGTGGTATGTTTTGGATCATGAGCAGTTCTTTTCCGTCTCCATACTCTTTTCTTCCCATCACTGTGGTACAAGTTGATCTTTGTCTCATCTGTCCACAGGATGTTGTTCCAGAACTGTTATGGTTTTTTTAGATGTTGTTTGGCAAACTCTAATCTGGTCTTCCTGTTTTTGAGGCTCACCAATGGTTTACATCTTGTTGTGAACCCTCTATCTTCACTCTTGTGAAGTCTTCTCTTGATTGTTGACTTCGACACATATACACCTACCTCCTGGAGAGTGTTCTTGATTTTGGTCAACTGTTGTGAAGGGTTTTTTCTTCACCAAGGAAATAATTCTTCTGTCATCCACCACTCCACCACAGTTGTTTTCCGTGGTCTTACGGGTCTTTTGGTGTTGCTGAGCTCTCCGGTGCGTTCTTTCTTTTTAAGAATGTTCCAAACAGTTGATTTGGCCACACCTAATGTTTTTGCTATCTCTCTGATGAGTTTGTTTTGATTTTTCAGCCTAATGATGGCTTGCTTCACTGATAGTAACAGCTCTTTGGATCTCATATTGAGAGTCGATAGCAACTGATTCCAAATGCAAATGTCACACCTAGGATCAACTTCAGACCTTTTACCTGCTTAATTGATAATGAAATAACGAGGGAATAGCCCACACCTGTCCATGAAATAGCTTTTGAGTTGATAGTCCCATTACTTTTGGCCCCTTGAAAAGTGGGAGGCACATATAGAAACCGTTGTAATTCCTACACCGTTCACCTGATTTGGATGTAATTATCCTCAAATGAAATCTGAAAGTCTGCAGTTAAAGCACATCTTGTTTGTTTCATTTCAAAGCCATTGTGGTGGTGAATAGAGGCCAAAATATGAAAATTCTGTCAATGTCCCAATATTTATGCACCTGACTGTATATATATATATATATATATATATATACACACGCCTACCTCAGTGAAAATAATACCCCAGATCGAAGTCACTTCCATTAAATAAAACATACCCAAATTCTGTCTCCTCTTCTACATTAAAAATCGTACTCCAAATTTGACAAATTAAAAATAATACCTCAAATATGTATTTTTTCCCTCCCTCATAGCACATAATGACCCCAGGTCAGAAAACATTGCTGAATTAGGTATCAGGTCAGCCAATGTTCAAATCTCATATGTCTGTGTGCCATAAAAATTTTATATTTAACAGTCAGTATCTAAAATCTCATTAACGTTAGTGTAAATGATGTTTCACATTTGAAGAACAGACTCCTTTGTGTAAAAAATGTAGTATTCAGTTGCTTGAAAAAAAAATATTAGCAGGTTTGTACTTACCTGCCACCCTCAGGTTCAGTAATATGGTGTGGCGCACAGTTGTGTCTCACTCCATCCATTTCATTTCTGATTGGCCATCATGATGTCTCCAGAATGATGTGTCAACACTTAGGAGGGGAGAAGTGAAAGAAGGGTTTGGCAAGAGGAAAAGTGTTAGGGGCACAAGGGTAAAAATATGCAAATGCAGAAGCTGGCGGGGAGGGCAGATATAATAAGATGAGTAAATGGAGACAGAAAGACAGACATACAAAGGGGGAGAAAAAATGGGCAAACACACAATAGCAGGGAGGAAAAATGAAGGGAAAAGAGGCTGGTACAAACAGCAGATGGGCAGAAAGGCCAGCAAAGAAGAAGGGAAGAGGGGATGTTGCAGGCAGAGTATGGGCAGAGAGGCTGACACAGGCAGATGATGGGCAGAGAGGCTGACACAGGCTAATGATGGGCAGAAAGGCTGGCGCAGGCAGAGGACGGGTAGAGAGGCTGGCGCAGCCAGGGGATGGGGAGGTGGGCTGACACCGACAGACGATGGGCAGGAAGTTGGCACAGACAGACGATGGGCAGGAAGGTGGTGCAGAAAAAGAGAAGAGAGGCTGGTACAACAGAGGATGGGCAGAACTGCTGGCACAGAGGATGGGCAGGTAGGTTGGCGCAAACAGAAGCTAAGGAGGTAGACTCAATATGGACAGAGAGGGTGGCACAGAGGAAGGGAAGAGAGGCTGGAGCTGACAGGATAGGCAGAAGGACTGGCACTGAAAGAAAATAGGCAGAGAGGTGGGCACAGACAAAAGGGAAGCGAGGCTGAAGGTAGAAGACTGGCATAGGTGAGAAAAGGGCAGAGAGGCTGACATAGACAGAAACAGAAAGGGGAGAATAATGAAAAAAATAGGGACAGGAAGATACTGACCTTTTCCTTCAGTTGTTGCATGAGGAAGGAGGAGCAGGAGAATGCTTCACAGGCTTGTGGAGGAGGCGGAGCCACATGCTTTGGAAAGGATTGGAGGAGAGCACAATGGGATGCACATCCATGCAGAATGTGTGCAGCGCTGCTGCAAGTAGTTGAAAAAAGTCCCAAAACAATGTTCCCCCATTCTCAGATGCCCACCCCTCCCCCTCCTAAATCCGCTACTGTGACCGACTGCAGGAAAACACTGTGCAGACTGCACACTCAGACTAATACAGTGACAGCGGCTGGGCAGCTCCTTCTATCAGTCTCCCAGCCGTCAGGTAGCAACGTGGTGTGCGGCTCCAGCAAATTAAGTCAGGCTGGTCCAAAGTGCTAAAAATTGTACAGGACTGGGGCGCAGAAGCCCGCTTGGCACACACTTGCAGGTGGGCGGGTGGCAGTGCACTGCCGGAGTCCACTACGAATACGCAGCATTTACTAGGGGTGGGGCTGTCCTCCACTAACACTGACAGCCTGTGAGCAGTGTCAGTATAGCGGGCGGAGGCATGCCTCTCAGTGCTGGAGCCACGCCTCCGCCCTCCATGCAAGTTAGAGAAAACAAAAAAGGTTTAGTGCTTGAAGTGCCAGTATGCCATACTGTTGCATACCGGCACACTTCGAGCACTGTATATATATATATATATATATATATATATATATATATCAGAGCAGGGCCCTCCACCATCTTGTGCTTCTCCTTACTTTACTTTCATCTACTTCCCACTAGGGCACCTAACACTTGGTTGCTTTTGCTCTGCTGCTTATGTGGGTGTTGTGGTTGCTAATGTAGCAACGTATATTATCCATGTCCTTGTTCTGAATTCTATTGTATTGTACTGTAAGTCTTTAGTTGCCTAATTGTATATATAATTTGTAAGGCGCTGCAGAACACTTGTGGCGCGATATCAATAAATGATAATATATATATATATATATATATATATATATTTTTTTTTAATTTACTTATTTTTAATTTATTTTTTTTGCTCATCATCACATTAGGAATGATTTTTGCAGTGGAATTGGGTCCTATCATTTCACAATGGAATGTTGTCTAGTCAACAGAATCTCAGTAACAGTTTATGCTGTAGCCAAATATCTAGTCCAGTCAAGCACTACTTGTCAAATGGGGATTACTCAGTTAATTTATAATTATATTATCATATAGTCGATGACATTTGTGGTATGTTCAGATTATCTTAGTTTTCTTTTGTATTTTAGATGTCAATACAAGCATGACTTTCAGTTGGTTTAGGGTTTATATAAATTCTCAGGATCTTCTCTGCAGGAATCACAGACGTGAAAAGGTGTGATAAATCAATTTTATATTTGACTTATATTATCTCACAGTGATCTTGAGAGATACAGCTTTCCAGAACAGTTCAAATGTGTAACTGACAGCTATGTTAGCAGCTGGGCATCGCAGTGATGTTTGTATCACATTGAATGCATGCAAAAGCAGCCGGCATTTACTGTACACTGTAGGCAATATATATATATATATATTTACACCCCATGCATTGCATTTGCAACATGATTTGTTCCAGATTCAGTTACTTGCTCCTTTTGCTCTTGTCACAACTCAGAATCAGCCCTTAAAGCTTCTATATAGTACAAACACATTTGAAATGAGGCTTGTAGAGTGATAATCTCACCTATATATCACAAGAATGTATCAACATTCTGAAGCAGGGACAGAGCTTGTGAGAAAGCTCTGTCTTTGCGAATCATCACATGACTCCATGCTTGCGCCAACGCCAGATAGCGCACCCTTTTTCACATTATTTTGATAAATAGAGCCCCTAGTGACTTAAATATAGCAAACGCTGACCAGTCCTGATCCAAACAATGCAAAATAACCTCACTAAGATAGTGTTGTGCCTTTTACTATGCAAATGGTATGAGGTGACAAAGCTATAATTTCTACAGCTCATGGAAATTTGAGAGGTTTCCTGAGTACCTTGACTAACAGATAACCTATTGTGTTGACACCTCATTTTCCCCACATCATAACGTGATAGGCTTCCTTTTTCAGCCTATTTTAGTAAAAAACAGATTGATAAATAGAGCCCTACATGTCTTATATAAAGCAAAAAACGCTCTCCAGTCCTGATCCATAAAATGCAAAATAACCTCACTCATTTTCCCTTCACTTTTAACCTTCCCTTTAACCTTCACCTCATTTTCCTAACATCATAAAGGGATAGGCTCCCTTCTGAAAATCAGGGTTTTGCATAAAAAATTGGAAAATTGTGTTGTGAGCATTTTAATGATCCTAATGTCTCAGCATATGGCATAACCTCCCAGGGTTCCAGAGGAGAGGGTTCTCCCTCAGTGACTGGGAGATCTCCTGAAAGTGGAGATAAGAGACCCAATAATATCAATTTTGTATAATTTGTGATTCCAAATGAAATTCCAAAAAGCCAAGTTTGGTATCTTCTAAATTAATCAAAAGATGGAGTGATTGAAGGTTTTAAATAAATAGCATTCACTTGAAATTCAGAAATCTCCCTTAAATGCCTGAGTGCATTCATTAAATGATGTAGTGAGAAGATAAGATCAGAGAGGTGAATCAGAACATTAGAAATGAAGGGCATGATTTCTATTTCCTCATCACCCAAATGGATATCCTGAATTTCATGTGATTAATGGATGATTAGCAATGAAGGGTCTAAAGACAGATTAAATAGGAGAAGTGATAAGGCACATCCGTGATGTGTGCCCTTAATCCAGGGCGGCCTGTTCCATTGGGCTTTTAGGGCAGCTGCCCAAGGGCCCGAAGCTTCAAGGGACCCTCCAGTCCCCTGCGGCCGCAGCCAGTTAGCAAATGTTGTCTTTTTTTAAAAGACTTTGTCCGAGCCGCAGGGCATCCCCCCGTGACGAGCGACCTCCCCCTTCCCCAGTTACGCATGGTACGCAGCCGAGTAGGGTGCCACGTAGTGGAGGACGCCTTGGCTACGATCATGCGGCCCGCGAGCAGACTGTGTCTCTGTGACACAGCTGCACTGCGCGTCTAGTGCTGTGTGACAATTAGCAGCCAATGAGAGTCTGTCAGACTCTCACTGACTGCTGCACCCACTGCCAGAGCCAGGTTGGAGCTCACTCATGAGCTCCATTTTCTGGCTCCCACAGTGGGTAATGGGAGAGACATCATGATGTCTCTCCCATAATGCAGAGCGGGCTGGCCTGGGAGGACGGACGGAGGAGCGGATGGTGGCGGCTGGAGCATTACATGTGTGACTACTGGGGGCACTACAAGGGGGGGACTACTACTGGGGGCACTGCATCGGGGGACCACTACTGGGGGCACTGCATGGGGGGGACCTCCACTAGGGCCACTACAAGGGGACTACTACAAGGGGAGGGGATTACTACTAGGGGCACTGCATCGGGGGACCACTACTGGGGGCTCTATATAAAGGGCAATACTGGGGGTACTGCATAGGGGGAGACTACCACTAGGGGCACTGCATCTGGGGACCACTATTGGGGGCTCTATGTAAAGGGCAATACTGGGGGTACTGCATAAGGGGGGACTACAACAGGGACCACTATTTAAAGGGCACTGCATAAGGGGTACCACTATTGGGGGCACTGCATGGTGGGGACTACTACTTGGGGGCACTATACAAGGGGCTTACTATTGGGGGCACAATGGGTGGGTAGGGGCCCCAGTGCATTGCTTTGTCCAGGGCCCACACTGCTGTTAAGACAGCCCTGCCTTAATCATCACATTACCCTCTCCCTGTAGCCCATTCAATAAACTACATAAAAATAAACTAACTCAATGAAATTCTGGGGAAAAGCCCTACTATATGAGTTGTATCCAAAGAACATTATCAAAATACTTGTGTATATCGATATTAAGAAGCATAGTACTGAGCTAGGGTCATGCATGGAGGCTACACTGGCCATAATAGCTTATCGAATCCTTAAGTGAGTACAAGATTTTCATAGTTTCCAGCTGATTGGCCGTCAGTATGTCTGGAAGCATCGAGTGTAGACATGTTGCAACCAGGGCTGCCAAGAGCCGTGCCGTTCCCGGGTGACAGGGGCGTGGTCTAATCGCGGGATGCTTGGCCATGCCCCCTTAGGAAAAAAACACAGAAAAAAAAACATTTTAGCACGATGGGAGGGGGGAGCTGTGAGCCCCTCAGCCAGGCACACAGCCAATGGGGGGTGCGATCAGCAGATCGCTCCTCCCATAGGCATAGGAGACTGCTCCAGCTGCTGCTTAGCAGCTTCGAGCAGTCTCCCACTGCAGCCTAGCACACAGCAAAGTGTGCTGGGCTGCTGTGATGTAGAAAGGAGGGGGGGGCGGTTCCGGACCCAGTCCCCCGCCGAGCCCCTCCAGCAAGCTCGGGCCCTGTAACTGTTACCCCCCTTTTGGCGCCCCTGGTTGCAACTATGTTTGTGAACATTTGTAAATCTATATTTCATTGGTGTATATGAAGCCATGAAGTGTGGGTCCTTTCAGTAAAAAGATGGTATGGGCATCATTGAATGTGGGATGACAGGGATCTTGTCTCTGTATCAGTTAGTATAGTTTGAGTAAAGCGGGTGTTATATTATGATGCAATTATTTGTAATATTCGCTGAAGAAACCAGAGGCTTTATGGGCCTCTAAATCCACTATTGTGCTACTTAGATTTGACAGATTTCTGTCCATGTACATCATGATTCAATAATACAGCCACCTCGCTATGATTAGACTGAAATGGGCTGGTATATTCATTAATTCAATTATCCCTCAAAGTGGAGCTGTCCCCAGTCCTTCAATGTGTCTCCTGCAAAAACACAATATCAGCCCTAGACTTTTTAAGAAAGAAAGAGATTCTCTTCCATCAGATAGGCAAATTCAAATCTCCAACATTCCAAGACACTAGTTTAAAGTTTGAGTTTTGAATTGTTGGATGTGACGTGTGTGTCGGTGTGGATGTATTTAGCATACATCTTCAGCCGCCATGGTGCCATGAAAAATCAGGTTCACAAAGAAAAAGTTCTCCCTATCTCAGCCTTCAGAGAGATCCAAGTTGGGGATGGGTGCCTGCACAGTAATTACTTAATCAAAGGACATGATAACACAAAACAATGCAATTAGTAATAAATTAAATGCGTCAAATGAAAAATTATTTTCCAAGGTTGTTCCTCCTGATCCTATTTTTAAGAACATCAACTATTCAGATATTGAGTTAAGAGATCTAGATTAAGAGTCCACGGTAGCCTAAAGCAAATGGAATGTGTCATCTGCATCACACTCTATTCCAGATTGTCATCTATTGTGATCTGCATCATCACACTCTATTCCAGATTGTCATCTAATGTCATCTGCATCTCTATTCCAGAATGGAGATCCATATGGTGTTATAATCAACCCTGGTTAATGCAGCTGGTCAGTTTCTGTCTATATTTGCTGGGGTTGCGTGTGAGGAGTCTCCAGATATTGAAATTCTGTCAAGGAACTTGTATATCCCCCACACACCAAAAGGGCAGAGAAAACATGGTCACCTAATAGATGAGGGACTAAATTATATAGAATGATGCATAAATAGAGAAACCTGGAATAAACACCCTACAATTAAGGAAAAAACCTGTACATCTATGTTATGTGTAAGTTGGACCAATATAGAGGGAGACGATAAATTTGAAAGATACAAAAAAGCTATTGGAATTTAACAAAAATTCTCCAGAAAGATAGAGTTAAGAAATAGTATTATGTGCAATAAATATCCAACTGTTACAGTAGCTGTGAAACGGAAACTACTGTAGGAAGTCACCTTAATATATCAGAAAATTATAGGGCCACAATACCAATTGAAATTGAATTAAAGGTAGAAGATACACAGCACCGTAGTGTAAATTCAGCTTGAATGTTACAGTAACTGCATGTAATAAAAAATGTGCGAAAAACAAACCTAGGAAGTTCAGCATGTAATCACAAATAACATTTTCTATAAGCAAAATTTATCAAGTGATGTAAGTAATAGAAAAACATGCCACAGTGACCTGATACTGTGTATATTACTATATTTATTAACTTCAATCCTACAAACTTCTTATAAACCACAAGCATAGGAAGGGGGGACACTGTTTTTTGTGTACTAAATGATGGACACTGAGGGCAACATTTCCTAAAGTTTTTTGGTATTTTTCTGGTGCATTTTAAACCACTGGATATACTGAAGGCAAAACCACCACAAAATCACAATTATTCAAAATCCCACAATACTCATCACCATTCCAATTTTTGACATGTAAAGAATGGAAACCACCATGTTTATAAAATGACTGTTTTGGAAACCGCCGCAAAACCGTACTACTGTTATATATACATTGGTGATGGAGCAGGGTGGGGCTTCATACAGCCCACCAGCCAGTGAGTGTATGACACTTGTGGGTATCAGTGCAGGATGCTCGAACAGCATTTACTGCAAATATAACACCGGGTCTCTCACAAGCAAAGTAGGAGACATCCATCTACCACCATGTCACTATACACAGTGGCAAGATGGCACCTGCGCATGCACAGTACTACCTACAATGGCCAACTTGGTAAAGAGAGTGAAGCCTTCCTGGAGGGACACTAAGGGGGGTATTCAATTACAGGCAAAATTGTCCGTTTTCGCCATTGTTGGTGAAATTGTCCATCTGATCTGCTGCGAACGGCCGATTTTGCAGCTAATTTCGCCAACAACAGCAAAAAATGGCAGTTTTTCGCCTAAAACTGGAGAAAAGTTTTCTCCAGCCGAGGGCAGGCGAAAAAATTAGCATTTTGGGGTAAAAATGTGGGGATTTCTTACAGAACACTTTGGACAGCCCCCTAATGATACTTTAGCGGAAAAAAAAATCGTAAGTTGCGCACTTTGGCAAAAAACGGGCGCTGAAATTTTGGTCAAAATTTTTTTTTCCGTGAAAAATCTCTTTAACGTATTGGGGCTGGAATTTCAAAGGGCCATAAGGATGCGCCAATTATTTTAAACATCGCACATGGCTGGCGCAGGCAGTTTTTTATAACTGCTAAAAAAAACACCTGTGCCAGCCACGTCCAATGTTTTGAGCACTTGGCGCATCCTTATGGCACTCCGAATTATCAGCCCCTATATGTTAAATGGATTTTTCACAAAAAAATAAATTTTAACCGAAATTCCAGCGGTCATTTTTGCCAAAGTGCACAACTTACGATTTTTTTTCCGATAAAGTATCATTAGGGGGGCTGTCCAAAGGGTTCTGTAAGAAATCCCCACATTTTTACCCCAAAATAGGGATTTTGCATTTTTTTTCGCCTGATCTGGGATGGAGAAGACTTATCTCCAGTTTTTTTTCTGCAATTGCGTTTCCACCTGTTTCTTGGCGAAAATTTCGCCGTTTTTTGGCGAAAAAACTGCCTTTTTCGCTGCTAATTGAATACGGCCCAAAGATGGGATCTGTAGCGCACTTCTCTCTCAACAGATTGCAAACATAATAACTGTACTTTACCTCCTTAACTTCTGATTGGCAGGTAACTTTCCAGTGTTTTTGCTGCTGTCTTGAGACAGTTTTAAGGTAGTCTGAGTGAAACAACTTTGGCCATCTCTAAATGCCACATTGTTGGTGGTTTCAGAATCACCTGCTGAATTTTAAGTCCAGTCTGGAGGTCAAACTACCACACAAAACGCCCTTTAGTAACTGTCACCCCGAGCCAATATAAAGTTCAACTGATTTAAATAATCTTTATTAGCAGGCCCTGCCAAGGAAATTTTTATGATGAAAACACATATTACATCCTTTCAAAGTTGTGAATAATTAAATTGATAATTTGAATTTTTCAATAGATGTAATAGTGATGAGGCTGGTTATTTCCAGCTATTCCACTATTTGCAGTGTTATTTGTTAGGTGGCACAGGCATTTTAATAATTGAAACCGTAGTTGACTATACAGCAGTCTATATGGAGTATGGACAGGTAAATTTTACTCCTCAGGCCTAACTGGTAGTGTAAGGTAACTTGGGATGAAGGTAGTCTAAGAATGTACATTAGTGAGCATGCAGCAGGTTCTTGACAGAAACAATTTAATGTTTGATCCTATAAAGTTGTCATGTACTAATAATAATGAATGCCACTGAGTGCCTATACTGTATATAGATACCTGGGAGAAATCTATGTTGTCTCTAAGATTGGGTTGAGTGAGTTAATGTAATCTCACCAGGTAACGTCATGCAGCAGCATTATTTGGATAATTGAATACCTGTGCGAAATGAGGTATGCCAAGAACGCAAATGAACTATTGCTGGATTGATGGATGGAAATATCTTTACAATATAGTGTGAACAAAGTTGTTTTTATCATTTAATTACCTAATTAACAAATACTCACACAATAAATTCCTTATTTGTTCTACTGTCTTAGTACAGGCTGGTTGTGGAGGCCAGAAGTAGGTCCTTACTGCTTTTCTTAGCCTGTATAACATAATATGACTGACCTAGTGATCTAGCAATATTATGTTACAGCACTAACTTTGAACACAGATGGGTTGAGGCAGAGTTGAATGTATTGGCATATCTATAATGGGTGCAGGCCATATGGGTATTAATAATGGGTGCAGGCCATAGGTGTATTAATAATGGGTGAGGCCATAGGGGTATTTATAATGGGTGCAAGGGGGGCCCTGCACTGCACACATTGCACCCAAAGTATACTTACCGTGCTCCTGTAATTAGGTTTCTCCTCCCCAACTGCACCATCTTCCCCGTGACCTCTTTGGGAAGATGGCACCACGCAGTTACAGCAAAGAGCATTTGCTTTTTAGTGTGCATTTGCCATCTTCCCGTATATCACTGGGAAAATGGCGCCACATAGGAGGAGGGATCCACATGCGTGAGTGAGGTACATTGCCTGGTAGGGGGGAGCTGCTCAGATGAGGGGGTCTGCTGCACATCAGAACCCTCGGCGTTAATATGCCTTGTTTAATACTTACCTCTCTAGAGTTCCGTGTCAGCACTGCAACAGCACCACGAATCAGCATAACATACATAATGTGTTAGTATTAGGGATGTTAGGGACCCATCTTATGGGGTTCACCTTGACTAGGTGGATGGGCAAACATTTTTGGCCAAACATGTACTAAGAACCTCACTTATACTCCATGTTAATTGTAGAGTTTATTAGGATTATTTTGTCTATCATTGTTCTTAGTACCTAGAGTGTGCGCCTGAATTCTATGTCCTCTGCAGTAGGGAAGTCTCCAAGACCATGGCGCAGACACAATGCCAGAGTCTACTGCACCACATGGAGTCTGCACATAGGCCCCCTCCTCTTTTAAACAGCCCCTGTTTAAATGTATGCCAGTTTGCGTAACATATCTTGCATTAATTCACATTACACATGCTCAGAAAATGAGCACATGCAAATACAAGAATGCAGAGTCAAATGCATTCTGATTGCTCCTACACTTATGACTGTAGGGGAGGAACAGAGTTGCAAACCATTGGTTTAGCCTTTGGAGTTACCACTTCCCCTGCTGGAAGGCTGTAAATATTGCATCTACAGTATCAAGAAATAGGTGCACTTTGCAAGAGCCCAACCCCAACATTTAAAGTACCGGTTACTGCACATACTCTAACCTACAGTCAACATATAGGCAGGCCTACATGCAGGGCCGGCCCTAGTCCAAATTTTTTGGTAAGCGAGTATATTTTTTGGCACCCCAGGCATATTGTTGCGCATGCCCAAACAAAATTAAGGGGCCGTGGTCTCATGGAAAAAGCCATAACCATGACACACACCCCTTTCTGGTCACTCTGGGAACAGTGCTTTCCATTCCATATGCACCTTAATGCAGTCCCCCAAGTAGTGCCCCTTATACAGTACGCCCGTATGCAATGTCCCCCAGTAGTGGTCCCTCTTATGCAGGCCCCAAGTAGTGCCCCTTATACATTGCCCCCAGTAGTGGTCACCCTTCTGCAGGCCCCTAGTAGTGATCCCCCCCCTATCCAGTGCACCTTATACAGTGCCCCAGTAGTTGTTCCCCATGTGCAGTGCCCCTTGTGCCCCAGGAGAGGTCCCCCTTATGCAGGACTCCAGTAGTGCCCCCAGCAGTGATCCCCCCTATGCAGTACCCCTTATATAGTGCCCCCAGTAGTTGTCCCCCCTGTTCAGTACCACTTGTGCCCCAGGAGTGGTCCCCCTTATGCAGTCCACCAGTAGTAGCCCCCCTATGCAGTGCCCCTTGTGCCCCAGGAGAGGTCCCCCTTATGCTGGACTCCAGTAGTGCCCCCAGTAGTAATGCCCCTTGCTATTGTGCCCCCAGTAGTAATGCCCCCATTAGTGTGCCCCCAGTAGCAATGCCCCGTTAGTGTGCCCCCAGTAGTAATGCCCCCATTAGTGTGCCCCCAGTAGTAATGCCCCCTGTTATTGTGCCCCCATTAGTGTGCCCCCAGTAGCAATGCCCCGTTAGTGTGCCCCCAGTAGTAATGCCTCGTTAGTGTGCCCCCAGTAGTAATGCCCCCATTAGTGTGCCCCCAGTAGTAATGCCCCCATTAGTGTTCTCCCAGTAGTAATGCCCCCTGTTAGTGTGCCCCCAGTAGTAATGCCCTGTTAGTGTGCCACGCCCACACACAAAAGACCCCCCACAATACTTACCTTTAGCCCCGATCCTACGTCATGGCTGTCTCTCCCATAGTGCCCTTGGGGGGGGGGGGGAGCCAGAGCTCAGTAGTGACCTCCGGCTGGCCCTGCCTACATGCTATGCATGTCATTTTTTTATGCCATCTATGAAGGGGATTAACACTACAGCGATGGGGTCTATCGAAACGGTCTAGTCATTTCATCTATGGTGTGGCACAGGGGTATAGTTAGTCAGTGTAAAGTTCTTTAGCAGGAGTAGTGTCAATGATTTTTATTATGTGACATTTAGGGAAATATGACTGTATAGCTGTGCAGGGCTCTTCCCTTATTAGCCAAACTTTAGCAGACCAGCCTCTGTGGAACTAGACATGCCAGCAGAGGAGTAGCGTGGAACCATGGTGCCTGGAGAAAGTGCATGTCATAGTGCCAACCCCCTCCCTGTACTGAACTGTGCCAGTGGGGTATGGCCAGCCTGCTGGGGAATACTGAAGTGAAGAGATAAATAGCAAACAGTGGCAGTATCATGCTTGCCATGGAGGTACCATTGGGGGAATAGAATGCTTTGGTGATGCACTATCTGACAAAAAGGAGTAGCTCCTTTGGCCCTGCTTTATTTATGTGCAGCATTAGCAACTAGGTTCTGACTTTTATCTCCTTTGAATCATTGTTATTAGTCAATAGAGGAGATTGTATTATATATTCTGAACATTTTACTTAAATTGATAGAATACATATGCTAGAGTGAGATTCCACAGGGTGCACAGCTTATTACTGCAATTACGGCCCCAAGCAGCTTTCACTGGAGTAGGAACACCTATGGGAAGCTCCATTCTCAGCTATCCTCCTACATAGTAAATATACATTGCAACTATATTTATGTACTACTAACCATGTCATGTCTACCACCATTATTATTATTTTAGGTTGCCTAATATTTTTTAAATTACTTTTCAAATATCACTTTGTGATCATTCCTGGGAACACCTACATTACTTTAAATAGCAAAGCAGTGGCTTTTTTTAAATCTCATACTTTATAATTGAAGTTGAGGATTTTACCTCAGATCTGTCACTTTTAAGTCTATTGAAGCACAATGAATGCAAGAGGAGAGAAGGAGGGCCAGGGGATCAAAGAGGAGAGGGGAGAGGAATGTGCCGATCTGAGAGGGGAGGTTACATAGGACAATAAGAAAGGAGAGGGGAGGGACAAAGCCAATCAGAGAGGGGCAGTGACAGAAGCCAGTAAGAAAGGAGAGGGGAGAGGAAAGTGCTGATCAGAGAGGGGAGGTGACAGAGGCAAACAAGAAAGAAGAGGGGAGGGACAAAGCCAATCAGAGAGGGGCAGTGACAGAAGCCGATAAGAAAAGGAGATGGGTGGTGACAGAAGCAGATAAGAAAGGAGACAAAGAGCCGATCAGAGAGGGGAGGTGACAGAATCCAATAACAAAGGAGTGGACAGGGGCAAAGAGCCAATCACATGGTAGAGAGGGGAGGGAATTAAAGAGATGAGAAGTGAATGTAATCAATCTGACAGGAAAGGGTAGGTGACAGAAGATGATCACAGAGGAGCGGGGGCCAGAGGGGAGGCAATCTGGGCAGCTTGAGGGAGCATGAAATGTAGAAACGGATCTCAGATCTGTAACTTATTTAAGATATAGAGAAAAACAGAACAAAATAAAAATAACAGGCGGCTGTCATACTATGCAGCGCCACATGAATTCGGGAACCCTGGATGGTGCCCTCTGTGTCCCTTTTGACACCCAGGCTTATGCTCCACTGGAACCACCTTCACTACACCCATGTATGCCAGTATGCCCTGCCACAGTTTTAGCATGCCCAAACAACAGAGCTACTATGACAGAGCTCAGTGCTACTGTAATAGGGCTTATTTCTAATGTGACGGGTCTTGGCGATACTGTGATGGGGTGACATTGATTTTTATGATGTGACATTTAGGGAAAAATGACCCTATGGCTTATATGATAAAATCAGTGTTTGTGCACGTGCAGTGCTCTTCGCTCATAAGTCAAACTGTGGCAGGCCAGCTCCTGTATGTACACATGCCAGCATGCCAGGCATGCTAGCATGTGTAGTTCCAGAGCATCTTTAGTGCCACAGGTTGCCTACCCCTGTTCTACAGATATCTTGATTTGACAACTAGGCACATCAGACACTGTGGCTGACATGACAACATCAGTGTTTGCATATACCCAGTGCATTTTTTATTATATTATCTATGTGGACATTATAACTGTCTACATTTTGGTCATTGACATTTTACTGTCAACTTTTTGACTTTATTATGTCAGTAGACATTTTGGTATTGTTATGATTGTCTAGATTTTTATTGTCAATATTTGACTACATCTCCTACAGTCTCTGGGTTTCCAGTATCTGACTATAAAGTATTTGTGTATTTTTTTATATATTAATACATATAGATGTTAATTTTGACAAAATGTGACATACATTTGGAATAACTACAGTATCATTGAGTCATTATTATATACAGTGCATGCTATGTTTGCTATATTTAGAGAAATGCACTGTAAAACATCTTGGACGGTGTCCATTATTATTACACATTTAGAACAATGATGGGTTTAACTGTGGATGGGTAAAATTAAGTACTGGGATCAGAAACCTTCTTCTCAAAAAACATAATAAAGTCAAGTTGAATTCCAGAAAGCTTATAAATCCAGACATCTGTTTTCAGGAATTGGTTACATCTAACAGGATAATCTCCTTATTGCTATTGATGGCACTTTTTGTCAGTCTATGAAGTGCTTGTGAAAAGTGCCAGACTGCCAGATCTTTGGTTGGGATGCATTGCAGGTAGTAATGAATAATGTGTATGGTGCTATTACTGTTCATCACAATGCTTTCACAAATATACAATTAATAGAATAACATGTTTTATCAAATCGAATTATGCTTTCTCTTTCCCATTTTTTCTAATGATTGTTATGCTTTTATCTGATTAGTTCATACATTCATGGCTATATTGATTTTAAAATCTTGTCTTATTAGGCCATAATTATATTGGAAGTAGATTATTCTGTACAGGATTCTATAAAACAAATGTTTTTAAATGGAGTTTAGAAAAAAAAAAGATGGATGGTGGAGGGGGAGCGATACATTTATGGAGTTCCTGTCTGTTCTGCTGCATATCTGAGTCACTTTATTAAGCTCATAAAGTATTTTAAAACTTTCATGTACTCATTGTGTTCATTATGGCAGATACTAAGCTTGTCTTGGTATGTTATATTCTGTACAATCTGCTATGTTATAGCCAATTCCAGCTAAAGAAATGTGCAGAGCCGTAACTAGACATTTTGGTGCCCTGTGCCAGAAAAAGCTTTGATGTCCCCCCTATCGTAAACAGGGTCAATGCGCACCCTCCCTAGGTGCATGGGCCAAAAAAGGATATGGCCTCATAGGGAAAGGGCGTGGCCACACTATAGTACTATCAATTCACAATACGCCACACAGTAGTGCCCCTTATTCACATTACACTACTTAGTAGTGTCACTTTTACACGTTATGCTAAATAGTAGTCGTGTACCTTACACATATGACCCCACAGTAGTAATGCACCTTACACATTATGCCCACAGTACAAAGTCCCCCATTACAGATTATGCCGCACAGTACAAATCCCTCCCATTACACATGAAACCACACAGTACAAAGCCCCCCTTACACATTATGCCCCCCCAAGTTTCTCTCCTAAATGCAGCAGTTACAGATAAAGCAATGCTTATCTATGCCATGATGCGAGCGCATCCACTATGCCCATGTCTGTGCCCACCATAGATTTCAATGGGTGAACGAATGTCACTCCTCATCGCTGCCTGGCGAGAGCTCTGCTATACTGCAATGCGTGACGCTGTGCGCGTGCATTGCGGCAACCATGAAGATGGTTCCATCTGTACCTGTATAGCTCCAGCTCCTCAGCATGTCACTGTGGGAGCCAGGAGAAGTTGCAGTCTCTGTCCCCACCTGTGCCGCCCAATGCCGAAGGAACGGCTCCTCGGTGCAAGTCACTCTGTGACTGGACTGGGACAGACGTCTAGAAGAAACTATAGGAGACAGGGGAGGAGGCAGGCAACTGCAGCACTGCCCACTGTAATGTGCGCCTGGCAGAGAAGGAGCCGGGTACAATGCTACTATTATGCACTGCAGTGGGCGGCCGCATTAGATGAGAGGTGAGCTAGTAAGGTGATTATGGGTGGAGGAGGCCGGTTCTGCCCACAGGCCATGTACGCTTTGTGTGGGCGCACCGGCTGCACTACCCTAGTTGTGGCCCTGGGAATCTGTCCCAGATATTAGGCAAGTTACAAACCATACACACATATTGTGGAGAACACTAGATATATATTTTATTTGAAGAATCTATGAACTCCTAAAAAACTAGTAAAGGAAATAAACATACTCTGGCTGCTAATTTTATTTACTGAACCTCTATTGTATCCTTCTCCTTAGATGCTGAATGATGCAAAAGTTGAAGATTATGCAGTCATTTTTCAGAGTTACTAAAAATCCCCATTCTCAAACTCACATCCAGATGTTTTCACATTAAAATAATCAACTTGCCCAATGTAATAGGGTGTCTGTTTTAGACTCGCAAAAAAAAGATTACCAAAAGTCCCCAAATGGACTTTAGCGAGTATATCCTGAGCAGGTCAGAATAACACAGAAACATGCACATATCCATGAGATACATGCATGTTTCTGTGTGTACTTACAGTATGTAAAAGGGTTTTTTAAAAATAAAAAAAAATGACGTGCAGCCTCCCCCAAACCCTTACCAGCCCCAGACTTTCTAAAGCCTGTCCTGGTTATTAAAGTTTTACTATCACGGTGTGTGTTTTTGTTTTTTATGTATTTCTTTAGTTGTGGACCTCCAAGTGCCAGCGGGCCTGTAATGCCCCACATGCTGGTATTTGTGGTTCTCCAAATACCAGCATATTTGGGAGGCTTGCTGGTACGTCTAGTTCCACAACTAAAGAGAATATTTAACACTATAATTTACACAAAACACTAAAACAATATCAACCCAGCACCCACCGCCCTAGGGTGCCGGTGATAGCCTCGGGCTATCAGTCTAGGCCTGGGGTGCCCCGGAGAGGGAGACCCCTTTATTGAGAGGGTCCCCAACTCCCCAGGGATCCCCAGGTCTGGGCTAACTAGCGGTCAGGGGTAATGCTTTGACCGGGGAAACCGGTAAAAGTTTTTCCCTGGCTGTGGCATTACCCCCGCTAAAAAGAGTCTGGTGCTGGTTATGGAATTAACATGTCTCCCATGTTTTTCCATAACCAAGACCGGCTCTGCAAAGCCCTGTGCTGGTTCTTAATATACAGGGGACCACTACGCATTTTTTCCCCTGTATTTTTAGGACCAGGACAGGCTTTAGAAAGCCCGGGGCTGGTAAGGCTTTGGGGGGAAGCTGCATGTCATTTTTTTTTTAAATACAGACAGAAGCCATCATGGATCTCAATGATCTGTGATGGCTTTTCTAAAACTCAAACATTTTTATGCTAGTCACATTAAAATGTGTCAGTTTACCTAGGGAAAAACTTGCCTAAACTCGCAAATGGAGTAGCCTCGAGCTGAGAAGTTTGCAGGCTATTGAATATGCGAGTAACAGCACAAACTCACACCTTTAAAAAATGCGAGAAGGTGCGAGTTTGTACTGTTACTAAAACAGACACCCTATTACATTTGGCCCTTAGACTTGTTACTTTCAACAAAATCAATGTTTAGAAATAAAAAAGTGATGTAAAGTGAGGATTACTGACTCCACCTCCTTCTTCTCAACTCTAGCTCTCAGTACAGTGTCTGCTCTGTACTGCAGCTGTGATTTAAGTATGGGGGGCCCCCTGAGAGAGGGTGGCCTGGGGGGACATGCACCATGAGCCCTCTTTATTTGATTCTGCGACTGCAGGCTAGGAGGCAGGCAGAGAATGCTGTCTGGTTGCTCTGATTGTGTTTTAATTCACAATCAGAGCGGCCGGGGAGCAGCTTTTTCTGCCTGCCTCTCTGCCGGCTACCCCATACTGTACATGAAGCAATTAGCCACATATTCCATGAAGTTGCCCCTCGGCCCAGCCTACCCCTGCTCAGATGCCCCTTGAGTCATGGGGCCCTGGGCAACTGCCCAGTGTGCCCATATGTTAAGATGGCCCTGACTGGTATCACCATCCTGCACAATTATAGCAGTCCCAGTGCAAGTAGGAGCTTCTGAAATTGCTACTAAATCCATACCAACTTTTCTCAGGATCATCCTGTGACTCTGCTTATGGAAAGGAAATGCCCATGCACCTCTGTATGTATTATCTTGGCACAACAGTGCAGCAAAGCTTGCAGGTAACTTTTGCAATGTAAAGTATATCAAGTCAGAGATAACCATGGGCAAGACTCAAGGGCAGAAGTATGGAAGACAATGGAGGCGCCTGCCACCGGGCGCCAGCACTGAAGGGGCACCTCCTCCATCATCCACAATATATTCACCCCATTTAGGGAGGTAAATATGGGGGATAGGGGGGAACTAAATGATAACTTGCCTCCGGGCGTCTGAGATGAACTTATGCCACTGGCAAGACTCTATACTATACACCATGGTAGTAGGAAAAAATGAGGATATCTACTGTTTGCTTTACTCAAACACTCCAGAAAAAGAACATTTCTGAGTAGGAAGCAAAATGCTTTTGTTGGCACTCCAAAGAAATCTGTCTGTACATGGGCACTACCACTGATGCCAAAATATGAATTAAAAGTGTAAGTAGCAGAATGGAAGATACAGTTACCAATACTCAGATGCATTCTTGTAAAGAGATGATTTTATTATACCACCCTGCTCCACCACAATTGTTTGGGTTCCTGCTGGCTTTCACATATAAATTGTCATTGACTACACCTACAGGTGTAGTTTGTCAAGTCAGATGCTCACGGACTGAGAGTGCTGTCATTACACCACCGACTGGAATTACGCAAATTTTTTGGGCAATATGCAGATGGCTATTTGCTTATTGTTCTGGCTGTATCCTTCCCTACTCTTTACTGTGGATCATGACTGCTGGGTATCTGGATGAGCATTGATTCAGGTACACTTGACTTAAGGCAGGAAAGCTAGAAAGGTGTATTTGAGTATTAGCCTCAGACTATTGGTCACAGGAGCACAGAGGTCCTTGGACCTTGATTGTCACAGGAACAGCAAATAAAATATATAGTGGCCGCTCACATCAGCTTAATGATATTGCACAGATGCTTGAAAATGGTGAGGTTTACTCTGAACCACAGAAGACAAGGGTATTCCCTCCAGCACACTGCAACAATATCAGCAAAAAATACTTGAACCCTACATGATAATAGAAATGGTATTAGTTGCATACATTTGCAAATAAATGATTAAGCGCCGGGCCAGAGTCAAGGCTCCTCTATACCGGCGTCCCTAACATTCAGGGGTTCACGTCTGAGGTGCAGGGCACCCAAAGAGAATCCAGCCAAGGACCATCACCTGGGCATCACACGAAAAAGGGAAAGAAGGTGATAGTGAAGTGTAAAGTATAGATGTGTAAAGATAATCAATAAAGTGTTAATATAATAAGAAATAATTAAAATTACATAAATAATAAACAAACAAATAGAAAGGTGATGAAAAAGCATATATGTGAAGTGGTGATGCCCTGAAAAAGGCCCAGCCAGAGCAACTCCGGGAGCCCCATGCCCAAACGCTCACCCCAAAATAATATATGCTACCTAATAGTAGCACCCACTCTGCATCATATAATCACATATTAATGTACTGCATAATAACAGCACATATATAAATGTATAAGCCGAGCTTGTCACAGGAACAAGCAGAATATAATAATTATTGCATTTATTAGCCCAATTAAATCTTATAACAGATGTTCCAAATACACACAAGCATACCACAAGAATGTCGAGCTTTGCATGGGCTACAAGAACTCCATTTTTTATAACTTTTTGCATTGCTCTGTAAGTGGATATGATGGCTCCAGCACCTGAACTAATCTGTCTCTTCATCTGTCCAGCAGGGCAAGCATGAACATTTCACAACACGTACTGTATATTGACAAAGATTGGCTGCTTCTCTATTCCCAAGATTCCAGAAGTCCAGGCTGAGAGGCCTATTCATCATACCTTAAAAATTGATGGAGGTAATTAGGTGGAGAACTCGCATGGAGTTCTACCTTTACCGGAGGAATTCATCATTCCTCCTCTCCATCAGTATCTATTCCCAAAAAGCTGTCATTTTTGCAATGACAGCTTTTCGGGAAATAGATACTTTTCCCTCTCTACTCTAAGTTACCGCAGCTGGAAACAGTGCTGCGCATGTGCTGTTACATTCGTAAACCCAGCGCATGCGCAGCACTACCTACAGCGGCGGTAAGTTTCTGTGCCCCCCCCAACCTCTCCCCCCTCCGCTCTCCACTAACCACTCACCTCCCCCCCCATCCCGCACTTACCTGCGCACGCAGCAGCCTCCGGCTCCGTCCTGCTGGTCTGACACGTGGTCTCCCAGCACACCACAGTACAGTTAAGAGAAAAAAAAACAATTTTTTTTTTCTAAACTTCATTGTGTTCTGCTGAGAGAACACAGTGTGCGAGCAACCACTGGAGCCAGAGGAGGGACCAGAGCGTCGGAGGGAGCTGCAGGGGACCTGTCCAGCTGACCGCAGGTAAGTCTCACCTGCTATTCGCCACCTCACAGTGGCGGATAGTACCTCCATCAAATTCCGAAAATACATAATTTTCAGCATTTGAAATTAACGCAGGGGGACTTAGCAAGGAGATATCAGTGTTATCTCCTGTGCTAAGTGTCATCATGAATACTAAAATAACGTTATTTGAGGCAAATGAGAGAGCTAGTATTTATATCTATTACTCAAACTTATTCCATGTCAATGTCAATGTTATCTTGCCCCATCTCTGAGACAAAATAGGCTCCAGTGGGTGGAAAGCAAGATCACAGGGAAGCAGCTCTGTAGCATTATCAGATAGAAAATAAAGAACTCTGCTGTGGAGTTGGCCTCCTGGATGGCTGACAGTACTGAAACTGCCTCATCTGCTACACTGCACTCATTACTAATGGGTGGGGAAGCATTTTGCTGAAGGTCAAGGGAGCTACTTTTCATCCTCCTAAGAAAAGAACTAATAAAAATAAATAAACAATACATTTCAACAATCCTCAATAAAAAATACCTAAATAAGTAAAGCATTAAATGAATTACTAAATATTTCTCATTCTATAAACAAAATGTAGAAATAAAACAAAAATGATATGTAGCTGCGCACCTCCGGAGCTGCAGGTATCACTGTGTCCAATGTAGGTCACCTACCATACTGTACATATACAAAGTCTAATAAATACTTGCGCCCGCAAATACCAACTTATTACAGTCGCTATAGAAGTAAATAGTTCACATTCTTTTCAAAAAGGGAAGACGTGCAGAATTCACAATGTGTTGCCTCCGATGTTTCTTCTATATACCATTCTCCTCAAATGTTTTTTAATATGTGAAATAAAATACAGAGAAGGGACAATGGAGTAATGGTCTTATTGTTAGATGGAAAATATCACTTGTGTACGTGAAGATCAGGTATTCGTGGCTACGTTCCTCCCCATAGATAGAAATATATTGGGTGGCATACCATACTCACACGATAGTGCCATGTTTTCTGCTCATAAAGGTTCTTTAGTGGCCACAACGTTCCCACATCTGTGAGTTTGTACTGCATAATGTACCCTCACACGATGGATTGCAATGAAATCCACAAGTATATGGAAATAAATGTAGAATAAAAAAATATATAGTGTAATACATCTTGTGTAGGAGCGGTGTACACCTCTGGTGTGGCTACTCCTATATATATATCCAATGTTTGTGATTACGTCCTCCACCTTATATAAGTGATTTGGGTGGCGTACAATACTCACACAGGTGTGGTATGTAACTCTCCCTTAAGGGTTTCTTTAATGTGCATCCTCAGCAGCCATCTACTGTACGTCAGATCTCACCGGGTGGTACAAGAGGGTAAATAAATGGGTGTACCCAACTTACAGCATCTAAAATAGGTTCAGTCTCATAAAGTTTTCTTTTCCTCCTCTCTGATGCAGAGGCAGACGAGGGCTGTCCTGCCTCCGCATCAGAGAGGAGGTTGTATCAGGGAGAAATTATATGCAGGACAGATGAATAAGCAGCATACTGGATATAGCAAGAACAGGGCACTAGAGCTCTGAACAACACCTTGTAAGACAATTGCTGGCCATACACCTACGCGATTTCTGGCCAATTCCATGATTTTCGACTCGTCGCACGATCAATCCTGTAGAAATTGTGCATTTTTTAACTCTGATATGATACAATGCATGCTCCCGCAGCTCCTTTAAGTGGATCGTATGATCAGATGTGCAGCACATACTGTATTATCTGTCGTAATCCTATGCTCATCGTGCCGTGTTTTTCAACATGCGATGCATCGTGCGTCCGAGCATCCAAGTCCCATCACTTGAGTGACAAGTTCCTGTTTACACCCACTGCAGACAGCACCCGAGCGGAGAGGAGAAGCATCGGAGCAGCAGACACGATTGTGCAATACCTGTGCAATATACAAAGGCCACTGGCCACCAATGTTTTTCATATGCATAGCGGTTGTTGCTTTGAGGCCCTGCACACACTGAACACCTCTGTTTGCCCAGCAATGGCCACCCCTTGTTTGCCCAGCAATGCTCATTGCCCACCTATGTGCCCAGCAATGGCCACCATCTACCTATTGTGTCCCCAACAATGCCCACTGGGCACCAATGTTTTGCATATGCATAGTGGCCGTTGCTTTGAGTCCTGCACACAATGACCACCCCTGTTTGCCCAGTAATCCTCATTGCCCACCTATGTGCCCAGCAATGGCCACCATCTACCTATTGTGTCCCCAACAATGCCAACTGGGCACCAATGTTTTGTATATGCATAGTGGGCATTGCTTTGAGTCCTGCACACAATGACCACCCCTGTTTGCCCAGCAACGCTCATTGCCCACCTATGTGCCCACCATCCACCTATGTTTTTGAACCAATGCCCATCGGCCACCCCACCCTCCAACGGCCATATTTTATCAATGTAATCATGGAAAGCACAGTGTGATAATGGATTTATCCCCCACCCCATAGTCAATTTTATGCATCTCACAGAAATTACACTCAAACTTTATTAATAATAAAACAACAATTCCACCCAAACTGTTCAATACACCATTTTGAGGGCCCCATTTACATAGTTAATGGCTACCCCCACTGTTGGGGGTGACCAGAATGTAAGTCCACTTGGGGGCCCCATTTGCACAGTTCAATGGCCACCCCCACTGTTGGGGGTGGCCATATTAAAAACCACCAAATGAATATGTCCTTTTTACTTTATTATATCCTTTATTTTCCATAGGAATGTCTCTGGATCGTGAACCAGAATTCCTAACTGGATTTATCGAGCTATACAGCCACCATGACTGTTTTTGGCGTACCGAGTCAAAAATGTACACCAACAGACAGAAGCATAACCAAGCCTTACTCCAGGTGTCAGAGTATAGTAAGCTATATCACGATGATGCATCGTCCCTAGTGTGGGTGCACAATAAGATACAGAATCTGAGTACAACCTTCATTAAGCAGCACAAGAAGATGGAGGATTCAAAACATTTGGGTGCCGGGACCGACAGCATATTCAAACCCACGCTATGGTATTATGACCTGATGATGTTCCCGGTGCAGCAGGATCTTGTGAGACCTTCTCTACAGGTGATGGCTGAGTCAGAGGAGTGCAGCCTGCTGGAACAGGATTTACTGGAATCAACAGATATATCAGTGGTAACATTTTCAGATAAAATCCTCTTGCCACGGCACTGCTCCATCCCAATTAAAATAGGCCATATATTCCTTTCTGGCCTTTTTGGCCAGAGAAGTCCCGGTTTCCCTAACTGCTGGTCCTGCCACTGAGGGGAACAGAGCAACCTCTTCCAGATTTTCGGTGCCTTCAACTGCAGGTGTACCCAATAACCTTTGCTCGGTGGCTTTCTTGCACATGAAGTTGTGCAGGATACAGCAAGCCGTGCCCAGCCAGTCAATTTTCTCCACCTTTAAAATTTATGGGGGTATGCAAAATCCAGAATTGGTTGCTCAAGATCCCAAAGGCATTCTCCACAATATGCCTTGCACGAGACAGGTGGTAATTGAACACCCTCTTTTCATGAGTCAAAGCCCTCTGTGGGAATGGCTTCATTACATTTTCATGAAGGGCGAAAGCCTCGTCAGCCACAAAAAACAAAATTCAGCCCATGTTTCATAGCCTCTTTGGACGGCAAATGAAGGGTGTTAGTGGTGAGCCTCTCGTAGAATGCAGTCTTCTGAAAGGAGCCACTGTCGTAAGAATGGCCATTCTTCCCCACATCTACAAACAGGAACTCGTAGTTTGCGTTCACCACAGCCATCAGAACAATAATGATTGTAATAGTATGACCCAGTGTTGGCAGGTGGGTTAATCCTAATATGCTTGCCGTCGATAGCTCCTCCGCAGTTAGGGAACTGCCAACGGCTCTCAAACTCCTCCTCAATGGCTATCCACTCTTCCGTGCTTGTAGGGAACTGTGAAAGACATTGAAAACAAAATTAAAATATGACATTTTTTAAAATGTTCTCTATTTACAAACTTCAGATATCCCCAGCAACCCGGACCTACACAGGGAGAAGATAGTGTTGCAAGTCGAAACCCCACCCAACCAATTTCCAAAAAACAAAGGCGGAAAACCAAAAATATTGAAAAGGTAGAAGACCCACTACTTCGCCAGGCCAGAGAGGCCTTATTGAAACCACTGGATGAATATGATATCTTTGCAGCCTATGTCAGTGCAGCGGTGCGAGGAATGGTCCAGGACCAAAGAATACAATTTGAAAGACTGACGTCCGATCTCATATTTAAAGCAAGGCAATGTCTACTGACATCGGACACTACCATTATTATCCCACCAGTAGTTCTAACCCTCACTACACTCACCAGGGCAACACCCACCTACTATTCATCCAAAACATACCATCCACCAATGGCAAACTACCCACCCTACCCGCCTAATATCCCACCCACCTCCACCTTCCAAACTCTGCACCCACCCACCTCCTCCTACCAACCTCATCCCTCACCAACCACCTCCTACCTTCCTGCTCCCCCAACCACCTCCTCCTTCCAAACAATTCAGCCCCCACCCACCTCCTCCTACCAACCTCATCCCCCACACACCTTCACCTACCATGCTGCTTCCCCATCCACCTCCTTCTGCCAAACAACTCACAAAACCACCTCCTCCTACCAACCTATTCCCCCACCCACCTCCACCTACCATCCTACTCCCCAACCTCCTCCTCCTGCCAACCTCTTGCCCGATCCACCTCCACCTACCATTCCGCTCCTCCAGACACCTCCTCCTACCAAAATGTTACTCCATTCGCAGCCTCCTACCAAACTACTTCTACACCCTCACCACCCAATTGTTTCACACTATTAAGCAAAGCAAGTGAGGACAATGAGGATTTATTATTATTATCAGTTATTTATATAGTGCACACATATTCTGCAGTGCTTTACAGAGAGAATATTTGGCCATTCACATCAGTCCCTGCCCCAGTGGAGCTTACAATATATGTTCCCTATCACATGAGCACACACATACACACTTGGGTTAATTTTGTTGGAAGCCAATTAACCTACCAGTATAGTTTTTGGAATGTGGGAGGAAACCAGAGTACCCGAAGGAAACCCACGCAAGCACAGGGAGAATATACAAACTCCACACTGGGCCATGGTGGTAATTGAACCCATGACCTTCATAATTGTTATGTGTTTCCCTAAATATTTTAAACACTTGTTTGTTACTAATGAAGTTTCATACTCCCTGGTAAGTATGGTGCTGAATGCAGCATGGTGTTTGTGACCCAGACTCTCAGGCGGCTAGGAACACATGCTGGAAGTGCATGTCAGTGGGGCCGGGTCCACTGAATCTGCATTTTCTGCATGTGTTTGCACCCTTGAAATCTGGGCCGCAAACACCAAAGCTCATGCTGCAACATACTTATCAGGTATTGGGTAACTTGGTGATACTTTTAACATTTTAGCCATCTATATAAATATATATATATACACATAGGTATTTAAGTTTCACATAAGTATTTATGTTTTAAACATTTTATAGCCCATGTTGGCAGTATAAACTGCACAAAACCCCCCAAAAGGTATTATTTTTGTATTTAATTTTTCACATAACTAACAAACTATAGAAAGTTAAAATAAAACATTTCTCTGGTTTGAATATAAAAAAAGTGTGGTGTGTGTTTTATCTTACCTTACAATAACGGAACTGCAGCACCTTCACGGTAGCCTTGCACGTCTGCAGGATAATGCTTCTCAAAGCTTGAGCCGAGATGCGGGTCCCAAACTTTAGGTCCTCAAAGGAGCGTCCTGTAGCCAGGTACCTCAGCGTAGCCACAAGCCTCTCCTTGGCCGTGATGGCCATCCGAAATTTGGTGTACTGCTTCCGGATATAGGGGGTCACTAGATGCAGCAATTTCTGGAAGGTGGTGTCATCCATCCGCAGGAAGTTGGGATAGTCGTCTGGATTGTTCTCCCTCATCTCCATCAGCATGGGCATATAGGATTGACTCTCCCTCTCCAGCAGCCAATCATTGGTCCAGCAGGACCTCATCCTCCTCCTATGCTGGGCCCTCTCAATCTCCTCACTCAGCTTGACCACAGCATAGGACAGCAGTGTTCTATAACGGCAGGGATCTATCACCACAAAAAAGCAGAAAACAGACCGACCACAGGAAATAGAGCAAGAAGCACTTTGTTAAGCTAGGCAATACAAGGCAATGCACAGTAGCTAGCAATGTGGAGCATTCAGCAGGGTAAAAACCAAGCCTCACTAATCACAGAGCAAACAGGAGTGCACAGAGCTGAAGAGGCAGGCATTTTTTATACCCCCGTGAAGCACAGCCCTCTATTTAAATTTGGGGCAATCTATCACTTAATATGTCAGTCTATTGAACTTTTACTTTCTATGTGAAATTTCTGCTTTTCAGCGCTTGTTTGTTTAGATGTTGCTATATGTACATTGTGACATATTTCATTACTGCTGGCATTATTATCATTATGAGTCTGGTTGCTGGGTGACCAATTTGTTGTTGTTATTGTCTTTTCACTGATTGGTGTTTTAGCTATCACGTGGTCCGGCCCCTCCATGACACTGATGCAGGCTCTCTTTGTGAGGTCATATTTACGCGCAGGATGCTGCGTGCATGCGGTGACTCTGACGGTCCGGAGGGGGTATATAGGTGAATAGATTTGTTTGTGTATTTATGCCCCAAGTAAAAAATGTTTATATAAAATATTGAAACATCGGTTATACCTGGTGTCCTGTGATATTGTTGCAATGAGCTCCGCCCAACCTTTGATGCTATATATATATATATATATATATATTACATACACACATACTGTAGATGTACACACATACATATATATATACAAACACATACATATGTCACACTTACCTTACACACACACCTACTGTATGTCACACATACATTACACACACACAGCAACTTCAGGTTGTAGACCTGATGAGGATGGGACCTGGCAGGCTGGCACCATGTCATTAGGCCCCTCCCCCTAGCAACAAAATACAGTGATTCGCGGTTCATTCGGGAGATGGGCAGAGCCGAATGATGCAATTATAATGGAATCACATCATATTTGCTCCGCCTTCTCCCAATTGACCCCCGGATCATGACATTTTGTCATGAGGGGTGGGGCTTAAGAAGATGGTGTCTGCTCTCCTGTCTGTCAGGGGGGTTTCTGGGTTCTCAGAATCCCCCCGGTGTGCGCTAGTGCATCTGTGCTCAATCATGGATAGCCTTAAAACCTGGTCCAATAGGGTGCCTTGAGGACCAAGTTTGGGAACCTCTGGTCTAAATGTTTAAAAACAAAAAGAAGCACATCCCCTACCTAAAAATTATCTGGGGTTTCCATTCAATGTGTTTAGCACTTTATACACTCATATTAATTTTTGTTTTATAAATTTATCATGGTATGTGTCTTAAAATAGTGCTTATGACATAATGTATTCTCTGCACAACATGAAGCCATCTTCTGTACTCTAGTACTGCTTTTTACATTACCTGTGTTCCTTTCCTATCACACACTAAATGATTTGCAGTGCAATAGAGTTAATGAGACAGAAAGCAAGCCAAGTTCTGTACACATGAAGCTGCCACAGAAATGCCAGAGTAAATATTTGCCCTGCTAATGTGTTGATGGCATGCTGCCTTTATATATTCTTCTTAAAGTAGCAAACACTACAGCAGGTGATTAAGCTAATTCTCTAAAGCTGTGACATATTTCCTTTCTATTTGAATATGGTTTGCTGGTACACAGAAAAGGTGCCGTATGCAGCTGGGTGTTTTTGTACTACTATTTTCATTGATTCATTGTTAATATTACATTCCTTTGTGGTTTACACAAACAATATTTTAGAGGATTGATAGAAGGAAAAAAAAAGACAATCTGTTTTACAAGTGCTGACAGGTATGTTAATTGCTTGCAGATAACATCTGTTAAATACAAACTTTAGCTAAAGAGCTTTTTTCATTCTGTACTCCAGTTCTTCCATTTAAAACTAAACGTGCTCTACTAACTGTGAAAGTGGCCAAAGGGCTTTATGTAGTATTCTTGAGAATCATACAGTGGCTGATATCTGAACTACTACAATCCATAATATAGTGGAAATACTTTATTCTGAACAATTTACCTTTGAAGTCCAAAGATTGTTGCTAATCAGAATGGCTGAAGGAACTGAATAAGATCTGCCAACAGACCAGCAAGATTTATGATATACACTTTTAGAAACTTATTGAAGTAGAGGAAGGTTTGGCACTGTTCAAAACAGATCTACATGAAAAAGGGTGACAATGTCTAGATAGACACCAGATGTTAGACAGACAATAGGTCGACAGGGACAAAAGGTTGACACTAAAGTTCAACATGGAAGAAGGTCGACAGTTACAATGGTCAACAGTGTCAAAAGGTCAGCATTAAAATGGTCGACACACAAATGGTCAATTTTTTTTCAAGGGTAGGAACTTACCTCGAAGGTTTGGGTGAGGCACCAGGAGCAAGGTTTAGGCACTAGAAGGGACGTTTAGGGCCAGACACCTACTCTAACATTTAGGGTTAGGCACCAGGAGGGGGGGTTAGGGTTCAGCTCCAAGGGGAAGGTTAGGGTAAAGTTTAGGGATAGAAAACCAAAAAAAAATCATGTGTAGACCATTTGTGTGTTGAACATTCTCACATCGACCTTTTGACCCTGTCGACCATTTGACCCTGTCAACCTATTTTCTGTCTAACATCTGGTGTCTATTTAGACAGTGTCAACCTTTTTTATGTAGATCTATTATACCACACCCCTTGATCTTCTAGACAATTTCAAGCTACATTAAACAGCTATAATGCTTTACATGTAAGACAGAATAATGTTAAAGGTATTTTTGCATCACTTCTACATTCCCAGTCTCTTGGGTCTCCCTGGTGCTAGCATCCGCCTAGACTCACTTACTTTTACCATTGGTCGTATACATCCCATTATATAAAGTAGGTCTACTCAGGGAATACCCTAGCACTGTATCACAGTGAGAGATTATGTGCAATCATTGCAATGATAAACACACTGGGTGATTAGTTCATTGGGAGAATAAACACAATGGTGTACTTGCAAAAGCATAAAGGTAAAGCCAGAGACTGACAGATTGTAAGGGATGTCAGCGTAGAAAAAATGTGTGTGTACTAATCACATAAATATCACAACAAGAGACTAGGCATATGCAACTAATACAGTATATACAGCAGTATACAGTAGGACCATTTGCAGCAGTCGGCCTGTGCAGGTTTTGAGCAGTCATTGCAACCTGTATCTAAAAAATCGCTACCACCTGGTTTCAATCTATAATGCACAAGTATGTACTTTTTCATGACTTTTTAAAGCATGCTGGACCAAAATCATCTTAAAGGCATTTATAAATCAGGAAATATGTGCCCTGTGTCCATTTATCCACACATTGGTCCACTCTTACATACCAGGCTTTGAAAATGCCACCATTAAATAACTTTGCATTTATTTGGTATGCTTGTGACTCTTCCTGGAAATGTGAATTGATGAAAGAGTAAAAAGGTCACTTCCTACCTGCCTACTGGCACTTCTTCATGCATTGATTGCAGCTTTTACATTGTCCTAAGACACTACACTTTTCAGTTGTAAATATGTCTTAAATTACATTATGAGAGTCAGGAGGCATTGTGTCTGTATTTAATGGAACAAGGGCATTGCAATATGTGTCATTGGCTAGGGTGCATTGCCCTGGTGACAGCATGACTGCTCCCCTAATGGTAGTGGTGCCCATAAAAAATTAGCCATGTGCCAACCCTGCAGAGGTGATGTTGCAATGCCTTCATGTGGCTGTCATAAGCACATTGATAAAGGGAATGGGATGGAGAGATCCACTTTTCTTGACTGTTGTTCTTGCTATGTTGCAGGCAGCAGCCACAGCGCAGGAGGTATCATGATGCCTCATCCCACTCCCTGCACTACTATATCTCGCTGCAAGTGCAGACAAGGACACTTAACCTGTGTAGAGGAGCTACCCACCAGGAAAATGAATAAGGTATAGAAAAAAACAGCAAATAAGAAAGTAAGCAAGACATAAATGAAAGGTGGCATTGTGTGACATTGCTTAGTACTGAGGATGCAGCACTGTGTGACACATTATGTCCTGGGGAAAGATACTATGTGACATATTGTGTTCTGGGGATAGACACTGTGTGACATATTGTGTTTTGGTGAGGGGCACTGGGTGACATCTGTGTTCTAGGGGGAACTGTGGGACATACTGTGTTCTGGGGCAACATGACATACTGTGTACTGGCCAAAACCCCATACACATTGTTTGCAGATAAGCTGTGTTACTCTTATTCAGTATTCAATGTATGTCATCTCTGCCTTCTCATGTGTCTCTCCCTCCCACTCTCTCTCTCCCTTGTGTTCCTCTTCCCCATAGACTTTCTCTTTCCTCAAGTACTTTGTATGTGTGTATATATATATATATATATATATAAATAAATGACAGTATGTTTTCACAGTATATATGTGGAAAATCATTAATGCATGTAGTCCCTATACAGATGTATTAAACATTAAAAGGTTATTAAAGGTATTTAAAGTATGTAAGAAGGGAATGTTTAAACAAGGATGAATACAAGTAAAAGTCACATTTTATTTGGGATTTAGTTGTATTCTTTTTAACACATAGCTATGTTACAGTAAGTTGGACCAATTCTATTTACAAATTTGTGGTACAGCCATGGGCACACTTTCTGCCCCCACTTAGGCCACCATACATGGGATAATAGCTGCATGTATAATTTTAAACCTTGTAAATAACATATAAATCTATAAAACATATCAATAATATATCTGTACAGTGGATGAAAGAGTTTTTAATTATTTCATACACTTTTTAAATTTTAATGATTACAGTATTAAATTACTTCTAATTTTCAGAATCTAAAATTATAATTTTTAGGTTTAGCATGAACTGGAAATAATATCTCCACAAAAAATATATTACATTTGTGGACCATAACAGTAATTTCCACTACAACAGTAGTCATGTGATTAATTGTATGCATACTATACCATATTTCCAATTACACCACATTAATCACAACTGCAACCAAGAAATAACAATCCACAAACAATTGAAAAAGCATAGTGATTGAATTAAAGAAAGGAACAATCCAAAAAAAATAATTAATGAAGTTGTGGAGAAAACCCACCACCCCAACAGAGAGAAAAATAGCAAAAAAAATCACCTTTATTACTCTGTTAAATTATTGGGAGATTAAGAATATTTTAAATAAACATTTCAGCATCCTCAAAATGGATCCAGTCCATGCAGAATTACTACCTAATAAATATGATGTAATTTATAGGAAGGCCAAAAGCTTCAAGGACACACCTGCTTTTAGTATGCTCTGCAATCCTGGAAAACATAACACAGCTGCTGCCAAAAGTCTAGGTTCCTTTAAGTGTAGGCATTATAACTCATGTAAGTATCTTCACCCCAACAGAAAGATCGTCTCAAATTTGAACAACTCCAGGCACTATGAAACCTAACTGCAATACATGCTTTGCTTATATGAGTGCAAATGTGGGTTCAATATGTAGGCAAAACAAAGAGCAACCTTAAATTTAGAATCAAGAGCATGTTCACAAAATTAATAAAGTGTTGAGTCACAATGTTTTTTTTGCCTATACATAGAACAGTAATATATGCTGTATCACTTGGTCAGAACTAGGGGTGAGCGGGTTCGGATTTCTGAAATCCGAACCCCCCCGAGCCCCCCCGATCCGAGTCCGATCCGAGTCAGGCTCGACTTTTCCCGCCTGACTCGGATCTGAAATCGAGGCAAAACGTCATCATCCCGCCTTCCGAGTCTCGCGGGTTTTGGATCCTATATAAGGTACCCGCGTCGGCGCCATTTTCTCACTCGGCTGTGGACAGTGAAGAGGGAGGGTGGGAGTTAGGGCTGTGTAGTGTAGTGTAGTGTAGTGTAGTGCTGCTGTTGTCCACTACTTCAAAGTCCATAGGGGCTGGCTGTGTTGTGCTGTGCTGCTGTTGTTAATAGGGGCTGTGTCCACTACTTCAAAGTCCATAGGGGCTGGCTGGACTGTGTTGTGCAGTCAGTTCTCCATAGGGGCTGTGTCCACTCCAAAGTCCTGTGCAGTGTCCCAGTCCTAAAGGAGTGCTGTAGTGTTGTCCAGGGGGTGCTCTGTCCATCAGGGGTGCTCCCCCCAAGTGCTAAAAAAATAATATATTTTCTGTGTTTGTGAATTGTGTGCGCAGTAGCCGCACGTGCATCAACAAAGTAGTGCCAAGCGTGCGCCTGTGTCATAAGTAAAGGGCCGGCTGGCTTGACCGTTAAAGGGTGCTGTAACCCCCGAAAGTACACTCCAGTCCAAACCAAAAAAAAATTATTTTCTGTGTTTGTGAATTGTGTGCGCAGTAGCCGCACGTGCATCAACAAAGTAGTGCCAAGCGTGCGCCTGTGTCATAAGTAAAGGGCCGGCTGGCTTGACCATTAAGGGTGCTGTAACCCCCGAAAGTACACTCCAGTCCAAACCAAAAAAAAAATTATTTTCTGTGTTTGTGAATTGTGTGCGCAGTAGCCGCACGTGCATCAACAAAGTAGTGCCAAGCGTGCGCCTGTGTCATAAGTAAAGGGCCGACTGGCTTGACCGTTAAGGGTGCTGTAACCCCCGAAAGTACACTCCAGTCCAAACCAAAAAAAAAATTATTTTCTGTGTTTGTGAATTGTGTGCGCAGTAGCCGCACGTGCATCAACAAAGTAGTGCCAAGCGTGCACCTGTGTCATAAGTAAAGGGCCGGCTGGCTTGACCGTTAAGGGTGCTGTAACCCCCGAAAGTACACTCCAGTCCAAACCAAAAAAAAAATTATTTTCTGTGTTTGTGAATTGTGTGCGCAGTAGCCGCATGTGCATCAACAAAGTAGTGCCAAGCGTGCGCCTGTGTCATAAGTAAAGGGCCGGCTGGCTTGACCGTTAAGGGTGCTGTAACCGCCGAAAGTACACTCCAGTCCAAACCAAAAAAAAATTATTTTCTGTGTTTGTGAATTGTGTGCGCAGTAGCCGCACGTGCATCAACAAAGTAGTGCCAAGCGTGCGCCTGTGTCATAAGTAAAGGGCCGGCTGGCTTGACCGTTAAGGGTGCTGTAACCCCTGAAAGTACACTCCAGTCCAAACCAAAAAAAAAATTATTTTCTGTGTTTGTGAATTGTGTGCGCAGTAGCCGCACGTGCATCAACAAAGTAGTGCCAAGCGTGCGCCTGTGTCATAAGTAAAGGGCCGGCTGGCTTGACCGTTAAGGGTGCTGTAACCCCCGAAAGTACACTCCAGTCCAAACCCCCAAAAAAATTATTTTCTGTGTTTGTGAATTGTGTGCGCAGTAGCCGCACGTGCATCAACAAAGTAGTGCCAAGCGTGCACCTGTGTCATAAGTAAAGGGCCGGCTGGCTTGACCGTTAAGGGTGCTGTAACCCCCGAAAGTACACTCCAGTCCAAACCAAAAAAAAAATTATTTTCTGTGTTTGTGAATTGTGTGCGCAGTAGCCGCACGTGCATCAACAAAGTAGTGCCAAGCGTGCGCCTGTGTCATAAGTAAAGGGCCGGCTGGCTTGACCGTTAAAGGGTGCTGTAACCCCCAAAGTACACTCCAGTCCAAACCAAAAAAAAAATTATTTTCTGTGTTTGTGAATTGTGTGCGCAGTAGCCGCACGTGCATCAACAAAGTAGTGCCAAGCGTGCGCCTGTGTCATAAGTAAAGGGCCGGCTGGCTTGACCGTTAAAGGGTGCTGTAACCCCCGAAAGTACACTCCAGTCCAAACCAAAAAAAAATTATTTTCTGTGTTTGTGAATTGTGTGCGCAGTAGCCGCACGTGCATCAACAAAGTAGTGCCAAGCGTGCGCCTGTGTCATAAGTAAAGGGCCGGCTGGCTTGACCGTTAAGGGTGCTGTAACCCCCGAAGTACACTCCAGTCCAAACCAAAAAAAAAATTATTTTCTGTGTTTGTGAATTGTGTGCACAGTAGCCGCACGTGCATCAACAAAGTAGTGCCAAGCGTGCGCCTGTGTCATAAGTAAAGGGCCGGCTGGCTTGACCGTTAAAGGGTGCTGTAACCCCCGAAAGTACACTCCAGTCCAAACCAAAAAAAAATTATTTTCTGTGTTTGTGAATTGTGTGCGCAGTAGCCGCACGTGCATCAACAAAGTAGTGCCAAGCGTGCGCCTGTGTCATAAGTAAAGGGCCGGCTGGCTTGACCGTTAAGGGTGCTGTAACCCCCGAAAGTACACTCCAGTCCAAACCAAAAAAAAAATTATTTTCTGTGTTTGTGAATTGTGTGCGCAGTAGCCGCACGTGCATCAACAAAGTAGTGCCAAGCGTGCGCCTGTGTCATAAGTAAAGGGCCGGCTGGCTTGACCGTTAAAGGGTGCTGTAACCCCCAAAGTACACTCCAGTCCAAACCAAAAAAAAAATAATTTTCTGTGTTTGTGAATTGTGTGCGCAGTAGCCGCACGTGCATCAACAAAGTAGTGCCAAGCGTGCGCCTGTGTCATAAGTAAAGGGCCGGCTGGCTTGACCGTTAAAGGGTGCTGTAACCCCTGAAAGTACACTCCAGTCCAAACCAAAAAAAAATTATTTTCTGTGTTTGTGAATTGTGTGCGCAGTAGCCGCACGTGCATCAACAAAGTAGTGCCAAGCGTGCGCCTGTGTCATAAGTAAAGGGCCAGCTGGCTTGACCGTTAAGGGTGCTGTAACCCCCGAAAGTACACTCCAGTCCAAACCAAAAAAAAAATTATTTTCTGTGTTTGTGAATTGTGTGCGCAGTAGCCGCACGTGCATCAACAAAGTAGTGCCAAGCGTGCGCCTGTGTCATAAGTAAAGGGCCGGCTGGCTTGACCGTTAAAGGGTGCTGTAACCCCCGAAAGTACACTCCAGTCCAAACCAAAAAAAAATTATTTTCTGTGTTTGTGAATTGTGTGCGCAGTAGCCGCACGTGCATCAACAAAGTAGTGCCAAGCGTGCGCCTGTGTCATAAGTAAAGGGCCGGCTGGCTTGACCGTTAAAGGGTGCTGTAACCCACAAAGTACACTCCAGTCCAAACCCCAAAAAAAATTATTTTCTGTGTTTAGCCGCACGTATATATCAAATCGATATAACATAAATGGAGGACCAAACTTTCTCCGATAAAAATAAAATAGAGAAAGATCAAGAACCACTTCCTCCTAGTGCTGAAGCTGCTGCCACTAGTCATGACATAGACGATAACATGCCATCAACGTCGTCTGCCAAGGCCGATGCCCAATGTCATAGTAGAGGGCACATACAATCCCAAATGGCAAAATTCAGGAAAATGACCTTGAAAAAGACATTTAAATCAGCTGAAGAGAAACGTAAACTTGCCAATATGCCATTTACGACACGGAGTGGCAAGGAACGGCTAAGGTCGATCCCTAGTATGTTCATGACTAGTGGTTCAGCTTCACATGACGATGGAAGCCCTCCTCCCACTAAAAAAATCAAAAGAGTTAAGCTGGCAAAAGCACAGCGAAGAACTGTGCTTTCTAAGAAGATATCACAAATCCCCAAGGAGAGTCCAAGTGTGGTGGTGGTTGCGATGCCTGACCTTCCCAGCACTGGACGGGAAGAGGTGGCTCTTTCCACCATTTGCACGCCCCCTGCAAGTGCTGAAAGGAGCACCCACAGTCCACTTGCTGATATGCAAATTGAAGATGTCACTGTTGAAGTACAACAGGATGAGGATACTGGTGTAGCTGGCGCTGAGGAGGAAGTTGGCGAGGAGGATTCTGATGGTGATGTGGTTTGTTTAAATCAGGCTCCGGGGGAGACAGTTGTTGTCCGTGGGATGAAAAAGCCCATCACGGTCATGCCTGGGCAGAAGACCAAACATTCCACCTCTTTGGTCTGGCAATATTTCTATCCAAATCCGGACAACAACTGTCTTGCCATATGTACCATATGTAAAGGTGAAATAAGTAGGGGTAGGGACGTCAACCACCTAGGAACATCCTCCCTTATACGGCACCTGCAGCGCATTCATAAAAAGTTACTGTCAAGTTCAGAAACTTTGGCTAAGACCGTAAGCAGTCCAGGGACACCTAAATCCCGTTGTCCTGTTGTATCCAAGCGCCTGCAAACCACACCGTCAACTCCCTCCTCGTCAATTTCCTCCTTAGTTAGGATCGGAAGTAGTCCTGCAGGCCATGTCACTGGCATGACTGACTCTCCTATCCGGGATTCCTCCGGAGGATCCTGCATTGCTACGCCTACTGCTGCCGCTGCTGCTGTTGCTGCTGCTGGGAGTCGTTCATCATCCCAGAGAGGAAGTAGGAACACCACTACTTTTACTAAACAATTGACCCTCCAACAGTCCTTAGCGAGGAGGATGAAGTACGACAGCAGTCATCCTGAAGCAAAACGTATAACTGAGGCCTTGACTGCTATGTTGGTGTTAGACGTGCGTCCGGTATCCGCCATTAGTGCAGTGGGATTTAGACAATTGATGGAGGTAGTGTGTCCCCGGTTCCAAATCCCGTCTAGATTCCACTTCACTAGGCAGGCGATACCGAGACTGTACAGAAACGTCAGAAAAAGTGTCCTCAGTGTCCTGAAAAATGCCGTTGTACACAATGTCCACTTAACCACGGACATGTGGACAAGTGGAACAGGGCAGACTAAGGACTATATGACTGTGACAGCCCACTGGGTAGATGTATCACCTTACGCAGCAACAGCAGCAGCGTCACCAGTAGCAGCATCTCAGAAATGCCAGCTCGTTACAAGGCAGGCTACGCTGTGTATCACCGGTTTCAGTAAGAGGCACACCACCGACAACCTCTTAGAGAAACTGAGGGAAATCATCGCCCAGTGGCTTACCCCACTTAGACTCTCCTGGGGATTTGTGATATCTGACAACGCCACCAATATTGTGCGGGCATTACATCTGGGCAAATTCCAGCACGTCCCATGTTTTGCTCACACAATAAACTTGGTGGTGCAGAATTTTCTGAAAAGCGACAGGGGCGTGCAGGAGACGCTTTGGGTGGCCCGAAAAATTTCTGGCCACTTTCGCCATTCAGCGACTGCGTGCCGAAGACTGGAGCGCCAGCAAACACTCTTGAACCTGCCCCGCCATCACCTGAAGCAAGAGGTTGTGACGCGGTGGAACTCAACCCTCTATATGCTTCAGAGGATGGAGGAGCAGCAAAAGGCCATACAAGCCTATACATCCACCTATGACATAGGCAAAGGAGGGGGTATGCACCTGACTCAAGCGCAGTGGAGAATGATTTCCGTGTTGTGCAAGGTTCTCCAGCCCTTCGAACTTGCCACACGTGAAGTCAGTTCAGACACTGCCAGCTTGAGTCAGGTCATTCCCCTCATCAGGCTTTTGCAGAAGCAGCTGGAGAAAGTGAAGGAGGAGCTAAGACGGAGCGATTCCGCTCGGCATGTGGGACTTGTGGATGAAGCCCTTCATTCGCTTTGCCAGGATTCCAGGGTGGTCAATCTGTTGAAATCAGACCACTACGTTTTGGCCACCGTGCTCGATCCTAGGTTTAAAGCCTATGTGGTGTCTCTCTTTCCGGCCGACACAAGCCTGCAGAGGTGCAAAGACCTGCTGGTGAACACACTGTCAGCTGAAGCGGAACGTGACACGTCAACGGCTCCTTCTTCATTTTCTCCTGCAACTGGGGCTGCCAGGAAAAAACTTAGGTATCCTAAGCAACCCGCTGGCGGTGATGCAGGGCAGGCAGGACCAAGTTTGGACATCTGGTCCGGACTGAAGGACCTGGCAACAATTTCTGACATGTCTACTGTCACTGCATATGATACTGTCACCATTAACAGAATGGTGGAGGATTACATCGGTGACAGCATCCAAGTAGGCATGGCAGACAGTCCATACCTGTACTGGCAGGAAAAAGAGGCAATTTGGAGGCCCCTGTACAAACTGGCTCTATTTTACCTGAGTTGCCCCCCCTCCAGTGTGTACTCCGAAAGAGTGTTTAGTGCAGCCGGGAACCTTGTCAGCGAAAGGCGTAGGAGGTTGCTTCCACAGAATGTGGAGAAGATGATGTTCATCAAAATGAATTATCAGCTCTTCCAGGGAGACCAGCCTCCAGAAGGTACAGAGGGACCTGTGGTGGTGGATTCAAGTGGGGACGAGTTAATACTTTGTGAGGATGAGGATGTACACACTGAAGAGGGTGAGGAATCGGTGGATGAGGAGGATGAGGATGACATCTTGCCTCCATAGAGCCAGTTTGTGCAGGGACACATTAATTGCCAGCTTGTTTTGTGGGAGCCCAAACGAACCAATCATTTCAGCCACAGTTGTGTGGCAGACCCTGGCGCTGAAATGATTGGTTTGTTAAAGTGTGCATGTCCTGTTTATACAACATAAGGGTGGGTGGGAGGGCCCAAGGACAATTCCATCTTGCACCTCTTTTTTTTCTTTGCATTATGTACAGTTTGGGGCCTAGTTTTTCAAACTGCCATCCTGTCTGCCACTGCAGTTTCACGCCTAGATGGGTCATGTGTTTGTGCCGCCCACTCGTGTCGCTTAGCATAGTCATCCAGCTACCTCGGTGCAACGTTTTGGACATAAAAACACTATTGTGAGGTGTGAGGTGTTCAGAATAGACTGGAAATGAGTGGAAATTAAGGTTATTGAGGTTAATAATAGCATAGGAGCAGAAAAACCTACAAATTCTGTGATTTTAGCTGTTTTTATGCTTTTTAAAAAAAAAATACAGATCCAAAACACAAAACCCAGAACCCAAAACACGGAAGGGTGGTTTTGGCAAAACCAATCCAGATCCAAAACACGAAGAAAGATCCAGATCCAAAACCAAAACACAAAACACGAAAAGTGGCCGGTGCACACCCCTAGTCAGAACACACACTATTTTATATACACAATATTTTTTAATTTAATTACATATGGCTGCAGGTTTATTTTTAGACAACACTTTAAAAATAGGCACAGGAGAAACAATACTCTATTAAAATGTTCAAATAACACTTTAATAAGATAAAAACAAAGATTCCAAATGCAATATGTCATCAGGTGCTTATCTTAATAGTTCATTGAGGCAAATGGCAGCAAACCAACGCGTTTCATCCACAAGGGACTTCTTGTGAATGATATATTACATTGGGATCTTTGTTTTAATCTATTTAAAGTGTTATTTGAACATTTTAAAAGAGTATTGTTTCTCCTGTGCCTATTTTACTATATACTATTTATTTTACTGTGCATTAATTCCTTCTATTGCATTATATGTTTTACCCTATATCTATCTCATGTGTATAAGGGACATATAGTATATATATGATTTACAAACTTTGCACTTTATCATATGCACTATTTGCACTGGGGACCAATCAGACCTGGGGGTTACTGGTAGAGCCCTTCAGAGCACGTAGAAGCTCATTATTTAATTTCTGTTTCTTTTGTCATATTATATATTGTTTATTTTGATTAAATAGATACTTTTACCATGTAACATTGACACTGCATCTTTATGGTACAATTTCTGCACAACACTTTATTGCATATTTAAGTCTTCAAATTCCACAGTACTAGTACACCAGTCGCTAAGACCTTATATACTTGTGCATACTCTTATTAAGGTGCGCACCCATTGCCCCTACACATTTGGTCCAGCTGACACCCTTTATCTATTTGGGAGAGCGTATTATTTTTTGATTTTCTCAAGATTGTTATTTAGTTCACTAACCAAGTTGGCGCCGGTATCTTATATATATTTAAAAAAAATATATATATATATATATATATACATATATATCTCAAGCAGATAGGCGGCACTGCAAAAGTCTTATGTCTGTCCTGATGATGGGGTAGCAGTCCTGGAAATGTCAATGCAATAAAGACACATCTTATTCTATCATCTCAAGACCTGGAGTGCCGCCTATTTGCTTGATCTATTTGGAGGGTTTCTTTGCCCATTTGGAGGACACCCAAGAGGTTTTAATAAAGGCTTACAGCAGCCTCAGAGTGCAGGATACTGCATGATTATGATGATATATATATATATATATATATATTGCAATGGGGTTTTCTGTGTGCTGTGGTATTACTTACCACTTACTCCACTAAGTCTCTCCTCAGAAATTCTCAATTCCGATAATGCAAGTAACATTGTACAAGCTTTACTCAGTGAATTTGAACAAGTACCATGTTTTGCACACACAATAACCTTGGTGGTTCAGAATTTTTTTTAAAAAAATGACAAGTATGTTTAGGAGATGCTGACTGTGCCCTTAAAAGTTATGGCCATTTTTAGCATTCAGCAATTGCATGTAGAAGACTGCAGCAGCTGCAAAAACAGTTCCATTTGCCATGCCACCAACTGAAGCAAGATGTAGTAATCAGTTGGTTTTCACCATTTATATGCTTCAGTGACTGGAGGATATGCAACAAGCCAATCAAACATACACAATAAGCCATGTCATAGGGAAAGGGAAATGGGGCTTACTGTACATTACTCCACCATAGTAGAGAATACTCTCCATTTTATGCAAGCTACTGAAACCATTTAAATTAATAATCAATAAAGTAAGTTCAGATACTGCCAGTCTATGTCAGGAGATTTCCTTAATTAAACTACTGAAAAAGCAGCTAGAGAAACTAAAGGGGAAGATTAAATGAAGCAATTCCACTAAGTGTGCTAGATCAATTTCTTTATTCACTTTGCCAGGACTAAAGGGTTTGCAACATCTTGCAATTGGATCAGTACATTTTGGCAATCATGGGTTTAAGTCCAGTGTAATATATTTATTTCCCATTGACTCAGATATTAAGAAATGCAAATAGTACCTTGCAAGCAAGCTGTTAGCCTAAGTGGAACATGACACAATGTCTCCTGCTTTAGTTTCTCCTGCAAATGCAGCTGCAGGAAAAAACTGACTTTTTCAAAGAGATCCAATGGGGATGATAATGAGTCAACTCAGTGAACCAGAGTTGAACATTATGACATCTGGTCAGGCTCAAAAGAATTGCCCTATAGGACTCAATTGAATACAGTAAGCATCAATAAAATGGTGGATGATTACTTTAATGATGCTGTTCAAATTATCATGCTACACAGTCCCATTGAATACTGGGAGGAAAATGAAGACAAATTTGAACCCCTCATAAAAACTAGCTTTGGTTTTCTTAAGTTGCCCATCCTCCAGTGTGTACTTGGAAAGTGTGCTTAGCACAGTTGGGGGCATTGTAAGCGATCAGCATAGGAGACCATTTCCAAAAATTTTGAAAAATGATGTTCATCAAATGGACTACACTTTGCCCCCAATTACAACAGAAACTTCTGTAGCAGTGGATTCAAGTGGAGAAGAGCTAATATTGTGTGATGATATTATTAACAGTGATGAGGGTGATAATGAGGATGATAAATGACATATCCCAACTGTGACGATGATTAAGAACACTGATAGCCTTTTTAAGCCCATTGGTAGCTTTGTTTAACCAAACCACCAAGATGTCTTATTTTGCAGCAGAAAACATACCAAGCACTTCAACCACAAAAGTGGCAGTCCCTGTTGCTGAAGTGCTTGGTTTGTTAAATTTTGCATGTCCTTTTTAATACACAACATAAGGGTGAGTGAGAGAGCTGAAGGACAATTCCATCATGCACCACTTTTCATTATGGCTATGCCAATATTGTGCATGGTTGACAGGCAGCGTATATTATTATTATTACTGCACTTTACTGGTATTTGTGGGCCAAATAAAAATGTTACAAATACAAAGCAAAATTCTGACCGCATGAAGACAAGGTTACAAGTCTCCACCAATATGTTCCTGGTCAATGAATGTAAATAATGATGGCGACAGTATGAATATGTGTAAATTATTATGGAAAATAAAAAAAGTCAGCAGATTAGCTCAGTGAAACTAATTAATGGAAATACTAACAGGCACCCTCTGATAATAAGATTTACTTTTATATTCCCTCTAATTGACTATGACAAGTACAGCTTGTCCGAGTTCATAATTTCAGCTTTTCCTCCATTAGTAGATGTCGAAGTATCAGCTCCTGCTTCTCTACTCTCCTCTAGATGCTATGGCAGTAACGTATCTTATTCTGGATAGTCACTTGCTGTAACATTAGTTGATGTTCTGTATCTTGCAAGACCATCCATCACCAGTTTTTCATCCTGCCATATTGGTCCCATTTTCTGCAGCTTCTCCACAGATACAGTGTATCATAGTCCTTATCATCATTTATTTTATGTGTTTGACTGGCAGCATATATTTGACAGTACTTAAATGGAGGTTTTGACCTACATCATAATTATTTTAATACAAAGCAAAATTCTTACAGCATGAAGACAATGTTACAAGTCTGCACACATTTATCATCCCTATGCTCCCGTTCAATGAATGTGAATTGTGATGGCAACAGTATGAATATTTATTTATTAACACTTTCTTATATAGCGCAAAATATTCTGTTGGACTTCATAATTAGAAACATTAATAGAAAAATACTGGGTAATAACAGACAGACATAGAGGTAGGAAGGCCTTGCTCGCAAGCTTAAAATCTATAAAGAAATAAGCATTGATACACAAGGATAGGTGCTATACTGTATATTGCATTTTGGTCCAGCCAGATTTCAGAGTTTCAAACCAAAGAATTGCCAACCCTAAAACTCTGCGCACTCCTTATAAAGTAGCACACATCATTCAGCAAAGAAACCGATACAATACTATAAATATAGTCTTACTGCCCAAGGGAAATGTTCAATGAGATGGATGCAGTTGTAGTTCTTCTTGTATGGAATCTTGCCAAAATAGGAAAAAGAGAACAAACAAGAAGAAAATAATATAGTATAGTAGTTCATAATAAAAAAAGTTTCTCAAATGACCCAAATAAGTGGTGATTTCTTCCTCTAAATGTGAACAGAAAAGGTGATCATACCACACACGTTCAAATGCTATGAATTCCACATATAAAGGTATCTTTAAGTCAAATGGCCTTGTCACCACTGTGCAGCATTCCAATAGTGAAGTTCACCCATGCACATGATGTAGTATAAAAAGGCGGGCGTACCCCAACTCACACTGATCATAAATTCATAAGCCAATAAAGGTATCTTTGAGCTTCAATACTTCTATTCGTTATGGTTGATATCTTATCCTCTGAGTCACAGCAAAGTCCTAGTGCAGGGTTTCCCAAACTCGCTCTGCACTGTGGCACTTTTCGCCTGTTTTCAAAGTATCTCCATATTCAATTTCAGATACCCCCAAGCAGGATTTAAAAAGGATAAAATAAATAGATACACCGTCATCAGAACTCAACACATCTCAAGAGACTGTATTTTCCACATATAGCCTTGGAGATAGTTTCCATTATGAAAACTTAGCACGAGTGTCTTTAGAAAAAGGTTTTCATTTCTTAGAGAATACTGTAGGCATCATACCAACATCCAACATACCCACACCAAAAATAGGAGACAAAACTAATGATTCAAGCTGTACAGACCTTTTTTTAGAGATACATGCAGGCAAACCAGCCTGCAAACTGATTCACTCGACCCCACAAAAAAGAAAACAAATAGACTTAGACGAGGATGTAGAGGAGGAGGAAAGAATAGGAGGAAAGAACAAACGACACAACAATCAACAATAACCAGTACAGGGATTTTTAACATCAGTAAGGTAACACTGGAACCAGAACATTTATCATTGTTGAATAAAGGCTTAAAATTCGCACTAACAAGATGAATAAATTTTAAACTTATTTAGACGTACATAAATTTGTACGCAAAGTAACTTTAGCCAAATATTTCCATAAAAAGACAGATACACAAACAACGCAATCTGCAATCACAGACACCTTCAAGCATTCTGCTTTAAAACCGAATTCCAAATTCTATCCACAGCACATGAAAGGACACCTTGTTGACACTTTCGAGAAGCTGGTCATGAGAGACATAGACAAACTAGACACCAGAACCAAACACACGAACTTGAGTAAGAAAGAAAAAACAGCTTTGAAACAACTTAGTGACAACAAGGAAATGGTCATAAAACCAGCTGATAAAGGGGGTGGTGGTATAGTGTTATTAGATAGAGAGGATTACAACATAGAGGCGAAACAGATTGACCTATCAAACTTTACCGAGAGACCCAACACCAGACTATATGAAACTTCTATAAGCACTAGTGAAGGAAGGTCATGACAATGGTATTTTAACTGACAAAGAAGAATAATTTCTCAATAACAAAAATCCCATAATTCCTGTCTTTTATTATCTGCCAAAAATACACAAAAATATACACAAGCCACCGGGACGCCCCATTATATCAGGGATAGGTTCACTTACCACCAACATGTCACAATATATAGATACTTTTTTACAGCCGTATGTTAAGACACAAAGAGCATACATTCAGGACACCACAGATATAATAAGAACATTGAGCAGAACAGAGTGGAAAGAAGATTATTGGTTGTGCACCAGCGATATCACCTCTTTATACTCAGTGATCAACCAAAAACAGGGAATAGAAGCAACACAACATTTTCTTAATCAAGATTCAACCATGGACAAGACACAGACAGATTTTATTATAGAGTGCATAAAATTCATTCTCCAATTCAACTATTTTTGGTTTGATGAAATATTTTACATACAGACCACAGGAACCACCGTGGGGACCAGGTCACGTCACTGAGTGTACTGGTTTGGACAATATAAGTACATGTATATTTAGACCATTGAACCTATGCATGGGTATTTTCACTTGCCAACCACAGCGAATAGTTTATATGTGTGTCGTTCACGTGCTTTTTGTTTTTGTTTAAGTTTATGTATATTTATTTGCAAATATCATTTTGATTACTCCGGTGATATGTGCCAGAGACTTTGATTGACTTCAATTACTGAGCAATCAGACATAATAGGAGGGACTATGATTGGCTTGAATACAGGACCAATCACCCTGCAGTGACATCATAACCTATGCGTATTTATTGACGACATCTAAGATGGACACCAGATACTCCCTGACGAAGACCACAAGGCTGATACACGTAGGAGCACAGACTTTGTTTCATTTTCATTTTCCATTAACAGCCATCACATAGCTGCACCTGCAATGAGAAGTGGATTCTGCTCTCCATCTGTACAGCCGGCATCCGAGACACTTACCCATGGCAACTTCCAACATCTGAGACGCGATCACGTGATCGAAGAAAGGAGAACCCGGAAGTCACCAGGATAGGAGATTCCCGGCAGAGACAGTAGCTCACAGGCGGCACGCACTGTGAAGACGGACAGAGATGGAGTGAGAGATGCCCGCATCGGACACAGGTAAGACTCCGTAGGAGAGACCACCTGACGTTTGGCCCAGCAAGGCTTTTTTGCCAGACACGGTCTCTCCAAGACTGCCGAAACAGTTTCGGTGGTCTCAGGTCAGTAGCATTGCCCCTTCACAAGGAGCAGTACACTGTGTACCCACATACCCCGACTGCCATAAGCAAGTCCAGAGTTTGACACCGGTCCTGCAAGGCAGTCCCACCCGTTCTGCAAACACCTATGCCGGCCAGCTTTAACAGGACCACCTCCACAGAGACGCTGCAGCATCACTACTAAAACTGTATTACCTTACATGTATTACCCCATTTGGAGTTGTGGGACGCCACTCTCCATTAGGGTGCATCAGTAACTCTCCACAAAGTGGTTGGTTCCCGATGCCAGTGAACCCCACTTCTCTTTTTCATTTAAACCCGCCTCCGTGCGGTACTCAGTGGTATTATATGAACCTCTAGGAGGATCATATTTTCCATTTCTACGGTGTTACATTTCTTGTGCCACTGGAGTTTATTTTGTTTTTGTTCTTGTTTTGTTTCTGTGCATATTCATTTTGGAGCTATTATTATTTTTGGTTTTTAATGCATTTGTGTATAGACCTTCTACATTAACAGTAAAAATATCTTTCACTAATACCATTGTGAAGTAAGTTTTTCTGTTGTACACCCATTACAAGGTTCTTTTTGGCGCTTGTTGCATATTTTGTATTCCCAATTCCAGGATGTATTCATCTAGGTGAAAACTCCATAGACAAAAATATGCAAAAAAGTTTCTCCAGCAATAGGCAGGAGAAAAGAAGTGCAAAATCCATATTTTGTGGTACAAATGTGGGGACTTGATTCAGAACCGTTTGGACCCCCCAATGACTAAAAAGGCAAAACAAACGTAGAACACCCCAAAAATTAAAAAGTGTTAGAAAATAGGCAATAAGTAGGGGGCCTGGTATTTTGGGGAGCTATAAGGTTAAGACAGGTGTTTTTAAGATTGCATTAGGCTGCAGCAGGTCTATTTTTGAGAATTTTTAAATCTTCACTATAGAGACACCAAAATATCCTAGTTCCCATTTACATGTACCCCAAATTTAACTGCGGTACATATTTTTCTCAAAACACATTGCTTTATATCATTTTTTCACACTTATGCAAACATGCTTATAACAGCTATTTGACTCATTTTAAGATCACTAAATACTTTTTTTAGGGCTATTAATACTCTTCTATATTGATTTCCAGGGTTGGTGAAGCTTTTTTTGGGGTACAGACTGATTTCCCCAAAATATGCTGTCCTTTTCGCTAGTTTCGTTATTAAATACATTTGGCGATCTGTGTTTTCGCTTGATTTGGAATTGAATAGGGAGAAAAGTGGGGACGTGCATGGCGAAAACATCACGTCCAAACAGGCGAATGAGGCTAAATCATTGCGCTTTGCGCTGACCTCGGCTTTTCACAGCTAATTGAATTTGGCCCTATGTGTGAGGTTACGTGTGGACTGTGAAAGGGGATGTAATTAGATATGGAAGCTATGAATGTTATGTGGGTGGTTCTGAAATCTGATTAGCTTGTCTTAAAAAGTTAATTTTCAAAGAACGCTTAAAGGTTTGGAGACAAGAGGAAAGTCTTATTGTGTGTGGAAGGGCATTCCACAGAGTGTTGCAGCCCAAAAAAAGTCCTGTAACTGTGAATGGGAGCAAGTAATGTGTGTTAATGAGAGACGCAGATCTTGGGCAGGGCAGAGAGGTTGGGTTGAGAAATAATTTGAGATGAGTGAAGAGATGTATGTTGGTGTGGTTTGTTTAATAACCTTATGTGTAAGTAAAAGTAGTTTGTATTGAATACGGTAGAAAACTGGCAACCAATGGATGGACTGACAGAGTGGAGCAGCAGACAAAGAACGTTTGGCAAGGAAGATCAGCCTTGCAGTTGCATTCATAATGGATTGTACTGGTGAGAACCTGCTCTTGGAAGACCAGTAAGGAGACTATTGCAATAGTCAATGCGGGAAATAATGAGTGCATGGATTAGAGTTTTTGCAGTGTCTTTGAAAGATATGGTCAAGTTTTGGATATGTTTTTTAAATGTATGTAACATGATTTTGAGACAGATTGAATGTGGGGAACAAAGGACAAATCAGAGTCAAGGATGATACCTAGGCAGCGAGTTTGTGCAGTAGGGTGGATTGTTGAGTTATCAACAATTATAGAGAGATCAGTAACTGTTATTGGCTGGTGGTGATATAATTAATTCTGTTTTAGAAATATTAAATTTGAGGTGGCGAGATGATATCCAAGATAAAATGGCAGAAAGCATTCAGTGACATGGATCAATACAGATGGTGATAAATCTGGGTGGCTATGTAGAATTGAGTATAATCCACGTACAGTTGGTACTGACATCCAAAAGAGCTGATTAGTTTGCCATGAGAGGTGATATAGGTTGAGAAAAGCAGAAGACCTAAGACTGAGCCTGTCGGTACTTTAACTGATAGGGGTAGCGAGGAGGAGGCAGAATCAGACAAACAAACAGTGAAAGAGCGATTAGAGAGGTAGGATGAGAACCAAGCAAGGGCTGTATCCTTAAGACCTAGGGTTTGTAGTGTTTGTATGAGAAGAGAGTGGTTAACAGTGTCAAAAGTAGCAGAGAGATCTTGAAGAATTAGAACTGAGTAATGGCTTTTAGCCTTGGCAGTGGCCAGATCATTTACTACCTTAGTCAGTGCTGTCTCTGTGGAGTGTTGGGAATGGAAGCCGGACTGAATTGGATCAAATAAGTTGTGTGAGTTAAGAAAGTGTGTGATGTGTGATGTGGGTGTAGACAAGTCTCTCAAGTAGCTTTGAGGGGCATGGGAGCTGGGAGATGGTACAGTAATTTGAGTGAGTGTTAGGGTCAAATTTTGTTTTTTAAAAATGGGTAATCACTGCATGCTTGAACAGTGATGGAACGATACCAGTAGAGAGAGGGAGATTACAGATTTTAGTTAGGGTTGGGATGAGCACAGGAGACAGGGCTTTACTGATTTGTGAGTGTATATATACTGATTTGTGAGTGTTTTTTAAATTATTAAAATTTTTGGTGAAAATATTATTACATTTCAAAGAATGATGTTGTAATTACCTGGTCTTAAATGTTGTTCAATGGTTGTTTTACTGTTTTTTTAACAGTTCAGAAAGCACACTTATTTTATCCACAATTTGTGCATATCCACATCAAGCTGCCGCCTCATCAAGCTGCCCCTAAGACTGAATGTTACTAAATAATATGGTTGATTAAGACATTGGCCTACATCTGAGCCAACTGGTCAGCTGATTGAAATGCAGATTGATGAAAGGACATACATTGCACTTCGAGTTTAAGTAAACACTTAGTATGCCGCTATAAACAATGCTTCAGTGAACCCCATCACAAACACAGGTAATGACTATTACTAGCAAGTCATAAAAAGATGCACAGATGTTTAAAATAGATGAATATCATAGGTTGGAAATGCATAGCTTGAAAATGCTGGTTGGAAGATGCACATATGTTTAAAAACAGATGAATATGTGTAAACTATTATGGAAAGTAAAGAGGACAGTGTATTATGTCAGACAAATATGGATGAACTAATAACCAATGGGGTGAGCAGTTCTAATGGGTGCCTAGCACATTCTTTTGCTGCAAAAACTAGTCACAAACAGTACTACCCTTCAGTACTAAAGCAAATTATATAGGATAAAAGTAGTGACTTGTCAGGTGCGCACAGTGCTAATTCAAAAGGAACAATAGTTACAGTACTTCCCAAATGATTTCCTGTCAATGTCCTGTATGTAGTGATCAATTCTCAATGATGTAGTTTTCATTAACATGGAAAATATAAAAATCATCCATACATAGTGTATTAAAGTTAAAAACTACAAATTTATTCACAATATATGAAAATAAATAAAAAAATATAAAATGGATGAATATATTCTCTGTGTTACAACATGTACACAGAAATACAAACGTTCAATGCAAACACAGAATCTTAAAGCAAATAATTCACATGAGTGTTGTTACTCCTTATTCCAATGAAAAATGGGGAATTACCGGAAGTCCCAAAATTTCGGGCTCGTAGCTTTTATAGGTGGAGGTCTCCGGATGGCCTCTCCCTTTTAAGTCCTGATTGAGGGAACTTCCTTCCGCAATCCCACTAGGATTAATAGTCCTGTCACAGCTTACCACCAACGCGTTTTGGGAGTTCCTGCTCCCTTCCTCAAGGCAATGTGACACTGACTAGAAATGGACCATCTTATATACCATATCCTGCATCAACTTCCGGGCCATAGGTCATCAGATGTTACCTGTTTATATCCTTCAAAAACATCCTTTTGTTATTTTCATGGGTGGTGTGGCGCAACCTAAAATGTAGATTACACAAAGTTTGTTCTATTTACTTATCATACATTTCTTTGAAGATTACCGCCGAACCGGAAGTGCGTCATCCAACTTCCGATATCGGCCATCCCGTGTACACCGGCAATTAAGTCCGTCTGCACTATCTCTCCCACGGTGCAGTTTCATACTGACGTCCTCCGGAAGCTCAGTTCATACCTCAGTCGCGTCCCACTTCCTGCCTGTGGAGCGCACACATGATACGCGGCACTTCCGATTTCGTCAGCCATCTTTTGTTTGGTGAATGCGTTTCTAATTGGGAGGTTTAGCAGCCATTTTCAAAGTAAAACATGTGTTGTTGTGATGTCCATTGTGTTTTATTTATTCCAATTAGATAGGCAATAAATATTTATCTTGGACTTGCTTCCGTTTAAGATGGTCCATTTCTAGTCAGTGTCACATTGCCTTGAGGAAGGGTGCAGGAACTCCCAAAACGCGTTGGTGGTAAGCTGTGACAGGACTATTAATCCTAATGGGATTGCCGAAGGAAGTTCCCTCAATCAGGACTTTAAAGGGAGAGGCCATCCGGAGACCTCCACCTATAAAAACTTACGAGCCCAAAATTTTGGGACTTCCGGTAATTCCCCATTTTTCATTGGAATAAGGAGTAACAATACTCATATGTGAATTATTTGCTTTAAGATTCTGTGTTTGCATTGAACGTTTGAATTTCTGTGTACATGCTGTAACACAGAGAATATATTCATCCATTTTATATTTTTTTATTTATTTTCATATATTGTGAATAAATTTGTAGTTTTTAACTTTAATACACTATGTATGGACGATTTTTATATTTTCCATGTTAATGAAAACTACATAATTGAGAATTGATCACTACATACGGGACATCGACAGGAAATCATTTGGGAAGTACTGTAACTATTGTTCCTTTTGAATTAGCACTGTGCGCACCTGACAAGTCACTACTTTTATCCTATTATGTCAGACAAACTGAATTTATGGAAATCCTAATAGATGCCCTCTGGTAATAAAACTCTATTTGATGTGACTGGGTCTGTGATTTGATTGTGCCTTTGATTAGCTGGTTGTAGTAGTTTGTTATAAACATATTAATTAATTATCAATTTGAAATTTCTACTTTTTCCAATTTTCATTTTCTATTGGCATGAGACTTTTGATTTCCTGGTTGGAGAAATATGTTTTTAAATGTATAATTAAGTATCACTTTCTACATTTTTTAATTTCTATTGGCCTGAGGCCTGTGATTTGGTAATATATCATATTTTGACTTCTACTAAGCTTTTACTTTAATGTTATTAGTTCTTGATTAATGAACATATTCTATAGGGTAATATAGTTTACTAAACTGCCATTCTGCCTGCCATTGCAGTGCCACATATTTTAAAGATGTGCTATATTCTTTTAAACTGCCATGTGTTTGTGCTGCTGCTCTGCTTTAGCCAGCCAGCTCACTGCAGCCTTTGGCCAATATTGGTGAACACAATATTGTGAGTTGAGAGGTAGTCAAAATTGACTGGAAATGACTGGAAATCACGTGGGAGGGTCTTTAATGAAATTCAATTTATGAGAGATATGGTTTTTAGATCCAAGCTCTGAACTTGGCAAGAAGACCTAAGTCCGTACTCTGTTCTACTCAGAATCACAAAGTGATCGAGTTGGGACTCAGATCGACTCGGAATCCCAAAGTTCGGGTATGTTTGGTTTTCATCAAAACTGCACAACTCATCTCTAGTTAATAATACTGTAGGAACAAAAACAGGTCTAAATGATGTGATTTGAGCTGTTTTTATACATTTTTAAAGAAGTCCAAAACAATTGAGGGAGGTTTTGCCCAAGCCAAAACCAAAATGAGACAATGATTTAGAACTTAACCAAAACATGGAGGTCTGCGCACATCTCTAGTTTAAACCTATAATACATTTAGCACATTTACACTGTTTGAATATCATTGTGGACCAGCACTGGCCCACAATATACTGTACAAACACCAACAGTCTATTTCTACAAAAGTAACACACTGGAAAAACTTCACTCACCATAGGGGATTCATAAACAGACCAAACAGAACTGATTTTAGGTTAATATAAACAGACATTATGAAAATGTAAAAATATCACACACACATGAGTGCCAGTTGAAATGCACACCTCATTTATATTGTTTGTGAATTTATACATAAATCAGAATTCCCAAGTGAGAAGTAAAGCATGCATGCCCTGATCACTCCTAAATCACCCCTACCTCTCCCCCAGTAATCGTACTTTCATAAACAGAAGCATAATTGGTAAGATTTTCTTTATTGCTCTGAAATACACTGTGGAAGGAATGAAATATTAGGAAAACAAATGTCTCACTAGCTAGATAGACATTCAGTTTTCACAAATACTATATGAGTTAATAGTAAATAAACTGGGTGTAATGTAAAGAGTAAGTTTTCCCACTATACAGAACTTAAGGTTATTAGAAGATCTGTGACCATTTAATAGCAAGAGGCAGCAAGCCTAGCGCCTTTAAAAAAAAAAAAAAAATATATATATATATATATATACAGCATACATTATAAGGGCACAGTTGTGCCCTTATATTAAGGCTGCATCTAAAAAACTGCAATTCTCCCATAGAGAATTACAGAGGGGGGGGGGCATGGTGTTTAAGGGGCTATTGGAGGTACCGAGCTGAAATTTGGCACGGACGGGTAGAACTGTCTCTCGGTGCTGCATGCAATTGCAGGGCACATGAGGATTTGAGACTAATCTAAAGTTCTAACTGTCAGTTTTTTCTGACATTCTCAATTAGGACCACTTTTGTTCTATTCTCTATGGCTTTTTTTTGGGAAGGCATAACTCCGGGTAGGGGGTGAATTTATACTTGTGGTTTGTTTTATTAAGTAGCTATTGTTCCAGGGTAGGTGTTTTTGGAGTTCAGGTAAATTAGAAAGTTACAGTTTTTAAACTATTACCTCAAGAATGCACCATTGAATAGATAGGAAATTTCAACTTGTTGCGCAGCCTCAGTAGGAGCCTCCGGCAGGTGTAGTCACTGTGGCTTCACTTGGGTGCACAAAGTGGCAGTGGGCTTGGGGGAATGAAGCTGGCATTAGCTGTAGTGGATCCCGGGGGAAAGGAGCGGGGGTGTTAGCGCGCGTTAGCAGAGGCCAGGACCCGGGGAATGGTAGCAGGCCTTAGTGGTGGTGGTGAGGGTGGCAGTGCGGGTGGCGGTGGTGTGTTAAAACCCGGGGGAGGTAGCAGCACACAGATGCAGGCTCGGATCACAGAACCAGCTCCAGACCCTTTCTAGTGGGGGAGAATGCCACAGCCAGGGGAGCCCTCTCACTGGGCCTCCCAGCCAAAGCATCACCCCTGACCACTAGTCAGTCCAGGCTGGGGATCCCTGGGGAGCTGGGGATCTACACAATAAAGGGGTCCCCCTCTTCAGAGCACCCCAGGCTGATAGCCTGGGGCTATCCCCAGCACCCCTGGATGGTGGGTGCAGGGTTGATTATGTAAAGTGTGGTGCAGAGAAATAATTAAAATATTGTCTTTTGCTGTGGAACTACAGTTCCCAGAAAGCCTCCCCCGCATGCTGGTACTTGTAGAACCACAAATATCAGCATGTGGGGCATTACGGGCCTGCTGGTCTATTGGAAAGTGACTAGAAAGTGTGGTGCGCAAAACCTGCGCACCACACTTTCACCACACCACACCACACAAACCTGGTTCAACACAAAAATGGAGGCTCACCCAGCTCCAATACATACAATCCAACAAACCAAATTATTGTGTCATCCAGTGGCGCTGGATAAAAAAATTGAATATTACAAAACAAGGAGTATAGATGTAGTACTTAATCCTTATCATAGATGGAAAATCCTGGTATTCATCGTTTTGTATATGAAGTTCTCAATATCTTCGAAGTTTGTCCATATGGTACATGTAACAAAAATAAATAATGGAAAAAACTGTCTTAATGATCTGATATGGTATTCCCAATAATGTCTATAAGCAGAATGACGTAGTTCTTGTCAAATGGTCACATGTAATCAATGCATACCCCACTCACATTAGGAAGTGTGGTTAAATTCCCAAAACGGTTTCTTTATTCTTCCTGCCCAATTATTGTTCCAAAATAGATCCTTTATATCATAACACATTAATAATATGAAGGGTGAAGTGATGCGCACCCTACTCACATGGTATAGATACTGCGATCTGCATATAATGGTTTCTTTTCAGTTATCCCCAGGGTATCCTCAGGGTTAATTCCCATATGATGTTTCCTCATAAGAAAGGAAATGGCATGTGTTTGCTAAAAGCTTTTTAATGACATGTAATACACACTCAAACATACAAAAGGTAAAAAATAAAAAAGGTATATGTTGACCTGATAATGGAAAAGTATAATCCTCTGTCTCATCAGAGAAGCAACAATCAAAGTTATCCAGCAATAAAGAAATCCCAACGCGTTTCGACCTGTCCCCGCAGGTCTTTTTCAAGGTATGGAATTAACCCTGAGGATACCCTGGGGATAACTGAAAAGAAACCATTATATGCAGATCGCAGTATCTATACCATGTGAGTAGGGTGCGCATCACTTCACCCTTCATATTATTAATGTGTTATGATATAAAGGATCTATTTTGGAACAATAATTGGGCAGGAAGAATAAAGAAACCGTTTTGGGAATTTTACCACACTTTCTAATGTGAGTGGGGTACGCATTGATTACATGTGACCATTTGACAAGAACTACATCATTCTGCTTATAGACATTATTGGGAATACCATATCAGATCATTAAGACAGTTTTTTCCATTATTTATTTTTGTTACATGTACCATATGGACAAACTTCGAAGATATTGAGAACTTCATATACAAAACGATGAATACCAGGATTTTCCATCTATGATAAGGATTAAGTACTACATCTATACTCCTTGTTTTGTAATATTCTATTTTTTTATCCAGCGCCACTGGATGACACAATAATTTGGTTTGACGGGCCTGCTGGTACCTGAAGTTCTACAGCAAAAGCAATATTAAAAAACCACACAACACACACACTGTAGAAAAATAAAATTTTATTAAAACATACATGCACACACACATGTACTCACACATGCACACACTATCTCACATACTCCCCTAGTATCCCTGAAGCCAATCTGTCCTCTTCTCCAGTAGATAATCCTATGGCGAACCTGTAAAAAAAATCCATACTCACCTCCTCCTATGCGTGGATCTGTCCCCTTCATTCCTAAGTAGACAACTCAGGGTCTTGGAAAAAAAAATTAAATTACGCAAGCCACGAACATTAGCAGTGTCCTCTAAGGACACTACTACCCGAATGACAGGTCTGCCTGAGATTTCAGTACAGAAATCCCAGTGCTGAGCTCTCATTGGCTGAGAGAGGAGAACTGGGAACCTCTCTCAGCCAATGAGAGAGGAGAACCTTCTGCGCGTACCCAATTCAAAGATGGCTGCCATCAGCTAATCATGCCTCATGACGTCATTGCCCTGCCCCCTTGGCTGGCTTATATAAAGCCAGCGCGAGGCGCCCTCCATTCAATCGTCAGCCGGGTAGCTGGAGAGAAAACCAGCTGAAGCAAGAAGACACTGCGGAAGCCCTGGATGGGCGGCGGCCCTGCATATGAGCTTAGAGGCTGCCACCCCCCAGGTGATGGTGCGGAAAAATAAAATACTTTAAAAATGGTGTGTGTTTGTTTTATATTAATATTTATTTTGCAGGGGTACTATAGGTACCAGCGGGCCCTTATTGCCCCACCTGCTGGTACTTGTGGTTCTCCAAGTACCAGTTTGTGGGGATGCCTGCTGGGACGTGTAGTACTACTGCAAAATACAATATTTATATTATCATATGCACCACACTAGACAATCAGCCTGGCACCCACTAGCCAGCAGAGCTGTGGATAGCCCCAGGCTTTTAGCCTGGGCCTGGGGTGCCCTGGAGTATGTGACCCAGCTCCCCAGGGATCCATGGCCTGGGCTCATGAGCAGTCAGGTCTGATGCTTTGGCTGGGGGTCCCAGTGAAAGGGCTCCCCTGGCTGTGGCATCAACCCCCTGCTAGAAAGGGTCCAGTGCTGGTTCTGGTAAATACAGGGGGACTTTACGCATTTTTTCCCCTTGTATTTCCAGAACCAGGACCGGCTCAGAGCCCAGTGTTGGTTGGGCTGAATATGGGGGACCCCTACATCATTTGTCCCCCATATTTTGGCAACCAGAACTGGTCCAGAAAAGCCTGGTGCTGGTCATACTTAAAATGGGGGATCCCTACATCATTTGTCCCCTGTATTTAGCACAACCAGTACTGGCTTTTGAAAGCCCGGTGCTGGTTGTTCTTTTTACCTAAACCCCAAAAAGCACATATTGTTGAACAATAGCTACATAATAAAACAAACCCCAAGTCTAAATTTGCCCCCTACCCTGAGTTACGCCTTCCCAAAAATCCCCCATAGAGAACAGCAGAAAAGTGGTCCTAATTGAGTGTCAGAAAAAACTTACAGTTGGAAATTTAGATTAGTCCTCATTTTTAATGCTCCATACCTCCAATAGCTTTTGAGGTGTAGTCCCTTAAACACTATGCCTCCCCTCTGGATTTCTCTATGGGTAAAATATTTTTTTTGTTATTTTTTTGAGGGGACCCCTACATTGTTTGTCCCCTATATTTTGGCAATCAGGACTTGCTCTGATTAGCCTGGTGAAGGTTGTGATTTATACAGGGAACCCCTACATCATTTGTCCCCTGTGTTTAGCACAACAAGTACTGGGGCTCCAAAGGCTGATGCTGGTTGTGCTGTGGGGGCACGTAATTTTTTTTAATATTACACTTTCATTTTTTAAAACAATGCGGATCTCACTGATACGTCCATGCATCTGTGTATTATTGATTTGATTTTCTCAGGTGCGTGCCCAGCACCAGTGAGTCCCTCTGTCGCCTGCTGATGCTTCTGTGCATGGCTCTGTTGCTGCCACTGCTCCGCACCCTGCTGCTGCCACTGCCCCACACACCTCCAACCAGCCCCACAGCCATCTCTCCCTCTACACCCTTAAAACACCTCCTGTGTGCTGTCTGCTCCTCCACCCATGTTAGTGTACCTATTTGTTGTTCTTCTGCCCTGCAGGTGGCCCGGTTTGCCCATGCAAACCCTAATAGTTAATACATTTTAAAAAAGCAATGAAATTCCATAGACAAAAACCCTTATGGTTTCACATGTCCCATTAAGGCATCTTACACATGATCTGAAATTTCACAAAACCTACTGAATTTGTGCCACTGAAACTAAAAAAAAGCAGTGAAATTACGATCATTAAGGCTGATGCCTTAGTGGATGTGTTCCTTGCACAATACAGATATGGTATGCCATCAAACCCTGTGGTTAACTGCAGATTCATCACTCTCACAGAGTGAGATTGCTGTCACTCACAAAATGGTGGAGCTACGAATTCACAGATCATGTGTAAGAAGCCTTAATGGGACATGTGAGACTGTAAAGGTTTTTTGTCTTCTATGGAATATATATATCAGGCACTTGAGGGCAGAAATATTGTGGTATCAGTGGTTTCAGCTTTTTTCAGGATTAATTGTCCAAAGATTACTGTGCTGCTCCCCAAACAAAGAAGACCTCTTTGCCTATTACAATAAAAAATTGTAATTGCAAAAAATATATATTTTTTTTGCTGGTGTTAATAAACATTTCAAGTATTTTCAAGTCTATTAAAAAAATTTTTTTTCAAGAATGTGTGTTTCATAAAGGCATAATGTATTACTGTACTTAGTGGATGTAGACGTGTGTCTGTCAGCTGCACACCAAAAATAATAAGTGAAAAAAATAATATTTTTCCTGGTGTCAACAAAAAAATTCTAGTGTTTTTAACGAAACTGCATGGGAAAGATGACAGTCCCTCATTTCCCTATCTCTTTGTACATTTATTTGGTGTGATAACAGTTAATTTCAATTATAGTAGCTTTACTCCTGTCCTGGTGTAAAACTAGAATCAGTCATGGATCAGTCATTAAAAGAGCAGGAGCAACCCAGTGCTAGTGCTGGCAGTACTTCTCTAACATCTACTAATAGAGGTCAAGGGGAAAGAAAGTTTAAAAAAGGGCACCTCAAATCTAAACATTATTTCACAATTTTAAAGAGAACATCACCTCTAACTATGTAGTAAAAAGTTACTGTGGAAAATGTTAAAATTGAAAAACATGCCATACACCACATGGCAGTGTCAAGGCAAAGGTTCAGACCATAGCCTTTCTTTGTGAGTGGTGGTCCTGCTACTGCTTTTCATGCATTAGAATCCCTATAACTGTAGGTAAGGTCCAAACACAGTCAGGCATCTACTGTAATCTTGCATGCAACACCTTCTCACTCAGACTCTAAATGTGGAACCTCTAAAACAGGAAAAACAGTGCACATAAAGAACACTAAGGCCCGTATTCAATTTGAGCCATGCTTAACGCGGCCCGGACTTGAAAGTAGGCGAAAACGGTGATACTTGGATCTGCGGTAAAAAACGGGAATTTTTGGGAAATAATCCTAGGACCCCCCTAAAGATGTCCAGACATGGGGGATCACTATGGGTACCCCCATTTTTTTGGCTGCAAAAGAATGTCGGTTTTTAAAGAGCTGTGGCAGGTATTTTATTTCCCGACTTTGAAGAAGTGATGCAGAAGAGCATTTAGCTTATTTTTTTCATTTTTAAAAATGGTCCCATCAAATTTGGGGTACATGAAAATGGCTACTAGCATATTTTTCAGTCCCAAAACGCATTTTTATTAAATTCTGCAAAGATGCACCTGCCGCCGCTATCAGAAACCCCGACTTCCTTCAGTAGTTAAAAATGGGGGTACCCATAGTGATCCCCCATGTCTACACATCTTTAGTGGGGTCCCTAGAATATTTCCCAAAAAATTCCTGTTTTGTTTAACCTGAAAAAAAACGGGGTAAAAATGTACAAAAACAATGACATAAGGTCCCCCCCCAAGAGCCAAACCAGCCCCAGGCTTGCCAGCCAGTGGTGGTTTCTAAAAATACGGGGAACAAAAAGTGTAGGGTTCCACCATATTTTAGAAACCAACCCAAGGCTGCAGGGACCAGTTCTGGTTTTAAATATAGAGGTAAAAAAAACATGGGGATCCCCCTATATTTAAGACCAGCACCAGACCCAACCAACCGGGGTGTAATGCCACAGCCCAGAGACCCAATCCCTGGGACTCCAGGTCCAAAGCATTAGCACCCCAAATTGGTCATCGCAAGCCGGTGATCTCGGGGGAGTCGGGGACCCCCCAAAGAAGGGTCCCCCCCCCTCTCGAGCACCACAGGCTTACGCTGAAGCCCGGGGCTCTTCCCCATACCCCTGGCTTGGTGGGTATGGAGGTAATGTTGGGGCTAAATAATGTAAAACTGTTGTGATTTACAGTGGAACTACAAGTGCCAGCATGCCTGCCCTTTTGCACTTGTGGAACAACAAGTGCCAGCAGACATGCAGCACCTGTAACTTCACTGTAAAATAAATAGTTAAAAAAAGACAAAACACACACACCGTGACAGTATAACTTTATAACACACACCTACCTATTCACACATACTTACCTATACCAGATGAATCTGTCCCCTTCTCCAGTAGAATATCCGAAAACATGGCACTGCAAAGAAGAATTCATACTCACCTATATCCTGGCGCTGGTCTCTGCAGCATGCCCCTGGACTTCGCAAAACAAAAAAATGAGTTTACCCGATCCACGCACTAACTATCAGTATGTGTGTTGCCACACATACTCATAGCTCCTAAATGCCAGCTGCCATAACATGCACGGAGCTGGTAGTCCCGAGAGCCAATCAGCAGCCGTGCTGACTGTAGAGCGGCCGCTGATTGGCTCCGGCAACTGACAGTTCCCATGTGGTGTGACTCGCCCACTCACCCATGTGTGAATGGGTAGTTATGTGTAATAAAGTTATACTGTCATGGTGTGTGTGTTTTGTCTTTCTTTAACTATTTATTTTACAGTGAAGTTACAGGTGCCACATGTCTGCTGGCACTTATTGTTACACAAGTGCAAAAGGGCAGGCATGCTGGCACTTGTAGTTCCACTGTAAAACACAATAGTTTTACATTATTTGCGGCTTTGAATAAGGTGATGCAGAAGAGCATTTAGAAGTTTTTTTAGGGCAAAACAACTATGGCCATCAAATTTGGGGTACTTGAAAATGGGGTTCAGCATATTTTAAAGTTGCTAAAGTGACTTAAAAAAATTGTGAAAAACCCACCTGCCGCAAACACCGATAACACGCGATACTTTACCGCCTATTACATTGCATTGACTTAACGCCTAGGTGGAAAGTCTTTCAAATTGAATACGGGGTAAAACTAAAACAGGCGATAATGACATCATAAATTACCGCGAATCCGGACTTAACGCCTCAAATTGAATACGGCCCTAAGGCTGAATAACAAATTGTGTATTAATAAACTTCACAGATCCCTTAGTAGAGTCCACGAGTGCTGTGTGTGAGTCTGATATTTCTGACACCTAGAGAAGTCTACTTCCACTATTTCTGAACCCTCTGCAAATGTAAGGATGAGTAGAAGTAAAATTATGATGATGACATAGAAATTGAAGTTGCTACTGTGGTAGTGCAACAGGATGTGCTGGATATTTGCATATCTGACGATTATGAGGATGTTGATGAATGTGTTGGAGAAGAACAATTTGAAAAAATTCAGGAGAATGATGTTGATTGTGTCAAAGTAAGTCAGCCACCAGTGGCAGCAGTTTTTGCAATTTATAAAAAGTGTGGACATATTTTTATCCAAATCCTGACAACATTTGTGATTATAAAGTAAATATTAGTAGCAACATTAACCATCTGGGAACCTCCTTCGTATTTTGACATTTGCAGCAAGTTCATGCAAATTATTTAGCAAAATCTGTAAAGTCAGGTAAAATAATAAGAATTGAACAAGCATCAGCTACCAGCAGGAAAGATCCTAGCATATGCAATCTACACCGGCAGCACCTTCATCCTCATACTCTTCATTAGTGGTCAGAGGTCCAATTTGCAAAGGCAAACTGCCCCTAATGCCATCCACAATTAATGTGACAAATCCTTGCACACTTGGGCTGCTGCTGCTGGGAGTGAATACTCATTACAGAAGGAGTCCAAGAAGATGAGTAGTTTCAAACAAGAAGATGACTGTGAAACAATACTTACAAGAGGAACCAAGTATGATAGCTGCAATCCTTTTACTCAGTGGATAACAAAAGCCACAATAGCTATGTTAGTATTAGTTCTGCATTCAATTTCCGCCATCAATGCATATGGTTTTAGACAATTAGTTGAGGTCATGTGTCTAAGTTACCAAATTACATCTTGAATCCATTTTGCCAGAACAGCAAATCATCACCTTTACCAGGATCTCAAAAAGTTATTCTTTGCCTAGAAAATGTAATTGTACAGACTATTCACTTAACTACAGATATGTAGACAAGCCATACTGGCCAAACTAAAGATTACATGACTGTGACAGCCCACAAGGTGGGTGTATTATCTTCAGCAGCAGTATCTAACAGACAATTCCAGCTCATTTGCAGGCAGTCTACTCTCTGTATCACTGGCTTCACTATGAGGCATACCAGTGCCAATCTGTTGAAAATACTCAGAGATGTGATAGCAAAATGACTTTACCCACTAATCCTCTCCTTGAGATTTGTCATTTATGATAATGCAAGTACTGTGACTATGTACAAGCATTACGAGTGGGTGAATTTCAACATGTACCATGTTTTGTGCACACAGTAAACATGGTGGTTCAGTATTTCTTAAAAAAATGAAAGGACCATGCAAGAGATTCTGGATATGGTCTGTAAAATTTCTGGGCATTTTCATTATTCACCAACCGCATGTAGAAGATTACAGCAGCTGCAAGAACAGTTACATTTTCCATGCCACCAATTGAAGCATGAGCAATCGACGTAGGAGGCTACATCTAAAAAATGTGGAAAAACTGATTTTCAGCTAAATGACTTACAAATTCTATGAGCAACACCTTTGATGCCATTTACAACATACAGAAACTTCTGTAATGGTGGTTTCCTATGGGGATGAGCTAATATTGTGTGATGATGATATTAACAAATATGATGAGGGTAATGATGAGGGTGATGACATCTCCAACTTTGACAATAGTTAACAACACTGTTAGCCACCTTAAGCCCATTGGTAACTTGGTTTAAACAAACCACCAAGATGTAAAAATTCAAACAACAGTCCAAACCACTACGCCCTGGGACTGCAGCCCAGTACATGCGCAGGAGCACCACTCCTCAAAATACTCAAACCATCAAGATGGTTTTTTTTATGTGGGGGCCCTAACAAAACAAGCACTTCAGCCACAAAATTGTAGTTCCCTGTTACTTAACGCCTTGGTTTGTTAAACTGTGCATATGCTTTTAATATACAACATACAGTTGGGTGGGAGGGCTAAAAAACAATTCAATTATTCACCACTTTTCTTTATAGGCTTTGCCAAAATTGTGTGGGTTTGACAGGCAGTATATATTACTGTACCTTACTGGAGCATTGATGTTCTACTATATCTTGCAAGACCATTGATCATCAGCTTCTCATCCAGGCATATAGGTCTTGTTTCTTGCAGCTTCTCCACAGATTCTACATTGTAGTTTTATACTCCTTATTATCCTTTATTGTGTGTGTTTGACAGGCAGCATATATTACTGTACTTTACTAGGGCTTCACAATCTTATCACAATCTTTTTATCATCAAATCATATATTCTTCAAATAATCTTCAAATCATATAATTATATCTTCAAATCATATAATCATATAAATATTGACTTATTCACAGATACACAAAGTAGTCTCATCAAATTATATAATCTTCAAATCATATAATTATATCATCAAATCATATAATCATATAATTATCAACACTGACTAGGCTGTGACTATGCCTTGAATCGCCTATGTTGGTTTTCCTTTCCAATTTCAAAATCTCATTGGGAGTCTGGAAGTTTGGGAGTTTGGATGAGAAGTTAGTGAAGGCAGAAATGAAAAAAATCTATACATTACGTACTTTGACCCCTAGAGGTCTTATTGTAGAATTTGAAACCAAGAGGTTTTTATGAATTTATTGTTTGTCATTACATGTTGTATTTTTAATTTTATTTCAAGTGTATGTTTATATTTTATGAATGGTTTAAGAAGAATTGATGATCCTATGAGGTCAGAGAATATGCGTTCCACCTTTAATACCCACCTTCCAATATATGCGTGCCACATTGCATATTTCCGGGACCTGAGGACCGGAAGTTAGAAAATGTATGGCATGACGTGACTTCCGGATGTGTTGTGCATTCCATATCTAGGAAGATTATATGGATTATGTCTTGTGTATCTGTTTTATGATGGGTGTTAGCTATATGGAACTCGACTGTTTGGATCTCTCTTCCTTTCCTAATTGAATGCCGAAACTGGATTAGTGTGGGTCTATATATAATTGGGTGGATTGGAGTTTTTAACAAATGAAATTAGAAAGGTGTATTCGTTTATCCATTTTTTAATTACTTATGGTTTAGGTATAGGTGTTTATCAGATGGGAAGTTTTATATATTCTGTATATTGTTAGTGGGAATGGATTGTCTTGTTTGAATATAGTTTTTATGTATTTATAAGTACAAATCTAGTGATCTTCTGGTAACTGGTTTTACTTTATGAGGAGGTCTGAGGGATATTTAAGAGGTTTCTTTAAATCTTTTATTGTGGTACATTGTTTTATTAAGTCCAAGTGTGGACTGTTTTCTTATATGAACTGTGTATGGAATGATTTTTTTACGGAGAAATAAATCAGGATCCATGTGTACTTCTGAGGGATCATAAAAGAAACCTTTATGTGAATGACCCAAGGTGTATGAAGGTGAGCGTGGTTTATGGGGGAGGTGGATAGAAGGAGGAAAATCTATGGTACTGGAATATTAAAGCCAAAGATACCTTTATGTGAACGTTTTATTAAACAATCTGGTGAGTGATAGCCATGTTATTGAAGCAGTGACATCACGGGTTGAAGAAGGATAGAAAAGGATTGATACCAAGGAGAATATTAAGTATTTGCCTAGGGGACAACAGCGCTTGTGGACTATCCCCATTTTTACTATTGTTAGATACTATAAGGAATTGGTGTCCTTTGGGATAGAACTAAGCTGCTGTTTAAGGGCGCAATAATATTGTTATATCAGGTCTGCAGTGACCCGACTCTTCCGGCGTTGCAGTGAACGTCATCTGCATCACTGAAGCCGGCCAATCATTGTGACCCGGATCGAGCTGTTTACACTGCAAGGTTTCATGAGTTGTTCCCGTGTTAAACCCTGCAAGTTACCTGGGTTGGATTACTGGGTCACTTGACCTGGGAATCCAACCCTAGCCCCTTTTACACCCAGAAGCAACCCAGGTTAACCCTGCAGTAACCCGGGTTTTAGCTCTGGTATAAAAGGAGTAATAGTGTGTTTGTGTGTCAGGAAAGTTACTGTAAACTCCAATTGGGCAGGGACTGATGTAAATGACACATTTTCCCAATACAGCACTGTGTAATTGGTGGCACTATATAAATAAACAATAAAAACAAATTACTGAAGACAACTAATGAGAAGATATATTTTTTACATTTTTGCTTTTTTACAATTTTAATGCATTCATTAAAATCTTAAATTAAATATGACATCAGATCAAATACTGAACTTATCCTGAAACTAAATCTATTTACCATGTATCTGTAAAACACATTAATTGTCTATGACTTTACAGTTATAGCAAATAATTTATGTCCCTATTGATTGCTTATGTTTTCATTATGATATCATACAAGGTAACCCATTTTGCCATGAATGGAAGATTTCCACCTGTTCCTCCTGCTCATGTGCCAATGCAAAAACCTGATCAAATATGTTAATGCAAAATATACTTTCAAACTTAAGATCAATTAATGAATTTGGTGCTGGTTACTACTGCAAGTGGAAAATGATAATGAAGAAAGGAAACAAAATATAAAAAAAAAATCTTTACAAGCTTGTATCAGAATAAATTTGGGAAAATAATTTACTGGCAAAGAAAGAGTATACATGAATCAAGATTTGGTGACAGATTATTTCAGGAAAAGTTCTAGTCAGGTCATTGGGCCTGACTTTAGTTTCTTCCCAGTAATCAGATCCAAGTGATTCAACAGGTGATAAAGGAGAATTCATCCCCAAGCCTCTTATACAGCTTTGTGAACCTTTGGGTATGTTACCGCTAGTAGAACCTGGCATTAGGTGAGGACAGACAAAGTGATAACAACCAGTACTGACTGATTTTTTTGTCCTAATCTTTGAAAGTTAAGGTTGCAGACAACCTGCAGGTAGAGCTGATGAGGGGAGATCTTTTCACCTGAGTTTCAGTTTTCAGTTACAGATATGTTGTAATATAAACTAGAGGAAGACCCATGACATTCACTTGGATGTGTTTCTTATTCAGAATAATTAATGTAGAACTAAATGTTATATCTAAATTGGGATTTCTTCTCTTAAATCTTTAAAGTTTTCTGGATGACAGGTTTCCAGAGGGCCATTGAACAATAGGCTGAATTACAGCAATAAATTATGTACCAATTGCTCGACATGATGGCAGTGAAGTTATCTGTGTATATGACTTATATCCTTTGGACGTTACCGGCAGACACCCTGCCATATGTACAGCAGTACACATGCAATGCTAACTTAGACTTAAAAATGAGTATAGTAAAGATTCCTCCTGTAATATAGTTATTGTATAGCAATGAGAATGAAATATCCATATATCCAAATGTGTTGTAAATGATAATACTGTACTAAGTTAATCTGTAAATTATTTAAGTTATTTTGTGCATTGTCTATATTGAATTTATGTGTAAATAGTGCTTAATTAGCTTTTTAAAATGTAGTAATGTGTGATCTTTTTTCCACTGTATACAGTACTTACCATATTTGGTTAAATCTAATATCTTGTGGTAGGACATATATAGGAAAATATATTAGTGTGAAGGTATATTTGTAAATGGAAGTGGAAATTAAACGCACTTACGAGAGACTACAAAATGCTATTGATTCTGTAATTCATTGGTCATTTAATGAGACTTGATAGAAACTGTACATTAATAAACATGGTGCCTGGAGAAATACAGTGTTGGTGCTAACTGATCCTCTGTATCTGGGAGATGAATACATTTAAACTGCAAATGTATTGCTGTGTGAAGCTTATTTGCTTAGGGATTTGCAGAGATTGAGGATCCATTGACCCCGGGCTGAAAACGTAAGTTTTTGGACTAAAATATGAACAAAATCCTCATGCATTTATTTGCTAGATACACACAGATTTGTAGTGTTTACAAGCTCTGACAACAATTGTCTTTCTGTATTGTATTCATGTATGGTATTAACCACTTAACTGACAATTTTTTTACCGGCAAAACCGGTCAGAAATTGTCGGGTTTTTTGATATGTAATATAGTTTAAAAAGTATTAAAAAAATCCATTTAAATATTTAATTGTAAAAAATATGCCTAGGGGGTGTCTCACACCACCATCGTGTCCATAGGCCCCTAATTTAAAATCACTTTCCACCCCCCAAAACTAGTGTAATATTTTTTAATTATTATTGTAAGCCCACTTCCCCTTCAGATTTACTCCCTCCTTAACACCCCCATACTCTCCTCCCACCCCCTAGCTCCCCGGAACCACATACAACAGCCCTACCCCCCTTCCCCGCACCCACATGCAGAGCACAGTGGAGCCTTTGTCATAGGGATGGCCATCAGTGGGTTAACCATCACTGTTTATCGATGGTGAGAAACAATTATCATGAAACCATTGATGGTTTCACCCATTGATTGCCATCCCTACTTTGTCAGGGGAGGCTGATGATCTGTCCCCCTGCTGAATGAGGCAGGCTTTTCCGGCAGCTGCTGCTCTCTGGAGCCTCCGGCGTATAAACAGAAAGGGGTGCACTAGCTTCCCAGGCGGATGCTGCTCTCTGAAGCCGCCGAGTAAAGCAGGGGAAGGTGGCTCGGTTCTCTGGAGCTGCAGGGGTATACATGTGAAGGGGGGGTGGAACTGGCTTCCCCGGTGGCTTCTGCTTTCTGCAGCTGCTGGGTAAATGCAGATGTATGGCAGCCTTGGCTTCCCCTGTGACTCGGCTTTCTGCCGCCACTGGGTAAATGCAGGGGCAGGGCAGCTCTGGCTTCTCTGGTGGCTCAGCTCTCTGGAGCCACTGGAGTATACACGTGAAGGGAGGGGCAGTGCTGGCTTCCCCGGCAGCTGCTACTTTCTGTGGCCACTGGGGCACATACATGAGGAGACGAGGGCAGTGCTGGCTTCCCCAGTGGCTGCTCTTCTCTGCAGCCGCCAGGAGGGGGGTGCCACCATGCTGTCTGATCACTGTTGCCCACAGTGATTGGGACACACTGGGGCAGAGAAGTAGGTGCAGAGGGGCCGGGAGGTCCCTCTAAGATTGAAGGCTTTTGGAAAATTATCTTCCCACAGCCGCCCAGTAAGAGTTTCTGAGTGGTCGCATCAGATGTGACCATGTCAGGGAAAGCCCAGCCTGGTGTGGTCACATCTGATGTGACCATGCCAGGCAAGTTGGTAATATTGTCATGTGGCTGTCACCATGTATAATCAGGAGAACCGAGAGGCGGGGGGGAAAGGGTACTAATCGGGTCTGGACTTGTTGGAGAAGGCTAGTGGGGGACTGGGTCTACCATTATCCCTCTTTCTCCTTAACTGTCAGCGGCAGCAGCCTGCTGGGCTGCATATGGGTGCAGGGAGCCTGACTTAGCAGTGCTAGTGCAAATGCGTGAACTGGGGTTCCAGTATGTGCATAAAGCTCCTAATAGACAGTGAAGGGAATATTGGTGGAAGAATCCAAAATGATCTCTTTTCACAACCAGGACCTCCTTCCTATAGGAAGGAGCGGGGGTATGGGAACAAATGCCTAGGTTCCCCCTGTCAAGATTTGAAAATTAAGTATTTTCAGAGCTTGATGAATTTAGGTCCCCATACTATTGGGAATGGCGGCCAGATCAATACTGAAAGGTAAGCAGAAGATATCAGTGATAACTCCAAAAAATGTAGAGAATTTTTTTTTTTAAATCTTGTGACACAAAAGTAAAAATTAGTTCTCTTCACCCTGTATAATAATATTTGTAATTTACAACAATGATAGGCAAACTGATACACTTCAGGTGACGCATAGGAGACCTTCTATCCTTCAAAAGGGCCATACATCACTTTTAATCTCGAGACTACATTTAAAACAATACAATTAATCAGCAAATCGACATCTATACGTATGTAATAATATATCAGCAGGAATTTTAAACAAGTATTACAAATTAATCTGAGAATAAAGCAGGAAGAACCTGGGACTACAGGTAAATCTCAGCGAGCACCTAATATCATCAGTGTTTTGCAAGGTACACACGGTATTAGTTTAAGGCAAAAACAGAAATGTTAATGTGTTAAAAAAAAATGTTGTAGAATGAAAATAAAAATGTTTTATTACCTATAGCACACATTTGATTGACTAAATGTGAAGTGGGTACTTGGGCTCAAAAGAAAAACAGGATTTAAAGTGATTTCCTTAACTTTGGAGTTTTCTGACATTTTACTAAACTTGGTCTAAGCTGCTTCTATAAAGATGAATTTGATATTTGTTTTCTCCGTGAACTGCGTTTTAACTTGATGAAGGTTATATAATGTTAACCATGGAAAATGAAGCCCTCTGTTCATTCAGGAGCCAGGTGTGGTGTAGACAGCCTCAATCTGCACATTTCCTCAGACTGCCCTGCAGGTGACCTTAGCTGAGGCAGTGTGAGAAGTTGCTAGAGTGGGCTTTTCTTACTTTTATCAATGAAGAACCGTTTTAAACATTCTGATGTAAAATGAGTTGCCACATGTTATAATGACTAAGTTATGTCTTTGCTCATTATCTACCCTACAAGTGAGAGAGCACACGCATTATATACCTTGAACGCTTTCCTAGACCTAACAAATTATCTACTGTTCAATAATATTATATCAGAATTATGAATGTTTTTTTAAAATCATGTGTTCTTTATTAAAGAGTTTTGAATAGTTAAAATAAACAAATGCAAAAGTAATCAAATAAACAATTAAAATAGCAAAATAGAGTTAGTAGTACAAGTGCAATGTTTTACTAAGAGTATTATATCATAGGATAAAGAGTGATCCACTTTAGTAGCAAAATGGTCATAAGCAGCATCTGTTGTTTTGGCTGAGAATTGAATAACCGTACTATATGCATGCTTACCTGCTTTATGGAGATCTTAGATCAAGCTCTAAGGTTGCGGGCTGGACGTGGAGGACAGTCTACATGCTCAGGGATGCAGTGACTTCTCTGGATTTCAAGAGGTTCCAGACATTTTGGAAGCGTAGACAAGTACAACTTTATGATTATTAGGATCAGATCAACTTGCAATATAAATGTGGTTAGTATGAAAGATGTGAAATATTTTAAGCTCACATACTGTAGGCATCAGGGCAAATACCTTCAGGAAGACTGAAAAAGGAGCCATGTCAATATCGCACAGCAGATAATTTGGGTTTTGATTGATCAAAACATTTAGATGGATCCACCGTGCTGGTATAATGATGGTGAGGTTATGATCTCTGTTTACATGACAGTAAACAGTTTTATGTGACAAATCCATATACTGTATGGTAAGTAACTTTTGTGGAGTATAGCCCATAGGCTACAATTGCTAGAAATTCAGCATTTAAGCATTCCCCATAGAAACATATGGGGTGTTGCTTTTGCAAAAAAACTGGGGTATCAAATATATCTGCTGTGATCCCCTGTAAACACATTTGATGGTACCCCCAGAAATGTGTTTTGGGTGATAAATGGGCCCCTAAGTGTGGGCACAAACATAATAGGTCACATATTTATATACAGGAAAATATATGATGATCACACACTGTATATGAGTAAAAATGCTCATTGTGTAGCATTAATAGTTTTTAGAGCAAAAAAGGGTTTCCTATCATATTGGAGTTTATATTGTGATAAATATAGTTCCAGGTGAATACACCTCACTCTCAAGGGCGTAGCTGTAGTAGGTGCAGGAGGTGCTGGTGCTTATGTTGCCCAGGTCACCTACTGGCCCTGGCCGTCCCACTGCACCCATTTACACTGCCAGTGGGCACTCACCTTCTAAGCCCTGTGGACGGCTTTTCATTTTTTAGAAGTGTGCTGTCCCAGCCGGCTCCGTTTCTGAGGTGTGGCTGTGCTGAGCCTGATGGAACATCTCCGGACCATGGTCATGCATCCTCCCTCATCAGTGAGCAGTGTACAGTGAGGGAGTTGGTGTGTGTATGTGTGGGGGGATTATGTGGAAAGTTTGCTATGGGGCCTGCATAGGTGAAGCTACACCCCTGCTCACCCTAAAATGCTGAACCAAGTCCTCTGTTTATATATCAGGATGGCAAAAACAGTACATTTGTTCAGCATCAAACATCTAAAATTGCTGTGACCCCAGGGGCATATCGATAATGGGTGCAGGGTGTGTGGTGCACGTGGGTCCCCAGGTCAAGGGAGGGCCTGCACCGCACACCCTGCACCCATATTATCTAAAACTTACCTCACCAAGGTCCCACGTCGGGTCTCTCAGAGCTGATCAAAACAGTGTCCACTGATTCTGCAGTGGTTGGCTAGCCACGTCAGTCGGCTGCTGGCCACCACGGTGAGTAGAGGTTGCCCGCGATGGGGGATGCACACTAGCCCATTCTCTCTAAAGATGCCCCTGTGTGACCCTCTCTCTTGTTAGACATAGACCAGCTCACTAGAGTATACACTGGTCACTAATACCACTTTTACACCAAAATCCTGGGTCCGACCTGGGTTTTGAACATGGTTTCAAGCTGGGCTACCGTTGCTCACACCCATTTCACACCACACCTTGGACCCGGGTTACTCCTGGGTCAACCCTTTTCACACAGAACCCATGTCTGCCAAATGTGTGAGTCATTAGAAATGGACCCTGGTCATAACCAGAGTTTTCCTGGGACCAATCCAGGTCGGCTGCAGAGGGAAAGGTTGACCTGGGTAATTTAACCCGGATTACAGTAAAAGGATTTAATTGGCGACTGAGAAGTGCTGGGAGATGGGTCATCTCTGTAAGTCAGTTAAAACGTCCACTTCTAATAATTCACACACTTGGCAGACAGACACTGGTCCAGTGTGAAAGGGGTCGACCTAGGAATAACCACGGTCCAAGGTGTGATGTGAAACACGTGTGAGCAGCTGTAACATGGCTTGAGACCGTGTTCAATAACCTTGGGTGGACCTGGGATTTTGGTCTAAATGTGGTATAACTGCCACAGGTCACACATACCCCAACAATGTAACACAATTAAATACTTCCACCTTCTAACTAATAACTTACCGCTGATTCCCCCAACTGTGTCTTTGGCTGTGCATTTCTAAACCACAGCTCAATGTCTGTCAGTTAACATTAGAAATCCAAGGAGCAGAGCTTTCTTTGCCACAAAATATATACTGTCGATTTGTGATATATATTTAATATTAATTTTTTAATGTATATTATTCGTATTCATATAACAAAAATATTTACAGTAACTGTTTGCTTAACAAAAGCCAATCTACTGTATGTGTTTGCTGTTCTATATAACAATTACAGCAAGGCAACAGTATGTTTTAAACATTTTGAAATATGTTTTCTCTTTTTATGGATTTAATTTCTCTGCTATAGAGCAACACATTTTTTAAAGATACTTTTTAATTTACTGTGTAAATTACTACTATTTCCATTCTCCTCAGGGCCCTACTGCAACAACAGTGATTTTTCTAAAACTATATAATGTATGTATTTATACAGTGTAAACAATTCCAAATAATATTATTAACGATATTATTATAAAAAACAGTACTCAATATATTCAGATTGCACTTGTGCCATTAGGACAATATATGTTGCATTTGTGTAATTCACAATCAGTGTTGTTGATGTCAGGTCAGTACTTTCACACTTGTTATCTATGGCATGAGCATTGTTTAGCTTTTAGTACAACAGACACAGACAGTGTTGCAATTTTTTGCTATACAATTTTGCTTATAACATAATTCAATCTAACATGATCTCTTGAATCACCTTTCAGCCTTCTTCCCTCCATTTTCAATTTATATCCTCTCTTTGCAAACAGGGTCGGCAACTGAAATTTTGGGGCCCGGGACACTGATATCTCTGGGGGCTCCCATCGAACACCCCATACATATCTCCCCTGCATTTGCCAATACATGTGTTACAGCTATACATTGAACAGAGATACCCCCATATATATTACAGTCTGTATATAATGTAAGTATTTATACAGTGTAAACAATGCCAAATAATATTATTAATGATTTTATAATAATAATAATAATAATGATAATAATAATAAAAATAATAATAATATTATAAAAAACAGGAAACTCAATATATTCTAGGGGTGAGCGGGTTCGGATTTCTGAAATCCGAACCCCCCGAGCCCCCCCCGATCCGAGTCCGATCCGAGTAAGGCTCGACTTTTCCCGCCTGACTCGGATTCTGAAATCGAGGCAAAACGTCATCTTCCCGCCTTCCGAGTCTCGCGGGTTTTGGATCCTATATAAGGTACCCGCGTCGGCGCCATTTTCTCACTCGGCTGTGGACAGTGAAGAGGGAGGGTGGGAGTTAGGGCTGGCTGGGCTGTGTAGTGCAGTGTAGTGTAGTGCAGAGTAGTGTTGTGCTGTGCTGTGCTGCGCTGTGCTGCTGTTGTCCACTACTTCAAAGTCCATAGGGGCTGGCTGTGTTGTGCTGTGCTGCTGTTGTTAATAGGGGCTGTGTCCACTACTTCAAAGTCCATAGGGGCTGGCTGGACTGTGTTGTGCAGTCAGTTGTCCATAGGGGCTGTGTCCACTCCAAAGTCCTGTGCAGTGTCCCAGTCCTAAAGGGGTGCTGTAATGTTGTCCAGGGGGTGCTCTGTCCATCAGGGGTGCTCCCCCCAAGTGCTAAAAAAATAATATTTTTTTTGTGTTTGTGAATTGTGTGCGCAGTAGCCGCACGTGCATCAACAAAGTAGTGCCAAGCGTGCGCCTGTGTCATAAGTAAAGGGCCGGCTGGCTTGACCGTTAAAGGGTGCTGTAACCCCCAAAGTACACTCCAGTCCAAACCAAAAAAAAAATTATCTTCTGTGTTTGTGAATTGTGTGCGCAGTAGCCGCACGTGCATCAACAAAGTAGTGCCAAGCGTGCGCCTGTGTCATAAGTAAAGGGCCGGCTGGCTTGACCGTTAAAGGGTGCTGTAACCCCCAAAGTACACTCCAGTCCAAACCAAAAAAAAAATTAATTTCTGTGTTTGTGAATTGTGTGCGCAGTAGCCGCACGTGCATCAACAAAGTAGTGCCAAGCGTGCGCCTGTGTCATAAGTAAAGGGCCGGCTGGCTTGACCGTTAAAGGGAGCTGTAACCCCCAAAGTACACTCCAGTCCAAACCAAAAAAAAATTAATTTCTGTGTTTGTGAATTGTGTGCGCAGTAGCCGCACGTGCATCAACAAAGGAGCAGCGCCAAGCGTGCGCCTGTGTCCCATAAGTAAAGAGCCGGCTGGCTCATTTCTTAAAGGCTGGTGTAACCCACAAAGTGCACTACTCTCCAGCAAAAATAAAAAAATATTTTCTGTGTTTAGCCGCACGTATATATCAAATCGATATAACATAAATGGAGGACCAAACTTTCTCCGATAAAAATAAAATAGAGAAAGATCAAGAACCACTTCCTCCTAGTGCTGAAGCTGCTTCCACTAGTCATGACATAGACGATAACATGCCATCAACGTCGTCTGCCAAGGCCGATGCCCAATGTCATAATAGAGGGCACATACAATCCCAAATGACAAAGTTCAGGAAAATGACCTTGAAAAAAACATTTAAATCAGCTGAAGAGAAACGTAAACTTGCCAATATGCCATTTACGACACGGAGTGGCAAGGAACGGCTAAGGTCGATCCCTAGTATGTTCATGACTAGTGGTTCAGCTTCACATGACGATGGAAGCCCTCCTCCCACTAAAAAAATCAAAAGAGTTAAGCTGGCAAAAGCACAGCGAAGAACTGTGCTTTCTAAGAAGATATCACAAATCCCCAAGGAGAGTCCAAGTGTGGTGGTGGTTGCGATGCCTGACCTTCCCAGCACTGGACGGGAAGAGGTGGCTCTTTCCACCATTTGCATGCCCCCTGCAAGTGCTGAAAGGAGCACCCACAGTCCACTTGCTGATATGCCAATTGAAGATGTCACTGTTGAAGTACAACAGGATGAGGATACTGGTGTAGCTGGCGCTGAGGAGGAAGCTGGCAAGGAGGATTCTGATGGTGATGTGGTTTGTTTAAATCAGGCTCCGGGGGAGACAGTTGTTGTCCGTGGGATGAAAAAGCCCATCACGGTCATGCCTGGGCAGAAGACCAAAAATTCCACCTCTTTGGTCTGGCAATATTTCTATCCAAATCCGGACAACAACTGTCTTGCCATATGTACCATATGTAAAGGTGAAATAAGTAGGGGTAGGGACGTCAACCACCTAGGAACATCCTCCCTTATACGGTACCTGCAGCGCGTTCATAAAAAGTTACTGTCAAGTTCAGAAACTTTGGCTAAGACCGTAAGCAGTCCAGGGACACCTAAATCCCGTTGTCCTGTTGTATCCAAGCACCTGCAAACCACACCGTCAACTCCCTCCTCGTCAATTTCCTCCTTAGTCAGGATCGGAAGTAGTCCTGCAGGCCATGTCACTGGCATGACTGACTCTCCTATCCGGGATTCCTCCGGAGGATCCTGCATTGCTACGCCTACTGCTGCCGCTGCTGCTGTTGCTGCTGCTGGGAGTCGTTCATCATCCCAGAGAGGAAGTAGGAACACCACTACTTTTACTAAACAATTGACCCTCCAACAGTCCTTAGCGAGGAGGATGAAGTACGACAGCAGTCATCCTGACGCAAAACGTATAACTGAGGCCTTGACTGCTATGTTGGTGTTAGATGTGCGTCCGGTATCCACCATTAGTGCAGTGGGATTTAGACAATTGATGGAGGTAGTGTGTCCCCGGTTCCAAATCCCGTCTAGATTCCACTTCACTAGGCAGGCGATACCGAGACTGTACAGAAACATCAGAAAAAGTGTCCTCAGTGTCCTGAAAAATGCCGTTGTACCCAATGTCCACTTAACCACGGACATGTGGACAAGTGGAACAGGGCAGACTAAGGACTATATGACTGTGACAGCCCACTGGGTAGATGTATCACCTTACGCAGCAACAGCAGCAGCGTCACCAGTAGCAGCATCTCAGAAACGCCAGAACGTTACAAGGCAGGCTACGTTGTGTATCACCGGTTTCAGTAAGAGGCACACCGCCGACAACCTCTTAGAGAAACTGAGGGAAATCATCGCCCAGTGGCGTACCCCACTTAGACTCTCCTGGGGATTTGTGATATCTGACAACGCCACCAATATTGTGCGGGCATTACATCTGGGCAAATTCCAGCACGTCCCATGTTTTGCTCACACAATAAACTTGGTGGTGCAGAATTTTCTGAAAAGCGACAGGGGCGTGCAGGAGATGCTTTGGGTGGCCCGAAAAATTTCTGGCCACTTTCGCCATTCAGCGACTGCATGCCGAAGACTGGAGCGCCAGCAAACACTCTTGAACCTGCCCCGCCATCACCTGAAGCAAGAGGTTGTGACGCGGTGGAACTCAACCCTCTATATGCTTCAGAGGATGGAGGAGCAGCAAAATGCCATACAAGCCTATACATCCACCTATGACATAGGCAAAGGAGGGGGTATGGACCTGACTCAAGCGCAGTGGAGAATGATTTCCATGTTGTGCAAGGTTCTCCAGCCCTTCGAACTTGCCACACGTGAAGTCAGTTCAGACACTGCCAGCTTGAGTCAGGTCATTCCCCTCATCAGGCTTTTGCAGAAGCAGCTGGAGAAAGTGAAGGAGGAGCTAAGACGGAGCGATTACGCTCGGCATGTGGGACTTGTGGATGAAGCCCTTCATTCGCTTTGCCAGGATTCCAGGGTGGTCAATCTGTTGAAATCAGACCACTACATTTTGGCCACAGTGCTCGATCCTAGGTTTCAAGCCTATGTGGTGTCTCTCTTTCCGGCCGACACAAGCCTGCAGAGGTGCAAAGACCTGCTGGTGAACACACTGTCAGCTGAAGCGGAACATGACACGTCAACAGCTCCTTCTTCATTTTCTCCCGCAACTGGGGCTGCCAGGAAAAAACTTAGGTATCCTAAGCAACCTGCTGGCGGTGATGCAGGGCAGGCAAGACCAAGTTTGGACATCTGGTCCGGACTGAAGGACCTGGCAACAATTTCTGACATGTCTACTGTCACTGCATATGATACTGTCACCATTGACAGAATGGTGGAGGATTATATCGGTGACAGCATCCAAGTAGGCATGTCAGACAGTCCATACCTGTACTGGCAGGAAAAAGAGGCAATTTGGAGGCCCCTGTACAAACTGGCTCTATTTTACCTGAGTTGCCCCCCCTCCAGTGTGTACTCCGAAAGAGTGTTTAGTGCAGCCTGGAACCTTGTCAGCGAAAGGCGTAGGAGGTTGCTTCCACAGAATGTGGATAAGATGATGTTCATCAAAATGAATTATCAGCTCTTCCAGGGAGACCAGCCTCCAGAACGTACAGAGGGACCTGTGGTGGTGGATTCAAGTGGGGACGAGTTAATACTTTGTGAGGATGAGGATGTACACACTGAAGAGGGTGAGGAATCGGTGGATGAGGAGGATGAGGGTGACATCTTGCCTCCGTAGAGCCAGTTTGTGCAGGGACAGATTAATTGCCAGCTTGTTTTGTGGGGGCCCAAACGAACCAATCATTTCAGCCACAGTTGTGTGGCAGACCCTGGCGCTGAAATGATTGGTTTGTTAAAGTGTGCATGTCCTGTTTATACAACATAAGGGTGGGTGGGAGGGCCCAAGGACAATTCCATCTTGCACCTCTTTTTTTTCTTTGCATTATGTACTGTTTGGGGCCTAGTTTTTCAAACTGCCATCCTGTCTGCCACTGCAGTATCACGCCTAGATGGGTCATGTGTTTGTGCCGCCCACTTGTGTCGCTTAGCATAGTCATCCAGCTACCTCGGTGCAACCTTTTGCACATAAAAACACTATTGTGAGGTGTGAGGTGTTCAGAATAGACTGGAAATGAGTGGAAATTAAGGTTATTGAGGTTAATAATAGCATAGGAGCAGAAAAACCTACAAATTCTGTGATTTTAGCTGTTTTTATGCTTTTTTAAAAAAAAATACAGATCCAAAACACAAAACCCAGAACCCAAAACACGGAAGGGTGGTTTTGGCAAAACCAATCCAGATCCAAAACACGAAGAAAGATCCAGATCCAAAACCAAATCACAAAACACGAAAAGTGGCCGGTGCACACCGCTAATATATTCAGATTGCACTGGTGCCGTTAGGACAATATATGTTGCATTTGTGTAATTCACAATCAATGTTGTTGATGTCAGGTCAGTACTTTCACATTTATTATCTATGGCATGAGCATTGTTTAGCTTTTAGTACATCAGACACAGACAGTATTGCAATTTTTTGCTATACATTTTTGCTTATAAAATAAAAAGCATTACCCCCATTGTATTTTTAAGATAGTGTTATATGAATGAAATGTTTGAAGGTGCATGTGCAGCAGAAACTAATGTTGTCTGAATGGGCATGTTGATGTTTTTACCACAATATGTTTACTTGGCATGAGAAAGAAAGGCAACATCCATACTGTGTAAAGCTATTTGTTTTTTTGCCAAATGGTGTCGAATTTTTGAAATGTAGTCTTGCTTACTGTTATGACTGAAGCACAAGGGTTATGTTATTTTGTTTGGGAAATTCCAAAAGGTTTAGGAAACATGCCAGTTTTGTAGTTTTGGGAAAAATACTTGGAGAAACTTGTCTCCTGGAAAAAGTTGAAAGAAATATGTAATAATGATGAAACTAATTAAAACCTGATTTTTTTAATGATGTTCCTTTAGCATGCAAATATATATTGATTCTAAAAATTGTAAAAAAAAACCCACCCGATGGCTGTGAGGCACTGTGCACCTGAGGGCACGCTAATACTTTCCCAGTATGAAACAGATGACAATAGATTTGTTTTACATTATTCTTAGAAAAAGTGACCTGTTATATAAAATAATATAATATGAGTAATTGTATTTAGTAATTTTTCCACAATATGGAGTACAATTAGGTTTCTATGATGTTGTGCCCCCTTAGCCATAACTACCATGTTAACTACCATAAAAAACTTGTCTGACATATTTAACTGTACAGTATATGGCTATGACAGAAAAGAACCATATTTTCTACCCATCAAAGTATTTAGCTTAATTTTGTTTGCCTTATTTTTTTTCTATTTTGATCCTTATGCGTATGCCATATATTTTTTAGAATTTAATGGTGCAAATTATTTCCGCTACTGCTGGGCGATATATAATTCAATCTAACATGATCTCTTGAATCACCTTTCAGCTTCCCTCCCTCCATTTTCAAAAAGACAGGACTGGCAACAGAAATTTTAGGGCCTAGGACACTGATATCTCTGGGGGCTCCCGTTCACCCTCCTCACCCACACATATCTCCCCTGCATTTGCCATACATGTGTTACATCTATACATTGAACAGAGATATCCCCATATATATTACAGAGACAGCCTTTGTCACCCTGTATTGCTACGTAATACTGCACGCCTCATATTTTAGATGAACACCACTACTACAAATCACACGTTGCAGAAGTAACCACATTATCATTTATAACTTGCCCAGGACCCCACCATAACAAAATACAGTTTCTTAAATGTATTTTTCCTTTCTGAGGTACTGGTAGTATAAATGTAGAATGCACACTATATATATACCATCAGCTTTGAAATTGATCAAAAAATGGGTATAAGCAGAGGGTGGCTTTAAAAATGATACATAGATAGATGGATGGTTGGATGGATAGACAGATAGACAGAAAGAAAGATAGATAGATAGATAGATAGATAGATAGATAGATAGATAGATAGATAGATGGATGGATAGACAGCATTTTTGTTTTGAATAATATCCCATAATATTCTATATGTAAATCCAATGCAAAACTCACTAAATTAATTGATTTCGCTTACCGCACCTCACAGTTGGTGCATGTTCAAGCAGCTGCTGTGCTGCCATTCAGTGACTGTCAGATACTCTGGACTGGGTGGGACTGCCATCAGGTGACTGTAGAGGGAATGGAGTGGGGGTGCTGCAGGGCTGCTGATGGACAGTGCAGTACTGTTAGCAGCCTGTCACTGACTCACTGTGCTGGCGTTGGTGGTTACTTTGTAAATCCTGCTCCCCTCGGCTGCTCCTCTACTCCTCTTAGATTTCTTTGGACACAGGAATCAGATCACAGAAGCCTGCAGTGGGCATCTTAAGATGCCTCCTGTGGATTCTGCATATTGTAGCACAGCTGCTGCGTAAAAAGATGCAACGCTTGTAACACTAACGTATATCTATGAATCAGGCCCCATGGATAATAAAGCAGGAAAGAGCAAGTAGCTGTACACCTTGATAAAGCAGGTGGGGCGGATTTAGATTGTGCAGAGATTTAGATTTGAGCAGGGATGGAACTACTGGATACAATGAAGACATCCACCTACAGACGCCACACAGCTACTTGCTTTATCCCCCCCTATGTACTTAATCTTATGTTCTCATTTTCTTTCAACATCAACGTTTATTTAACAGGATTTAAAATGCAAGTTATTACAATTATTACTTGTGTCCACATGGCCATATGGTCATGAGTATTAAAGACGCAACCATTATGTTACAGTTTGATTAATTAAATGCAACTTGTTTTGTGCCACTATATCTAATATGCTACAGTATGTAGTTCTTAGCACTCTGATGAGTTAATGGCCAGTCCTAGCCACAAGGTGCCATCTAGTATGTATGACCACTTCCTGCCTCTTCCTTTCCAGTACAGCAGAGAGACAGAGTACTGCATTACAATAAAGACAACAGAGATTTAGGGACTGAACAGATTTGGAGGATCAAATACTTCCAAAATTGTTTGTAGGTATAATTTATGTCATTTGCAAATCTGCAGATCTTCCTTGTTGGCCACACATGACAGTAATACTCAGCATTCACTGTATTACCTACAGTAGCTAAAACCTTATAGTTTCTGATTTAATTTATTGTGACATATAGTATTAACTGGAATCCCATGACAGAATATAGAACTGCAGGAATTTGTAAATTCTCAATTTTGCCTGTTAAATATAGCTGAACAGATAAAACTTGCTATGGAATACATGTGCAACCTACAGCTACTGAAGTTCTAAGTTCTAAACAATAATTATCTGCCTGATGGATGTGTCCCTAGTGTAATTTAGTAAGGATATCTTCCAGTTACTGACCTTACTTGTATCTTGATTATATTTGTCTACCACCTGCCCTTAAACTCTGGATTTGTCTGGTATTATAGTGTATGCCTGTCTGACTCTGGAACCATACTATCCTCTTGACCTGCCCTTTTATAATTGATGACTATCTCTGGTGTTTTTGCTACTGTGTACTTTACCAAACCTAGTTACCCGCACCCACAACCTCATTAAGACCCCAAGAAACTAGAAACTGGTTAACCCACCCCCTACTACCCCTCTCATCTTAACCCTTCTGTTTGTAAAACACACACCCCTAGGAAGTGGCACCTGCATATGTTCATACAACGCACCATCAGATTGCGTCACATAGCTGTTGGAAAATCCCTGCATAGTCCCAACTCTTTCAAACCCGACAGGGGTCTAGATGTAGATGGTCTGCCCAGGGGACAACTAGCTGAAGTGAGGGGATGTTTTATATCATGAGTGGGTTTGATCCTCAACCCGGAGTTTGAAGAGCATCTTGCATGTTGTTCTCAACTCCTGGTCTAAGGGGGTCATTCAGACCCGCTCGCGAGCAGCAGTACGCTCGCAAGCGGGTCGATGTTCCCCACTGCGCATGCGCACGATGGAGGGAGCCCTGTCGTGCGCATGCGCAAGACCCGGGGAGCAACGGGCTTTCCATCGCTCCGGGTCTTGCACCAAAGGGGGCATGCTGTCGATGTTGATTGACAGCACGCCCCCTTTGGTGGGCGTGCCGGGGGCATGGCAGCCAGATGGAGGCGTTCCCATGGGAACGCCTAACGTCTGAAGCCGACCCCACTGACATCACTAGCGATGTCAGTGGGAGTGATTTTGGGTCTGATAGAGCCAAAATCACTCCAGGGCTTGTGGCAGGGAGACCCTACCGCAGGGTCTCCATCGCAAGTCCGATGGTCGTGATGGTCAAGACCATCGTGACCATCTTTTTGGCCGCTCGCATATGCTGTGGGTGGTCACCCATAGCTATGCGAGTGGCCAGTAGGCCGCTCCATTTTCATGGAGGAGGGCCCTGATTCAGAGCGAGCGCTTTGGTCAGAGCGTCCGGCTCTGAGTCAGGCCCTAAGTTTGAACTTGGTGGTGGGAATGATGGAGCAGGTGAGCCTGGAAAGTAAGCATTGAGCAGGAGAAGTTAGTATGTACCGAGTGCAGTAGGTTGCTAGGACTTGCAGTGTCAGGCTGCCTTTCATTTTTGGTATTCATAGAAATGGTGACTGCCATACTGTAATACACACAGGCCCAGATTTATCAATGAGTGATATTCTTGTTATCACTCATTATTTATCTTAAATGGTGCTCCAGCCAATCAGCTCCAAACTGTCAATGTGTTTGGAAAATGACAGTTAGAAGCTGATTGGTTGGAGCACCATTTAAGAGTGACTATTACTCGTTCATAAATCTGGGCCATAGTGTGTTTGTTGCTGCATGTATTGCTTGAGGTTGTATACATCAGACACTGTTTTAAACCCATTAAATTTTTTATTGGATTGCTCATGTATATGTCTATAAAGTATCCAGTGTTAATTCCTTCTCATATATTAAATGTGGACAAGTTACATCATTATAAGTCCTACACAAAATCCTGTCCTTGATGAGATTACTTGCTCATGCACCATAATCACATTTCTTTCCTAGTAGTTTTAATATGGCAGCATATGACTGGATACTGTCAGAGTGGCTCTGCACAGCAGTGTTAAAAGCAAGTCTGTTCATTATAACATTATTTACCGGTAAGCAATGAGCATATCTCATGAATCTTTGTATTAGTGTTTCTGGATCCTCCTGATCCTTTCCAGCTGAGAAGACAAATTTGTCTGCTTTATTAACAACCTCTGCACCGGATAGGTTGAGCAGGGTATTTGCCTGTACATTTCTGACTTGTCTGGGAGCCCAGCACAGCTGTATACATGCTATTCCTTATTGAACTTTAGCCATGAGTCTGTGAAGACTTCATCGAAAGACAGCTTATCTGTGCATCAGAGACATTGTGCCATCACAGCTAGATTCCGATACCTTGTAAAGTGGTCCATGTGTAAATCACCACAGGACTCTGCAGATCTGCAGAAGTGTTTCTTTACTAGATGCACACATGCAGAACAATGGCCACAGAGACACTTATTGAATAGTAAGTGGATGACATGATGCAACTTTTGCCATTAACATTACAGCATACATCTACACTCTTCATAGAAACTTTTCACACAATAGGGAACTTCAAATGCTCAGATATTTCCCAGAATACTTAGGGCCATATTCAATTAGCCACGAAAAGTCCATTATCGGCAGTTGGTTGTAGCAGGTGGATTTTTGAAGAATTTTTAAAGTTCACTTTAGGGACTTCAAAATAAGCTTACACCCATTATCATGTACCCCAAAGTTGATGGGACTAGTTGTTTTCCAAAAATAATGTTGATAAATTCTATTCTTCACCACCTTCACAAAGGGAATCGGTATGAAATACCGTCGGCCGCATGGCCGGCGGTTCGATTCCCGGCAGCCGCAACCCGACAGCTGAACTGATCCCGGCAGCGGCAGCCTGACAGTGCTGGAAATCCCAATCGTCCTCAGGTAAGTAACCACTAACATAACCCCCCTAACTCTAACCCTCCTTAGGGGTGCCTAACCCTAACCTCCCCCCAATTGCCTAACCCTAATCCCCTTGTAAGTGCCTAACCCTAACTCCCCCCTTCCCCGCTGCCTAAACCTAAGTCCCCAGGGGGGGGTGCCTAACCCTAAGTCCCCCCCGGAGTTGCCTAACCCTAACCCTCCCTCCCCCTAGCCATACCCTAACCCTCCCGGGAGGGTGCCTAACCCTAAGTCCCCCCATGTGCGCTAAACCTAACCCTCCCCCCCCCGCGGCTGTCCGCTCGCGGTGCCCAGCATCCCTTTGATCAGGATGCCGGGCACCTGTCTCCCGGCATCAGGAAAATGACAGGCGTCTAGGTATAGCAGTCGGGAGGCCGGCTGTCGGGATCACGTCAGCTGGTTTCCCGATTGTATCCCTTACAAAGACGCATAAAAGCACCTGCCGACACCGTTTAAAACCCCCAAATACCTTTAGTAGGCCAATTCAGGGGTACCCCATGTCAGACCAACTTTTGGGGGGTGACAGGCTGGTTTCCCCAAAAGTTACAGGACTTTTCGATACTTACCTTTTCACCGGGTTCCATTTTTGCTGATTCCTAATTGAATATGGGGATACGTGGGCACGCGCCCGATACTTCATCCCCAGGAAAACCTGCGATGACGGCGAAAAGTCCTACCTCAGACTTTTTGCCTCTAATTGAATATGGTCCTTAGTCTATGTTGGGAGGAAAAGCAGTAGCTGATGTGGACCTCCTTACAACACTCTGTGATAACTAGCAACACTAAAAATACAAGCTGGGTATAGATTAAGCTGTCCTTTTTTAGTTTTTAACCTGGCTGGCTCTCAGTCATGGAGCCCGATTCATGCAAATATCATCAAAGCTGCAATTTCTCATGGATTGCAATTGCAAAAATATGCTAATGACGCAGTCACTGTCCAGTGCTTAGAGACGCCCACTGAACACAGATCAGGCAGCCATCAGCCTTCTGAGTAAGTCTAAGCTGTCACAGACATAGCGAGTCTCCAGACATTCAGAGTGCTCTCCTGCAGCAAGCAAGGATGCAGTTGCTAATTTTTGTATTCCCAGAAAACAGTGCTTAAACGCTACCGACACACTTGTGCTTCTCTAGCCACCCCTATTACCCCCATATGCAGTTCAGGTGCCAGCTCTTGGTACCCAGGTATGCTGTAACTTGCGGTTCATCAAGTGCCACCTGCAGGCTTACTGAGACCTGTAGTCCACTTGTAACGAATATAATAATTATAACTATCAATTACTATCACATCCACACCCAAAACCCCAGAGATGTGGAGAATAGCCCTGGGCTCAAACACTGTCCTCAGTCATTACAGCAATTATATAGCAATTTCAGCTCTAGGCTGGCCAGTCTGGAGCTGGTTTCCTCTATAGCAGGGTCTTTCTACTATAGTGTCACCAGCTCAGGCTGATTCAGCCTAGTACTGGTTATTGAAAAATATTGTAGGCGGGACCCTAAGCCATTTGTCACTCTTATTTTTCAATACCAGTTTAGGCCTGGGGCAGGTTATCATTTTGGAGGGACCCCAAACCGTTAAAAAAATAATTAGCCCATTTTTACACTGTTTTCACAGCAAAGTCTACACAGATCTTAGTGACCTGTGCACAGATCTTGCCTGCCAAATGCAGGTCTATTATTTAGACAGCTTTGTGGAGGGTTCTAAACCCGCTGCATAGTAAATCCATGGTTTTTATACTTCTGTTGAGAATGATAATGATCTTATGTTCATTTGTGTTCTAAAGTCTGAATTGACCTCGGATTCCCGTCGGTTTGCCTTTAGTAAAACATCAGATTATAAAACCACAGGAAATCTGCTGAAAAACCCCAAAATGACGCTTAGTAGATATGCCCCCTAGAGTCTGCCTATGCTGTGGCTGCCATCTATGTTTTTGACTTACACTGTAGCATTTTTAGCCTCCGGGTTCACTGTAGTTTGCAGTCTTAGTGGCTGTGGCTATCCTGCATTCTGTCTCCCAATGGCTCTTAATGGTAGGGCAACAGTTTAACATTGATGGCACCTACCTCCTCCGCTGCTGCATTCTGCTTTTTCCTTTCTATAGGGGAGATTTATCAAAGCTTGAAGAGAGATAAAGTGGAAAAAAATAAAGTACGGTACTAAACAATCTGCTTCTAACTGTCATTTTACAGGCTATGTTTGAAAAATGACAGTTAGAAGCTGATTGGTTGGTACATTATTTCTCTCCTCTTTATCTCTTTTCAAGCTTTAATAAATCTCCCCCTATGTGTCTTTCTCCCAGTGGCTGGAGGGATCTGGTAGAGCTTCCCCTGTCCTGTACCTGAAGTACGCTGGAAAAGTGCACACCAGGGAATTAATTGGGGGGAGAGAGAGGGTACAGAGCACACACCAGGGAACAGATGTGGGAAACGGGACACAGCAGCAGGGGGATAAGAGATGGAGTGGACGAAAGCAGACACCTGGGAAAGGATGCAGGGGGAGGCGAGATGATATAGAGAGCAGCGGGGTTAGAGGGGGGCACATAGAAATCAGCAGCTATGGGGTGGGAGCTGCAACTATGGGCAGGGGAGGGCACAGACAGTGGTGTACACGCCATAGGTGCACGCTCCAAAAAGGGTGTGTGGCCTAGCTGCAAGGGCAGGAAAAAACTGCTTTTTGCAACCTACATGCCCAGACATTGGCCACCACAGGAAAAGAAAATTCCTGATTCATGCCCCTTGCATCATTTGTCATTTTTCCTCCTTATAGTAATTCCCCTTACACATTATGCCATACAGTGGTGGCCATATTTGGAGGGACATTTTTAGCAGATTCCATGCAGACGGCTAGACCGCATGAAATCTGAATAAACACTGGCCGCAGGTGTGTGTCCGAAAGCTACACCCCCAAGCGGAGTCTGGGGGGCTATTGTTATACCACTAGGCACAGACACCGACGGCTGCAGTTAAATCCATAGGGACATGGCAGATGTAGAGGGAAAATTATCACTTTTCCAAAAAGCTGACTCCACAAAAAGAGCAACTTTTCGGAAGTGATACTTTTGTTAATGTAGTATAATGAATACCTCCAAACAGTTTTTTTTACACTTGTGATAATTATGTAATGATGAATAGACCAATTATTCTCATAAAACTCAGAAAGTTTGAGCACATCCTAAATAATAAACCTTAAAAATGTGGATCCTGTTTGGTTTTTAAAGTAAGGATTTGTTAGTTTACTTGCAAACAATTACTGACTTTTTTCAGGTCAAGTACTAGGTAAAGTCTGAAATAACATTTTCTGATTTAGTTACATATGCATTGCATATTTTTTCTGTAAATGCCTTAATAATTCTGGGTTCCAATTACAAATTACTGTAGGTCATTGCGAAATTTCTATGCTGTATAATGTAGAATACATTAAAGTTTTATGAATGTTCTAAAGTCAGATGCATTTTGTATACCAATGTTATCTATTATCATTTTAAAGTGTAGACTTTGTTTGCATAAGTGTAATGTATATATGTTAATTCGAAGAGTTCCTTATGTGTTCTCCTAATTAGAAACATCTGATTTTATGCAAGATATGATTTATTTCAGTCCCGGTTTTCTATATAACATACTGTATGGATTTAGAAATACATTTCTAGACAATTTACTACTTCATTTGATACTGCTTGAATTAATTAATCTTAATCTTTATTTATTTTGTCTAAACATCATTTCAGCTTTTAATAACAGAGAGGACACTCACATTTAATATTTACCACAGAGGAATTAATTTTACAAGAACTTTTACCATTGAGTTTTGAGTTCAGTTTATTGTAACAGGGGCTCATAGATTCAGTACTTAGGGTTACTAATTGAAAAAAATTTCCTTTGGTTATCTTGTTATTAACCAATTTAGCTAGCATGCGCTATGTAAACATCGGGATATTTTTGTGAGGTATATATTAACCTAATCGTGTTTCGTTGCTTGTAGAGATGGATGAAGTTATTGCTGATATGTTAGGAATTATAGAAGTAAAAACAGATAACAATGTTAGAACAATTTGGTTGGTCACTGTTTTATGCAGAGGAGGCAGCCATTTTGTGGCCATAATGCATTAGTGATATCAGTAGTTTCAAATAATATTATAGACTGCATATTATAAGCACAATATATGGCTGCATACACTTAAAAACTGTACTTGGCATCAATGTGTTTCATGCTTGCTGAACGCTTCAGTCCCTTAGGACTCAATAAAGGGTTGATGTATCAAGCAGTGAAAAGAGTGAAGAAGACCAGTGGAGAAATTGCCCCTAGCAACCAATCAGCTTTGACATTTATCAATTACATGACATAAAATGATAGGTAAAAGCTTGTTGGTTCCTATAGGCAACTTCTCCACTAGTCCACTTCTCCACTCTTTTCACTACTTGATACATCAGCCCAAAGTCCGGAAGTTTTGCTATATTATTTTTAGGTAGCCATTCAAATGTATCATGTTCATGCTTCTATAGAAGTTGTTTATTTGAGTACTTATGTAGATTATTATCTTTTATTCTGATATACTGGCTGACATGAAAATAAAAATATTGTAATTTTTTTAATCTTGCTCTTCTCATTTCAAAGTCTTCTTGTAGATTTAATAAATTGACAAAATATGTCCAGAATGATGTGTTCATAAGTAAAGCAGATACGTTTATTGCCGTGGAGAATGGGAAGATATTCTACAGTATATCTTAAGTCACTTTTGGATAATTTGAGGCAATTTAGCTGAATACAATGCGCCCAGTTACATTGTGGCTGATTGCGCCACAAATGTGCACATGCATTGTGCCATGTGATTCCCCGCGCCTGCATACACTATGCTATGGCGCACTGAGATTGCACCATGCATTCCTATGGTGGTGGCGCGTCCACGAACGCAGGGCACGTATCCTCTTGCGGGTGCGCGTCTCGCACTATGCATGGCATGATTCACCATGCCAGCAGCAACAAAATAGCTGGGCATACCTATACATTACTAGTAATATTAAAGCAAGCCTGAAGGAAAGCAGCTTATAAGTCTAGCCCCCGAACCACAGGTGTGCTACTAAAAGGTAGAGAAGAGCAGTTTGGTTTTGCTGGAAATCAAACACAAACGAACTTTGGAGCCCCGAGTAGAACCAAGTCCTGGCTCGGATAACTTTGGGGTACCAAGTAGAGCTAAGTCCCGAGCTAGGTCTTCTCTCCACACTCGGAACTCTGATCTAAAAACCGGATCTCACTTTTTTTGGTATGCAGGCGCTGTGAGGTGGTCAAAATTGACTGGAAAGTAATGTTATTGATGTTAATAATATAATAGGAACAAAAACATTTTACAATTTTTACAGAAATCCAAAACCAAAACTGAACCAAAACACTTGAGGGTGGTTTTGCCCAAACCAAAACTGATGATGGTTATTTAGGACCAAAACCAAAACTTGGGGATCTGCGTACATCTCTATTAAAACGGACTATTAAAAGTAGGGGTGTGCACCGGCCACTTTTCGTGTTTTGTATTTTGGTTTTGGATCTGGATCTTTCTTCATGTTTTGGATCTGGATTGGTTTTGCCAAAAGCACCCTTCCGGTGTTGTGTTTTGTGTTTTGGATCTGTATTTTTTTGGAAAAAAGCATATAAACAGCTAAAATAACAGATTTTTTTTTGTTCCTACACTATTATTAACCTCAATAACATTAATTTCCACTCATTTCCAGTCTATTCTGAACACCTCACACCTCACAATATTGTTTTTAGGCCAAAAGGTTGCACAGAGGTACCTGGATGACTATGCTAAATGACACAAGTGGGCGGCACAAACACGTGGCCCATCTAGGAGTGGCATTGCAGTGGCAGACAGGATGGCAGATTGAAAAACTAGGCCGCAAACAGTTCATAATGCAAAGAAAAAAAAGAGGTGCAAGATGGAATTGTATTTGGGCCCTCCCACCCACCCTGTTGTATAAATAGGACATGCACACTTTAACAAACAAATCATTTCAGCCCTAGGGTCTGCCAAACGACTCTGGCTGAAATGATTGGTTCGTTTGGGCCCCCACAAAACAAGCTGACAATTAATCTGTCCCTGCACAAACTGACTCTACAGAGGCAAGATGTCGTCCTCATCCTCATCCACCGATGCCTCACCCTCTTCACTGTTGTGTACATCCTCATCCTCACAGAGTATCAATTCGTCCCCGCTGGAATCCACCACCACAGGTCCCTCTGTACTTTCTGGAGGCAGGTCTTCCCGGAAGAATTGATAATTAATTTTGATGAACATCATCTTCTCCTCCCTCTGATGCATATAGAGGGTTGAGTTCCACCACGTTACAACCTCTTGCTTCAGGTGATGGCAGGGCAGGTTCAAGAGTGTTTGCTGGTGCTCCAGTCTTCGGCATGCAGTCGCTGAATGGCTAAAGTGGCCCAAAGCGTTTCCTGCATGCCCCTGTCATTTTTCAAAAATTCTGCACCACCAAATTTATTGTAGAAGCAAAACATGGGACGTGCTGGAATTTTCCCAGATGTAATACCCGCACAATATTGGTGGCGTTGTCAGATATCACAAATCACCAGGAGAGTCTGTGGGTTAAGCCATTGGGTGATGATTTCCCTCAGTTTATCTAAGAGGTTGTTGGTGGTGCGTTTCTTACTGAAACCGGTGATACACAGTGTAGCCTGCCTTGGAATGAGCTGTGTTTCTGAGATGCTGCTACTGGTGACGCTGCTGTTGTTGCTGCCTAAGGCGATACATCTACCCAGTGGGCTGTCACAGTCATATAGTCCTTAGTCTGCCCTGTTCCACTTGTCCACATATCCATGGTTAATTGGACATTGGGTACAACCGCATTTTTTAGGACACTGAGGACACTTTTTCTGATGTCTCTGTACATTCTCGGTATCACCAGCCTAGTGAAGTGGAATCTAGATGGGATTGGTACCAGGGACACACTACCTCCATCAATTGTCTAAATCCCACTGCACTAATGGCAGATACCAGATGCACGTCTAACACCAACTTAGCGGTCAAGGCCTCACTTATCTGCTTTGTAACAAAATGACTGCTGACATAGTTCATCATCCTTGCTATGGACTGTTGGAGGGTCAAATGCTTAGTAACAGAAGTAGTGGTGTTCCAACTTCCTCTCTGGGATGATGAACGACTCCCAGCAGCAACAGCAGCAGCGGCAGCAGTAGGAGTAGCAATGCAGGATCCTCTGGAGGTATCCCGGATAGGAGAGGAGTCAGTCATGCCAGTGACATGGCCTGCAGGACTACTTCCGATCCTGATTGAGGAGGAAATTGACGAGGAGGGAGTTGACAGTGTAGTTTTCAGGCGCTTGGTTGTAACAGGACAAAGGGATTTAGGTGTCCCTGGACTGCTTATTGGTCTTAGCTACAGTTTCTGAACTTGGTAGTAACTTTTTATGAACATGCTGCAGGTGACGTATAAGGGAGGATGTTCCTAGGTGGTTAACGTCCTTACCCCTACTTATTACACCTTTACATACACTACATATGGCAAGACAGTAGTTGTCCGGATTTGGACTGAAATATTTCCAGACCAAAGAGGTGGAATATTTGGTCTTCTGCCCATTCATGACGATAGGCTTTTTCATCCCACGGACAACAACTGTCTCCCCCGGTGCCTGATTTAATCAAACCACATCACCATCAGAATCCTCCTTGTCAACCACCTCCTCAGCGCCATCTGCACCAATATCCTCATCCTGTTGTACTTCCAACAGTGACATCTTCAATTTGAATATCAGCAACTGGACTGTGGGTGCTCCTTCCAGCACTTACAGAGGGCATGCAAATGTTGGAAGGAGACACCTCTTCCCAGCCAGTGTTGGGAAGGTCAGGCATCGCAACCGCCGACACACTTGGACTCTCCTTGGGGATTTGTGATATCTTCTTAGAACGCACAGTTCTTTACTGTGCTTTTGCCAGCTTAACTCGTTTAATTTTTATAGCGAGAGGAGGAGGGCTTCCATCGTCATGTGAAGCTGGACCTTAGCCGTTCCTTGCCACTCCATGTCGTAAATGGTATATTGGCAAGTTTACATTTCTCCTCAGATGATTTAAATTTATTTTTTAAGGTCATTTTACTGAACTTTGGCTTTTTGGATTTTACATGCCCTCTACTATTACATTGGGCATCGGCCTTGGCAGACGATGTTGATGGCATTTCATCATCTATGTCAGGACTAGTGGCAGCAGCTTCAGCACTTATTAGGAAGTGGTTCTTGATCTTTCCCCATTTTATTTTTATCCTCCATTATTCTTATGGAGTGAATAGCCCCTGTAAAACATTTTTGTATGAGCATACTCCTACAGCAGAAAGGGCAGCCCCTGTTAAAATTATTTGTATGAGTGTACCCCTACAGCAGACAGGGCAGCCCCTGTAAAAATGATTTTGATGGAGGGCAGTTTTCACACTGGGCGTGGGTGAAGAGAGCAGACCTGAAGGACAGAGCACCCCCTGGACAACACAGCACTACAGTCAGCCAGCCCCTGTGGTCAGGACAACAGCCAGCCAATATATGGACAAGGACAACAGTAGCCAGTCAGCCCCTATGTATATGGACATTAGTAGTTAGCCAGCCCAGCTTTTCACCCTGGGGGTGGGTGAAGAGAGCACCCCTGAAGGATAGAGCACCTCCTGGACAATACAGCACTACAGCCAGTCAGCCAGCCCCTATGGACAGGACAACAGCCAGCCCCTATATGGACAAGGACAACAGTAGCCAGCCAGCCCCCATGTATTGTATATGGACAACAGTAGCCAGTCAGCCAGCCCCTATGGCCAGCATCAGCAATAGCTCCCAGCTCCCTCCCTCCCTCTTCACAGTAGCCAGCCAGCAATACTTTATTATTTTTTATAACTAAGTGCAACAAGTAAGTAACACACAACACAAGCTCCCAGCTCCCTAACTCTGCACACTCCACAGCCAGAATGAAAAATGGCGGTGATCATGGGACCTTTATAGAATCCAAAACCCGCAAGAATCCAACAGCAGGATGATGACATTTTGCCTCGTTTCGGGAACCGAGTCTGGTGGGGAAACCCGAGCCGGACTTGGTTCCCGGCTTGGTTCAGGGGGCTCAGGGGGGGTTGGATTTCGGAAATCCAAACCCACTCATCCCTAATTACCAGGAAGCAGTATGGAGAAAGAGGAGCAGGGAGTATGTATGAGTCAAGTCAGCTGATAGTGGAAGCTAACTGAGAAGCATTGACCAGCAACAGTTGCAAGAAGAAGTAGTTAGGAGAATATTGAACAACTACTTGGATGAGACAGGTAAGAGAGGGGTTTGGCAGAGTGTTTGGCAGAGTGTAATAGCTGGAAGATCAGCAGTGATAGACAAGGAGACCTCTAAATTAAAGTTAAGGTATAAAGGGGGATATTTATTAAAGCTTGGAGAGAGCTATAGTACCAACCAATTAGCTCCTAACTGTAAAATGACAATTAGAAGCTGATTGGTTGGTACTTTATCTCTCTCCACTTTACCTCTCTCCAAGCTTTGATAAATTTCCCTCACTGATTAGCCAGGTCCAAACTTATTGGAGAGGCCTCTTGGGAGACCGGGTCAGCTGCTGAGCTGGGTATATTTTCCCATTTCCAGCATTACAAATAGTGTTTTTTTATAATTTTTTTGGATGGGTTATGGCCACGCCTTCCAGATTTGGCCATGCCCCCCAGTACTCAGGCTCCATTCAGCTGTCCCCAGCCCTGTTGAAAGGGCCATATTAGTAGAATGCCGAAAAGTAGGTCCCTCCTGTTTTACACAACCACCTATATCATTCCTTTTCTTGATATATTAAAACTCAATATGTGCAGGGAAAGGGGGAAGAGAAGACCTGAGCATTGGTATAAAAACTGAAAAACTCAACAAGGATGGTAGTTATGTTCCACAGTAACTAGAGACACAATTCAACACTATATGAGAAATTGTGGAGGTGCACCCAAAAGAGTAAAACAAGTATGCAATATAGAAAACAAGAAAAAATACTATCATGATTGGGGCACTCATCTACCTTAGATCATCTGTATAAAACTTAACTTTTAATAATAAGTAACAAATGCAATCTCAAGAGGAGTACATACAACATGCAAACAGACACACAAATATTGTACTGAAAACCTGGTGTCAAGCATAAGGGGGTAAATTTACTAAAGGTCGATTTGCAGGTTGATTGGAGGAGTGATTTACCTCTTCTCAAATCGACTCAAATCGAATACAGCAAAAACCGTTTTTTCACTGCATTTACTATTATTCAATTTGTTTTGTGATTTGCAAAACAAATTTGATTTGAGTCGGTTTTAAACAGTGATTTTCTGTTTGATTTGGCATGTTCATGTCCAAATCGAACGGCAAATCACCCTTCAAAACGAACTGCAAATCCCCGACACATTAGAACTGCTTCATGCTTTCACTTTCAACATGAGCAGTTCGTTCTCACACAGATACATGCAGACATCAGTGAGATGCCTGCATGTATCTGCCCTGAAAAAGTAACAAGGTCACCCCGGACTGCTGAAACCCAGGTCTGGTTGACTAAGTACAGGGAAAAAATGACGTAGGGTCTCCCTATACTCAATACAACCAGCACTGGGCTATGGGAAGCAGGGCTGGTTCTGGATTTACAGGGAAAAATGTGCGTAGTGTCTCCCTGTAAATCACAGAACCAGCCCTGGACCCTTTCTAATGGGGGTCTGATGCCACAGCCAGGGGAGCCCTATCACCAGGCCCCCCAGCCGCAGTATCAGCCCTGACCATTAGTCAGCCCAGGCCAGGGATCCCTGGGGAGTTGGAGACCCCTTCAAAATAAGAGGTCTCCCTCTCCAGGTCACCCCTAGCCTAGGCTGCTAGCCCAGGGCTATCCCCATCACCCCTGGGCGGTGGTTGGCGGGTTGATTGTGTGACTGATGTGTAAAAATAGAAGTGATAAAACATTGTGTTTCCAATAGAACTGCAGGTCCCAGCAAGCCTCCGGCGCATGCTGGTACTTGGAGAACCACAAGTACCAGCATGCGGGGCATTAAGGGCCCACTGGGACCTGTAGTTCACCTGTAAAGAAATGTTGAAAGAAACACACACACACACCTTACACAGTATAATTTTAATACATACATATATACACACTCACACATACTCACCTATATTACCTCCAGTGGTCCCCTTGTCCAGTAGGCATCCATGGGTTAAAATAAGAAAATGAAAAACCCAACCATCGCATTACGGAATAATCATTCTAACCAGAATGATTACTCCTTCCCGAATGAAGCGCACAGACGCGGCATCCTCCTTTGAAGCTTCGTGTCTGCCTCTCAGCCAGTGAACGGCTCCTCCATTGTACTCAATGGTGGGAGCCGCAGGGTAACTAAAGTCATTCAAAATGCCAAATCGACCTTTAGTAAATGTACCCCAAGGTCTCACTTGCTGAAAAAATGCAATAACAGGTTTGTACACAATTGAAGAACTTATAGAATCACAGTGTGTGAGATGTTGAGTTTTACAATAATGGCATGGTGACTGGGATGTAAAAGTTACATTCAGAGCACAAATGCTATTGGAATTAGTACATACAGATGTGTGTGGATCAATGAATGTGGAATTCATGAGTCTGAAACGTTACTTCATGACACTCATTGATGATGCTACAAGATGACACATGTTTATTTTCTAAGAAACAAAAGTCAAGTAACAGATAAGTTCAAAGACTACAAGAACCTTGTAGAGAACCAACCAGGTCTGTAGCAACGGTACTAAGATCTGACAATGGCAGGGAATATGACAACAAAGATCCAGCAAACTACTGTATCTTAAAGGATATGGCATACAGCAGTGGTTCCCAAACTTTTTTGAGTCATGGAGCCCTAGAATAGCAGCATTGTTTTCACAGCACCCCTAAGCCAATAGTTTGTTATTGAGAAATCCAGAAAATTTTTTTGTAAATTAGCAAAGTGAAGTAAATTGTGCTTACCTGTCATCCTTAGGTTCAGTTATATGGTGGTGGCCAGGTTTGCTCTTCTGTTTGTCCACATTTTTACAATACATTGACCATATATAATTTGATTTGGTGCTGGACCACCAACCTGAGGCACCCCTGCAAGTGTCCTGAGGCACCCCAGGGTGCAACGGCACACAGTTGGGGAACCACTGGCATACAATATAAGCTAACTATCATCTATACAACACAACAAAATGGCACAAGTAAAAAAGAGTAAATAGAACTATAGTTAAAAGTAATGATGTAGCCTGTTGGGGTGGTGGTCACATTAGGTGTCATGGGGAATGTGAAAATGACTGTTAGGCCATACAGAAAGTCCCTTACTAGGATGCTGGGTTTATTTATATCAACAGGGTAACAACACAACGGTGTCAGAAGTAAATGGAATACTTGTATTGCAGGGATTAACGGCAAATTTAGATGACTCACCTCTGGAGCTAAGTACTGTATATCCATATAGTTACTGTGACACTCTACAAAGTTATTATGGTACCTGCTGCATATGAAAATTAGCCCAGTGGTGACATCTTCAGGTCGGAAGTTGCACCTCCCTCTTATGGGTCCTTATACTAAGAATGTATAGTAGAAAGAGGAGACAGTGCCAGAGCGTACTGCGCTATTTCTTCCTTGCGTGTTGGTGACATGGTGTCACACTTCTGAGATTTTGTTTACTTTGGTCAGTAATTCTAGGGCTAGCTTCCTTGATAGGAGAATGGATGAAGCTGGGAGGTTTTAGGAGACCCTTCCTCACGCAGACTGCCTATAGAAGAATGGATGTGGGTCAGAATACTTAGCAGGTGTTAGTAACCAACTGGGAGCACTGGAGACAGTGGAGGATGATCACTGAGTTGGCTCAGAAGTTGCTAGGTTCAGAGGTCTGGGTTGGGTACAGGGAAGAGAAGGCTCTCATGAACCATGGCAGACAGCTGGAGACAGGTGACTTGTCCTGATAAGCTGTAGTGGACAACTGATGACAAATGACTTGCTATATGTGCTGTAGCAGACAGAAGGCAGACTGCTTGTCCTGGTAAGATGCAGCATACAGTGTAAAAGGCAGATACTGGAACAGATGTGGAGACAAGCTGAGCCACGAAACAGACTCTAAATAGAACAAGTTGTTCTGGCACCATCCATCGTGCAGGTCCAGGCTTAAATAGGGTGCTTTTAGTGCCAACAGGATGAGCGGGCACATGACTGGGGTGGATAGAATCCGGTTGGTTGGAGGCAGTCAGGTGAGCTCTGTGTGCCTCGGTAGCGGTGAGCATCTTTCATGCGAAGTTTTACCTTCAAATGTATCTTATTCACATAGTGATGTGAAAAGATAGCACAAACAGCTTCTGCTGATGAAAATGATATGCAGCATGCCTATATTCTGTGTGCAACTGCGGGTGTATCTGCATGTGAAATGCTACTTTACAGTGTCAGTGGCTGTAACACTGTAATGTAGCATTTGGCATGCAAAAACACCTGCAGACGCACAGAGAACATATGTCTGCTGCTTGTGCTTGTGCATTTAAATATAAAAAGCTGCACAAAAATACACTTGGCGCTACCAAGTCACACCACTGTATGGCGCGATTGGAAGGGCTGTTTAAGGAGGCTAGATATATGAGGACACATCTGTAGGTTTTGTAAGATTCTTAAGCCTAATAGGTTATGTGCAGATCCTAAGGTTTTCAACTACAGCTCTAACAGATGCTTGACACAAGCTATATGTTTTCCTTGACTTGCTAGAAGTCATCCACATACACAACATTGATGAACAGCTCTACTGTTTTGTGGTATAGACAGTGATGAGTCTCTGAATATACAAAGCCCATGCAAAGCCCATTTGCAAAAGTACTGTGTCTAACTAATGGGTATGTGGTAAGGAAGCCGGCAGTTGAAATGCCGACCGCCGGCTCCCCGACTGTGATATCCCGGCATGAGACTAATGATAGGCGTTGAAATCCCGATGCCTATCATTATCTCCATGCCGAAATCCCAATCTCGGCATACCGAATGAAGGTAAGCCGGGTGCCGGTAGTGGATAGCCGCGTGGTGGGGAGGGTTAGGTTTAGGGGCTCCTGGGGGTACTTAGGGTTAGGCACCCACCCGTGAGGGTTAGGGTTATGTTAGGGGAAGGGGGTTAGGCTTAGGTACCCCCGGGGGGTGGTTAGGGCTAGGAAACCCCCTGGAAAGGTTAGGTTTAGGTTGCGGGGAGGGGTGGTTAGGTTTAGGCACCCCTGGGAGAAGGTTAGGGTTAGGCACTACGCGGTGGTTAGAGTTTGGCACTCCTAAGGGAGGGTTAGGGGTGGAAGGGTTATGAATAGCTTAAATACTTACCCTGTCGGGATCTTCATTCTTCTGCCTTCCGGTGTCGGTATTACATCCCGCGTGCTTTAGTCCAGCAGTATGTCATACTGATACCACTTAATGTACCAGCAGTGGCCGCTCTGCTTCAGAACGTATAATAGTCTTTTTAATAAATTGACTTTTTCTTTTTGGAACATGTCATCATGATAATGATCAGGAGGTTCCATATAAATCTCTTCATCTAAATATCCATTCAGGTAAGCTGAATCAAATTTAACTGGAACAGCAATAAACCATACATAACAGAAATGGCTATGACTAAGCGCAGTGTACTGTAACTTGCCACAGACGAGGCGACTTCACTGTAGTCAATTCCAGATTTCTGCATATACAGTATACTTTAGTGACAAGATGGTCTATGTAACAGGCAACAGTTCTGTCTACATTTAACTTCTTACAGAAGACCCGCTACTTTTGATTGTGTTGCGGTGACTCAACCTGTATACAAGAGTCCACATATTAATGCCATGCATTGATTTCTTTGTCTATTGCTGACCACCATTTTTCCCAGCCACAGCTTGATTTTGCCTCTTGGATATTTTGGGGTTCACAGAAAGTGATATTTGCAAACTCTACAAGGTATCTCTTGATGGGCTTTCCTTTGTTTGTTCTTACTCCTGTACTGCAATTGGGTATCCACACTGGCAGTCTCCAACTCAGACATGATTCCAGCTCCAACAAAACAAACTTGTGCTGTGAATCTTGTTCCAGCCTTATGTTTGGTGGCACTGTTTCCCAGAACACTACATCCCTAGACTTTATATGTTTTTTATTTGTAATGTCCCATAGATTGTATCTCTCACTCCCTTGGCAGTATCCAAGAAAGATACACTCCACTGACTTGCGATCCAGCTTGAGTCCCATTCTTTTGGAATGGGCAAATAAGCTTTGTATACAAACACATAGTTGCCACCATTGTCAGATCATAAGATTTTTAATTTTAAACCCATTTGAAAGTCTCCACCAAACTGTTACAGTATTTTGTTCAATACTTCATTCTTGGCTTTGATTAAGTAAATGTTTGTCATCTTATGAAATCATAAAAGAAGAAACATCTGTGCACTTTTGATTCACTACCATTGGGCAACACATGTCTGTATACACCAATGCTAATGGTGCTTCAGCTATGGTTTCTGGTCTGAAGTCACGCCTCCCTCGGTCTCTGGGTCCTAGTATCCAGCATGTATAGTAGATAAAGGAGACAGTGCTGGAGCACACTTCTCTCTAACAGAAAGAACTTGAGCTATGTTGAATGATGCAGGTCTTTGACAAAAGATTTGGGTTGCAACAGTTCAAACAGCTGTTTACCTCAAAAGTCAATCACCTACTGTGACAGTCAAAGACAAGACACCATTTAAGGCATGGACTGCAAAAGATCAAACTTCAGTCATTTACGTATAATTGGAAGTAGAGCTTACGCTCACATACCCAAACAAAGAAGACAGAAACATGATCCTAACTTCATCAAATTCACTATACTATAAACAAAGCAAAGGCTATCATTTGTGCAACATCAGTGACAAAAAGCTTATACTAGCAAAGAATGTTGTGTTGTATGAGACTTTTTCAGCTAAAGACATCCAGAGTAATATACAGCCACAGAAAAGTGATGCTAGAAATGCCTGCAGCTAAAAGAAAATCAGAGATTGAGACATTAAACATAGATAACCAATAAAGGAACAGGAGTTCCATGAGGAGTAACAAGGGGGAACCTCCTAGAATGTACAGTGAGGAGTTTGCTGGACTTGTTGGCCATGTACCTCATGATCCAAAACCAAGTTATTAGTGACACAAGTGGAAATCCTGCTATAAGTCCTAAAGATAATAACCAGTGTTCAAGAAGCATGGAAGCATCAAAAGTTGTGTGTAAAACTGCAAATGGAAAAGCAGTTGTCTTCTGTTGGGACTACATGTGACCTAGACATGTCAAATTCTGAGAAATCTGTTAATATTGCTATTGGACATTACTTTGTCAGGCAGCTGATGTGGAGTGCTTAAGTTAGTGTATTGCATATATCCAGTGAAAACAGTATTGCTGATATATTGATAAAAAGTTAGATTTTTCATGTCCTAAGTGTTTTCTTGGAGGAAAGTGGACTGTAACATTCCTGTATTTCAGATGTTGATATTTTCTTACTGAGCAATGTTGCGTAGCCCTCCTTTTTTCTCATTACAGAAGAGATGTCAAATATTGTGTGATGCTCACAGTTTGCATTGTGATGAGAGGCAGGATTGAGTGAGGAGGTGTGGGATGAGGAGCACTCTGCACTGCCCCAATCCATATAGCAGCAAAGTCTGTAGTCTCTAGGATCCGCCATGGCTCAGCAGGATACCCGAATGTGAGCTGTGAACACCTGTTAGGAAACAGATTGGGAAAGAAGGTCCTGCTGCAAAAACTTTGCAGTTTATATTAATCCTTCTCATCCTATAGTTCTATAAGTTATTACATTATTGCTTTTTAAAAATGTTCTGTTTTATCTTTAACTAATGAAATATAATTTAAAAAATCACCGATTATACAATTTTTTTTTCTTTCTTTTTTCATTTATTTACTTTTTATTAGGGAAAAACAGAAATGTACACTAAGGACCTAAGTTTGGATCTGGATGTAGGACATGTGAACTGATTTAGCACACAGGTTAGATGAAATATCAAGTAGTGACCTCAAATCAATCATTTAACCCCAAGCATTAGGTCATGAGCAAGAAAATAACCTAACATGCAGTATTTCTTATAATCCACTAGTATTTGAAAAATATTGCAATTTTCCAACATTTATATAGATGGCTTTGAAAATACCCACTTTGCGCTTGTCCATTTATTTTTCAATAAAGTGGTAATGAAAATATATTTTTAATAAAAACAAGTTACTTATTGTCTTCTGTGGAAACAATTAATATGTAATTGTCTTTCTAGAGCAGTAATCTTTTATTTGGCACTAAGCCCAACACAACAGTGATTTCATGGGTTGTTTATATGATTTTTATGGGAACATTTTGAGGTTGAATACAGAAAACTCCAGCCAGAAACATATTCTAAATCTGTCCAAACAACTAGCTGACTACATCCTGTGACCTCTTTGGACTTCCCTTTTATTTTGACTTAACATGATGCCCTTACATTTTAGTTATAACAGTAATTATAATACTTGGACATGTATTAAAGGGTTCTGCGTGTGGAACCGTCCAAAATATTCAGATATACTCCCAAGCCTGTGAAAAAAACAAATGTATAACATGTACATTTTGTAGTTTAATGTTTAATTTAAAGCTATTTAGGCAGAAGAAACATGCATAGACACCTCAATTAACTTGAGACCTGAAGTAAATTTATTAGACAGAATAAACAGTTACAGACACTTCATTAGGCTTCAGACCAGGAATATTGCATTTTACACTAACCACTTCAGGCATTTCTAACATGGTCAACTTTTAAGAACCACAAACTATACTGCATCTCCTTGCTGCCTGTGCATAGACTCAACTGCTTAGAAGCATATTGCACAACTAAGGGTACAGAAATGAAAGTCATGTTTATACTATTGGTAGATCCTAAACTAGAAAACAATCAAGAAAACATGCAGTTACATTACTGTACTGTGTGTACTTTCATGCAATGCAAACACACAAACATGCAAAATGTATGAGAAATATAACTAATGTATGCCAACAACATGAAAATACACACACAAGAACCTGTTGCAATATATATAAGAAACATGAGCAAAAAAGCATGTTGAGCATGTGCAGAATATCTGATAATGTATACAATATTGCATCAAACATCTAAACCAGAAATACAGAAATAACTCCTATAACTGTCAGCAGATGCAATGATGGCTAATATTAGACCAATATTACAAATGATGCTATCATGAAGGGGGGAAAAATATAAATACTGTTGCTCCATACAGTATATCATGTAGAAAATGGAGTATCTGCCCCTTTGTGTCTCCAGCATGCATAATGGCTCTCAGTGAAAGCCAAAACAAACTATGGAATGACTGGTATAAAGCTGACCACTAGATGGATCTTAATCAGAAATTAATGTACACAATGGACACTAAATGATGCTGAAGGCATGATACTCCCTGCCTGTCATCAACAGATGCCACAATTTGAATCTTAGGAGGATAACAGCAAGAACTCAGATACTGATCTAGGAAAAAACTTGTTCTCATTATGCTTACAGAGCTTGATCTATACTTTGCAGACCTTTATATCTTTGCGTGGAAACATTTTTGTGACAAGTTTAAAGGTCACTCATTGCATTGTGATTTTCACTCCCTAACAAGGACAACGTCGCCAGGATTTAGTTTAGGTTTTACAACTTGCCACTTGTTCTTTGACTGTAAAGGAGAGGTGTACTGTCTCTTCCATCTGTTCCAGAAGGTGTTTGCAAGGCGTTGTACTTTTCTCCAATTACGTTTCTTTGAATAAGTCTTTGGTGTTGAACCCTCTGGGGGCATAGATAATACCTGGATCTTTTGGGCCATTAGAAACTGAAGCCAAAGGCCTGACATTGGCAACAGCTGAATCTTTAGTCATGAGGGATACTAGACTCTAAAAGAGTGATTCTTGGAGTTCCTTCACGCAAGAAGAATTAGGAATTTTGCAAATCATGCCAATCATTCTTTCATAGGTACCTCCCATGTGGAAGAATGAGGTGGATTAACAATCCATGTGCAACCCTTTTCACTAAGGTTCCTCTCCACACATATGGTGTCCATGTTCAAACAGATTTACAGTACTTTGGCTGCCTTTGTCAAAGCGGATATCTTACAGGGTCTTGGATAGCTATGAAATGTCTAAGAAGTTGAACATTGCTGAAGCTCGAAGCATCCATTGATGCAAGACCTTATTAAGAACAGTTCTGATGACCATACAGGTAAATACAAGTAAATACAACTGCCCAATGCTTACAGATCTATGGGCTCCTCTAATATATTGAGTGAGAACAGTCCAGGGACCAATGATATCAAAGCCAACATTGGTAAAATGAGGTTCTGTACTAAGTGATTGGAGATTGACCATCTTCTGTGTTTGAGAGACACCACTTATCTGTGACAAATGATACGCTCAAAGATTGCACTGCTACCACACCTCATCCAATCCAATTATACAGAACCCAGCTGCTTGCTGAGTCCCTTCAGAAAATACTCATTGTCTTCATTGTGATTACACAATCAAGGAAGTAATGCGGCAATTTCCAGTAAATATTAAGGGATTTTCTCATCAGATCCTAAATATGCCTCTTTAAGATGACCTCCTAATCTGAACTAGTCATTATCATCAAACTTTCTTAGGACAAAGGGCCTGATTCAGATCCGCTCGTGAGTGTACAGTGCTCGCAAGTGGGTCGATGGTGGGGTACTGCGCATGCTCTGGTATCAGATGTGTTATGTTTATCAAGTGTTAATATTGAATAGCTATGTCTTGTGAATATAGGATCTTGTTGCATTCAATGATAGTTGGTAAGGGAAATCATGTCTGTAGTCAATAGACTTTACTTGATAGCAATAAACTCTACTCCCTGTTCCCTCAACTGTCCCTGCACAATTATTTAATGAATTAGAAGTGCTAGGGGCTTTGATAAAGATAATGAAAAAGGTTGATCAGACTAGAGACTTGTTACTTAGATCATCTAGAATTGCATAAAGTTTGCCAGCATTCTCTGTCTGGCTTGTTGGATAGATGCTAACTAAACAGATTTTGTCACAGCATCTGCCACTTTTGGCTTCTCTGCAGACTTGAATACATGGTGAAGTGACTGCTGGAGTGACTACAATAGTGTTCCTCTCCTTTCCACAATGCTCCCCACCGTGTTCGCTACTACTGTGACAGTGTTGTAAGGTCCATTGGGGTGACCCAGGGTGTAAATTTATGCCAACACTCTCTGTGCAGTTATCACTAATCTTACAATCCTTGCCGAATGGGGATATTGAATAACAGCACTTGTAGAAGATACCTTATTTTATTAGAAAGCCTTGAAGTTCTCCAGGGACTTCTCTCTGAAGGCTTGGCATTTCAGGAGAGGATGTGGTTTATGATGCAGAGGACACTGTTTGCCAGTTTTGGTTTCTTGACAGAAAGCTATGACAGACCTGTGGATCAGATTTGGAGGGTATACATTAGTCTTATGAACTGCAGCTGACATTTTGTGAGGGCTAGGTAGCATAGGTACAGCACCTGACAAGGTAAAGTCAACACTAGCATCAGTAGTCTTAGTTTGCTGGTGTAAAAAGTCTACAAAAAAAGAGAATGAGGAAATGACACTTTGTACTTTTGCTTGTAGTTGAAGTCATATAACATCCGACTGTTCATGCAGGTTGTAGGGTAGTTTTTGTACTATAGTTCCATTAATAAGTTGCTTACAGGCTGATTCTGAGTCAGACACAGATGCGGCTGCTTCCTTTGCAACAGTGGCATCTTCATCTTTATGTTAATACCGCTACAAAGTCCTTCCACTGTCAAGATCAGTAAATCCAAATGGGCAAGAACTAAGACACCCACTGTCAGCATCAATAGATGTTGAAATAACAATTGTAGCATCTTAAGACTCACCATGAGTCACACCATCGAAACTTACACTAGCCCTATGGTAGGTGAAGTTTATCAGTCCGAGTATAGCCCCCCATGGGAGCAGCACAGCATTTTTGTATGGAACCACTTTCCCCAACACACCTGCAAAACTCCCATGGGAAGCAACATCTCTGTACATGTTTTTAGCCACCCCCTAGTTAACTCACAGTAACCATCCAGGAACACCCCTCACATTTCTAGTACTGTGTGTCCAAATCTATATTGCGACTCTATTTGAACAAAATCTTGATGCATGTGTGCTGCATCTAAAATGCATGTGCAGACAAAAACATTACTTCAGTGCATCTGAGATAGCTGCCGCATCCGACTCAGAAACAGGCCCAGCTGACTAATCCCATGCTACCATTGGGTCAAGGGCAGTCAGGTGATGTGAACTGTCATGGCTGCATTCATGACGGCTACCGTAGCAACTAAGGCACATCGCAGCACACAGATGTCCACATGGCTCTATGTATAATACTCAGCGCGTCACACGCCGCCGCACCTGGCGTCTGACCACCTGAGGGATCAGGGGAATCCGGCGCCACGGTGAGTAATGGACGATCCTAGGCCGCAACCTGACAGTGACCTTTTAAAACCAAGTTCTTTCTTAGATCAGTATCTGAGTTGGTCTTACTGTTATCCTCTAAAGATTCAAATTGTGGTATCTGTTGATGGCAGACAGGGTATATCATGCCTTCAGCATCATTTAGTGTTCATTGTGTACATTCATTTCTGTTTAAGATCCTTCCAGTGGTCAATTTTTTACCAGTCATTCCATAGTTTGTTTCTTTTGGCTTCTACTGAAAAGTCAATATGCATGCTGGAAACACAATGGGGCATATACTCCATTTTCTACATGATGTACTGTACGGAGCGACAGTATTTATATATTCTCCCCCTTCATGATAGCACCATTGGTAAGGTTGGACTTCTATTTGTCACAATTGCATCTGCTGACAGTTATAGGAGTTATGTCTGTATTTTTGCATTAGACTTTAGATGCATACTGTAGCAGATACTCTGCATGTGCTACAGCTCACCCATGTCTGTTTGCTCGTGTTTCCTATATATATTGCAACAAGTTCTTGTATATGTATTCTTGTTGTTTGCATATGTTACTTATGTTTCTCATACATTTTGCATATTTGTGTGTTTGCATTGCATGAAGTACATATTGTAACTGCATGTTTTCTTAATTATTTGTTTTCCTCCCACTGTCGGATTCTTGCGGGTTTTGGATTGTATAAAGGTCTCAGTGATCGGCGCCATTTCACTCTGGCTGTGGAGAATACAGAACAGACGTGCTACTCTGTCTGTGCACATGCTGCTGTGTCACTGTGCAGTTCTGTCGGGGGCTGGGGCTGCAGGCGTCTGCTGTGTTGTCCAAAAAGGAGCTGGGGCTGCAGTACATAAGGGGGGCTTCAGTAATCAGTACATCAAGGGGTGCTGCTGTGTCACTGTTGTCCTGTCAATTAAGGGGCTGGGGCTGCAGTACATAAAGGGGTGCTGATGTGTTGTCCATAAAGCGCTGCTGCTGTGTTGTCCTGTCCATCAAGGGGTTAGGGCTGCAGTTCATAAAGGGGTGCTGTGTTGTCCAGGGGGGGTGCTCTGTCAATCCAGGAGTGCTCTTCCCCAGTGTACAAAAATAAAACTTAAATAAAATTATCATTCTGCAAATAATAAAAAATCTTTTTGTCAGGTTTTGTTTTATGTGTGTTAGCTACGCTATTATTATTTGGTGACACTGCCGGCCAGACAGCAGTTTATAATCCATGTACAGTATTTGTGACTCTGTAGGTTGTCCATCCACACTCCGCAGGGGTGATTTGTTATTCATAAAGGGGTGCTGTGTTGTTCATCAAAGAGCTGCTGCCAGGTTGGGAATTGCTTTTCTAGTGAAGTGGAATCTAGATGGGATTTGGTAGTGGGGACACAGGACCTCAATTAACTGTTTAAAATCCACTGCATTATTGGCAGATATTGGATGCACATCTAATACCAGCATAAATATTATGGCATCAGTGATCCACTGTGCATTTGGGTGACTGCTGTCATACTTGCTCCCCCTTGCAAAGGATTCTTTAACAGTCAATTGTTTTTAAAGTACTACTAATAGTCTTCCTGGTCCCTTTCTCGGATGAAAATCCACTCTCAGCAGCAGCAGGCATAGTACGCAAGGATTCTTCTGGGGCAATGACTGATGTGAATGATTTAAATATTTTTTGTAAATGCCTCCCCTCCTCCCCTCCCTTAGAATTTTGCTTCAGAATCAAAAAATTTAATCAAATCACTACTAATCAGATCTTGCTTTCCCTCCCTCCAACTACATACATACTCCAACTCCAGCAGGCCTCTTGAATAATAAAAACATTTGTTTCCTGATATGCCATGTTGGAAGTTGAACTGCCACAGCTGCTGCAATCTTTGACATGCGGTTGCTGAATGCCAATATTGTCCAGAAATGTTTATAGCTACAGACAGCATCTCCTGCATACCCCTTTAATTTAAAAAAAATATTCTGAACCACCAAGTTGATTTTGTGGACAAAACATGGGACATATTGTTCACCCATGCTCTCCCATCCTCCCTCATAAATTTGCTTCGGAATCAAAAAAATGAATTAAATTTACTACCAATCAACCCTTCATTTTTCTGCCTTCAACTACATACATACATACTCCATCTTCCTCAGGCCTCTTGATTAATGAAAACATATGTTTCCTTATGTACCATGTTGGAAGTTGAACTGCCACGTGTTTGTGCTTGGTGCAAATTTTGGGCCTCAACTGGATGAAAACAATATTGTGAGCTGTGAAGTGGTCAAAATATACTGGAAATGAGTGGAAATTTATGTTATTGAGGTTAATAATACTGTAGGAACAAAAAAAGCCCATACTATGTGATTTTAGCAGTTTTTATCACTTTAAAAAAAAAAATACAGATCCAAAACCAAAACTAAAACATGCAATGGTGGTTTTGACAAAACCAAATCCAGATCCAAAACACGAAGGAGATACAGATCCAAAACCAAAACCAAAACATGGGGGTCGGTGCACATCCCTACTATAACCTGACTCTCAGAGATCTGCTACACTGTGAGATCAGCTGTCTGCATAGACAACACAGCATTCTCTTCACAGTCTGCAAACACTGGCTACTCAGCAAAAGAAGTGCAGTCATTTGACTTCACAGAGACCTGCCATACTGTCAGCTCAACCATCCGCAAACTGCAATATAGCATTCTCTACACAGTAAGTCATCTTCCCACTTCACCATGTCAGATAAATCAACATCTTCATACAAGACAAGGTCCCAAACCTTTGGTTCTGCAAATTCCCTATCTGTCAGTAATGAAGTATGATTGCTCGAGCTGAAGCCACAAAAGAACACACCACTTTTGCTATGCTAGAAATGCAACAGAAAATAGGTAAATACAGTAGTTCAAGGATGGGGTACATGGGACAGGGAGGGTTGGTGATACAGCTAGAAGGTAGTATTAGTGTGGAAGGAAGATAAGCCAGCAGGTAAATGAGTAGCAGCAGGGAGACAAACTATAATACATTATTTATATTTTTACAGAAATACTGAGCACAAAGGACAAGTAGAGAAGGGCAAACTCAAGATGGAAATGTAACCAATGTGAAGAACTTTGTTGAAAGAATTTTCAAGATTACAGACTTTAGCATTTAGTTAATATATTAATATATAGGAAATAAAGTACACGTTATTTGAGCAGTTCAATACAGAGTTTGGTTATATCAATATTTTATATAATTAACTGATTACATACTGTAACTAGATACTAAATAGAGTAAGGATGCTTCAGCCACAGAAAATATCTTTTGAGTATCTGTGGAGTATTCGAAACAAGTTGTCGAAACGTAACATGTAGGTAGTAATGTTATGATACATGAAATAACTGCAACATATAATTTTCAATCTCTGGGGTATTGAATAGAAAAACCTCATTACAGGTATTTTATATATAAGATTTAAAACAGTAATAAAAATATTTCACCATATTTTTTGGAATAAGTTTTTATTTAAAAATTAATAAAAGTTCATATAAATGTGATTGGTGCTCCATACAAGTATTTCTTGTTTTCTTTAGCATTTAGTTTCCCTGTTTGGACTTTTCTAGCCAAGATTCCCCTTTCTTCCAAGTTTGTAAAATGTCCCAATTTTGTTGTATTTTTTCAAATTTTGTTATATATTGTAAAATAACTTATTAGTAATACAAACCGCTTGTCAAATTAGTTATTTCTTTTTTGAATACTGTACATGCCAATTGTAAAACTACTTCATTTTATAGTACATAGCTATTGTTTATATACTTTACATTCTATTTTTTTTTTACAAAACCACAAACCCATATGGAATTTTTTTGGCATATGTTTGCTCTATGACCATAATGACTATACATTTGTAAATTTGTGGAAGCTATCATTCACAACTCCATACCCCAAAGAGATTCCTTTTTGACACATATGTAAAATATTTATATCCATTTCATTCAATTCACTTTGAATAACATATTTCTCTAGTTATATTTTTGGTAAACTTTAGCTGTGTGAATGAGTACAGTATACGATGCAATATTTTAGTAAAGAGAACCATAACAGCCTCCTACACATACTTACCTACTCTCCCGGTTGTTGCGTGAGGCTGCTGAATTTTCGGGTAGCCCCCTGCAGCCCCAAAAGAGTATCTGGATCTCCCACATCCCACTCACTTCCTGTGAAGCGAAGAGGATGGGAGATAATTGCCAGAAATCATGGCTCCGTATGGAGGGGGCAGGGCCATATGATGCAAAAATGCGTAATTTAGCCCTGCCCCTAATCGCAGTCCTGTGATTTGCGCAGTTTACCATGATGGGATGGGGCCTAATGTGGTAGGAACTTGGCCCGGCAGCTGAAGTGTCCAGCTGTGTCTCCTATTCAAGCAGCTCCCGGAGATGAGATATTAATAGTCGATAGGTATGCTCCTACACAGAAAAAAATAACATATTGTAAACCACACTACATAACCGAATTTCCTTTGTAGTCAGATGCTTTTTATTTCTAATAATTTTGATGCTATATTTTTGTGTTTGACTGCTGTCACAGCTTCTTTACCACTTAACTGGCTAATATTTTTTTCCAAAAACTGCTCAGAAATTATCAAGTTTTATTTATGACTGAATTAGGTTACGAACACCTATTTATAACTTATACAACACAATTTTATTAAAAAAAAAATTACTTTTTAAAAAAAACACATAGCATTAATATCTATTTTAATATTGATCAATGATACAGCGAATAAACGGCTTTACATTTCCCCAATGGCTGCTCCTCTCTGCAGCTACCGAGTGGGGGGTGCTGTTGGGCTGTTCAATCAGCAGTGAGCAGCTGCATGGCAAACACTGGGGGAGGGTGCAAGGATGCAGAGGGGCCGGGAAGTCACTCTGTGATTGGTGGTTGTTGGAAGATTATTTTATGGCAGCCCCCAGTGAGCATTTCTGACTGGTCACATTGTTTGAAACCATGTAAGGGAACGCACAGCCTGGTGTAGTTACAAATGATGCAAACACACTAGACAAGTGGTTAATGCAACAAGAAGATGTTTTTAAAACACATTTAAAATGAGTCATGTACATCTTTGTTAAATGCCTTTGATTTATATCATTCAAAGGCATCTTTCTGTAAGGTGCAGGCAGGGGCGGATTGGCCGTAGACTTCACCAGGAGTTTCCCTGGGTGGGCCGGACCATGTGGAGCCACTAAAATCTATATTTTCCTGCTTTCCCCATTTTTTGGACCTGCATCCTAAGCCTCCTATTCATAACCAGCACCTAGCCACTCTTTGCTTTAACGACCTGTGGTACAGAGCCTGGCGGCTTATTGGAGGTATGTAACTCCCTTCAAGTGTGGGCGAGTCATCCTGCTGATGCTGCCCAAGGCCATTCTGCTGATGCTGCCCAAGGCTGCTGATGAGAGGTGACGACAAGTACTAAAACTCTCAGTATTTACATCAGCCCCACAGTATCAACTGGGGTGCTGGAAAATAGGTGCCTTAGATTGGAATTAAACTGGCACTGACTATATTAATATTCTGAGGTGGACTGCCACAATCCATTTTCTTGTTTACGGCAAGCGAGGATGCTTTTTGGATACTAAGTACAATAATAGCACTGGATACAGGAGATTAACCTTTTTTTATATAATATGTATCACTTTGGATGCATCAAGTGCACAATTGATTAACCACTTAACTGACAATTTTTCCAGCAAAACCGGTCAAAACTTGCCTGGTCTGCAGGAAAGTCCGGGTACTCAGAAAAGATCAGTTCTGCACATGTGTAGAACCAATTTTCTCTTCAAAAAGACAGCCGAGGGGTGAGGCTGCACCTTGTCAGCTGAAGTACAGCTGGCTTCATTTGCATCAAAACCAACCACGTCAGTTAACTGAAACGATGGTCCTGTGATTTACTCCGGAGGTCCCAAATTGAGGGTCTTTTCCTGCTTAGAAAAATTACAAATGTTTTTTATACATAGAGTCTGATCAACTCCTTGTAATTATTATCTTTTTAGGCTGTGTATACAGGACTGTCTTAACAGCAGTGTGGGTCCTGGGAAAATCAATGCACTGGGGTCCCTACCCAACCATTCACGGGACAAAAAAATTTAAATGGTCAATAAAATGAAACATTTAGAATTAGTAGTACTTTCAACAAATCAGCCAGACATTTGATTAAAAAAAATAGAAAGGTTTGGCTGACCCTGGCGCTCACTATGTATACTGTGTCTGGAAAATTGATAGGCTGCAGCTGCCCAAAAAAGAAAAGTTGTGCAATCTTTCCAATATTAATTATATATAAAACATTGGCGCTGGAGCGCTGGTGGTTGCTCCTGGTAACCAGAGGAGTGGAGTTGGAACTGAGACACCGTCCCTTGCAGTCAAATCAAGTACCTGCAACTTTTTTGTCCCCACAAGTAAATAAATATCCAACAGCAGCACTGGAGATAGGCTGCTGTGTATGAGCCGTTGTGTCTTTCACACTGCCCCGGAACTTATTGCTCAGCCGTAGCACGGCCCTTACCTTTGCGGTGTGGGTGGATGAGTCGGGACAGAGGCAGTGGCAGAGGAGTCTCCTCTGAGGAGGTAGAGAACGGGATGGGTCCACTGGGTCCAGGAGTCTCATCAGATTTTTCCTGCTGCAGGAAAGATCTGTCGGTATCGTCCACGATCTGGCGGCATATCGCTCAGTGTGTATGCCTGAATTATATGTCATTAGGATCTGCATGATGCTGCATGCATGGATCAGGGATATCTGTGATAGATGCATCAAGACACAGATGTCCACATGTACCAGTGGTATCCGTGCGGAAAGCACCTGTGACACAGATGAGGGACAGATTAGGTAGATCATCCATGCTTCTGTGTTAAAAACAATTTAAACAAAGTGAAAAACAAAAACGGCTTGCCCCCGTCCCCCCCAAAACACAACCAGCCCCGGGCTTTTCACAGCTGGTCTTGGTTGTGCTAAATACAAGGGACAAATGATGTAGGCGTCCCCTGTATTTTGCACAACCAGCCTTTTCCAAGCCTCTTCTGGTTGTCAAAATACAGGGGACAAAAGACGTAGCGGTCCCCTGTATGTAGCACAACCAGCACTGCACTCAGCCGAGCCTGTCCTGGTTCCTGAAATACAGGGGACAAAAAGCATTGGGGTCCCCTGTATTATCCATAACCAGCACTGGAACCTTTCTAGCGGCAAAGTAATGCAACAGCCAGAGGAACCCTTTCACTGGGTTCCCCGGCCAAAGCATTACCCCTGACCGCTAGTCAGCCCAGGCCAGGAAACCCTGGGGAGTTGGGGACCCCCCCAATAAAGGAGTCCCCCTCTCCAGGACACCCCTGTCCTAGGCTGATAGCCCAGGGCTATCCCCGGCACACCTGGAGCGGTGGGTGCCGGGTTGATTGTGTAAAAATGTGGTGCATTTGAAAGAATACAAATATTGTCTTTTGCAGTAGAACTACAGGTCCCAACAAGCCTCCACTGCATGCTGGTACTTGGAGAACCACTAGTACCAGCATGCAGGGCATTACGGGCCTGCTGGTACCTGTAGTTCACCTGCAAAAAAAATATTTAAAAAAATGACAAGACACACACACTGTGAAAGTAAAAGTTTATTAAAACATACATGCACACACACATGCACACTCACTATCTCACATACTCACCTATGTATCCCTGAAGCCAATCACGTCCCCTTCTCTAAGTAGATAATCCATGAGTACCTGTAATAAAAAGACAGACTGTTGGAGGTGGGGGGTGGAGCCAAATACTGTCTAGCCAGAGCTTTAGAGTTGAGTGACAAGCAGACTGTAGGAGGCGGGGCCAAACATCGGCCAATCGGAGCCTGCAGACAGAGTGAATGACAGACTGTGGGAAGCAGGGGGTGGAGCCAAATGCCAGCCAGGTAGAGCTTGAAAAAGAAAGTAACAGGCAAACTATCTGGTGGGGAGCCAAATGCCGCACTCATGGATGGAGGTGAGTACTCATCACCCAGGGGTGGGAGGAGCAGAGAGGTGGACTACAGTGCACCGGCGGCCAGGTTTTTAAAATACCACTAAGTTACCAATTGGCTGTGGCTGCAGGGGGGTGGGTTGGTGGGCCCCTAGAAGCTTCAGCCCTTGGGCAGCTGCCCAACAAGTCCAATGGAAGAGACGGCCCTGTGTGTATACATATATTTATGTTTATGTATGTAATGTTTTTTCTTTATTATAAGTGTGGGTAAATAAAACCTAATAACCTTTATATGTGTTTGGATTAATGTCCTGGCTAGGGTATTTAAGCGCAGTAATATTGCTTTTCTTCAAAATAATGTGTATCATAAATCAAGAAAATTTTGTAGAAATGCCTTTTATTTACATCTTTGCTGACATATTTTTGGTGTACATTAGCAGTGTGACCAACTATGTAAGAAAAATCTCACATACACATACATCAAAAAGATCATAGATTCAGAGATCTTGTAACTTTCGATGATATGTATGTTGTATTTCCTCATCTCTTTGGTATATGTTAGCTCTGTCACCAAGAAAAAAATCTACTATGGCTCTCATTTATATTAGAATGAAATATGTATATTGAATATTTTTCTCAAATCAGGTATTTTGACATATGTTGCACTGTCGATAATGTTAATATTGTAAACAAAGTAGAGTTTAGAGTATCCAATTGGAGGACACAAAAATTGTAAAGTTGATTATGTTATTGGCCATTCAATAGGATAGCATTATAATTTTTAAACCATTGAACAATTTTATTATCAATTCTCACCGACCTAGAACCTTATAAAGCACCTGTGGGAATGAAGGATTAGAGCAAAAATTGATAAAAAAAAACACAAAAGAATCATCTACAATTACTTGATTATTTCTGGTGGGGATTTATATTTGTATATACAATTTATTTTAATATTTTGATTTTGGGAGTTTTGATATGCTTTCTATAGGATCTTCTGTGGTGCTGTGATGTGATACATTCAATTAAAAAAGAAAGAAAATGGTGATACACTGTATGAACTACTGTTTATATATTACTTGATTAAATTCTGGTGAGGTGTACTGTAGGTAAAATAACATGATCTTGGTCTTTTGTGATGTAGAGATGGTGACCCTTCTTACTCTGGTGGTTGCGTAATTTAATGTCCTTCCCTAATGTCGTTCCCACTTGGTGGTGCAGTGCATCTAGTCGAGAAGTTACAGGGGTATGGTCACTTTGAAGAACATATGTAGGCGATGACTCCTCTAGTTGATGTATCTGTTGCTGTCTTGACCTTTGGAAGTCCCTTATTTCCGTCATTGTCTTTGTTAAAGTAAAAGATGTCTTGCGATCAACATGCATGTTGCAGCTATTAGTTGATAACTTTCGGACATCTGTTTTTGACTATGGGCCTTACACTCCTGCACAGTAATAATTTTTTGGAGACATGAGATAATAATGTCCTGCTTTATGGAATTAGAATCTTGCTGTTCTGTCATTTTGTCTCCAATTAGATCCTTTTGTTGTGATAAAACGTGAAGGCAACCTTCCACTTAACATTCCGGCCTCCACAGTCCTCTAGAATTCATCCTGTTGTCTCTCCATTTAGTTTGCAAAGTAGGCTATAGTTTGTATTCATGAAATCCCAGGTGGTATGGATGGTACTGGTTTTGGTGATGTGCTGCTGGAGGCCTGTGGCTAGTTTGTTTTATCTCGTAGGACTTGAAGGGCTTTTTGCAACTGCAGTTGGTATTGCCTTTTGCTTCTGAGGTGCAATATCTGGAATTCAAAATATAATATAAATATTGTATAATTTTTATTTCTTAAGTATTTTAAAGAAAAGACAATATATTGGGTATATTTTATTTATCTGTTTCTGTAGACATGTTTAGTGGAAATGGATGCACTGATGATTCCTAATCTGAATATATCTCACCTAAAAAGATAACATGCAGGTTAGTGAATTTTAAACAAATCACATTTTAAAACAGTTACTGTATATACATTCAAAGACGTTTCAATGAAGGTCCATACTCTTCTTCCATCTTGAAGAATTTTAAAGGAATAAAGCATAAATTTCATTCAGAAATATGACCATTAGACACCTTTATCATAAATTAACTGTGAAGAATAGGTGGCATTGATATAAATGGCAGTATACAAATTAAGTGTTAGAATAAAAGGGCACATGATGATAGATAAATAAGGGTTAAGAGGGGAATTAGAATGTGAAGAAAAAGAATAGAAAAAGACAGCAGTGTACAAGGTTTGAAAGAAAAAAAATAGTCAACCACATACAGTATATCACCGCTGTCGTGCACAATGTCTGGTCTTTAAAATGGCATTTTGCAAGTTAGACCCATACTGTACTTGTTGACCGTGCTTCTTCTAATTGGGAAACTGGAGCTCGAAAAAATTGGAAATATTTATCATATACATTAAAATAAGTTGAAAAAGAAAGAGAGAAAGTGAGAGAGAAAAAATAAAATAAAAAGAAAGATAGAAAAAACGAGAGATAGAGAAAGTTAGAGTGAGAGAGAAAAAATAGAAAGTGTGAGAGAAATATAGAGATAGAAGAGAGAGAAAGAAGAGAGAAAAAGAGAATGATAAAGTGAGACAGACAGAAGAGAAAGAAAATATAGAAAAAGTGATTGGGTAATAAAAGAGACAGTCAGATAGAAATAAAAGAGGGAGAGCGAGAGAGAGCAAGTGAGAAAGAGAATATAGAAAGTGAAAAATAAATAAGAGATAGAGAGCCTGAAAGATAGAAATAATATAGTGATATAATAATAGAGTGAGAAATATAAACAAAGTGAGAAAGAGAGAGAGATAGAATACAGTAAATGAGAGAAATAGTTTAAAAGAAGGAGAGAGAGATAAACAGTGACAGAGAGAGAGAGAGAGAGAGAGAGAGAGAGAGAGAGAGAGAGAGGGAGAAAGATCTTGTACAGATTCTTCCAAAAAAGCAGTGGGTCTGTCATCCTCTCGGCTTGGTGTAGTATCTTTTTAATTCTAATAAAAATTCAAATTAGAGCTATTTCTTTTAAAGAATACTCTCAATACCTGTGGGATGTGCTCTACAGCCAGTGCATATACAATCCATATAAGATGATGATGTTACTAGAGGCTTTGGTTTTGACAAAACCACTCTCAAGTGTTTTGGTTCAGATTCGGTTTTGGATTACTTTAAAATTGATGATACCAGCTAAAATCATATAATTTCGACCTGTTAACATGCAATCCAAAACCAAGATTTAAATCCGAGTTCTGAATTTACAGCAGACCCAAGCTGAGACTCGAGTTAACTTGGAACCCTTATGGAAATATTTACCTTTTCTTGAGTACTTTTTTTGGGACCAATCTTACCAGGTTTCTTTTTGAGAACTCATCATCTTTTTTTTTTTTGTCGTTGCCTGAAATATTGAAGATGTAATCTCAGACATGTAATTTTCTGAGATTATAAAATGCTAAGTACTAATAATTATTCTCTTTTATTTACCTTGATGTTTGAGAAGCTAATGAATGGGTTTGTGGAACTGTAAAATAAAAAATAAATCTAACAAAAATATAACATTTTAGTATTGTTTTACTTACATTTACTTTCACTATTTTCCTGTTTCTTGTAAAGTGGAAGGGTCCAGGGTGTAGATCATTCCCTCAACACAGGCTACCATTATAGGATTGATGTGGTCTCTCATTTTCTCCTCCCATGGAAGCAAACCTGTTGCACATGCATGTCTTACCAACTTTAGCCATCTTCTGTTTGGTTGGTTTTTTTGCAGTCCCTGTTGCGTTTCTTACAGATTTCCACATCACATTTGTCACACCAACTGATAAGACTGATTTTGAAATTTCTCTCTAGATAGATGAATTATCTCTTTGGCTGATGTGGTTTGTGCATTAACTCCAATAATTTTGTCATATGACTTATGCACATTCTCGATGAGCACTAGATTCTCTTCATCTATGAATCTGGTTGAAGGTCTTGCACCGTCATCTATGGATGCTTGATCTTCTACAGCCATCAAAGTATCCTGTCTTGTACTAGTTACAGAAGCCAAAATAAATTGCACCTACTTCTGGTGCAGAATTTTATTAACTGTTTTTGGAACAATAGAAAATATTCTGATTTTGGGAAGAAAATAGGTAGTTAGAGGATAGTTGTTTGGGGCTACTTTTATGTGGTATGAGGGAGTAAGTGGAAAAATGTGGGTTACAGTGAAGTAATGGGGGTAAGGGGTATGTGTTAGTAGTGAGGGAGGGGTTTAAGGGGAGAGGGTGGAAGGGTACTTTAGTGGTTGGTTAAGAAGGTGTGGTGTGGCAATTATTGAGTTACAGTGGTAAAAATAAAATGTAGTAGTGAATGAGTGTATAAAAAAATGTAGGGATTATGGTTTTATTAGGGGTGAGTCAAAAAGTGTACCAAGGAGGAAAGGAATTAGTTGTAAGTGGTAAGATGAGGGTAGTAGTAAAGTTATTAGTGTATAGGGGATTAAAAGTTGGGTGGATTGCTACCTGGGTTTGTTGGTAGGGTTAGTAGGTAAAAGTTTGGAAGTTAGTAAAGTGTAAAATGTTGAGGTTAAAAAGGTTTAGTAGTGGGGGTGGCAACCACAATACAATAAATAAAAAACTATCAACAAAAAACAATGAACAATTAACAGTTAATAAATAATAAATAACTATTAACAAATAACCATTATCAAATAACAGTAATATATTTGTCAAGAAAGAAGAGGGACAGGCAAGATGGGATGTGAATAGAAATGAGGGATGGAAAAATAGAATAGTTGGTAAAACTGATAAGAGACAGGTATGTGGTGTGTTATTATTATTATTATTATCCTTTATTTATATGGTGCCACAAGTGTTCCACAGTGCCTTACATAGTACATAGAACTAACAAGTGAACAAGAAACAAGTAACTTACAGTACATTACACTGCAGGACAAGGATACAATTTATATACATTGCTGCAATAGCAGTTAGACACTCTCAATAAGCAGCAGGGAGTTGGCAGTCATGTGTTAGGGGCCCTAATGAGGAGAAAAGAGTCAAAGAAAATGTAAAGAGAAGCACATGAGGGAAGAGGTCCCTGCTAGTGAGAGCTTACATTCTAAAGGGGAGGGCAGACAGACAGGTGTGACACAGAAGGGGAAGATAGTGAGGAAAGAGCATGAGGTGGGTTAGGATGAGAGCTGGAAGGCCTTGATGAAGTAGTGGGTCTTGAGAGCCCGTTTGAAGATTTGTAGAGAGGTGGAGAGTCTGATAGGGAGAGGGAGAGCATTCCAAAGGCAGGGAGCAGCACAGGCAAAATCTTGGATGCGGGAGTGGAAGTAATCAGTTGGCAAGAGAGGTGGCATGCATTAGATGAGCGAAGTGGACGGACAGGAGTGTGAGAGGAGAGAAGGTCAGAAATGTATGTGGGAGAGGATTTGGTGAGGGCTTTGTAGGCGAGTGTAAGAACCTTGAATTGGCATCTGAAGGTGAAGCGGAGCCAGTGTAGGGCTTGAAGGAGAGGGGAAGCAGATGTAGAACGTCTGGAGAGGAAGATGAGCCGAGCAGCAGCATTGAGAATTGATTGTAGTGGAGAGAGGTGAGAGACTGGGAGGCCAGATAGGAGAAGGTTGTAGTAGTCCAATCTGGAGATGACCAGTGAGTGGATGAGGGTTTTAGTGGCATCCTGGGAGAGGAAGGGTCTAATCCTGGAGATATTTTTTAGGTGGAGATGGCAGGACGGCGAGAGGTGCTGAATGTGTGGTTTAAATGAGAGGGAGGAGTCTAGGATAACTCCAAGGCAGCGCACTTTAGGGCTAGAGGAGATAGTTGTGCCATCAATAGATAATGAAATTGTGGGAAGTGAGGTAGTGGAAGAGGGCGGGAAGATGGTCAGCTCAGTCTTAGACATGTTAAGTTTAAGAATGCACTGGGACATACATGAAGAGACAGCAGAGAGACAATTGGAGATACGGGTAAGGAGCGAGGGGGAGAGCTCAGGGGTGGAAAGGTAAATTTGAGTATCATCAGCATAGAGATGATATTGGAGGTCAAAGGAGTTAATGAGTTCACCTAAAGAGGATGTGTATAGGGAGAAAAGGAGAGGTCCAAGAACAGAACCTTGGCGGAACTCCTACTGTTAGTGGAAGTGGGGGGGAAGAGAAGTCATGAGAGAAGACAGAAAAGGAACAATCAAGGAGGTAGGAGGAAAGCCAGGAGAGGGCAGTGCCACATAAACCAAGAGAGTGAAGGATTTGCAGGAGGAGAGGGTGGTCTACAGTTTCAAATGCAGCAGAGAGGTCAAGAAGAATGAGCAGAGAGTAGTGGCCCTTGGATTTGTCAGCAAGGAGGTCATTGCTGACTTTTGTGAGGGCAGTTTCAGTGGAGTGGAGAAAACGGAAGCCAGATTGAAATGAGTCAAGGTGGGAGTGGGAGGAAAGGAAGGTGGTAAGGTGGTTGTAAACAATACGCTCAAGTAGTTTGGAAGCAAAAGGGAGAAGAGAGATGGGTTGGTAGTTGAAAAGTATGTTAGGATCAAGGGTAGGTTTTTTAAGAATGGGGAGACAAGGGCATGTTTGAATGCAGAAGGGACAGTGCCAGATGATAGGGAGAGATTAAATAGGTGAGCAAGATGGGAACATATTATGTATATGTATGTCTGTGGGTGTGTGTCACCAGGTCTCCTCTGGCAGCTCCGATCCAGGTCCTCTGAAGCCAGTCTGCTTACAAGAAGATCCTCTGAAAATGGTTACAGTAATAGTAATTTATAACATGTGGTATCAGAGCAATAGATTTATTTTCTGGTCATCAGGCAAAACACTCTCCTCATTGGTGGCTTAACTTGAGGAATAGAGCATATATGGAAATGAATTGGATTGCGCATTAAACGGAATCGAACACAAATAGTTCAGCTACGCAATAAACGTTTTAACTATGTCCATGGTAAACACTACATTTTACTGTGGTCAACTGAATATGCTCCTAAATGTCTTAACTATTATATATTAAATAATAAATGAAATTGAATGAAACATAATAATTTTATTTAATTCATTTAATATAAAAATTAATGAATGAAAAATGGGGAGGACTGAGTGTATTAGTAACTACCCCATAGTTGTGGAGCACACAGGGTTAATAATGGGCCCCCATTCCAGCTGCTGAAGTCAAGGGAGCAGCAGGAAGGCTGCAGACATTAGGTGAGCTTCTTAAAATAAACTTAGAAGGGGAAGTAGGGCTCCTTGCTGACCCCAGTTCTGTGGCCACATTTAGGGATGCAGCAACCTGCTGCACAAAAATTGTGTTGTTTAACTGTAAGGTGTCCCTAGGCCTCTTGTCAGGAGCAGCAGTGTGGACATTCACAGCCACAAGCTTCCTCCCCAGAGCCTGGAACTGTGGGGGTAGAAGATGTAGAAGTCATTATCTATGGCAACTAAAATGGCATAAACGGCTTGGTCTGGCCACAGCAGGATGACACCAGGTAACAGTCTGGGGGGGTCACACGGGACTTGCAGCAAACCAGTGAGCCAGTGTACAGTCCAGACAGGGAAGTCACAGGTCACAAGACAATCACAGCAACCCCAGAGCCGAGTTCTTTTGGGTTAGGTTTTCTTTTTTAGTGTGGTGTCTATTTTTTAAATATAATACAGTATGTGTCTTCACAGAGAATTACTTTAAAAACAAAAATAAATGTTGAGGAATTTCTGGAAAATTCTCTGTGTGTAAACGTGCATAGGAAGCTTCTCTGTATAGCTGTACTAAGCATGAAATAATTAAAATTCTGCACAGATTTGTTTTACTGCTCCAAACCACTTCAGTTCTTAGCTTCAGGCAAATGGTCACAATTTGGTTCAGAGGTTTTGTGAAAACAAAAAAATCTTTGTCACTTACCAGATATGTTCCACGAATTGAACCACAATAGTATTCTCCTCCTAGGTTATAGCATGTGATTTTTTAAATTCCAATTAAGATTTTTTTAAATTTAAAAAGGGCAGCTGGAATTATTCAGTCACTTTATTGTTAAAATACAACTGAAGCAAATACATGGTAAAATGGTGGTGCTCAACTTATTGACCACAAATTTGCAGAAAAGCCCACAAGTCTTCTTTCTTTTTTTTGACAATATTTCTGTAAACATCACTAGAACACACTACCACCCAGTAGTCACACCAAATGTTATATCAGGAACATACATAGAACACCAGCCAGAATATACAATTTAAACATATATTGGTTTGCTTCTTATGAACCACAGTGCTGCTTACTACAGGGTCTTGGCTCTCTTGTACTTTTATTACAGATTTGTGGAGGTTGAATGTAAGATTTATAAAACAGATATCAGCTGGAAGAACTGCAGGGATTTTAATTCCAGTCCTCTGCAAGCTGTGTAAACTTTGCTTAGACAATCACATTTTTATATTTAAGAATAACACCCATAACAACATGGCAGCTTTCCTGCTGTGCAGTTGTACGTAATTATATTGCAGGTGGTACAATTTTACATTATATGAAGTACTAGGAAATAATCTCACAATAAAAAGTGACTATCTATCTATCTATCTATCTATCTATCTATCTATCTATCTATCTATCTATCTATCTATCTATCTATCTATCTATCTATCTATCTATCTATCTATCTATCTATCTATCTATCTATCTATCTCTCTCTCTCTCTATCTATCTAAATGTGGTTTTCAGCTCCTCACTCCTGTAACAAATGTTAATGCTCTGGTGACCTCTGGGAGAAAGCAAGGGATGGGTCTTGTATTAAAACAAAAACAGCGGTAGACAAAACTTAGTGTATTAAGGAATCAGGTTGGCTCAACCTGATTGCTTAATACACTTCGTTTGTTTTTGAAAAGTCTCTGAGTGCTGCTGTTTGTCTTAATAGTTAATACAAGACCCATCCTATATATATATATTTGTGATACCCTATACTATGAGTTTATTCACAATGTAATCAGACAACATAGTATAACAATAAAGATGGCAATAGTGAATCCTTTCTTATGTTTATTTTATTTTTCAGGAACCTGCAGATCACTAGCGAACTCTGGACTTCGAACCTGCAAACTATAAATGGGTAAGTATGCTCTAGTGGCAATTAACAAATGACTAAGTTTGCAATTCCCCTAACACCTCTAAAATATATATACGAAAACCTCACGTGAGTATGATAAACGGACAAGGTTACATCAAGAATACAATTGCAAAGTTTTCTATCCACCTTTTTAGGAAAATGTTTTCCTCACACTACTGCACTTTACAAGTCTCATACAATGCTAGTTCAGCGCTGAAATAGTTAATAGGGTGCACCCTTCGTTGCCCGGGATATGAAGAACAGTTCTTAAACTGCTCCAGCTACAGTACTTGTCTGTATTTAATGCAATACTGTAATCTTCAGTAAATGATCCTGCTGCGATGGTGTTGGTATTACAGTCAGTTCCTTCTCTGCTTAGCAACCTTAGTTCATAGTATTACAAGTACTGGCACTGAAGTGTCCCCCTAGCACTGCTGGTAACTGTTGTACCTAACCTCCAATATGCAGTATCAGGGGGTTAATCTTACTATTATGAATGCAGTCTATAAACCCCATGCTGATCTCTGAAGGGACTGCTGTGCATATGTAACGGTGGACAACTGTAGGCCTCCAGTTAATAGGCGCTAATGTCACTGGGTGGAATTCAATTGATTACGCGGTCCGGATCTCCCGTCTAAAGTGACAGGAGATCGCGGGCCGCCATTCAATTGCTGCCGTTCTTCGCGCTGATCGCGCCCATAGAGGTCAGGTTTAGCCGCGTAAAGCAGCTAAACCCGACCAAAGTGCTGGGCGCAATCGCGAAAAGTGATGTTTGGGTGCCCAAACATGTCACTTTTCGCACATTTCAGCTCTCATCCCCCAGGGGCTGCGAGCTGAAATGTAGCGCTTGGCAGCTGAATAGAATTGCTCCGTCGGGCGCGATAGGGGATGAAAACAATTGAATTCCGCCCACTGAGTGTCTGTTTGGGAGGTTGCAGCAGCTTTCTTACCCCTCCAGTATCAGCTCTCAACCTCCAGCTCCTTTACAAGCTCAGTCTCTCTTTATTTCCGCAGCTCCGCTGAGGCACTCCCTTAGGGGTCGTCCAACACACCCCTCTTAGGCTGATTGTTCTCAGGAACCTCCCCGGATGACACAGCTTAGTCCCATTGGATGTTCCCCACCTCAGAGACCTCCGCTGCTCGTCCCGGAGTACAGCCGCAGCCCTCAGGTAAGCATCAAGGCAGCACAGCCCCTTCTCCTGTCCAGCTACCTCACCAACTGCACACACCAACTGCCATTTTTCTCTAGTTCAAATCCTTGAGCCTGCTACAGTACTCACTGGTCCCCTGACGTCCACCACCACTCCATAGAGAATTTCGGAGAGGGGGCAGGGTGTTCAAGGGGCTACACCTCAAAAGCTATTAGAGGTATGGATCTGAAATTTGGCATGGCCTGGTAGAACTGTCACTGGGTGCTGCATGCCAAATTTCAGGGCAAAAACATAAAAAATGAGGACATGGGAGTAATCTAAAGCTCCAACTGTCACTTTTTTCTGACATTCTCAATTAGGAACCCTTTTCTGCTATAGTCTATGGGGGATATTTGGGAAGGCATAACTCAGGGTAGGGGTGGAATTTAGACCTGGGGTTTATTTTATTAGGTAACTATCATGCCAGGGTATGTGCTTTTGGGGTTCAGGTAAATTAGAAAGTTACAGTTTTTAAACTATCACCTCAAGAATGCGCCATTATAAAAATAGGACTTTTCAACTTGTTGTGCAGCCTCAGTAGGAGCTTCCAGCAGGTGTTCTCACTGTGGCTTCACTTAGGTGCACAAAGATGGCCATCATTTGCGGGTGATAGCGGCGCTGGAAAACACCAATGGTAGCAGCGGCGGAGACACAGAGGTGGCGGTGGAGACATCACCAGCGGCAGTGGCACGAGTGTTGGTGGTGGTGCCGGTGTTGGCGGTGCCGGTGTCAGCGGGACCCAGCAGCAGTGGAGGTGTGGGCGTTGGCTGCGGGTCTGGATCCGAGAGGATCCACTCACCCTCAGCCATTTTGCCGAGTACGGCAGCGGTGCCCATTTAAAAAATGGGCACCCCAGGCCCAGGTTTGGCACCCGCCAGGCAAAGTCACCTGAAGCCCTGGTGGGTTGGCGCCCACCAGACAAAGATGCCTAAGCCCTGGGTGGTGGCAGCCATGTAAAAGAGCTTAAAGGCTGATGTCCCCCAGGTGAAGACCTGTAAAATTAAATATTACAATATTAAAGTGTGTTGTGTTATTTTAATATTTTGAAAGGACTCCCCTGGCTGTGGCATCAGCCCCCCATTAGAAATAGTCTGGTGCTGGTTCTGGAGAAGACAGGGGGACCCTACTCATTTTTTTCCCCTGTATTTCCAGAACAAGGTTCGGATCAGAGCCCAGTGCTGGTTGCGCAACTTACGGTGGACCCCTACATCATTTGTCCCCCGTATTTTGGCAAACAGGGCTGGTTCTGACTAGCCCGGTGCTGGTTGTGCTTAAATACAGGAGACCCCTATGTCATTTGTCCCCTGCATTTAAGCACAACCAGGACTGGCTGCCTGTGTTTAAAAAAAAATGGTGTGGTACCACCCCGTAAAATAACATCCAGCACCGGGCTTTAGAGACCTAGTACTGGTTGTGCTAAAAAGGGGACAAATGACGTAGGGGTCCCCCGTATTAAGCACAACCAGCACCAGGCTTTTCAGAACCAGTCCTGGTTGCCAAAATACGGGTGACAAATGACATAGGGGTCCCCAGTATTTAGCGCAACCAGCACAGGGCTCTGAGCCGGTCCTGGTTCTGGAAATACAGGAGGAAAATATGCAAAGGGTCCCCCTGTATTTCCCAGAACCAGCACCGGACTCCTTCTAGCGGAAGGGTGATGCCACAGCCAAGAGAGCCCTTTCACCAGGCCCTCCAGCCACAGCATCACCCCTGACAGCTATTCAGCCCAGGCCTGGGAACCCTGGGGAGTTGGGGACCCCCCAATAAAGGGGTCCCCCTCTTTAGTGCACCCCAGGCAAAGGCTGATAGCCCGGGGCTATCCCCAGCACCCCTGGGCGGTGGTTGCCGGGTTGATTATGTAAAGTGTGGTGCATATGAAAATATAAATATTGTCTTTTACTGTGGAACTACAGTTCCCAGCAAGCCTCCCCCACATGCTGGTACTTGGAGAACCACAAGTAGCATCATGCAGGGCATTACGGGCTTGCTGGTACTTTTAGTTCCACAGCAAAGCAATATTAAAAAAACACACAACACACCATAGAAAAGTATAATTTTATTAAAACATACATGCACACACACATGCACACACTATCTCACATACTCACCTAGTATCCCTGAAGCCATTCTGTCCTCTTCTCCAGTAGATAATCCAATGGGAATTACCAGTAATAAAAATTCTATACTCACCTCCTCCTATGCATAGATCAGGTCCTCTTCACACAATCTAGGGTCTTGGCACAAAAAAATAATGAGATACCCGGACCCTCGCACATTAGTAGTGTTCTCTAAGAACACTACTACCCAAATGACAGCTCCGCCCTCGGAGCGCTCATTGGCTGAGAGAGGCGAGCCTTTCTGTTGACCTCAGTTGTATTCCAGTGAGCACACAATTCTGTGAATTAGCAGCTCCACCATTTTGTGAGTGACAGCAATCTTATTCTGTGAGAGTGCTGAATCTGCAGTTAACCACAGGGTGTGATGGCATACCATATCTGTAATGATCGTAATTTCATTGCGTTTTGGAGTTTCAGTGGCAGAAAATCAATAGGTTTTGTGAATTTTCAGATCATGTCTAAGCAGCCTTAATGGGACATGTGAAACCGTAAGGTTTTTGTCTATGGAATTTATATATAAATATATATATATATACATACAAAAAGCACTAATCCACAGCACTCACCGTTCCTATATTTGGGGTGCAACATGGTATGGTATGTGATCACATCATTCATTTGGTGTACTGTTGCACTAGCATTTGGTGTTTTCAGTTTCCACGGTTACATGTGACTAGTTACGGTCTCGGATCATCACATCTGACTAGGTCCAGCCGTGGTTTATTGCATTGCCATGGTATTTGTTTCAGCTCAGTCATGTTCGGCTAATCTTGGTCGTGGCTGCTGGTAATCTTACAGGTGAGTGTGTTTATTTTGATTAATGTGCAGGTATTTAATGGCATGTCTGGTATTGTGTATCATGCTCATGATGAAGGTGTCACTATAAAGCTCCGTATACACGAGGCGTTGCCTCTGATCAGACAATGATCAGATGATCATTGTCTGATCGTCCTGCATGTGCTGGATGTTCGATATTGAACATCCAGAACATGCACCAACCCCCCAATGACTATAATGACCCACATTTACAGATCGCGGGTCCCTATAGTAACCAGGTCTACCTGGTTGCCTGCATGCACGGGCGATGGTCGATATCGATATCGACAATCCGTGCCCACGCATCAACCATCGTTTGTTTATTTGAAGGAGCCAAAAACTGGACAAATTTAATGACTTCAATATGATCGATATCGTTATCGTACAAATCAACCAGTAATATCTGACCGTGTGTATGCAGCTATACACCATGTATTGGATGTTTACCAAATCCCTCCATGCCTTGACTATTTGTCTTTTGGATATGCACTTTATTCATAAAGTCATTAAGATTTTTTTGAACCTATATATAAAATACAAACTTGTACAGAACCACAATGATAAAAAAAATTAAGGTACAGTATACCTTACGGTCCTTCTTCCCGGTGTTGTCTCAAACTAAGCCCTTATCAGAACAAATGCACTTTTCAGGCAGTTGCCAGGAAATGACGACTTTGCAGAAGCTGTGCTTAGTCTTGCACTTAAGAGGTAGCCTCAGTTAAAAGCCACATTTAGAATATATGTACAAAGTGATAAATGCACTTTATGCTGGGTGGTCTCTTCTATGAATCAAGCAATACTATATTTTATTTGATCTTACTCACAGCCATAATGCTGCTTGCCAACATATGCTTTTAATGGTGAAAAATGCATAACATGTTGGTTATTCCATCCCTGTGGAATAACATTTTGTTATAGTAACTGAGTAGTACATGACTGTTGTCACATTCATTAATCGCCTCTTCTATTTCTCCCTGGAGTGCAGTAATTTCTGATGTGTAGTTATTAAGCTCAGGCCTGAAATTGCTCAACTTTCATTCAAATGGGTGGAAAATGATGTATCATGCCTGCCACTTTATTTCCATATGTACAGTGGAATATTATACAATGAATATGACTGTGCACTCTTGTCCATTGACTTCAGATAACCACACTGAGACAGGTCCAAATGTAATAGTCCATGATTTGCGGGTCCCGTGATTCTGGCAAGATAGCAGCTAGATATCTAAATGATATCTAAATGATACTTTGAGGTAAATTTACTAAGCTCTGTGTTTTGCCCGTGTTTGTCCAAGATTAAACACGGGTAGGAATGATGAATTTATTAAGTTCCTGTGTTTGTCAGGATCGTGTTTCCGATGGTGTATTTGATCATTCCTACCGGTGTTTAATCCCCGTGTTTCCCTAGCCCAATGCTCCCAAATAAGCATCCTGCACATATCAGTGAGATACGTGCAGGCTGCTTGTTTGTATTAAATTAAAGAAAGGGTTATTTTTTTTTTTAAATGTTATTGGGTCTCCCCCCCCCCAAAGCATAACCAGCCCCAGGTTCCTGAGCCAGTTCTGGTTCTAAAAATATGGGGGAAAAACATGTAGGGTTCCCACGCATTTAATGAACCTGCACTGGGCTAAGTTAGCCAGTCCTGGTTTTAAAAATATGGGAAAAAAATGGCATGGGGTTCAACCTACTTTTAAAACCAACACCGGACTCAAACCTAGCCGGGGTGTAATGTCACATTAATAAATAAACATTAACACTGCAAGCTAGTCAGCCCAAGCTAGAGATCTCAGGGGATTTGGGGACCCCCCCAATAAAGGGGTCCCCCATCTCCCAAGCACCCCAGGCTTAGGCTGAAGCCTAAGTACATAGTACTGTGTGTGTACTATGTTCTTTTTACTCATTTTTACAGTGGGGGTATTGATGCCGGCCGACACCTTTAGTCCCACTGTAAAAAAAAATAATAAAAAAACACACTCTTTTATTCACACTATTACCCCTGCACTCACTGGCCAGGAGTGCAAGGAAGAGCCCTGGGCTTCAGCCTAGGCCTGGGTGCTTAGGAGAGGAAGGACCCCATTTTTTTCCCGTATTTTTAAAACCAGGACTGGCTCACCGAGCCCAGTGCTGGTTCATTAAATGCGTGGGAACCCTACACATTTTTCCCCCATATTTTTAGAAACAGGACTGGCTCAGGAGCTTGGGGCTGGTTATGCTTTGTGGGGGAACCCCACGCCATTTTTGGGCTAATTGCAGGCAGAAACATACACAGATCACACTGCTCTGTGTATGTTTCTGCAGAACTCGCAGCTCACAGGCAGGTGAATTGTTTTCCCAAATGTTGACACAAATTTTGTCTGTTCTCATGAGTGTTATAAAACTAAATTTTTGGTAAATTTTCAAATCCTATCTTTACTAGTTTGCCGATGGTAAATTGAAGCATATTTACTAACTCTCCAGAGTTTTCCTGTAGCAAACGTGAAGTCTCTCCCGTGTTTGATGTTAGTAAATGTACGATTTGCAAAAAATAGCCGAACTCTCCCTAGAATGCTAACTCGACCAAACTCGAATTTTTGTAACTTATATCCCTTATAGTTGAGAGGGTCCTGAGCTAGCTGAACTCTATGATCCAGTGTAAAAATAAATATGTCCAGTATTTACCCTGCATACTTAAAAGCTAAATGTATTTGTACCCCTTCCAATGCAGCGTGTTTTATTCATGTATAATTTTTTTCTCTTCTGCTCCTAAACCTAAGTCAGCCCCAATATATTCTTTATAACATACAAAGACAAGGAACGAAACAAAATGCCACTAAAATGCAATCTCAAATGCTAAATATGTGCCAGGCAACTACCCTATTGTCGTCAGGAAATTGAATAAACGTTTCATAAATAAATCAAATGTAATTACATTTAAACTTATGCTGATAGTTAGGAATCCCATTCACTGAATATAATACAAAAAAACAATAAAACATCATAAAGAAAGTAAATACAAGGGAGACTACAGCATAAAGAAAATAACTATAATAAATACTGTAGATACAAATATTCAATTGGACCCCCAGAGCATTCCTAAGTTTGTCCTCGCTCATTTAGGGGCCTGATTCAGCGTTCTACACAAACCCAATGGTTTCTGCTCAACTCCGATGGTTGCTGATTGGAGCATGCGCAGGATCTGTACTGTGCTGATGGTCACTGTGCCCCCTAAGCTGCAGCATGATTAGCATACTGCAGCCGTTTGTGAGCAGGTAAGGGGCAGCATCAGCCAGCATCCAAGAAAATGATGGAGCGTCGCCCCAATTTTGTAGGCGTGCCAAGACCTGTGTCTGCATCTTCAGATGCAGCTTGACTGGCTGTATCAGCGTGGAACGTTACTCAGATGACTGATGTTCATGCAGGTGATTTGATGGCTGCATCCTCGGATAGAAGCAGTCAGGAGCTGTCAATTTACAGAAGACGCCTCCTGCGGCATTAGCATAATTCCAGTCACACAGAAATGTCGGCCAAAGGTCAGGAGAATGTGAAAGAAAGACTATTTGTGAAAGAAAGACTATTTGTGAAAGAAAGACTATTTGAATCCATATGAAGATGACCTAGTGATGTGTATTTGGTAAACTGCAGAATTACTGGGGCTGCTAGATAAATGAATGGTTTCTCTGTGGCATCCCTGTGGCTAAATAGGAGCAAATAAAGGATCTATCACTGCTTCATACATAGGGGCAGATTTACTAAGCTCTGGAAAGTGATACATTGGAAAGTGATAAACTACCAACCAATCAGCTCCTAACTGTCATTTCTCAAACACAACCTGTAACATGTCAATTAAGAGCTGAATGACTGGTAGTTTATCACTTTCCAATTTGTCACTTTTCATAGCTTTGTACAGTACATCTCCCTCATAGACTCCTTAGTATTTGTCAAAGTAGGGAAGGCAGAAGCTTAATGGTGTCTTTTGTTCTGCATAAGGAGCATGTGAACAATTTTTATTTTAACAGCAAAGCAAAATAAAATCAACTGATGAGGGTTTAACATAATTGTAGTAACATTAAAGTAACCAATTATTGATGCTATACAAGAGTAGGGAAGAAACGGTCAGAAACCTGTCAATATAGTCTCCACTGTGATAAGAATGGCAAAGCTACAGAATGTAAATAATAAATTATTTATTTTTGTTTCTTTATTACCAGTTATTTATAAAGCGCACACATATTCCCCAACACTTTACAGAGAATATTGGTCCATTCACATCAGTGCCTGTCCCAGTGGAGCTTACAATCTAAGTTCCCTACCATATGCTCACACACTAGGGTTCATTTTGTTGGGAGCCAATTAACCTACTAGTATATTTTTGGAATGTGGGAGGAAGCCTGAGCACCCGGAGGAAACCCACGCAAGTTAGGGCCGCATACAAACTCCACACAGTTAGGGCCGCAGTGGGAACTGAACCCACAACCTCAGTGCTGTGAGGCAGTAATGCTAACCATTACAGTATCTGTGCTGCCCATATATGTAAAAGGGGTTTGGCTAATGGAAGGGAAGGACTTTGGGTGCTAAAGGTTGTATAACGCCAGACAACAATACATAATTGTATCTTAATATAAACAAACTGTGTAGGACAACTATGCATTTTTTACAAAAATTGTCAGTTCACACAACTAAAATAGTCTATTGGAATTTACTGTGGCAGACATTATAGGAGTAATGTTTTGTAGACATAGAACTGACAATGCTGGGGAAACAGAAAGTGATTTTATATCTAGAACAAGAAATTATAGGGTATATTTACTAAAGCGTGGGTTTTTCCAAGTGGAGTTGTTGCCCATAGCAACCAGTCCGATTCTAGTTATTATCTTCTAGAAGGTGCTAGATAAATAAGTCGAATCTGATTGGTTGCTATGAGCAACAACTCCACTTCTAAAAACCGGCACTCTAGTAAATATACCCCACAGTTAGAAACAGAATTGAACCAAATATTTAGCACAAAAATGGATTTTACCACTGTTTCTAGTTCAGCAAGTAACAATAGTAAAGTAACAAACTAATTCATTGAATCACAGTAGTTTTGCTTATAGTATTTAATTTATAAGGCAGAGCAATTGCACTGGTCTAATACAGGCGCATCTTTACAATGCACCTATCCCAAGCACCTGCTTTAAGACTTGTAACCAGTCATGTTAAATTCCATCTTATTCAAATCCCAGTAAGAAAACACGATGTTCCTTTTGCACTATTTTGTGGCACAGATCTGAGCTATAATGAGAGACGATGAATTTGGCAACATTTTAAACAAATTTCAAATTATCTAAACAATGAGCTCTACGGTTTCTAAAACAGCCTTTCCTGTTACACAGATAAATGAGGCATTTGGATTATAAAACGATCCTTAGGAAAAGATGACACTCTTTATTTTGTTTCATGTAAAGTGTTCTGATTTAATGAGCCAAAGAGGAAATATGGATAGCACTTAGAGCTCATCATAGGATATACTTATCTTCTAACCCTCTATACTACAAACAAGTCATCATAGCATAATAGCACAGAACCTTGCATAACCCCTTTTCTGGTCGCATTAAGAAAGTCTCACACTTCATTAAATTTAATGAAAAGAAAGACACTCCTTTCTAGATTATTAATAAAACTGCGGGTCAAAGCAATGTATAAAGTTTTTTTTTTTAAATATTAGTTTAACACATCAAAGTAACAAGTGAGTAATTATTGTGCTGCATATATAAATCTACTATAGTATTATATTAAAAATATAGAAGTTATTGTTTTTGCCTGCTTGTTTGAATTTCTGTGTGCAAATCCATTATTAGCTGATAGCTGTTCTATATCTAAATTCACAAAAAGATTATTGCAGTCTTCTGCTTTACAGAAAATTATTCAAACCTCATACTTATCAGGCTGAAATATAATAGGCTCTAATATGCAGGTCCTGGCATGATTTTGGCGATATAGAGTAGCTGCTAGATTTAAAGCTGCAATTCCTTTTAAAATAAAGACAACCTTGTTTTGCTTTAAAGCTAAGTACAGCTTTAAATGAGCTGCTATATTGCTGGAATCGGACTGGGATTAGCCAATAGGAGCCAATTACATTTGGGCCACAGTGTCCATACTATGACATTATCATTTGTTAGTATACATCATCAATTGTCAGGCTCAATCAAGTGTGTAATGTGTGATGACTGAACATAAATATGTGACACATGATGAATGATGAGCGATAAAAAAGAAATGTATGATGCAATGAGTAATTAATGATATAAAATAGGTGATAAGTAGCAAATGTTGTGGGTTGAGGAATGGTGGATATATTTCTCATAATCACTCTTCACATTTAATACATTTATTTTAATCTGACAATTGGTAAGGTCTCAGTCTGACAACTGATGACATTTTACCTGATTCTAACATTTAACTATGACAAATTAAGTTGCATATAATGGATGTAAAAAAGAATTAGTAAATTGTTACACAGTTTCCATTTTACTTAAGCGCAGATTTTTAGAAGTTTAGATGTTGCCCATAGCAAACCAATCAGATTCTACATAGCATTTATCTAGTACCTTGTAGAAGATAACAGCTAGATTCTGATTGGTTTGCTATGGGCAACATCTCCACTTCTAAAACCCAGACATTAGTAAATATAACACTATATAAGTCTTTGTATAAAGACAGTATATACCAAATATGTCAGTGTTATTAGCAAATTGGAGTGAGATAAAGTGGAGAAGTTGCTCTTAGCAGCCAATCAGCTTCTATCATTTTCCTAACAAAGCCTGTAAAATGACAATTAGAAGCTGATTGTTTGGTATGCACAACTTCTCCACTGTAATATCTCTCCAACACTTGATACATCTCCTCATAAAACTTTCAACCTCCTTTAACCACTTGCCTGGCATGGTCGTATCAGATACAACCATACCAGACTGGGTTTTCCCTGACATGGTCGTATCTGATACGACCAGTCAGAAAAGCACTGTGGGCGGCTGCTGGAAAATAATTTTCTAGCAGCCACCAATCACAGAGGGACCTCCTGGTCCCTCTGCACACTTTGTCTCTCCCCGTGGGCCGATCACTGCAGTGATTGGCCAGCCCAGCGCCAGCGCACCCACCCCCTCCCCCGGCCGCTGCCGAGAGGACAGGGCAGAGAAGGCAGCACTGATAGCGCTGTCCTTCTCTCCCTACTCCGGAGAACAGCAGCCCAGCGGCTGCTGACAGAGCAGAGAAGGCAGCGCTGATAGCGCTGTCCTTCTCTCCCTCCTTGCCGGCTAGCCGCAGCCCGGCGGCTGCTGACAGAGCAGAGAAGGCAACTCTAACAGCGCTGTCCTTCTCTCCTTACTCTGGAGAACAGCAGCCCGGTGGCTGCTGACAGGGCAGAGAAGGCAGCACTGATAGCGCTGTCCTTCTCTCCCTAATCCGGAGAACAGCAGCCCAGTGGCTGCTGACAGGGCAGAGAAGGCAGTGCTGACAGCGCTGTCCTCCTCTCCCTCCTTGCCGGCTAGCCGCAGCCCGGCGGCTGCTGACAGAGCAGAGAAGGCAGCACTGATAGCGCTGTCCTTCTCTCCCTACTCTGGAGAACAGCAGCCCGGCGGCTGCTGACAGGGCAGAGAAGGCAGCACTGATAGCGCTGTCCTTCTCTCCCTTCTCTGGAAAACAGCAGCCCGGCGGCTGCTGCTAGGGCAGAGAAGGCAGCACTGATAGCGCTGTCCTTCTCTCCCTCCTTGCCGGCTAGCCACAGCCCGGCGGCTGCTGACAGGGCAGAGAAGGCAGCGCTAACAGCGCTGTCCTTCTCTCCCTCCAACTCTGGCTAGCAGCAGACGCCGGGCAGGGAAGGTAGCGCCATCAGTGCTGTCCTTCCCTCACTCCACCCTTGCTATAAGCAGCCTCTCCCCCATTGTGGAAAGCCCCATCCCCATGAGTAAATCAGAGCCCTGGCCATAATATATATATATATATATATATATATATATATACACACACGTGTATACATATATATATATATAGTGTGTGTATATATATATATATATATATATATATATATATACATACATACACGTATATAGATGGCAGCCCCCGACCGATGTTAAGGAAACATCGGCAGCTGTGGTCACAATCGATGTTTCTATCGATGGCCATCAGTACTAGTATATACCATAAAAATTGCCATTTTTATGGTATACAGCATTTTTTTTTACAAAATTGTGTTGGATAAGTTTTAATAAGCTGTTCCTGACCTAATTCAATCATAAAATAAACCGACAATTTCGGAGCGGTTTTTGGAGAAAGAATTTGTCAGTTCAGTGGTTAAAAAAAGAGAGTGGGCTACAGCACTTGTACAGTTTATGAACTTGCTCTCACTGGTAAGGCTTTCCACTAGGCCCATCCTCAATGTCCTAGGTATGATGCCATAGCTTTCAATACTGTAATATGAGGCACAAATCCATCCTAGTAGAAAATCCAACTTGTGCCACCAGCTGAAACCTATTGATTTGAATTACAGGAACTACAAAATGCTCTTTATTTTAGTCCTACAGTACATATGCTCATCTTGTTCTCTGAAAACCTCAATAAAACAAATCAATATTTGGGATACAAAATATATTCCAGCTCGTCATCTTTTTCTTCTTCTTTATATAATGTTTTGGTAAATAAATAATCTAATACTACATGAAAAATACAGATGTATTTATCACCATTGTGTATTTCACCAGATTATCTGCAAATTACACTGTATCTGTAATGTATGTGTTAACATACATGTATGGTAATGCATTCTGTGTTCACTGTTGCTCTATAAGGTTAATATGTGACCCCCCAGAGACCCATCCATCTTCTTAGCAGTAATTATGGAGTTCCAATACATCACCATGCTCCAATGATGTGCGTCACATCAGTATTATAACAATATGTGCCTGTTCAAGATTTATTAGTTGTATTAGGTTGCTGCATTGCTCTGCTTGATAGATGTAGATGATCAGATTCAGAAATTTAGATATTTAGAATTTTTTTTTTGTTTGGTACATGTTTATTTGCTCAGATTCAGGGCATGCTTCCAGTACACTCGGCACATTCCTATCTTGAGTAGGAACTACGAATATATCCAGGTGCTTTAACGCTGCAATCATCCATTAATTTATTATCTGACTTTCACTATTGCTACTTCATTAAAGAGCAAAATGCTAAACTATATAAACAAGCATTTTTCTTGTCTTCAGTTCCAACGCTTGATTTACTTAGTAGTACTTTTATTGTGTCCATTAGTGTTATATAAAATTTTACAAGGCATTTATTTGAAAAAAGCATGCCATCTATATAATAATCTAAAAAAAGGTTTCTCCCGTCTCCAACACGCACACATAGTGGGAGCTGGGGCCCCTGCAATAGTTTCTATTGCAGCGAGCAATGGGACAGACCCTAGGCTAGCTGGAGAGGCTCTCTCCATTGAACTGAATGGAGAGCCGCAGGGTAACTAAAGTTTATCCTGCGGTTCCCATCATTGAGTTCAATGGAGGGAGCCATTCATTGGGTGAGAGGTGGGGCCTGACCTCTCTCAGCCAATGAACGCTCAGACACGTACCTTCAAAGGAGGAAGCCACATCTGAGAGCTTCATTTAGGAAGTAAAATCATCCTGGTTAGGATGGTTATTGCTTAGTGTGAGGGTCAGGTTTTTTCGTTTTGTTATTTTAACAACACCTTGGATGCCTACTGGACAAGGGGACCACTCGAGGTAATATAGGTGAGTATGTGTGAGTGTGTATGTATGTATGTATTAAACTTATATTGTGTAAGATGTGTGTGTTTCTTTCTGCTGGTACTTGTGGTTCTTCAATACCAGCATGCGGGGGAGGCTTTCTGGGACCTGCAGTTCTACTGTAAAGACAATGTTTTTAATCTTATATTTTTACACTACACTAACACAATCCACCCGCCACCCACCGCCCTGGGTGATGTGGATAGGCCCGGGCTGTCAGCCTATGCTAGGGGTGCCCTGGAGAGGGAGACCCCTTTATTGGGGGATCTCCAACTCCCCAGGGATCCCTGGCCTGGGCTGACTAGAGGTCAGGGCTGATGCTGCGGATGGGGGGCCCGGTGATAGGGCTCCCCTGGCTGTGGTATCAGCCCCCCGTTAGAAAGGGTCCAGGGCTAGTTCTGTGAATTACAGGGAGACCCTACGCAAATTTTTCCCTGTATTTCCAGAACCAGCACTGATTCCCATAGCCCAGTGCTGGCTGTACAAAGTAGAGGGAGGCCCTACGCAATTTTTTCCCTGTACTTAGTCAACCAGAACTGGGTTTGAACAGTCCAGGGCTGGTTCTGTTATGGGGGTGGACCTCACGTCAATTTTTTTAAACATTTAACTCTTTGCTTTTTACAGTCAGATACATGCAGGCAACTCACTGATGTCTGCATGTATCTGTGTCAATCCGACCTGCTCATGCTCAAATCGAAACAATGAAGCAGGTCTAATCATTTGGGGATTTGAAGTCCGATTTTGAGGTCAATTTCAAATCGAATCATAGTAAATAAGGGTTTTGTGTGTTGGGCTATGTAAAAGTACCAATGTTTTCCCAATGTTCGATTTGAGGCCGATTTGACTAAAATTCAATTTGAAATTCGATTTTACACTCGATTTGGCCTTTTGTAAATCCCCATGTGCAAAATCGAATGTGCAAAATCGAATACAAATCAAATGAAAATCGCACCTCAAATCACTCAAAATGCCAAATCGAACTTTAGTAAATTTACCCCATAGTGTCCTCATGTAACTACTAATGTACCAACATTGCAGCAACTTAAAATCACATCAGCAGAGACTGCTTGTGTACATTTGACATATCACATGATGGACCAATGATGGATAAATAAAAAAATTGTGTAACATTTATTATATCAGTAGCTTAGAACACCAGCTTATAAAAGAGCTAGCCAAAATAGACCAGATAATATTGTATGAGAGTTTCATTTCCTTGCTACTGAGGGCCTGATTCATAACGGATCGCAACTGCAACAGTGTATGCAGATCGGCCGATGGAAAGAAAGTCATCGCAGATCAAGGGACAGGACATCAGCATTTGGAGGTGGTGACAGGGGAGTGGTCAGAGAAATGAAGATGTGAACTTCGGCGCATGGGCGTGCATAAATTAGCCCCTGCGACAGTATACGCAACTTGAGTACTCCCTGCATGCGATGAGGTTAGCAATTTATGAGTAAATTGCTGGGACGTGCAGTTCTACTGTAAAGACAATGGTTTTATTCTTATATTTTTACACTACACTAACACAATCAACCCGCCACCCACCGCTCAGGGGTGTCAGGGATAGCCCCGGGCTATCAGCCTAGGCTAGGGGTGCCCTGGAGAGGGAGACCCCTTTATTGGAGAGGGAGACCTCTTTATTATGAGTAAGGTCAGACCTGTTGTAATTGTGCATGAGGGGCCGATGTTACTCGATGTTCCCGATGTATATGCAGGACTGCAAGGTATTACGGATGTGTGGAAGCGGTAGTGGGGATCTCTATGCTGGCTTTGCAACTGCAAACATTAGCATATTTTTGCAGCAGGTCTGCATGCGTAATCACAGCTGCGATTGCAATAGCGGCCCTAAGTATAGAAATTGTTCCATATGAAATGTAAAAAACTTTGTTCTGTCACCGTGCCTTATATGAACCGTAACCTCACAGCCTTGAACTTTTAAAGTCTTCCAGACCATGGCATGTCAGTTACCCAATTCAGGTAACCTAAAAAATAAATAAATAAGGAGCTCAGCAGCTGGCACTCTTTTAGTGGTTTACAAAAAAAAATGTGTGTTTCATTTAAACTGCAAGAACAAAGGCGAGTTGCAAGACATTGCAGAGTAATATACATTGACATGTAACCAAGTTTTATAATGTGATACAGGTGCCTTGTATATAAAACGGTTTATGCACTGGTCACAAACATCATTAAAGACTCATCATATAAAAATTATTTCTTTTTAAAAACCATATACCTTTTACATCATTCTTCTAAATGAGAAGAGCAAAAGTATTCCATCACCCCTTTATAGCTTCACTAGAAGCTGTTGATAGTAATTTACCGACTGAAAATTATGTACTGTAGTGCTGAATGTCTAGTTTTGTACAAATTCACTTTTGTGAGAGCCTTTTGCATATATAGGTGTTGGCTTTCTTTCCAGGTTATTTAGTAGAACAACATTATCAGTGGTTAATAGGAAAAGTAACTCCTTTTTGGGGCACTCACTTTTTTGAAAAAAAAATTCCTGGGGATGTCCTCCCCCCCATTCCCCATAGACCTCCATTGTAATTGTACCTCCCAGTTTAGAGTGTTAGCTGATTACCCAGGGGCAATAGAACTGTACTGGCACAGTCACAGACCATCAAATCACTACAGGGGTGAAGGACAAGCAAGAGGAAATCCGTTCTGCACATGTGGGGTGTGTGCAGGGTCGTAATTAGGGGTGTGCAACCGGTGCGGCTGCACAGAGCACAGGGCGGCACCATCACCATGCCATGACCCGTACTTCTGGCCGCAGGATGCCTGGAACAGCACCCTGCAGCCAGTATTGATCCAGCAGTCCTGCCTGTATCATCCATTGGATGCTACAGACAGTCACCCTGCCATAAATACAGTTGCCTAGGGCGTCTTGAAGATGCTCCGGGCACTGCTGCAGTTCCGATTGCAGGCGGCCTCATCCATGACGTCATGTGCAATGCGAGTGGGGCTAGGACAGGGTGCTCAGTGCCCTTGTTACTGCTCTGGGTACATGTCCAGGCTTCCATTGTGTTAGGGTTTAGGAGATGGGACAGACCTTACACAACTATTATGTAGATTGAACTGCAGAGACAGAGGAGCATATTTCCACACCATTGGGAACATACAGGTTTATTTTATTTACTATCTTAGATATTGATACTATTAAGTGACTTTGACTGATGCATATATAGACACACTGTGATCACTTTTAGCAGATACGTTGTTCTCTTGTTTACATATTTTCTGAATAATTATTACATTTATTATAGATAGCCAATATTTTGCCAGTTTCTCTCCATATTATAGAGTCACTAATGTATTTTTATAGCACTGGTTAATCAAATTATTTATATGGTTATTTGGAGATTTTTAGGTGTTTTTCCCTAAGCTGCTTAATTATATTATTTTTTATTTATTTCAATGTTTGAGTTCTACATATACAGTTCATATTTGCCTTTTTTTCCTTTCATGCATTGCCAGACAGTGGATGGCTCTTCTGGCTTTGACTATACAGGATTAAATTGGACTGGTCAACTCCATGGTTGCATATGAGCACTTTCTGTATACCAGTAGACAATGTCCTTATACTGTAGGCTTGACAGAGTCTGGTCCTTCAGGCAAAACTCAAATCAAGTATTGGAAGATTGGAAGAGGGCCCCTTTGATGTCCAGATTCTGTGTGTGTACTATGGGAGTCTATATACGTGTGTGTTTTTTAAATCTTTTTTTTGTGGCCATAAACACTGGCTGTTGGTGCCCTATCACCATGTATTTTTGCTTTTGCATGATATTCCTGTTGGCAGTGCAAGTTATTGCAAAATCAGGTTAGGCGTGCCATCTCATGGGTAAATGGCAGCACCTTGCCTGCAGCAGACAATTAGTACCACACAGTCCAAAGCCTTGGTACAAGTGTTCACTTCTAGCATTACTTTTGAGCACAAAATAAATAAATTATAAAAATAAATCCTAGCCTGTCTGGCTCTAACAAACACACAGTTCCCTCTTTCAAGGTAGAATAACCTAGTATCCAACTCACCAAACAGCATGTAGCACAGCACTTACAATCACAAGCAATGACCTTTCTCTCTGCAGGCTTCAGTCTGCTACCCAAGCAGTGAGAGATAGAATAGAGAAACTGACTTACTGTACCTTTTATCAGCTGTTCACAGGTGGTCTGGAATTCAAGGTTGCTAATTAACCATCTACCAGACAGGAACCTGGGGCATATTTATCTCCCCTTGACAACTTCCTCAGTGTTTTTGTTATGTACCTCACCCCCTCCTGTTTTGACCTGTGATGTGAACACCTGTGGTTCCTAAACAAAAAAATATGGGAAAAAGCATCTGCATTGGTTAGTTGGCTTCTTAGCCAATGCTCTACTGAGACAAGGTAAGTAAGGAATGTGAGGTTAACCATCCGCATGCATGAAAAGCTGCTGAATAGAAACACACCCTAAGAGGTGATCCCCACCACCTGTTGTACAAATGCAATAAAAAGAAGTGGGTGTGGAAACCACCAGCGCTCAAATTGTGTCACTCAGAATGTGAAGAATAAGTTACATTCCTGATAATGCAATCAATGACAAATCATAGTCCATCCTGTCCTTCAAATGTTGCACAAAGCCACAAAAAATCCTTATGTTCTCTCCTCCGCACAGTATGGCATGCAGCCTCCCAACATTCTCAATGTGAGTTATATGGAAGATAAAACACATAAACAATATACAGTATGGGTCAATGGGAAAAAGATCATATTTGGACCAATAATCCCTTCGGAGCGAACCTGGTGTCCTGGTGGAGATACATAGACGATATTTTATTCCTATACAAAGGATCATGGTCTGTTTTGGGTGATTTTTGCCTCTTTTTAAACACTAGTTTATTGAACATCTCACTGTCCTTCACTGTAAGTGATACAACTGTTGATTTTTTAGATCTTACCATCTTCAAGGATGAAGATAGATTCTGTACCTAAACTTTCAAAAAACCTACAGATTCAGGAGCTTACATCCATAATAACAGTTGCCACCACAAATATTGGCTGACGTCCATACCAAACAGCCAATTAAAATGGCTAAAATGCAACTGTACAGAAGAGGCTACATATCAGGTTCAGGCGAAAGAGATGAAGAAAAGCTTCATTGTCAGTGGATACAATGGAGGGACCATAGAAAAATATCATCAGAAGTGGATAAAATACATAGATCAGAACTCCTTGCTAACCATACAAAAGATAAAAAGAAAAATGATACTTTAAAAAGGGCATTTGTAATGAGCTATATCAACCAATATAAAGAGGTTGAGAATATTCTCAACAAATATTGGGCCTGATTCAGAGCTGGATGCTCTGAACGAGCGCCCGCTCTGAATCAGGGCGTTTTTTTTTTTGGAGCGTCCTCCTGGACACTCGCATAGCTGTGGGTTACCAGCTATGCGAGCTATGTCAAGACCATCGTGACCATCAGGCTTGCGACGAGACCCTGCGGTAGGGTCTCGGTGACTGCAAGCCCTGGAGTGATTTTGGCTCTATCAGAGCCAAAATCACTCCCACTGACATCACTAGTGATGTCAGTGGGGCCGGACCTAGACGGTAGGCGTTCCCATGGGAATGCCTCCATCTGGCAGCCACGCCCCCGGTACGCCCACCAAAGGGGGCGTGCTGTCACTCAACATCAACAGCACGCCCCCTTTGGTGCGAGACCTGGAGCGACAGCTTGGCTGTCGCTATCTGGTTCTCGCGCATGCGCACGACGGAGCTCCCTCCGTCGTGCGCATGCGCACTAGGGCACCATCGACCCGCGTGCGAGCGCTCAGTGCTCGCGAGCGGGTCTGAATCAGGTCCATTGTCCATTATTGAAGAAGGATCCCATTTTACGGAATTTACTGTCGGATCGCCCTGAGGGCCTGATTCAGAGCCGCTCGCTCTGAATCAGGGCCGGGCTTTTTTTTTTGGAGCGGCCTCCTGGCCGCTCGCATAGCTGTGGGTTACCACCCACAGCTATAGTGAGTGGCCATGATGATGGTCCATCGGGCTTGTGACGAGACCCTTATGGTAGGGTCTCGTGGCCGTAAGCCCCAGAGAGCTTTCGGCTCTAACAGAGCTGGAAGCTCTCCACTGACATCACTTGTGATGTCAGTGGGGCCGTCCCCAAGTGGCAGGCATTCTCATGGGAACTCCTCCATTTGGGCAGCCACCCCCCCGGTCCGCCCACCAAAGGGGGCGAGCTGTCACTCAACATCGACAGCTCGCCCCCTTTGGTGCGAGACCCGGAGCAATGGAGTGCCCATCGCTAGCCGGGCTAGCTCAGCGCTTGCAACCGGGTCTGAATGAGGCCCTGAGTGCATATATAAAAAAGCCCCTAATTTGGCCAATAAACTGATGAAGAGTGCATTACCTTTGGATAAACAATTATATAATGTAAAATCGAAGGGTTTTTATAGGTGTGGGAGTTGCATGATGTGTAAGGAGGTCATAAACACAGGGGAAACCTCCAAGATTGCAGAACTCGAAATTAATGGAATAAGCATACCATTAATGAGTTCATTACATGTAATGTTAAAAGTGTTGTATACATGATAAAATGTACTTGCAATTTAGTATATATAGGCAGAACTTCAAGGCCTTTAAAGATACGCATGGGCGAGCAATATCAGGAACAACAAGAAAGGCCTAGAATCATATGCTTTATTCCAACACTTCAAATTAATACACAATTGTTCCACCACCAGTATCAAACAGTTTGCAGGTGTCAAATTAGTTAACGGGAATTGGAGAAGGAATGATTTAGCTAAACAACTAGCAAGGAGTGAGATGAAATTCACATATGATTTTAATACATTACAACTAGTGGGCATTAATTCTGATTTTGAGCTCAAATGGTTTTTATAGATGTTTTGAAGTATACACTCTACTCCATTTGAGGTTTTTAAGTATGTTTTTATCTTCTGATCTTTTAATTTTTATGACTGTTTATGAGTATATGATTCTGATATTTTTATATTGACTTAGCACATGCACTTTTTATGGACACTTACATTCTGCTTATGAGTTTATTGATATACTTCTCACAGTGGAGGTGAAAGTTATGTGATCACTCAACGCACAGACAACATACATGGAGAGGCTTCTGTGTTTATATTGTCAAGATAACAGAGGATCACATTGCAAGGCTCAGTCACGTGAGCGGACTTTTGAGAAGGCACTCGTGACTGTGGCTGTATTTCTGCAAGAGAGAACACTTCCATGTTTGGGTGGTTTCATGATGCCAAATCGATCACATGATGTCATGTGATTGGAAGGACGGAGACACCTAGGGATTAGGTATTTGGACGTAGGACATGATTGGTGCATTGAGATAGTAGGAGGAAGTTTAAGATTAGGTAGTATTCCTGTTGTACATAGTTAGGTTGCAGCACAGGGATTTTTGATTGGCCGTTAGTAGCATTTAAGGAGGGACACAAATTTTATTCATTTATCTTGCCTTGAAAAAGACCCTAGAAAGGGTTGAAATGCGTCGACATTACTGTGGTCATTTCCGCTGTTGGTTCAGAGGACCGGAGGAGTACTTCCAGGGGCAAAGAGGGTGTCCATTCGGAGGAGTGTTCCCAGGAACTCCTAAGGACTTCCATCTCATGCTTTCACAGAACTGATAACATCCAGTTCTGAAAGCCCTGCTGGTAATTACCCTCTTTTATCCATAAGAATCCGGGACAATATATGCCACATTTCTTTAGATCTTGCTATTTGATTGTGTTCTTTATCTTATTAAACAGTATTACACTATATATTGTTTATGTGTTTTATCCTCCATATCACTCACATTGAGAACATTGGAAGGCTGCACGCCATACTGTGAGGAGGAGAGAACATAAGGATTTTTGTGGCTTCGTGCAACATTTGAAGGACAGGATGGACTATGATTTGTCATTGATTGCATTGTCAGGAATGTAACTTATTCTTCACATTCTGAGTGACACAATTTGAGCGCTGGTGGTTTCCACACCCACTTCTTTTTATTGCAATGCTCTACTGAGAACTTAAAAAATTGCAATGCCAAGAACCATCTAGTTATTCTCCCATTGATCTATTTATTCTCAGACATCCACTTCAATTGAGCATGATCCATAATCAATCTAAATTTCCTCCTCAAAAGATAGTACCATGGTTTTGCTAATGCCCATTTAATTGCCAATGCTTCTTTTTCAACAATGGAATTTCCCACTAAAATAAATAAGAGGGTGCTCTTCACCATATTTTGCTTTGAGACAACACAGCACCTATCCCTACATCTTATGCATCTGTCTATACAACTCACTCACTTTTAAAGTCAGGTGTCAACAAAACTTTTTGGGTACACAATGCACCTTCAAAGTCTGAAAATCCTTTCTGCTTCAACCAGCAATGGTGGCAATATTGGGTATAAATATTCTATAATATCCAGTGATTCCTAAGAAATCTCTCACCTGATTCTTATTTAGTGGTCATGGCCAATTTTGTATTTTCCTTATTTTTATTAATTTTGAGGCAACAATTGTTTGGGTTGGTTTTCATTCCTGCTTCACAGATGGAGTCTAACACTGCTTGTACTTGGAGTAAGTGAGACTGCCAATCAGGACTATAGATGGCTACATCATTGAGATAAGCAACTGCATACTGTCTATGGAACCTTATTATTTTATTCATCATCCTCTGAAAGGTTGCAGGTGCCCCATGTAACCTAAACTGCAGCAGCTTGTTTTGGAACAGACCCTTTGGTGTAGAAAAAGTTGTCTTTTATGTTCTGTCAATGGCATTTGCCAGTACCCTTTGGTTAAGTCTAGAGTGGTTAAGTACCTTGCTGTTTCCAGCCTTTTCATAAGTTCATCCACATGAGGAATTGGGGGGGGATCAAACTTAGACACACTATTCAATTTATGGAAATTATTGCAGAAGTATAAGCTCTCATTGGGTTTCTCTATGAGTACAAGACTTGACCACTCACTATGTGGCTCTTTATTTATATCTAACCAACATTTTTACATTTCTTTAGACACTGATTGCCATTGAGCTTATGGTATTCTATAGGACTTTAGATTAACCTTAACCCCTGCTTCAGTGATTATGTTATGTTTAATGACAATTGTTTTAGAACATAGGTAAAAAAAACAAAGAGTTTTGGCTATTGCTACTTCAGGATCCAAAGGTACTGTGGTTACTGGAGGAACAGAGGTGGCTGACAGAGCTACTGTATCCTTCCAAGGTTATATAAGATTTACATGATATATCTGGTCTGACTTTCTTTTCCCAAGCTGATACACTTTATAATTAACCGCACCTACATTTTTACGATTTCTAATGATCCATGCCACTTGGCCAAAAATTTATTCTACTGTGGGAACCAAAAAAAGCATGCTGTCTCCAGGAGCAAATACGCGCAACTGAGCATTGCGATTGTACTCTCACTATCGACTCCGCTGCAGCTATTCTTTACTGCATTTAAGAAAAATGCTCAGTAACAGTTCTATAAGGACTGGGGTGCCATTCCCATGTTTCTTTTGCAATATCCAGAAATTCCCTTGGGTGTTTCCATTCTTCTAAATACATGAACTAGTTTCCTAGCAATTGTCTTTGTTGACATACTGTGCAATGGTATTGCCTCAAGGTCTCTGGTAGGGTAATCTATTACCAAATTATATATACTGAATAGCCTGAGAAGACTTTGTTAGATTTCCAACCAAATCCATAGCTTTTCTCTCAAACGGGATCTCCTGTGGATGCACAGTATTCAGATACATCTTTATAGACCCCTGGCCAGAAAAATGCTGCAAAATACTCTGAGAAGTATTTCTACTCCTAGATGCCCTACAGTTATGTGAACATGAGCCAGATCTAATGCGTTTTTTGATATGCCTTAGTAAATACAAATTGCTCAATAACATATTCTCCTTTCTTGGACACTTGGTACAATAAATTATGATGAACTGTTAATTGAGGGAATGACAGTCTTTACCAGAGTAGGATCTTTTTACTGTTCTAAGGCAAAGTTTAATTTTCTTACTTCAAGATCAGGCATACAGTCAACTGGTATAACAACATTTCCTATTTCAGGATGAGGTACATCATTCTGCAACCCATAATTGTTCTTGACATTCTCTGACTCCCCAACCATGCTTGACAAAGAGAACACTTCAGCAACAATGCTCCAACTGACACTGTATCAGTAACATTATCAAACTGGTCTGTTTTGTTTACTTTTGAAACAAGTTTTGTTTCCCACAGTTTCCAGAAGTGGAAAAATCTCTCCCCTATATAGCATCAAACATCAAATAAGGAACTAATCCCACAGTGACTACCATAGGACCACACTTTGTTTCTATGTTCACTTCAGCAGTATCATAATGCCAAGTACTGTATTCCCAAGTATACAAGTTACACCAACAGTTTTCCCCTGAGATTTTAAGGGGCTCACAAACTCAACTTTTACAATAGTACCCAAGCTACCAGAATCTAACAGAGCCTCTAACCATTTACCTTCTACAGTAATTATATGCATTTGTTTATCTGGTTCAGCCTGTTGGTCTTCAGTGCAGGCTAGCTGAAGATACTCTGTGATTTACATAAGCAGTATCACATTGCATAGGGTAAGAGGTAAGTTCACAATTGACATCAGCATGGCCCAAACCACCACATCTAAAACATTTGTTCATATTTTTATCAAGTTATATATAAGGCTGGAACCTTCCTGACACAGCTGACCAATCTCCAAATTCCAAGCCTACAGTTTCTGTATGTTTAAGTTAATTCCACCACCCAGCATTATTTTTCTCTTGAACACTCTTATCAGATGTCACTTGAGATTGCTGTTGCAGAACTATGAGCTATTGGTACTGTTCAGCCATCACATAACGCTACACCATTTCCACAAGCTGCTCTGCTGTTTTAGGGTCCCCGTGGCTCAACCACTTGCACAGGATTGCAGTTAGGGATCAAAGATATCTATCAATAATGAACCTTTTCATGATCTGTGGCCCTGTTAGAATCTCTGGCTGTAGCCACATCTTGGTGAGATGGATGAGGTCATGCATTTGTGAGCAGGGAGGTTTATCCACTTGGCATCTGACTTGTTCTTAAACAGACATTGTGACACCCAAATGAGTTAAAATTTCAGTTTTTAGTTTGTCATAGTCCTTGGCATCAGTAAGGCCCAAGTCAAAATATGTCTTTTGTGGTTCCCCTGACAGGAGAGGTGTAAAAATGTTTGCCCACTGACTATTAGGCCAACGTTCCCTCTCATTGGTTCTTTCAAAAGTTGCTATTTGTCATCTTTTGCAGAAAATGACTAGCCCATATGGATCTGGAGCTAGTTGTGACATCCAATAAAGTATTTCTAGACAGGGTCACTAGATGCTGCACCACCTCTTGAAGTGATCACAGTCTTGGTGCTATTGTTTCTGAACTTCATTGATAGCCAATTACTGTTGCCTCAGGATTTTCTCAACATCCAATTGCTGTTGTCTGTGGATTTCCTCAACATCCAATTGCTGTTGCCTCCAGGTCTCCTCAATGGCTAACTGCTGCACCCTGGTAGCTTCCAGCGGTAGCATGTAGCAATGCCTTAACTATGGCTTCTATGTTATCTCTAGGTGCAAGGGAGGAAGCAGAATCTGGCTTTCCCTAGCATCAGATGATGACACTACCAAGAAGTTTTTTTAAAAACGGGTGCATGCCACTTTAATTTTTACCCATAGTTTTTTATGGCTGCAATTAAAGTGCAATGCTTGCATTCTCCACCATGTATTGCTAAATCAGGTTAGGGGTGCCATCTCCTGGGTAAATGGCAACACTAGGAACATCAGGGAGCCAGGCACATGAACAAGATGAGCAAGAGCAGTAGCACGATGGAGATCACGCCTCCTGCTGAGCTATAGAAACCGTCAGTTCAGTTATCTGTTGCACTGAGGATGGAGGCAGCGCAGGAGTGCTTCTCATCCAACAGTTCTTAAATTCTTAAATGACATGCACTCATGTCTGGTTCCTACTTCTTTGACACTGATCTCGTGAGCAGCATGCCGAATGATTTTGTTTTTTCTTTTGTTATTTTTGTTTTGCTTGTTTGTCCTGTATTTGTGTCTGTGTTGAAAATTTTTTATTATGTGTAAATATTAGTCAATTTATACTGTAATAAAGTTTCTTACATTTTGTGTAATAAATTGTCAGTTAAGTAGTAATTGATGTACAATAGTACTACTTCACAATTTAGACTATGGCAGCACACAATTTGTCTTAAATGAATGGTCTACTGTACATTTTTTTGCCTGAAACAGCTCATTGTCTTCCACATTGTAAAACATCTATTATATTTGCAGTAGTATTAGATTACTATTTACTTTTATATTGAAATTTTGTGGTGGTGAAAGTATTGCTGCCATGCCAATCAACTCAGTAGTAAACTCACTCTCTCAGAGACAGTGAGGCTGTGACTGCCACTGACTAGGATTATGTGGAGATAGTGCAGTAAGTTGTGCACCTGGAAAGGACCCTCACCCTAGACATGGTCACTGTGGTGCTAATGCCATAGCAAATGCAATAGGTAGGTAATCTAAACTAACCTAAGTAACCTAAAATGCAAATTTAATGTTCTATAACACCAACCAACAAGCTCGCTGGTACCTGTACTCCACCTGTAAGAAAATAAAAAAGTAAAATAAAGAGAGTACTTAAAACTCCCCACACCTTTCTTTTCCCAATTATTACTCACTAATTCCACATGGACAGGTCCACTTCATTCCATATAGGCATCCACAGGATTTGAAAATAACAAAACAAACAACGTGACTTGTCCTTTATAGGACCACGGTGGTAATGAGAGGTCACTCATGGACAATCTCCATAGCAGCAGAATTAGCGGTAGTGCAGACGGTTCATCAAACCGTGGCATGCCGAATTGAAGGGGTTGTGGCCGGCCATGCCATGGGTCATCACACAGAGGAAGGAGGCGATCCAGCCAGTGGAGGGGGTCCTTAGACACAGCCACAAACTATCACTCCAGCTGCAGTTCCCATTCCAGCTACTGCAAGAGCCATTTTAGGAGCTTGTTACTGCTGGTTCAGTGCCTCTCCATTGTTGCAGGACAGAGGAAGACAGAGTGAGAAGGAGGAAGACAAGGCAAAGCAGATGATGAATGCAAATCCTTTATTTCTGATCCCATCAGGCAGTTCATCTTCAAGTTTGGCGACAGAAAGCTGGAGATTATAGATCTTCGAAGGTGATCTCGCAAGTGCCACAAGCAGAATGAGAGGACCTCTTCAAGTCCTCTGACTAAGGTCTTGCTACCACCTGGACAGAAGGTCACCTTCTGCCTCTCCCTGTCACCTTCTAACCATTACCCTCTGTCTCTCCAAGTCACTGACTGCCTGTCATCCTCTGTCCATCACCCCTTGCCCATATCCCTCTGCCTCACCCCATCAACAAAGGCCTGTGCCCATCATCCTCTGCCTCTCCCCATTACCCTCTGCCTCTCCAAGTCACTGTATGCCCATCACACTCTTCCCATCACCTTCAGCCTCTCCCTGTCCCACTCTGCCTCTGACCCATCACTATCTTCTCAGTGTCATCCTCTCCCCATCACCCCCTGTCCGACAACCTATACCTCTCCCCATCACTTTCTGCCTATCAAGCTCTGACTCTTACCATCACCCACTGCCTCTCTCTGTCAGCTACTCCACATCAGCCTCTGCCTCTCACCTTCACTCACTGCCCATCACCCTTTACTTCTATCTGTCATCCTCTGCCCAACACCACCTCCCCTTCCCCTCTCCCTCTGCCCATCACCCTCTGCCTCTCCCTGTCACCCTCTACCCATCACCCTCTGCAACTCCAAGTCACAGTCTGCCCTTCGCCCTCTGCCATAAAGCTCTTCCTTTACCTTTCCCTCTGCCTATTATCCCCTGCCTCTCATTGTCACCCTCTGCCTATCAATCTCTGCCATCAATATCTAATTATCCTGTCACCCTCTGCCTCTCCCCATCACCCTCTGCCTCTTCCCATTAAACTCTGCCCATCACCCTCTGCCTCTTTCTATCACACTCTGCCTCTTCCTGTCACCCTCTGCCCATCACCCTCTGCCTCTCTCTATTGCCTTCCCTGTCACCCTCTGCCTCTCCCAGTCACAATTTTCCAGCAGACCCATCTGTGGAGCCTCCGAGCAGTATAAGTTTATAGGTTTAGGCTGAAATTGTTTTAAACCGTTTATCAGCTGGCATGGGCATCCCTCATGTCAATCACATATATGACTACCATAACATTAATATAACTTATTATAAAAATAAACACACTGACACATACATTTGGATTCAAATTACTGTAGGTTAGCCATTTATTTTAATTAACAAGCAAACTTGAATATCAGAGAGCACTTAAAGAAAAGTATGGTGGTAAAGAAACGACAGTCTAGAACACAACAAAACCTACAATGCACTTATGGCCTAATAAAACTGCATTGTAAGTCAAGACCGACAAGGTGCACTAGCCAACTCCCCTTACTAAACTTGACTACCCTTTCCATGAGAGAGGTGTTTGCTAGCCCTATAATGGTGATACAGCTACAAAACAGTCACAAAGGTGAGTGCACCCCTAAACAAATATAAATATAACTTTGAACTTAGAACTCTAAGCATGCACCCTATCTCCATGCTTTTCCACCAATGCAAAATTTTGGCTACAATTCCACCATACACATGCTTACCTAAACCATCAAGAACCAGAAATAAATCACCTAAGAAAGCCAGCAAACATTCCTCACTAAAATGCATGCCATTTACCCGATAAAGATATTTATAGTGGAATCATAGCAAGAGATGTGCAACAACAAACCCCCATGGGCAAAGAGAAATGTGGAAATAGCAGCCTCAACTTTCTTAAGGGACTCATCTATAACAACACAATCACGGGCATCCTGCCAAACTAGTCTGGGCACCATGTGTGACCAAACCATATGACACCATGGCCAGGCTACGAACAGATGTCCAAACACCCTCATATTAGCGAGATGCAAAATCAAAGCAGATCATCTACCAAGGTTGTGCCAGCAACCATTTCAACAAATAATCCCAGAGCATACCTCGCCAGCAAAGCCAGTACACTCTACCAACACCCACAAACAATCCAGCATTCTTATCTGTCTCAGGCTTATCTGCCCAAAAAATATAGCAATGGCTAATAACCCACACATCAAGCCTTGGCAAGAATTGGTAATGACACCGAAAACAAAATTAGGAGAAAAGGCACAAAAACACATTAATACAGGGATAAAAAAAACTGCTGCAGGAAGCAGAAATGAGGAGATGGCAAGGGAAATACGCAACAGGGAAAAAACAAACAAGAGGTGAAGTGGTGAGAGTTAACACCAAAAAACCCTGCTAAAAGATTATGTAGCCAAATTGTGTCCCTCTATCAGGAAAACTAAAAGCCACCCAACACTCCAAATACATTGGAACTTGGACAAAGAAGACCCATCAGTATGCAAGAGCTAGTAACCAGCCCCCACTGTCTGAGAGGCCGCATAAACACATGCCACTGAACAGGGTACACCTGTCATGCTATTACCACTCTGATGCCTGTCAGAGGATAGCACAGAAGTCCACTAACGCTGCACATCACTCACGGCTGGTGCTGAGGTCTGTGTGTGCTCCTCCTACCCCGTCCACTCAGTGTCCTGTTACTGAGCATGGAGAAGGCTCTCTGCAGCATTTTGCTTACAGCATGTCTTCCAGGCATGATGGCACACAGGCTGCATGCTGCCAGAGTTCCCACAGCAGTATGAGCGCAGCCATGTTGGACTCTGTCACCAGACACTCTTCCTCCACTCAGAGCGCTGCTCCCAGACCAGCTGATCACAGCATCCAATCCCTGGGGATCTTCCCCTCTAAATTCCATTTCCGGACTTGGCTCTGTCACTTCTTGCTGGGATTCCAGGTACTCTGTATCTGAACGGTCCCTGGGCCTGATTCAGCAAGGATCGCGATTGCAAAGCTGCACGCAGGCAGCATTGCAATTGCTATCTTTGCTATTATGCAAATGCAACAGGTGTATGACACCCCCTGCTGCATTTGTGATCCCAGCACTGTGACGGAGGCCGCAGGCTGGGATGACCATCGCGACCATCGACCACCGACGGCACCGATGGACAGCACTGGGCCTCCGGCCAGCTGAGTAAGCCTCAACTCACTCAGACAGGATGGCTTGCGAACCCAGGACCCTGAGTTGATCAACGCTGATCTTGGGAACACCGGCCTACCCCGCCCCTGCACCACCCCTTAAATGACTCTGCCTGGAATCAAGCATAGGCATTCAAGGGTCTGCGTGCATCTAATCAGGACCCATTCTGCACACTTGCAGAATGGGTCCTGCGCAAGCACAGATTCCTGATAATCAGGCCCCCAGTCCATTATATCCAGTCCCTATATCTGGTAAACAAGTCTCCTATACCATCTTGCACACCAGTCTGCTTTTTACCACTGAGACTTGTTCTTACAGCCACCATAGATTCCAGCCGATACCTCCAACCATCGGCCTTATCGGATGCTTTCAACATTGGACTCATATTAAGTTCCTCAATTCTTCAACATAGTTCTCAAACCGATCCAGCTCTCAATCCAGCATCATCGGTCCCAATACGATTCTGCTCATTCATTAAGTTTTATCATCTCTAGTTCTCATTCCAAACTGCTGTTTAATAAAGACATTCCATTCTTGTTCTCGCCTGCAACCTCTGCAGCTCCTCCACCTTCTCACAGCGATACATGAGGAAGTCCTGTCTCAAGCCACCCAGGCTTATTCACACCTCCCAAGTCTCCTCTTAAACCTCCCTTGCCTGTTCCATTCCAAACTAACCCTAAGGCATGACAGTTTGTACTGGTACATGGATCCAGCTGAGAATCAGGCACAAGCTGCTGGAATTACATCTGATCTTGTTGCCCGCCTAGAACACCAACAGGCGGCTCAGGTGGTACAGTTACTCCAAGAACTAACTAACTGGCTGGATACCATCCAATCCACTCTAAGAGGCTAAGAGCTGCCACACTATCCATTGCAATTTCTCCAGTTCCGGTGTTCTTAGTGGCACTTCCTCTGTACATTCCTACTCCTGCAAATTTTGTTTAGAACCCCAAAAATTGAAGGGGCTTTCTAAATCAATGTGAAATACAATTTGAGCTCCAACCCAGCAATTTTCCTACAGACAATACCCATGTGGCATACTGTATATCATCTCCCTATTATCTGAATCTGCGTTAGACTGGGCTTCCCCCTTATTGGAAAGATCGGATCCCATCCTAACATCTTACAAGGAATTCATCATGACATTCCGCTGAATCTTCGACGAGCCTGGGAGAGTGTCATCTGCTTCTTCAGACCTTCTATGGCTACACCAGGGTTCAAATTCTGTAGGCCAGTATCTGGTGCAGTTTCAAATACTGGCATCAGAACTCTCTTGGAATGATAGAGTATTCTATGCAGCCTTCTGGAACGGCTTATATGACAAAATTAAAGATGTTCTTGTTACTCGTGATCTCCCAGATAAGTTAGAGGACTTGATCTCCTTGTGCACCAAGGTGGACTTACAGTGGTGCTTGAAAGTTTGTGGACCCTTCAGAATTTTCTATATTTCTGCTGAAATTTGGCCTAAAACTATCTAAGATTTTCACAAAAGTCCTAAAAGTAGATAAGGAGAACCAAATCAAACAAATGAGACAAAAAAATTAGACATGCTCCATTTTTTTCGAGGAAAATGATACATTATCACATATATGTGAGTGGCAAAAGTATGTGAACCTTTAAGTTTAGCAGATATTTTGAAGGTGAACATAGAGTCAGGTATTTTCATTTTATGAGATGACAATCAGGTGTGAGTGGACAAATTGTTTTTTTAAAAGAACAGGGATCTATCAATGTCTGATGTTCACAACACATGTTTGTGGAAGTGTATCATGCCATGAACAAAGTAGATTTCTGAGAACCTTAGAAGAAGAGTTGTTGATGCTCATCAGGCTGGAAAAGGTTATAAAAACCATCTTTAAAGAGTTTGGACTCCACCAATCAACAGTCAGACAGATTATACACAAATGGAAGAAATTCCAGACCATTATTACCGGAGTGGTCAACCAACAAAGATCAAGCCAAGAGCAAGGCATCTAATAGTTTGCAAGGCCACAAAAGAAACCAAGTTAACCTCTAAGCAACTGAAGGCCTTTCTCACATTAGCTAATGTTAATGTTAATGAGTCCACCATCAGGAGGACATTGAACAACAGTGGTGTGCATGACAGGATTGCAAGGAGAAAGCCACTGCTCTCCAACAAGAACAATGCTGTCCATCTGCAGTTTGCTAAAGATCACCTGGATAATCCAGAAGACTATTGGAACAATGTTTTGTGGACAGATGAGTCCAAAATAGAGCTTTTTGGTTTAAATGAGAAGCATTATGAAAGGAGAGCACTGCATTCCAGCATAAAAACCTCATACCATATGTAAAAAATGGTGGTGGTAGTATCATGGTTTCGGCCTGTTTTGCTGCATATGGCACAGGTTGACTTGCCATCATTGATGGGACAATAATTAATTAATAATTAATAATTAAAATGTCAGGACATACAGTATGTCCGTGAGCTGCATCTCAAGAGAACATGGGTCATGCAGCAAGACAACGACCCAATGCACACAAGTAATTCGACCAAAGAATAGTTAAAGAAGAATAAATTTAAAGTTTTGGCCAAGTCAAAGTCCTGACCTTAATCCAATCAAAATGTTGTTGAAGGACCTGAAGGGAGCAGTTCATGGGAGGAAAACCACCAACATAACAGAGTTGAAGTTGTTTTGTATGGCGGAATAGGGTAAAATTACTCCAAGCCAATGTGCAGGACTAATCAACAGTTACTGGAAGTGTTTAGAAGCAGTCATAAAAGATACTGAAAGCAAAGGTTCACATACTTTTTACACTCACAGATATGTAATATTGGATAATTTTCCTCAATAAATTTTTTTTGTCTCATTTGTTTGATTTGATTCTCTTTATCTACTTTTAGGACTTGTGTGAAAACTGAGGTAGTTTTAGGACAAATTTCAGCAGAAATCTAGAAAATTCTGAAGGGTTCGCAAACTTTTAAGCAGCACTATACGTTTTAAAGAACATGCTAATGAGAGAGGGCGATTCATTCATCCTAAACCTCAAATGACAGTTTTGCCTCCCAAAGAGGAACCGATGCAAATAAACCGTTCTCGCCTATCACAGGAAGAACGCAGAAGGCGACAGTCTGAGAATCTCTGTCTATACTGTGTTGCTCCTTCTCATCAGATCAACGATTGTCCCAAGTGTCCGGGAATCTCCAGCTCCTAACTCGGCAAGGAGAAGCTAAATTAGGAGTAGGTCATTCCTTTCCAAAGAAAACCGATTGCATTCTCTCAGTTTCTCTTCAAGTGGCCAAGTGCTTCAAGAAAGTCTCTTTGCTCTTGGATTCACGTGCAGCTGGTTACTTCATCACATCTGAATTGGTCCAGCGATGGGCATTACCAACTGAGAGTACTTCATCCTATCTACCACACAGCAGTTGATGGAAGCTGCATCCTAGGGGATACAATTACCCTTCAGACTCGACCTGAGTGAGGCAAGATTGGTGCTCTACACTCTGAACTTTTATGTTTTCTTGTCATACCCAGGGCCTTGCATTCCATAGTTCTGGGCTTGCCCAGGCTCCGTATGCATAATCTTCAAATTGACTGGAGAATCTCACAAATCACCGCTTGGGGATCTTCCTGCTTTGGTTCTTGCCTCCAAAAAGTTCTTACAGTATGCTCTGGAGTACCATTTCATCCACATACTCCTCCTCCTCCTTATCAAGAATTCACTGATGTTTTCAGTAAAGTTGATACTGATATTCCTCCTCCTCACCATGAATGGGACTATCCAATTAAAATAATCCCTGGGAAATCTCCTCCTAGAGGGCAAAGTTGTCTATTATCACTCCCAGAAACAAAGACCATGACTGACTATACCCAAGAGGGTTTAGAAAAAGGGTTCATCCACCCTTCCATCTCTCCCGCTGGTGCGGGCTTCTTTTTCATCAAAAAAAGGATGGAGCTCTGCGCCCCTGTATCAACAACAGGACTGAATTACATCACCATTAAAAAACACTATCCTCGCCCTCTGATCTTTTTGCCAGAGTCAGTGTAACCACCATCTTAACCAAATTGGACTTGCGAGGAGCATATAATCTTATATGTATTCGGGAGGGAGAAGAGTGGAACACCCGCGATGGTCACTACAAGTACCTCATTATGCCCTTCAGTCTCAGCAATGCTCCTGCAGTATTCCAGCACTATGTCAATGAGATCTTTCACGATCTGTTGTACAAACATGTTGTCTATCATGACTATATTCTCATATTCGCCAATGATCTGGAAGAACATTGCTGGCAAGTATAGAACGTTCCAGTTGTCTCTACTGCAAATTGGAGAAGTGTGTCTTTGAGGTCAAGTCTATTCCCTTCCTGGGATATATCATTTCAGGTTCTGGTCTCAAAATGGACCTAGAAAAGCTCCAAGCAATTCAGAAATGGCCGTTTCCTAATACTCTCAGGACTGTTCAGCGCTTCCTAGGGTTTGCGAACTACTATCACAAATTCAAAAATAACCTTTCCACCATCATTGCAACTATTACCACTCTCACCCAGAAAGGTGCCAAACAGAAGTACATTTCAGCTCCTGTTCTTCATCACCCTGATATCACACAGCCATCCATCTTGGAAGCTGATGCTTTTTCTGTAGGATTCGGAGCTCTGCTCTCTCAACATGCTCCTGATGGTTTTCTCCCCCCTGTGGATTTACCTCCCGAAAATTAACTCAGGCTGAATGCAACTACTCTATTAGAGATCAAGAACTTCTTGCTATTAAGTTAGCCTTGGAGGAATAGCACCATCTTTCAGAAGGAGCTGTGCATCCTATTTCCATTCTCGCAGACAACAAAAACCTCTTATATCTGAAGATAGCCCATTGTCTGAATCCAGGGCAAGCCAGATAGGCTCTGTTCTTCTCACAATTTATATTCAAATTTTCTTTTCGTCCTGGGGCCCAGAACTGAAAGGCTAATGCCCTCTCTCATTCCAAGGAGGAAGAACATGAGACTACATCTGCTGAGAAGCATCTTGTCATTGATCTAGTAGCTTTCTCTGCAGTTGGAGGAGAATCCTCAACACATGTTGTGAAAACTCTTGTCAAACCTGCATTATGCAAGAAACTGCTACATTGGGCTCATGCAGGCACACAAAATACCTTCAAGTTCATTTCCAGGTCTTACTGGTGGCCCTTTCTTAGAAATGAAGACTTTATTGCCTCTTGTAACAAGTGTGCCCAGCATAAAGTGCCTCGACAGTCACCAGCTGGGCAGTTACTTCCTCTCCCTGTTCCACATCAACTGTGGTCACATCTGTCGATGATATTCATTACCAACCTCACGGTTTCAAACAAGTTCAACACCATCTGGGTGGTAGTTGACCAGTTCACCAAGATGGCTCACTTCATAGACCTCACTGGTCTTCTGTAACCTTCCAAGTTGGCTCAATTATTCATACAAAAAATCTTCAGACTCCATGGATTATTTCTGGAAATCATCTCTGACTGTGGAGTGCAATTTGACATCAAGTTTTGGCATTCCTTGTTTTCTTCACTTCACGTCAAGCTCAATTTATTCACTGCCAACCACCCCCAATCTAATGGCTAGACGGAGAGAGTAAACCAAGATCTGGAGTCTTTTCTTTGTTTATATACAGTACATATCCTCATCTGAAGACAACTGGACTGAACTGCTTCATTGGGTGGAATTTTGTCACAACAATCAGTACCATTTTTAATCTGGTTCCAACCCCTTTTATGCCACTTATGGCCTCCACCCTCGAGTTCCCGAATTGCAGCCACTACTTGCCTAACAGGTTCCAGCTGCTGACCACACCTTGCAGCACTTCTCCAAGATTTGGAAAGAGATCCACTCCTCTCTTGTGAAGGCTTCTGAGCGGTAAAAGAAGTTTACTGACAAGAAGATGACAGCAGTTCCCAGTCTAAAGGAAGGTGATCGAGTTTGGCTCTTTACACAAAATCTGTGATTAAGAGTGCCATCCATGAAATTTGCGCCCTGCTACATTGGGCGATTCACCATAAAGTGTGTAATCAAACCAGTGTCATTCAAACTCAAGCTACCTCCCTTTCTGAGTATACCAAATTTCTTCCATAATTCTTTATTGAAACCACTCATACTTGACCGGTTTCATTCTGCACTTCCAAAGGCACCCAAAGTCCAGACTCATCGTGGAGTTGAGCACGAAGTGGCAATGAATCTGGACACTCGAATCCGGTATGGAAGTCTCCAATACTTAATCAACTGGAAGGGCTACGGCCCAGAAGAATGTTCCTTGACTTTTGCTTCTGACGTCCATGCTCCTCAGTTGATCCAAGCATTCCATGCCAAGTTTCCATGAAAGCCTAAGAGGTGTCATGCTCTGGGCCATTAAAACCACTTTCTTACCATTCTGGTGCCTATGAGAGGATAGCACAGAGGTTCGCTCACGCTGCACATCACTCCTGACTGGTACTGAGGTCTGTCCGTGCTGCTTCTGCCTCGTCTGCTCAGTGTCCTGTTTCTGAGCATAGAGATGGCTCTCCACAGCCTCTTGCTCACAGCATATCTTTTCAGCATGAAGACACACAGGCTGCATGCCAGAGTTCCCTCCTAAACAAGAGTATGGGCGCAGTCATGTTGGACTCTGTCACCTGATGTTCTTCCTCCACTCAGAGCGCTGTTCCCAGACCAGCTGATTACAGCATACAGGACCTCATTCAGAGTCGGTCGTTGTGGCCGCATGGTCGTACGCATACAATGTTTTTCCTTTTGCGCCTGCGCACGGCTAGCAGTGTGTATGTGCGTACAAGCTCTACCGATCAAAAATACTGTCGGTCGTAGGGCTTCCGACATGGAAGTGGATTGCTAAAGTTCATTGACAGGAAAGACCGTTTGTGGGAGTATACGGGGGTGGTGGTCTGGAAACTGAGGTATTCTTCAGCGTTTCCAGGTGTTTTAGGGGAGTGCATAAATTACCTGCTTCGTATGACCAAGAATTGCGGATGCAGCAAACGTCACTCTACGAACATGCTGATCGTCCAGGCTAAGGTAGGCAAGAAGCATCCGTAAGCCACAACAGTACAATCGTTAATCTGATGTTACCTGCGATGTTTCGATTTGGAACCACAAAAACCAAGCAGCTAAGATTGCTGCATTGTAACTATTAACACTGCTAATTACCTTGTAACTCATTTCACTTGCGTGTCCATTAGGGAATTCGTAACACAAATGTTTCTTTGTGCTTTTTAAACAGTTTTTGGATAAAAGTCTTTAAAACATCTAGCATTGTGTTTTGCGTAGCAGCCTTTTCAGATACCACACTTTTTAAACCTTGTATACATTGATATAGTTAAAGATAGACATTTTTGTTATCATTTTTTTTTTATTATTTTGAAATTTGCCTTTCATCACAATGTAAATAATAATTGTTCTGGCAACATTTGCATATAATTATTATTATTTTTTTTAATTAAAAAAAAATATATTTTTAGAACAAAAAAAAAAAGAGCTTGAGACATTGGTGACAAGATGGGATTAGATGGGGTTTCTTGGCCTTGGCCTGCTTGGGCCCGCCTCCTCCTCTACTGGTGGACTTTGATTCCCAGCACCTACAGCAATTTTTAAAGTAGTAAAAATTTGCACTTACCTGGCTCAGTTGGCCTCTGCTCACCATGCTCCTTCCTTGACATTCTTGTAACATGTGAGAGAGCATGAAGAATACTGCTTGTGCAGACTTTTTTATAGATGTGATCGCATCCCTGGATTGGTTACCCGTGCATCTTTATTTCCCTAACTACTAATGCACACCTTTCCTGCATTCCGTAATTACTGCGTGGGTTGTGCTAGATGTGATCGCATCCCTGGATTGGTTACCCGTGCATCCTTATTTCCCTAACTACAAATGCACACCTTTCCTGCATGTTTCAATAATTGGGGTTTGGTTTCTTTATTTAAGGCAAAGCCAAATGTTCCCTTACTTGTGGGTTATAGTTGGAGTGTTTGGTGGTGCAGGAGGTGTTTGATAGTACTTAAATTGTTTGAAGTTGTTTGAGAGGTGCTTGTGTGAGTTGTTTGAGAGGTGCTTGTGTGAGGTGCTTGTGTGTGTTGTTTGAGAGGTGCTTGTGTGAGTTGTTTGAGAGGTGCTTGTGTGAGTTGTTTGAGAGGTGCTTGTGTGTGTTGTTTGTGAGGTGCTTGTGTGTGTTTTTTGAGAGGTGCTTGTGTGTGTTGTTTGAGAGGTGCTTGTGTGTGTTGTTTGAGAGGTGCTTGTGTGTGTTGTTTGAGAGGTGCTTGTGTGAGTTGTTTGAGAGGTGCTTGTGTGGTTTTTTTTTTTAAATATTTTTTATTTTATTTTTTTAGTTCTTTTTTTGGGGGTTGTTTTGTTTTGTGTTACTTTCTTTTTGGTGGTTGTTTTTTGTGTTACTTTATTTTTGGTTGGGTTTTTTTAGTTTAATTTTTTGTTGTTTTTTTTGTGTTCCTTTATTTTTAGTGGTTGTTTTTTGCGTTACTTTCTTTTTGGTGGTTGTTTTTTGTGTTACTTTATTTTGGGTAGGGTTTTTCTTTGGTTACTTTCTTTTGGGTCATGGATTTTTGTTTTTTCATTTGTTTTGATGGTGGTGGTTTTAGTGTTCCTTTATTTATTTATTTTTTTGAGTGTTTTTTTTTGGTGGTGGTTTTTGTTTGTCAAATTTGATTGGTTCGGACTTTTAACAAACCCCGTTAATTTTCGTGCTTGAGCCGGTTACTTTTTCGGTTTGGGTGGCCAGGCTTATGTCTTCTTCAAAAATCCAATGTTATTCAAATAATCAAGTAAGTTTGCCAGCCTACTGCATTTTTTTTTGTTTTTTGGATCAACAATCCTAAAAAACTTAAATTTTTTGTTACTAATTTAAAAAAAAAAAATTATTAAAGGTGTTAACACTCCATTTTGGACTTGAATCAAGTAAGTGTCTATTTATTCAAACCTACACTTATTTTTTTTTTTTTTTAATTTTACTTTTAATATTGTTTATTGATCTATTTTTAAAATGTAAATTTGTACATTTAACAACAATTCATATTGGCGAATTTAAAAAATAAGCATGGTTTTAACAATAATAGTAGTAATATTGGTTTGACCTCAAAAAATCTAATTAATTTTTTTATTCCCTCTAATTTTAAAAACGTACAACAAATACACATGTATTGATTTCCGAAGATGGCACTGCCCGACCCTGTAAGAATATGCACCATTATTATAAAGCTATGTTTTTTTGCACAAATAATCAAAAAACACTCTGTAGAACCAATTTAAAATATAAATTGAACTTTACAGAGCGATGTTGGACAGCTAATAGTGGCCATGTTGACCCCCACCAACTTTCCTCAGACTCCTCCTGGGCGTAGGCATAGGAGACGTGCAAGGGCCAAGATATATAGAACACGTGTCACCCTTTTTGGAATGCCTGATGATGTGGTTGTAACCACTTATTGCCTGCCTCCAAATATCCTAGACACTCTTTCAATAATAAAGAATGATCCAGAAAGTCAGATTAACATTCCTACAGCAATCTCACCACTTACACAGTTGTTGGCGGTGTTACATTTCTGCGCCTCAGGGTCCTTCCAAACCACTGTGGGGCTGGTGGGTGGCCTCTCCCAGCCCTTATTTTCACGGATCCTGAGGCGTGTGCTAGATGCATATTTCAATCATCTAGCACATTTTATTAGTATGCCTTTGGATACGGAAGCCCTTGATGTGGTAAAGCAGACTTTTTTTGAAATTGCAGGCTTTCCACACGTCATAGCACTTCAGCCCCCTGCATGCAGGGAACAAATATATAGGAACCGAAAACATTACCATTCCCTAAATGTAATGGTGCTGTGTGATGCCTCCCTCCAGATCCTCTCCCTGAATGCAAAATTCCCAGGCTGCAGCCATGATGTGTACGTGATCCAGCATTCAGGGATTTGGCCAAAATGAAGCACACTGCAAGCTGGTGATGCGTGGATTCTTGGTAAGTAAAAATCCAGTATGTATTTCTAGTAATAGTGTAAATAGGTTCTCATGGTAAATGTATGTATCTTTTGGTGTCCCATTTCTATCATTTGACAGTGGATATCCTTGCACACCCTGGCTGCTGAGTCCTTATTTGACTCCCACACCAGGGCCCCAAATTCACTATAATGCCGCGTTTACTGCCACCAGGCTGGTGGTGGAGTGCTGTATCGGCCTTTTAAAGGGCTGGTTCCAGTGTCTCCATCACTCTGGTGGTGCACTCATGTACTCGCCGGATATGGTTTCTCGCATTGTGGTCCTGTGTGGGATTTTACACAACATTGCAATAAGGAGTCGAGTACCCATGCAGCCAGAGGAGGCTTTGCCAGAGGATGGCCCCCCGGAGTAAGGTGTTGTGATGCTGTCGGGGGGGCCAGACGCGATGATGTTGTTTCACATTTTTTTAGGTAGGCATATTTACATTTTTATTTAAAAAAAACACTTTTTGCAAATGTATTTTAATGTGTACCTTTTTCTTTCGTTTTCTTTTCCTACCAACCAAATCTCAACACTTTCCCAAACCTGCCAAAAAAATGGAACCTATTGGCAATATCCTGTATGTTTTTGGACAACTAACACATTTTGCATGGATATGCCCAAACATGTTTAGTTGATTTGCCTTTTGTTTTAGTAATTTGTATGTTTCCCATTCAAAAATCTGTTTGTTTTTTACTATAGTTATTTATGTTTGACTAAGCCAGATGTTTTATTTGCCCAAACCATGAGGACATTTGTTATGTGTGAATTTGTTATGAAATTATTTTTACCTGTAAAAGCCTGTTGGCAACATGTTTGTTATTTAATAAATGTTTTCAATTAAAAACAAATGTTGTTTTTTGTTTGTTTTCAAAAAATGAAAGCCATTTTGAGGTGGATTATGTATGCCAACCCATAATTAAAAAATATACAACATTACTGCAAATGTTCTTATGGTTTACTAATACATTTTTGAAGTTCTTACACTATGGAAAGGCACCCACATTTGTTCTAAAAAAAATTTACATGCATAATTACACCCTTTAATTTGTGACAAAAAAGAGGACAAATGTTTGAAATACAAAAACTTTTTTAATTTTTTTTATTGTCTGAAAAATGAAAAAATCTGAAAACAAAAAAACTAAACTTCCTCCAAACACCCCACTAATCTTTGTAGGCAGCAGTAGGCCTGCATTAAGTAGCCCGAGGTCTCTTTCAGCTCCTCCCGAATTTCCCTCAGGATGTGGGTTAGATCTGTGGAAAATATAAAAATTTTGAGGATTAAATACTTCATTAAATTTACAAACATTTGAACATTACACATTATTCAATGTACCAAAAAGTGTTTAAACACAATGATGTTACGGTGTGTTTGAAAGTATCAGCCACACAACATTATTAATAGGTTTGTACTTTTATGTTGTTAAACTAATTGGAAACCCTAACTATGTGGCATAAGCCAAAAACCACTATGATGATGTTACAAATAATGGGAGGTGTATTCTTAAGTCATGATGGCCATATCCTTAAAACACAATGCACGTATTCACTTCTAGAATGTTGTTGATAAACCAAAAATACAATGTGTTTGTTTCCTATGGAAAACAACACTTTGCCTAAGTACATTAGTACATTTTAAACACAGTGTACACAACATCAACAAGGGTAGTCTGGTTCCTAGCACCTTGCCAAGTTTGGTGACATGTTTTTTTACATTGTAAAATACTAATCCTAATGTAATCATTATTTCCTAAAAATACACAACATTTTTAATAAACCACTAAACCTATATTTTTGTGGTCCACAATAAAAAAAAAGGCACAGACATTAATCCTAAGGTCGTAATTCTGAAAAACAGCATTACTGCGCAATGATTTGGAACCCCATACAGCAAATTTTGAAAACAACAAAATAAGCTCAGAAATTGGTACAAATACATGGATAACAACAACACCTAAAAAAAAAAATTTCAATAAAACATACCCTCAGCGTGGTCGGACACAGCAACAGATGTTGGCGGAGATCCTTCGAGTGAGGGAGAATATTCGGGAGTGGGGGGAATGGTTGAAGGGGAAATGGAGCAGGAAAGATCCAAGGGAGGGGAGATTTGAGACATTTGGGATGAGTGGGCAGGGGAGGGGGGAATACTTGGGGAGGATTGGAAGAGGGAGAGAGGCTTACTGGGGGAGTATGGTGGTGGGGCGGGAGGGCTTGGTTGAGGAGATGCAGGTGAGGGTTTCCACCAGCATGTCTTTGCCTTCTGCATGCCCTTCTCTGTCTCCGCTGTGCTTCTAAAATGTAAACATAAAATCCCCCCAAAAAAATATTTTAGAATTTCGTCTACACAATACAAGTACACTTTACACATTCTGGACAATAGGGACAACATACAGGAGGGATTTTTAACATTGATTTAAATAATTGGCAAAGGAACATACATTTTTAACAGTCCACTAATTATTACTTTTAAACAAACGCATACTTACGTCTGCGTATTTGCGCCCACAAATTAATGAGGAGCACAGGTGACCGGCGTCGCAGGTCCGACCATCGCCTCTCTAACTGGGCAATATTGCGCCTATACCTCGTTGATCAGAGGGCTCGCCTCACCTCCGCATAGGCCGCCCGCTTTATGCGGTTCGAAATGGGCGGCACAGCGTTGGTAATCCGCCTGTCCAGGATGTTTACCAGGACAAGCAACTCTCTCCTGATAAAGGCTGCGGCTCTCATGATGGCAATGGCCGATTTTACCCAAAACATGAAATATACATGGGGTACAAAAAATATGATTGGCTAAAATATTTACACTTTCCTCAAAAAACCACTATTGGACAATCCTTTAATCATGTGTCCCGAAAAATAAGGTCACAATTGATTGGCTACAACACGCAGTGTGCAATTGCAAACATAAGAATGCAAATGATCCTAACGCAAAATGCACATGCATTTATAAAGTTAGCACAATTATCAAACGTACATTCACAGTTAATAAACCTTACTTTGTTTTTCAAATTGTGTGAAAAAAAAAAAGGAGAAAACAACCACGAAATGAACAACAAAGTTTATTGACACATGAAAAAAAACTCGTTTTAAAGAACAGCAAGAGTTAAACACTTAATTAGATAATTGACAACAAGCTAATAACAAGCTGATTGATAGTCCATGTAAATATGACATGTCACCATCAAAACAGCACATACGGCCGCAAACATCATAACATAATTAGCATACAGCGACTGACAGCGCCTGACTATGATTGACTCGTTCGTTCGTTCAGATCAGTCGGTAGCTAGAGGAGGTGCAGTGCTAACGAATGGGCGTCACTTTGTTTACGATCGCCCTGCCGTACGATCGGATTTTGCGGTTGTTGGTCGTACGACTGTGCGGCCGCAACGACCGACTCTGAATGAGGTCCACAATCCCTGGGGATCGTCCCCTATAAATTCCATTTCCAGACTATCCTCTGTTGCCAGTACAACATCGCTTCTTGCTGAACCTCTAGGTACTCTGTATCTGAATGGTCCCAGTCTGTTATATCCAGTCTTTATATCTGGTAAATAAGTCTCCTATACCATCTTGCACACCAGTCTGGTTTTTACTACTGAGACTTGTTCTTACAGCCACCATCGTTTACAGCCAATACCTCCATCCATCGGTCTCATCCTTTCCAATCTTCAATTCATCAACATTGGTCCCAACTGATCAAGTTCATCATTTCATCAACATCGGTCCGAACTAATCAAGTTCATCAATTCATCAACATCGGACTCATATCAATGAAATTCCTCAATTCATCAACATCGGTCCCAACCGTTCAAGTTCATTAATTCTTCAACATCGGACCCTTATCAATTAAGTTCTTCAATTCATCAACATCGTCCCAACCGATCAAGTTCATCAATTCATTAATATCGGACTCATATCAATTAAGTTATTAAATTCTTCAACATCGGTCTCAAACCGATCAAGTTCATGAAGCGCTCAAAACAGCATCATCGGTCCAAGTGCAATTCTGCTTATTCATACAGTATTAGCCTCTCCAGTTCTCATTCCAACCTGCTATTTAATAAAGACATTCTATTTTTGTTCTCGTCTTCAGGCCCATCATCCTCTGCAGCTCCTCTACCTCCTCACAGCAATACATGAGGAAGTCCTGGCTCAAGCCACCCAGGCTTACTCAAACCTCTCAAATCTCCTCTTCAGTCTCCCATGCCTGTTCCAGCCTAAACTAACCCTCAGGCATGACAACACCCTAGTATCAGCAGATGCCACTCTTTGGGTCATATGTTTGTATATTTTGTTATGCTAGATGATAATAGCACATAACACATTTATATATTTTTAAATTGAGAGCTAACTCACCTGGAGGTACCCCAAATGGCACTACGAGGACCAGCATGCCCTCCAACCACTGATCCCATACATGCCACTCAGAACAGTGATACACAAAAATGGCAAGTTGCTCAAATAAATGTATTGGTTCACTACAGGTGTTTGCAAGGAAGGAGCTAATAAAAAAAAAACAGAATTTCCCGAGCACAGTATAATGGACCAGTAAATGGGATTTACATACTATATGATAGTAGCAATGCAGAGATCTCAGTTTAAATATATTTACCAACATATGGCTAAGCCACCAGCCACTTCAAGACATATATGCATGGTATCAGTAAAATATACAATAATTGCATAGGTTTTCATGTAGATATATTATTAATAAACACATATGAATATTATATCATTATAAGGAAATAAAAACAGACAAGGCCTGTATTGTTAGAATGATCATCACTTCCTTATTTTTCAGCACCTTAAGACTATTTTGGCTTTGCTTGTATTTTCTCACAGGAGCTCTAGCTCTGCTTGACCTCTTGACCATTGTGTTGTGTTTTGACATATGAGTCTAGCGCGACATTGAGTGTTGAAAATCTTGGTTCTTCTTTCTTGAAGTTAGTCCTCTGAGATAAACATTGCCTTTGTTTCCAATTAGCATTTACCTGTAACACCAGTAAATAAAAAGACTCTACTAGATGACAAAGCAATCATCAGTCAGAGGATCTGGGACCTAGTTTCTGCATTCTATGGAGCCAAAAATGACGTAGCTCCAGTATGAGATACAAGGGGTCTAATTGTGAGCAGTCAGGCTTCATTGTTATGCGATGACAGATAAAAATAGAATAGTAAAATAAGGTTACTTAGGAAGATTATCTGAAAATTATAACTTCATATGTGAATTTAAATATTGCTTAAACTTGTATTCATTAATAAAGATGTACATTTTGTTATTCTTGTAACAGCATTTAAATGGGATCTAAATCCAAATTTGTGAGTTTTTTTCTGCTCCGTTTTTATTATGTGGAAATGTTTTACTATTGACATGCACTGATGTAATTATATTATTATCACCTTTGCACCTCTCTTATGAATGCAGTTTGTTTGGTGTGCCTTATGAACCCTGACACTGAAAATCAAATCTATGTGTAAATAAAAATATTTGGAAAATAAAAGCATTTGGTGTCTGATCATCTTTACAAGAAGTTAAAAGGAATGGTTAGACAGATTGTGCATTAACCACTTCCCTGGTGTGGTTGCACTGTTTGTGACCATGCCAGGCTGTGCATTAACTGACATGGACGCAAACGGTGTGACCTGTCAGTAATGCACGGGTGACTGCTGGAAGATAATTTCCCAGCAGCCGCCAACTGCAGAGGGACCCCTTGCCCCTACTACCCTGCACCCTGTCCCAGTGTCTGCAATGCTGCTTACCACTGCTGTTCGGTCAGCATGGCAGGACCCTCCACCCGGCAGCTGCAGAGAGGAGCAGCCGCTGGGAAATGTACATTACCACCCTGCATTCCCCTAATGTGTACCTGGCAGATGCTTAGAGGAGCAGCTGCTGGGGAAATCAATGTCGTGGTAGTTGCGATGTTCCAAATGTCGATAGTCCGATATATCAATGACCGATATAGTAAAAATTTATGTTAATGTTAAGTGTTTGTTTTTTTTAACATTATTTTCTTTTATAAAATTGTGTTGGTTAAATATTAAATAAATATTCTTGACCTAATTCAATCATTAAAATAAAAAACTTCAATTTCGGAGCAGTGTTTGAGAATGTTTTTTCTGCAAGTTAAATGGTTAAATACCATAGACACTGTATGCCAAAGACAATGACATGAGGTGGTTAACCAGTGCTTGCACTTGTGGTCAGGGCTGGCAATGAAGCCACTGAATTCCATTCCCATACCCGTTTATAGTATTTTACTAGCTTTGCAAAAACTCTAGCAAAAGCATGTGTTTTATGCCAATGGTTATGTTGGACCTTATGGCATTTACTGCATTCCACTTATACATGTAACATTTTCTGGAAACTGAAAGAAATGTAGAAAACTGTAATAACATTTGCAGACATGAATGGTAGAGTTAAAATTAATGTACATGCATACAAGTTATACCATAAGGACACAATAGTCAACAATGGCATTGCCATATACAGCTTTTGTAATGATACCGGTAAAAAGGTGCCATGTTATCTTGTCACCCATGCACCCAGACTGACTGACAAACTGCAAATGCTAATGACTGTCTTTGATTTGAAAATATAATAATATATAACACAAGTGAGAGAAGAGTGCCAGTGGGTATCAGCAGAGCCGGATTTAGACCTCATGGGGGCCTAGGCAACATACTAGTTTGGGGCCCCCTTATCCATAGCACTATGGGCCATATCAAATTAGCCTCGAACACTGTTCGGGCGCTAATTGATCCCCGCGATCCGCGATAAACGGGGATTTGATTATCCCCGATTTTCGACAATATTTTTTTTCTCCCTATCCTATTATTTTGGGCGAAATAATAGGATAGTTCGCCATTAACACATAGGAGCCACGATAAGCTCGCGGACCTATGTATCCTCGCCCTTTTTCGGGCGCAAAAATGTCACTTATCGTGGATTAATTTTCGGGACACATCAGGTCCCGAAAAAAACCCCCGATAGGTGCCGTTGTCAGGCCGACTTCGGGGCTAATTGGATAGCCCCGAGCGAGCTAATAATCCACGGTAATTTACCACTACTAATTGGATATGGTCCTATATGTGAGTTCCTGATTCATGCCCTTACATCGTATTTTTGTTTTTCCTCCTTATATTCAACTTTTTAAAGCTTTAAACATTACGGACATCAAAACATTAAAATGGAAAATGAAAACACAGGGCCTGATTCAGAGCCGAACGCTCTTGAAGAGCGCTCGCTCTGAATCAGGGCGTTCTTTTCTTTTTTCGTTGTGGCCTCCTGGCCGCTCGCTAAGCTGTGGGTGACCACCCACAGCTTTTGCGAGCGGCCAGGTGATGGTCGCGACCATCGCGACCTGCGAAATGACCCTTGTGGTAGGATCTCGTCCGTCGCAAGCCCTAGAGAGCTTCCTGCTCAGTGGTGCCTCCCACAAACAGCAGGCATTCAGTTTGTGTAGCCAGCCCCCCTGCCCGCCTTCAAAACGGGGCGAGCTGTCATTCAAAATCGACAGCCGCCCCCTTTTGGCGCGAGACCCTTAGCGACTGAGCACCTGTCACTGGCCGGGTCTCACGCATGCGCATGCCGGAGCCGACAGTTCAAAAATAATGTGCAAATACAACACGGGCCCCTTGTGTCCTGCCGGGCCCTAGGCGAGCGCCTAGAATGGATAGCGGGAAATCCGGCCCTGCGGTATCAGTCCTCATATCCGAAATTGGCTTAATTATTTCCTCTCATAAATCCTGATGAAGAAAAGAAATGCACCAGTATATACAGTATATGATTGATATATATACAAATATACATATAGTAGCTACATGATTTAAAAAATACCTCGTCGAATTTTTTTTGCTATTTGCTCTATCACAAGGCCAAATATATGGCAAATATATAGATTTACTAATTTGTTTTCTGCAGAGAAAGGGCTTTTACTGGCAAAATAGATTATATTGATGGTCTTTGGCACTAACAATCCCATAAAAATGAATAGGAGCATTGTCCAACATGACAAAAATGGGGTCATCTGCTTTGTGTGGTCGTGAAGTCATCCCAGTTTGTCTGGGTGCGTGGTCATCATTTGACCACAAGATCAGGTCACAGTGAAATTGGAATTAATTGGCTAATTTGGGAGCACCCTAAGATTTTGAAACCATGTCATGTGGCATTATGATCACAATATGAATATGAATTATTAAAAATGATTTAATTAATTATATGATAGGTAAAGAATTTGTAGCTTTGTTTTTTTAAGTGTACATTGTATCCACCTTCACTAATCTTTACAAGTTACGTGTTGTCTGTTGAGAAACAGCAGACAACAGGATAAGCAACCAAATCAGACACTGTGGACACCTGACTGATTATAATTTATAGCTCTATGCAAAAAATGGTATTGGTCATAGGGTCGCTCCAATTAATCTGCGGAGCAACCCAATAGGCGGGAAGCAATCGGGAAGCCGACTGCCTAAATAACGGCAGCCGGCTTCCCGACTGTCATATCCCGGCAAGGGTGAAATGCCGGGCGTCTAGATGTAGACGCCCGCATTTCCCCGATGCCGGGAGACCGGCGCCCGGCATCCCGATCGTAGTGATGCCAGGCGCCGCGAGCGGACAGCCGCGGGGGGGAGGGTTAGGTTTAGGGCTCCCGGGGGGGACTTAGGGTTAGGCACCCCCCCTGAAGGGTTAGGGTTAGGCTTGGGGGAGGGATGGTTAGGGTTAGGCACCCTCGGGGGGGACTTAGGGTTAGGCACCCCCTCGGGGGACTTAGGTTTAGGCAGCGGGGAAGGGGGTGGTTAGGGTTAGGCACTTAGAGGGGGGATTAGGGTTAGGCACTTGGGGGGGAAGTTAGGGTTAGGCACCCCTAAGGAGGGTTAGGGGGGTTATTTTAGGTTAGTAGATACTTACCAATCCACGATCGGGATTTCCAGCGCTGACGGGCTTCCGCTGCTTCTAACTCTGCTCTTGTCGAGCTGCCGCAGACAAGAAGCGGCCGGCGGTATTTCATACCCATTCCCAATAGGCAACTTAAGTGATGGAGGATCTCTAAAGTAACTGTAAGTTTTTCATTTTTAACACTTGTTCTAATGCATTTCCAGTTAGCTTACTATGTGTTGCAAAGAATGCTATGACAAATACAGTATGCACTGAGAGAAGAATGGAGGAGTGACTTAAGTTGCTCCTTAGTTTTCCCTATAATTCTTATAAGAATTAGTATGATTTACCGCCAGACCTAAGTTCGGCGGTTCAAATCCTGACGCCGGAAGACCAGAAGTGAAGATCCCGACAGGGTAAGTAAATTAACTAACCCTAACCCTCTCCAACCTCCTAACCCTCCTCTAGGGGTGCCTAACCCTAACTTCCCCCCTGTAAGTGCCTAAACCTAACCCCCCTCCCCGCAGCCTAAACCTAAACCACCTCGGGGGGTGCCTAACCCTAGCCTCCCCCCCGGGGATGCCTAACCCTAACTCCCCATTCCCCTAGCCTAGCCCTAACCCTCCCGGGGGTGCCAGACCCTAAGTCCCCCCCCAGGAGCCCCTAACCTAACCCCCCAGCAGCTGTCCGCGCCCGCCGCATGGCTTACCTTTGTTCGGTATGCTGGGTGTCGGGCTCCCGGCATAGGGATAATGATAGGCATCGGGATTTTGATGCCTATCATTAGACCACTGCCGGGATTTGACAGTCGGCGGTCAGCATTTCGACCGTCGGCTTCCTGACTGCATACCTTCTTATAGCTTTATAAAAACAAAATGTACTAGAAATTGGCAGAGATATGCTCTAAAAACATTTACAACAGCATACAGTATGTCCATCTACATATCATACTGTAGAAGAATAACTTCAGAATTACACAGCACATAAACCTACAAAAAATTTAAAGGTCTAGCATGGTTTACAATAATTCTCATTCAACCCCCTTCCTCGTAAATTTGGAAAAATATTGTGGCATTTAGTTAACCACCTACAACTGGGCATAGGAACATACGTATAATAATTATTCAGATAAAATCACATTTTTATTTTGTCTGCAAATTTTATCTGACTTCCATTAGAAGCTTTAACATAAATGTAATAATCTTCCCATAACAGGTTTTATTGCTAATCAGTCTGACAGCGTGAATATTTTGTCAGCTGTGGCAGTAAATGTGAGTTATTTTCTAAGTACTATGCCCTTTTGCACCTTCGTTCCTAAATGATGGCACTTATTTCTGTTTCATTTTCTCAGCGAAAAAATATGAGGCTTTTATTATTTATTTATAAAAGCGTCAACATCTTTAGCAGCGCTGTACAGAGAATGTATACATATAAGTAGGGAAGCCAATATAACAAATTCATGATTTTACATTTACACAAACATAGGAATGAGAACCCAGTCCAGACAGCTGACTTGGGGATAGGTATCTTAAGAAAGCATTAAATATTTTCTATATGACAGCAAATGTAAAGTAACATTTTACCACAAATCTTAAGTTTTAAATAGTACGAGTATCAAGTATAGTTGTTAATGATCTTATTTTATATTTTTACATACCCATATTTATTTATTTATTTATTTTATTACAGTGCACACATATTCCGAAGCACTTTACAGAGAATATCTGGCATTCACATCCCAGTGGATCTTACAATCTATGGGACTGATTCAGAACTGGACGCAAAGGCGATTACGCATGCAGATCGAGCGATTGTTTGCCAGCGCACATGCATATAAGATGCACTGCGCACTTGCAGGAATCACATTGCAACTACGGATGAACAGAGGAATCCACCGCACAGTGAGTGACAGGTTGTCAGTGTTTGGGGGGTGGTGATAAGGGTGGTCTGAAAAACCCAGGCGTGTCTGTCCGTTTTGAACACCATTTCCTGGACGTGCATACATTAGCCACTGCGATTGCATACTCAGCTCTACGTATTAGAAGAGCTCCCAAAGCTGTGGCAGGTCAGACCAGCCTCAAGGGCAAGATGGCTGCTCCATGTCCATCATTATTATGTATATTTACACAGGTAAGCGACGTCGTACGCATATGAGAAGACAGTAGTGGGCATCCTATGCTTAGGTAAGCTTTGTAACCATTAGCATATTTTCTCAGCAGCGATGCATACGAAATTGCAGCTGCGATCACATTAGCGTGCATCTCTGAATCAGGCCCTATATTCCCTACACACACATACACACCAGGGTTATTTTTTGTTGGGAGCTAAATAAACTACAAGTATATTTTTGGAGTGTGGGGGGAAACCTGGAGGAAACACACGCACTCATAGGGGTAAATTTACTAAGAAACGAGTTTGGGTGAGTTTGGGTAAGTTTGCAATCTCACGTGAGTTTAGGCATTTTTTTCATTACTACAGACAAACTCGAGTGAGTTTGGAAGTGAGTTCTCTGTTTTCACTGTTAAAACTCATGTGAGTTTACAAACTCGAAAAAACTCACCATCGGCCAAATTAGGAAGTACTTTACATGAAAAAATGCAACTCGCAAATTTACTAAGAATCGAGTTTCCAATCTCGTGTGAGATTGTAGCAAACTCACGGTGAAATTAAAGTTTTAAACACTCACCTCCTCAGCTGTGAGTTTGACAGAAATATACACAGATCAGTGTGATTTGTGTATGTTTCTGCCTGTATACCTAATATAAAGTGTTTTTATTTAAAAAAGATTGACATATGGTCCCCCCCAAAAGCCTAACTAGCCCCAGACTTGCCAGCCAGTCCTGGTTCCTAAAATTATTGGGAACAAAATGAGTAGGGTTCCACTGTAATTTAGGTACCAGCACCAGGCTGCAGGACCAGTCCTGGTTTTTCCTATAATTAAAACCAGCATCGGGGCAAAAATGGCTGGGCTGTAATGCCACAGCCTGGAGACCCTATTACCGGAGCTCTGTGGCCAAAGCATTATCAGCCCAAGCTGCTCAGGCAAGCAGGGGATCTCAGGGCAAGTGGGGACCCCCCCAAAACCCCAGGCTAGGTCTGAAGCCCGGGGCTCTTCTCTGCACCCCTGGGCTGTGGGTACGGGGGTTATAAAGTGATAAATATAAGTAAACTATTGTATTTTACAGTTGGACTACAGGTGCCAGCATGCCTGTCCTTTGGCATTTGTGAAACTACAAGTGCCAGCAGGTGGCCGGCACCCGTACCCCCACTGTAAAATAAATAGTTAAATAAAGACACCACACACACACCTTGCCTAGTAAAAATTTACTCCATACACCTTCCCACTCACACATACTTACCTGCTTCCAGATGTTTATGTCCTCTTCTACAATGTAGAATACATACCTCCATCCTGGCGCTGGTCTCCACAGCATCCAGGGTCTTGTTAAAACAATAAAATTACTTACCCGAAACATGGCGGACATGGGGTGCGAGCCAATCAGCTGCCACTTTACATGTAGCTGCCACTCATTGGCTGGTTCCACGTGGGTCCCAGCCAACGAGTGGCCGCTTTACATGTAAAGCGGCCGCTGATTGGCTCGCGCCCCATGACAAATTACACCTGACTTCAGTCATCTGTCATTTCTGTCATTTCATGACACGTAAGTATATGCAACAGCAAATACTTACACATGTCCTCCCTGGTTTGGATAAGTCGTTTTATTGTTTTAACAAGACCCTGGATGCTGCGGAGACCAGCACCAGGATCTAGATATGTATAGACTCTTTTTATCAGCTCCTGCCGTAGATTCTACATTGGAGAAGGTGACAGAAACATCTGGAATTAGGGAAGTATGTGTGAGTGGGTAAGTGTATGGAATAAAGTTTTACTACGCAAGGTGGGTGTGTGGTGTCTTTATTTAACTATTTATTTTACAGTGGGCGTACGGGTGCCGGCTGCCTACTGGCACTTGTAGTTCCACAAGTGCCAAAGGGCAGGCGTGCTGGCACCTGTAGTCCCATTGTAAAATACAATAGTTTACTTATATTTATCACTTTATTACCCCCGTACCCACAGCCCAGGGGTGTGGCAAACAGCCCAGAGCTTTAGACCAGGTCTGCGGTTTCGGGGGGGGACCCCAATCTTGGGGGAGTCCCCATTTCCCCTGAGATCCCCGGCTTGGCCTGAGTAGCTTGGGCTGATAATGCTTTCGCCACGGAGCACAGGTAATAGGGTCTCCGGGCTGTGGCATTACAGCCCGGCCATTTTGGGTCTGGTGCTGGTTTTAATTATAGGGGGACCCCTACGCAATTTTTTCCCCCTATAATCAAAACCAGGACTGGCTCTGCAGCCTGGTGCTAGTTCCTAAATTACGGTGAAACCCTACTCATTTTGTTCCCCATAATTTTAGGTACCAGGACTGGCTGACAAGTCCAGGTCTGGTTAGGCTTTTGGGGGGGCGGACCCTATGTCATTTTTTTATATATTTTAACCCATTTTTTACAGGTACAACACATAAGCAGATTACACATATCCCACTGATTTGTGCACACATATCCCACTGATATGTGCAGGCTGCTTGTACGGGTAAGTTTGCCAGAGAGGAAAAACTGCAATCTTGGGGAGTAATCTCATCTAAACTCGCAAATAGGGAGAGAAATCTGGATCTGCTTCACCATCGGAAAACTCACTTTCAGCTAAACTCACTTCTTAGTAAATTTGCTAGTTGGTAAAGTGTAAACTCACCCGAGTTACGGTGAAGCAAAGTGAGTTTAAAAAAAAAAAACTCGACCAAACTCAATTCTTATTAAATTTACCCCGTGGAGAGAATATACAAACTGCACATGGTTAGTTGGGAATCAAACTTATGATCTCAGTGCTGTGAGGAAGGAATGCTAACAATTACACCAACCGTGCTGCTCGATACTTGGTATATCTCCTGAAACTGATGTACTGAAAACAAAATACCAACTTTCTATTTGTAAATATGAAAAATATGATAATTGGTGTACAGAATTTTCTCAGTAACAATAGTATTAAAAAAAACAAAAAACACCTGAATGTCACAATGATGAGGTTTTGCTGCAGAGATTAAGCAACCTAAAAAAGTTTTTTGGTTTTAGCTTGGTACTCAAAAATCATTATGCACACTTACAGTAGGCATAGATAGTCCAATAGAAAATGTAAGCAAATGGGCCTGTATATATACTTCCCAGCTTTCACTGACATCATTCTGCTTTGTATCACTTTTACTATTGTGTCTTCAGATGTGTTTCTGTTGGCTAAAACCACAGTGATGGGAATGCTCATTCAGTACTCAGTAATCTTTGCTCCAAGGAAACTTTGTGATTTGTTAATAGAGAGGGCTAAGGTATTGTCCAAAATCAGTGTATACAATCCAGGGTTGCCTACCCTCCCGATTTGGGCTGGAGCCTCCCGATAAACGGGTGCAGCTCCCGCGCCCCGGAAAGGCAGGCAAGCCTCCCGCCTGCCGTCGATCCCCCATCTCCCCCCCGCCAGTACCTGTTAACCCCCCACAGTGGGGGGGCCGCTGACGCGATTTGCGTAATTTTGGCCCCGCCCCCTGCTTCACAATGCCTGTTTTTCGGCATTGTGTAGCAGGGGCGGGGCCAAAATGACGCGATCGCGTGGCCCCGCCCCCTGTCACACCCGCAAACTACCCTCAACCCACCCAGCCACGCCCCCTTTTGACAGCCACACCCCCTGTTCTGCCGATCTGGCTGCTCCCTCCCAGAAGGAGCAGCCAGATAGTTGGCAAGTATGATACAATCCCTACCACAATTTTTATAATGTTATCAGTATGCATAGGAAGAATACAGTATATATAAGTAATATACTTTGTAGGGAAGGAAGAGGTCTCAAACACTTTTTTTTAAAGTTTTGAACAACATTTTTATTAATTTCATATTTTATGTTGAATTTATGTATTGCAATCATAATGTGAACACAAACACACACAAAAATGTTTTTTTAAAGCATTACACACATGCTATACTCTCCTTTTACTTTAAATAAGAAGAGGGAGAAATTTATGAACAAAATGTTGCATGGATGAAAATGTGCAGTGTCCCAGTCCTAAAGGGGTGCTGTAGTGTTGTCCAGGGGGTGCTCTGTCCATCAGGGGTGCTCCCCCCAAGTGCTAAAAAAATTATATTTTTTCTGTGTTTGTGAATTGTGTGCGCAGTAGCCGCACGTGCATCAACAAAGTAGTGCCAAGCGTGCGCCTGTGTCATAAGTAAAGGGCCGGCTGGCTTGACCATTAAAGGGTGTTGTAACCCCCAAAGTACACTCCAGTCCAAACCAAATAAAAAAATATTTTCTGTGTTTGTGAATTGTGTGCGCTGTAGCCGCACGTGCATCAACAAAGTAGTGCCAAGCGTGCGCCTGTGTCATAAGTAAAGGGCCGGCTGGCTTGACCGTTAAAGGGTGCTGTAACCCCCAAAGTACACTCCAGTCCAAACCAAATAAAAAAATATTTTCTGTGTTTGTGAATTGTGTGCGCAGTAGCCGCACGTGCATCAACAAAGTAGTGCCAAGCGTGCGCCTGTGTCATAAGTAACGGGCCGGCTGGCTTGACCGTTAAAGGGTGCTGTAACCCCCAAAGTACACTCCAGTCCAAACCAAATAAAAAAATATTTTCTGTGTTTGTGAATTGTGTGCGCAGTAGCCGCACATGCATCAACAAAGTAGTGCCAAGCGTGCGCCTGTGTCATAAGTAAAGGGCCGGCTGGCTTGACCGTTAAAGGGTGCTGTAACCCCCAAAGTACACTCCAGTCCAAACCAAATAAAAAAATATTTTCTGTGTTTGTGAATTGTGTGCGCAGTAGCCGCACGTGCATCAACAAAGTAGTGCCAAGCGTGCGCCTGTGTCATAAGTAAAGGGCCGGCTGGCTTGACTGTTAAAGGGTGCTGTAACCCCCAAAGTACACTCCAGTCCAAACCAAATAAAATAATATTTTCTGTGTTTGTGAATTGTGTGCGCAGCAGCCGCACGTGCATCAACAAAGTAGTGCCAAGCGTGCGCCTGTGTCATAAGTAAAGGGCCGGCAGGCTTGACCGTTAAAGGGTGCTGTAACCCCCAAGTACACTCCAGTCCAAACCAAATAAAAAAATATTTTCTGTGTTTGTGAATTGTGTGCGCAGTAGCCGCACGTGCATCAACAAAGTAGTGCCAAGCGTGCACCTGTGTCATAAGTAAAGGGCTGGCTGGCTTGACCGTTAAAGGGTGCTGTAACCCCCAAAGTACACTCCAGTCCAAACCAAAAAAATATATATTTTCTGTGTTTGTGAATTGTGTGCACTGTGGCTGACCGTGCATCAACAAAGGAGCAGCGCCAAGTGTGCGCCTGTATCACATAAGTAAAGAGCCGGCTGGCTCATTTCTTAAAGGGTGGTGTAACCCACAAAGTGCACTACTCTCCAGAAAAAATAAAAAAAATATTTTCTGTGTTTGTGTGCGCCTTAGCCGCACGTATATATCAATATAACATAATTGGAGGACCAAACTTTCTCCGATAAAAATAAAATAGGGAAAGATCAAGAACCACTTCCTCCTAGTGCTGTTGCTGCTGCTGGGAGTTGTTCATCATCCCAGAGAGGAAGTAGGAACACCACTACTTTTACTAAACAATTGACCCTCCAACAGTCCCTAGCGATGAGGATGAAGTACGACAGCAGTCATCCTGAAGCAAAATGTATAACTGAGGCCTTGACTGCTATGTTGGTGTTAGACGTGCGTCCGGTATCCGCCATTAGTGCAGTGGGATTTAGACAATTGATGGAGGTAGTGTGTCTCCGGTTCCAAATCCCGTCTAGATTCCACCTGCATCCTCAAAGCAGCAGCGACAAGCGTGCGTCTGTCTGTTAAAGGGTGGTGTAACCCTCAAAGTGCGCTCCACAAACAATTAAAAAATTCTTTATTTTTCTGTCTTTGTGAAATGTGTGGGCTGTAGCCGCACCTGCATCCTTAAAGCAGCAGCGACAAGCGTGCGTCTGTCTGTTAAAGGGTGGTGTAACCCTCAAAGTGTGCTCCACAAACAATAAAAATATTCTTCTTTTTTTTCTGTCTTTGTGAATTGTGTGGGCTGTAGCCGCACTTGCATCCTCAAAGCAGCAGCGACAAGCATGTGTCTGTCTGTTAAAGGGTGGTGTAACCCTCAAAGTGCGCTCCACAAACAATAAAAATATTCTTCTTTTTTTTCTGTCTTTGTGAAATGTGTGGGCTGTAGCCGCACCTGCACCCTTAAAGCAGCAGCGACAAGCGTGCATCTGTCTGTTAAAGGGTGGTGTAACCCTCAAAGTGCGCTCCACAAACAATAAAAAAATTCTTCTTTTTTTTTCTGTCTTTGTGAATTGTGTGGGCTGTAGCTGCACTTGCATCCTCAAAGCAGCAGCGACAGGCATGCGTCTGTCTGTTAAAGGGTGGTGTAACCCTCAAAGTGCGCTCCACAAACAATAAAAATATTCTTCTTTTTTTTCTGTCTTTGTGAAATGTGTGGGCTGTAGCCGCACCTGTATCCTTAAAGCAGCAGCGACAAGTGTGCGTATGTCTGTTAAAGGGAGGTGTAACCCTCAAAGTGCGCTCCACAAACAATAAAAATATTCTTTTTTTTCTGTCTTTGTGAAATGTGTGGGCTGTAGCCGCACCTGCATCCTTAAAGCAGCAGCGACAAGCGTCCGTCTGTCTGTTAAAGGGTGGTGTAACCCTCAAAGTGCGCTCCACAAACAATAAAAAAATTATTCTTTTTTCTGTCTTTGTGAATTGTGTGGGCTGTAGCCGCTCTTGCATCCTCAAAGCAGCAACGACAAGCATGCGTCTGTCTATTAAAGGGTGGTGTAACCCTCAAAGTGCGCTCCACAAACAATAAAAAAATTCTTCTTTTTTTTCTGTCTTTGTGAAATGTGTGGGCTGTAGCCGCACCTGCATCCTTAAAGCAGCAGCGACAAGCGTGCGTCTGTCTGTTAAAGGATTACATCGGTGACAGCATCCAAGTAGGCATGTCAGACAGTCCGTACCTGTACTGGCAGGAAAAAGAAGCAATTTGGAGGTCCCTGTACAAACTGGCTCTATTTTACCTGAGTTGCCCCCCCTCCAGTGTGTACTCCGAAAGAGTGTTTAGTGCAGCCGGGAACCTTGTCAGCGAAAGGTGTAGGAGGTTGCTTCCACAAAATGTGGAGAAGATGATGTTCATAAAATGAATTATCAACTCTTCCAGGGAGACCAGCCTCCAGAACGTACAGAGGGACCTGTGGTTGTGGATTCCAGCGGGGACGAATTAATACTCTGTGAGGATGAGGATGTCCACAACACTGAAGAGGGTGAGGAATCGGTGGATGAGGAGGATGAGGACGACATCTTGCCTCCGTAGAGCCAGTTTGTGCAGGGACAGATTAATTGCCAGCTTGTTTTGTGGTGGCCCAAACGAACCAATCATTTCAGCCACAGTCGTGTGGTAGACCCTGGCGCTGAAATGATTGGTTTGTTAAAGTGTGCATGTCCTGTTTATACAACATAAGGGTGGGTGGGAGGGCCCAAGGACAATTCCATCTTGCACCTCTTTTTTTTCTTTGAATTATGTACTGTTTGGGGCCTAGTTTTTCAAACTGCCATCCTGTCTGCCACTGCAGTGTCACTCCTAGATGGACCACGTGTTTGTGCCGCCCACTCGTATCTCTTAGCATAGTCATCCAGCTACCTCGGTGCAACCTTTTGGATATAAAAACACTATTGTGAGGTGTTCAGTGTTCAGAATAGACTGGAAATGAGTGGAAATTAAGGTTATTGAGGTTAATAATAGCATAGGAGCAGAAAAACCCACAAATTCTGTGATTTTAGCTGTTTTTATGCTTTTTTAAAAAAAAATACAGATCCAAAACACAAAACCCAGAACCCAAAACACGGAAGGGTGGTTTTGGCAAAACCAATCCAGATCCAAAACACGAAGAAAGATCCAGATCCAAAACCAAAACACAAAACACGAAAAGCGGCCAGTGCAAACCCCTAATATATATATATATAAATCACAGGGGCTCTGCACTCACCATAACAACTAATAATGATAAACATAATAAACAGTGGGGTTTTGGCTCATGAATTGATCAATGCATTTAAGCTTGCAGCCCCCGTCACGGGACCCCACTTTACTGCAAGTCCCTACTCTATTGCTCAGAATTATAACATGGACATAGCATCACATTAGTGTTAAACTCAGGGTATGCTATCAAGGTTTAAAGCTCACAGCAACTTTGCTTTTAAATGTTAGACAGTCACCAAGCACACCTGTTGCAAAGCACCTAGGAAAACAGCTGACACAAGTTAGATAACTAGTTAAAAGGGGTGCATGAGAAAATGTGATCACAAAAATGATTAATTATAAAAATTAATCATAATAAACAAAAAGCACTAATCCACGGCACTCACCATTCCTAGTTTTGGGGTGCAACATGGTATGTGACCACATTGTTTAAATAGAAATCACAGGGGCTCTGCACTCACCATAATAACTAATAATAATAATAATAAACATAATAAACAGTGGATTTTTGGTTCATGAATTGATCAATGCATTTAAGCTTGCAGCCCCCTGTCACGGGACCCCACTTTACTGCCAGTCCCTACTCTATTGCTCAGAATTATAACATGGACATAGCCATCACATTAGTGTTAAACTCAGGGTATGCTATCAAGGTTTAAAGCTCACAGCAACTTTGCTTTTAAATGTGAGACAGTCACTAAGCCAACCTGTGGTGTGATGGTTTGTGAGATTGGTATAATCTGTGTACCTCTTTGGAGGTTTGCCTTTATTTTCTCTTAGGGGCCTATTTATGATGACGGACCCCGATAATTAACACCCTAATTCTCCGCGGACACCGGAGCAATTCATTATTGTTCTGGCGTGGTGGCAGCTGATGGCATGCGTGACCTACAGGTCACGCATGCGCACAGGAGCCCCGACATCTGGCGGAAGGAGTTGGACAGGGGCGGAGGGATCCAAAAGATCCCTTCTTGCAAGCCAGACCCTCTTCCCATAGGGAAGAGCGGACAGTGAAGAACAAGTGGGGTATTCGCCATCTGAAGATGGCGAATGCCCCCGCAGTCAAGCTCCAAAAATATAATATTTTCGGAGCTTGATGAATTCTGTCCCCATACTAGTGTATGGGGACAGCGGCCCATTCCGAAAACAGAAGGTAAGTAGGAGATATCTGTGATATTGCCCGAATACTTAATTTTAACAATTGCAGGTGAAAATGTGCTTTTTCACCTGCTTTTGTCAAAATTAAGTGATGATGAGTAGGCCCCTTAGAGAGCTTGTACTGTGCACTTGAGCATCTTCAGACCATATATCACCTGTTGGTTTGAATATTTTATTTCACATTTTATTTCACGGGTATATGCAACATGAGGATTTATTATGATAGTGTGATGTTTACAGCATCAATCTTATGGTGCATACACGTGGTCAGATCAGATAACGATAAAGATATCGTTGTTTGATCATCCTACATGTGCTAGATGATCATATCTCAAACATCCAGCACAAGTGACTAAATGACCCACAATCAACAATAGCTGGTCCCTATAGTAAGCTGGTCGATATCGACCAGGTTGGATTGCATGCACGGGTGATGATCATTATAGTAATTGACCATCCGTGCCCGCACGTCGTCCATCTGTGGGGGTTGGAAGGGGCTAAAAAATGGAAGATATAAATGATCTAATGATAAATGATATCGTTATCGTTTATATCATCCTGCTAAATCTGACCGTGTGTATGCACCATTAGACTTTGTTTCATGAAACACTACTGTATACCTCTGGCTTTGATGAGCTTTTGATTCTTAATGTCCCCCAACCTGTAGCCTTTACTTTCAGTACAGTATCCCAAAATAATGCATGAAATTAATTTTGGATCTAGCATATGTCTTCTCTCCTTTGGTATGCGTGCATAGGCCTTATATCCACATACATGTAGGTGACATATATTTGGTTTTACCTTAGGCCTCCTTTGGTGTTTTTCCACTTACAGCCACCATTGGTGTATGATTTTTAAGGTAAACAGCAATTAAAACCTCTTTTGCCCATAATGTCTTATCAAATTCTGCATCTATTATTCTTTTCAATAATTGTCCTGTTGGCCCTCTCACTGATGCCTATGAGTATAAGTGATAGTCAGTTGGTGTTGTATACCATGCTTTTTAAGACAGACTTATAGCCATGTACTCCACCACTGTTGGATCTCAAGACTTATAATTTGAAACCTGTATGGATCTCCAGCATCTGTATTCAATTATTATTGCAGTTATTTAACTTTTATTTCTAAATGCAGTATACTTGTGTCATTGTACTTGAATCCTCAATCAGTGTCATGAAGTATTTAAATCCACTGTTCGATTCTACTTCCATTGGCAAACACACGTCCTACTTGTGGAAAGATAAGCCTTGTTATATAAGGTATTCTTGTATCCATCTGTTGTTTTTATTGTTTACATTAAAATGTGGGTTGAGCTAAGGAGAAATACTACAGTATAAGGAACTATAAATCAGGTCCACTAAAGCTTACATACATAAACTTGATTATTACACATCCCTAGTATGCAGATTGTGCACCTATGTTTAAATGGGTTGGGTATGGGATGCCATCACTCGGGTTCCCGGTGGTTAGAATTCCAATGCTGGCATTCCGACAGAGTTAGGATACTGGCACCTGTAGGTAGGAATGCTAACCCTACCCCTATCCCTAACCCTAATCCTAACCCTACCTCCCTGTTGCCTAAACCTGACCCTCCCCCCTAGTGCCTAAACCTAACCCTCCCCCCTAGTGCCTAAACCTAACCTCCCCCAGCCTAAAGCTATCCCTCCCCCTCTAGTGCCTAACCCTAACCCTTCCCCTACTGCCTAACTCTCCCCCTAAACCCTATACTTACTGTTGAGATGCTGGCAATCAAATTTCCGGCACAGGCATTCCTGAGTGGCGACATCCCAAAAGCCGGGATACTGACTACTATATCTCGTTTAAACTTATACTCATTTATATTAGCACTAGCACTTTATTGGTTGTTAAAACTTTACACACTATGTCAGATTTTTTTTCACTTCTCCATCTGTAGATGCTTAAATACTGCTTGGTAGGTCTTTAGACACATCGTCAGTCATACTGATGGCAGGTGCAGTTTTTTGTTTCAGAGTGTAGCCTCCTGTGTGTGTGGTTCAGTGTCTTTGTATAAAACCGCTTTCAGTGTCATGCCTGCGACACGCCTCCGACATTCCCATAAGGTGCAACATCTCCGTGAGTCTTATTAGTGATCCTCATTACCTCCCAGTCACCGTCCACGAATGCTCCTTACATTTCTGATTCTGATACCATGGTCCCCAATCTATACTGCAACTCTGTACAGATGTGTCTGCATACATCTTACTTCCTTGCGCATTAGACAGCCCTACTTGTCGCCCCATGTCATGGACAGGACTCTGTAGTGCCAAGCGTCTTTTCATGTGACTTTTTACCTTCAGAACTGACTGCAGCTGCATGCAAAATACTATCTACAGTGCCAAAGCCGCATACACTGTAACGTAGCATTACTAATGCAGATACACCAGCAGTCACACACAGAATATAGGCATGCTGCATATAATTTTAATCAGCAGAAGCTGCTTGTGTGTCCTATTTGTACTGTGAATAAGATGCATTTGAAGGTAATAACTTGCACAAAAGATGCTCGGCACTACCGAGTAACACGGCACTCACACATTATGTTTAACGCGACCTGTAGTGCAAGGTAAGATGTATGTGGACACATCTGTATGTATAAAATCAGTATGCATGCGCTGTGCAACTCAGATGCATGAGTAGATAAAAAACATTGGCCATTTGTGTGAATATTGTCTACTGCGCGATTATGAATCAGGCCTCAAACCTCATTCTCATTGCCAGATCTACTGTATTTTGGTGAATGATACATTTTGTTCTAAGTAGGGATGAGCGGGTTCAGATCTCAGAGATCCGAACCTGCTCGAACTACGGGTATCCGAGTCAGATCAGAGCCGGCTTGTGTTTTCCCACATGACTCGGATCTGAAAACGAGGCAAAATTTCATCATCCGATTGTCAGATTCTCGTGGGTTTTGGATTCTATAAAGGTCCCGTGATCACCGCCATTTTTCATTCCGGCTTTGGAGTGTGAAGAGGGAGGAAGCTGTGATCTGTTGCTGATGCTGACCATAGGGGCTGGCTGGCTGGCTACTGTTGTCCATATAGGGGCTGGCTACTGTTGTCCATATAGGGGTTGGCTGTTGTCAGGTCCATAAGGGCTGGCAGTTGTCTATAGAGGGGCTGGCTGTTGTCCTGTCCACAGGGGCTGTTGTCTATAGAGGGGCTGGCTGTTGTCCTGTCCATAGGGGCTGGCTGTTGTCCTGTCCATAGGGGCTGGCTGTTGTCCTGTCCAAACGGGCTGGCTGTTGTCCTGTGCATAGGGGCTGGCTGGCTGTAGTGCTGTGTTGTCCAGGGGGTGCTCTGTCCTTCAAGGGTGCTCTTCACCCACAACCAGTGTGAAAAAAAAAAAAAATTCTGTGTGCATGTTAGCCACACTTGTCATCAGTGTAGGTGCACAGGGGTGCTGTGCTGCAATCTGTCAAGGGGCTGCTGCCTGTATCAGGGGTTCAACCCCAGTGTTCAAAACAATGTTTTTTCATGTGTTAGCCACACCTGTCATTGGCGTAGCTGTGCAGGGGTGTTGTGCTCCTGTCTGTCAAGGGGCTGCTGCCCCAAAAATAAAATCTTTTTTTTTTTGTGTGCGTGTTAGCCACACCTGTCATCGGCGTAGGTGTGCAGGGGTGCTGTGCTGCTGTCTGTCAAGGGGCAGCTGTCTCTTTCAGGGGTTCACCCCCAGTATTCAAATAAAAAAATAAACAATTTTTTGTGTGCGTGTTAGCCAATTTTATCAGCAACATAGGTGTGCAGGGCTGCTGTGCTGCCTGTGTAGTTTATCAAGAGGCTGCTGCCTCGTTTGGGTGCTCTCCCTCCCAAGTGCCAAAAAAAATTAATTAATCAATCAATGAATTTGTTTTTTTTCTGTGTGTGTGTGTGTGTGTGCACATTAGCCATGGCATCACAAACACCTCTGCTGAGATTTGCATAAACATTTTCAATGGTGAAAATAGAGGATATGGTTTAAAAAATGGAATAAAGCAGCTAAAACTGTGATCTCTGATTATAGTGTCCCTACTCCCTACCCATGGCCCCTCTACCTGACTTTCAGTGAGTCAGAGGGGCAACTCCATGCAACTGTATTCCAAAGTGCAGCTGCTTCTCCTGTAGCCCAGGTCAGAAGATGTGTAGGGGGTGTGGTGATGATATGGACTAATAATGGAGCTTGCATCCACTAAAGTGGACAATGAATCCCCAATCTAACAGGTAGCGCAGCTGTAATTTATATACAACACAGGATGGGATGACGATATAGGCTTGGGTGATGGTATAATCTGGGGTGATGTATACATCATCTTCTTCACATGATATTGATTTGTCCCCACTGGAATCCACCATTACAGGAAAGCAAAGGCAGTTTTTTGTGTAAGGGCCTCCAATGGGTTCATGTTGCCCATAGCAACCAATCAGATCCTGCCTATCATTTTGTACAATACAATAGAGAAATTATCACTACAATCTGATTGGAAGAAAAAACAATGTCTTCATTCCTTCTGGGATGAAAATCCACTCCCAGCAAGCAGGCATGGCGCTCAAGACTTCAAAAGAAAGACACAACATAAAACTTAAACCTTAAACTGAATGTTGCATTTAATGCTCTTTACCGCTTGTTCACATATCTAAGTAATATGGTTAAGTGGACAGTGAGAACAAAGGCAGTTTGAAAGCCACTAACTAACTCTTGTTTTTTTTTTAATGTCCCTGTACTGGTTGGGAAATGTCTTTCCTTCCGCTAATCCAAAGGATTATTTAAGTCAATTGTTTTTGGAAGCTCTCTTCCTTGTCCCCTTCTGGGATGAAAATCCACTCCTAGCCACAGAAGCAGGCGCAGGATTCTCAAGAAAGACACAATGTAAGTCAGGGGTAGCCAACCTCGGTCCTCGAGAGCTACTAACAGTTCAAGTTCTCCAGACCACCTAGCTGGTGCACAGGTGTATTCATTACTCATCAATACATTTGGAAAAATCCACAGGTGGAGTTAATTATTACAGTTATTATTCTGTGAGGAGACCTGGAAAACATATACTGTTGGTAGCTCTCAGGGTTGGCTACCGCTGCCTTAAATCATGCCTTAAATCATAGATCTTACGCTTGAGGCCACTAACTAACTCTGTTTTTTTAATGTTCCTGTACAGGTTGGGAAATGCTTTTTCTTTTTGGATGAGAAAATCCACTCCCAGCAGCAGCAGCAGCAGGTATGCTCAATGATTATTCTGTGGGAAGAACTGAGGTGAATGTATAACATTTTTTTTGTAAATGCATCCTCCCCTCCCTTTTCCCTCATAAATTTTCTTCATAATCAAAAAATGAAATTAAATTTACTACCAATCAACCCTTCCTGTCCCTGCCCTGCCTTCAACTACATACATACTTCAACTCCCTTAGGCCTCTCTTGAATAATCTAAGTGTTTCCTGATGTGCCATGTTTGAAGTTGAACTGCCATGTGTTTGTGCCGCCCACTGCTGCCACTTAGCTTAGTCAGCCAACTAGCTTAGTGCAAATATTGGGCCTAAAGTGGATGGAAACAATATAGGGAGCTGTGAGGTGGTAAAAATTGACTGGAAACGAGTGGAAATAAATGTTATTGAGGTTAATAATACTGTAGGAACAAAAAAGGCCCATTTTATATGATTTAAAAAAAAATTAAATTCAGATCCAAAACCAGGGGAGATCCAGATCCAAAACCAAAACACGGGGGTCAGTGCACATCTGTAGTCCTAAGCGCTCTCTATCTCTCTCTCTCTCTATATATATATATATATATATATTAGGGTTGAGCGGATTCGGATTACTGAAATCCGAACCCCACCGATCCGAGCCGGGAACCGAGTCCGGCTGGGGTTTTCCCGCCTGAATCGGAACTGAAATCGAGGCAAAATGTCATCATCCCGCCTTCTGGATCTCGCGGGTTTTGGATGCTATAAAAGGTCCCCGCATCGACGCCATTTCTCTCTCCGGCTGTGGACAGTGAAGAGGGAGGGTGGAGGTTAGGGCTGGGTGGGTTGTGTTGTGTTGTGTTGTGCTGTGCTGCTGTTGTCCATAGGGGCTGTGTCCACTCCTCCAATGTCCACAGGGGCTGTGTCCACTCCACCAAAGTCCATAGGGACGGGCTGGGCTGTGTTGTGCTGCTGTTGTCCAAAGGGGCTGGCTGGACTGTGTTGTGCTCCAAAAGTCTATAGGGGCTGGCTGGACTGTGTTGTGCAGTGTCCCATAAAGGATGTAGTCCTAAAGGGGTGCTGTAGTGTTGTCCAGGGGGTGATCTGTCCATCAGGGGTGCTCTACCCAAGTGCAAAAAAACATTTGTTTTTGTGTTTGTCAATTGTGTGCACTGTAGCTGCACATGCATCAACAAAGGAGAAGCGCCAAGCGTGCGCCTGTGTCATAAATCAAGGGCCGGCTGGCTCATCTTAAAGGGTGGTGTAACCCCCAAAGTGCACTCCACAAAAAATAAACAAATCTTTTTTTCTGTGTTTGTGTGTGAAATGTGTGCACAGTAGCCACACTTGCATCGACAAAGTAGCAGCGCCAAGCGTGCGTCTGTGTCATAAATCAAGGGCCGGCTTGCTCGTCTGTTAAAGGGTGGTGTAACCCCCAAAGTGCGCTCCACAAAAAATAAACAATTCTTCTCTTTTTTTGTGTTTGTGTGTGAATTGTATACGCAGTAGCCGCACGTGCATAAACAAAGGAGCAGCGCCAAGCGTGCGGCTGTGTCATAAGTAAAGGGCCGGCTGGCTCATCTATTAAAGGGTGGTGTAACCCCAAAAGTGCACTCCAAAAAAAATAAAAAATTCTTCTTTTCTGTGTTTGTGTGCACCTTAGCCGCAAGTATATATCAAGAGAAATTCTGGGCCCGGGTACTGCAACATCCTGTGGGACCACATCATGTATGGCTGCACCCATTTGTGAGTGGGTCTAGCATGTGAGATGCACCCACTCACAGGAGCATGGCATAGCACCCAGCAGCTGGAACTAAAGTAGTCACTACTGTATTAGGATGGCGGGACAGTCCCATAATAGCTGCATTTCTTGTCAGGCTGTATATAGATGCTAAAATGTAACACACAAATTAAAGTGCTTCTACTTTACTTTGTACATCTCTCATGTAAATAACACAAACAATCTATTTTCTATCATAGAGATAGATGTATGAAGGACTTAATTTTTACATAACATCAGGTCGTCTTATACACACACATTCCGCAGCACATATCCTAACCCACTGCTCCATGCTCCTTCTTCACTATCTACCCCTCTGTGTTGCCCCTGTCTGTCTGCCCTTCCCCTTTAGAATGTAAGCTCTCACGAGCAGGGCCCTCATCCTCACGTGCTTCTCCTCCCCCTACTTATAGTATAATTTACTCCTAACTCCCTACAATGGCACCTACCACCTGGTTGCTCATGTCCTGCTGCTTGTGTTTTGCAGCTGAGTTTATAACCTTGTCCTTGTCCTGCATTGTTTTGTATTACTATTAACTGTTTTTCTTGTGTGCTCATTTATGTACTGTGTAAGGCGCTGCGGAACCTTTGTGGCGCCATATAAATAAAGGATAATAATAATAATAATATAACATAAATGGAGGACCAAACTTTGGATCTCATTCAGAGTCGGTCATAAGCGGCCGCTCGATCGTACGCCTAATGACCAAGAAACTGAAAAAGGAAGCAATCGCACGGCCGGTAGGTCGCAACCAAAGTGATGCCCATACGTGAACAATGCACCTCCTCTAGCTAGCGAGTGATAGCAGCTAGCGATCGAGTCAGTCGTTGTCAGTTGCTGTATGTTAATTTTCTTCTGATGGGTGCGGCTGCTTGTGTTGTATTTTTCAAATGTCATTTAGTTCATGCTGATGTTTTACTGGTAGTGCGTTTGTAAATAAAAAAGATTTTAAACCCGGATTTTGGAATAATAATGTTGTGTTGTTGTTAAATGCATGTTAAAATTAACAAAAAACCGCATAGAATAAGCCATCCCTATGAAATGTATTTATTCTTATTATTCACTAATGCAAATGCAGCTGAATCAATTACAAGCCAATTAGCAGTGTTATTAGCTTCAACAAATGATTATTAGCTGCTTGCATTGTGTGGCTCAAAACAGAAACATCAATCCTAACATCAATAACATTCGATAGTATCAATTGTAATCTGACGCTTGCGAGAGCATGTACCCAACCTCAAGCTGTACGATCAGCCAGGCCTCGAACCTGCTCACAGAGTGACGTTTTACTACTTTCGGCCTTCTATGTCGGCCGTAGCAGGTAAATTATGTACGCCCCTGAAACGCCTTCAAAATGCTAAGGCAAGCCTGCGTTTTCAGACCACCACCCCCGTCAACACCCACAAATGGCCTTTCATGTCAATCAACTCTCGTAAGCCATACAATGTACAGCATTTTGGATCGCAAAGCCTCGTATGCACATGCGCACAACTAACCGTGTGCATGCGTGGTTTGGAAACATCGGATGCGTACGACCGAGCGGCCGCTTATGACCGACTCTGAATGAGGTCCTTTGTCTGATAAAAATAAAATAGGGAAAGATCTAGAACCACTTCCTCCCAGTGCTGAAGCTGCTGCCACTAGTCATAACATAGACGATAAAATGCCATCAACGTCGTCTGCGAAGGCCAATGCCCAATGTCATAGTAGAGGGCATATAAAGTCCCAAATTACAAACTTCAGGAAAATGACCTTAAAAAAACATTTAAATCATCTGAGGAGAAACGTAAACTTGCCAATATGCCATTTACGACACGGAGTGGCAAGGAACGGCTAAGGTCTTTCTCTATGTTCATGACTAGTGGTTCAACTTCACAAGACGATGGAAGCCCTCCTCCTGCTACAAAAATCAAATGAGTTAAGCTGGCAAAATCACAAGCACAGCAAAGAACTGTGCGTTCAAAGAAGTGTCAAAACTGGATTATTGGCTGAGACAAGATCAGTTTAAAATTGAAGCGTGCGCGACGCCATCTTGCAAATGGCAGCTAGACTCCATTTTAGAAACAAGAATCTGCAAGACACCATTTTGTGACCAGCGTCACTTCAAGTTACAACTCAGGAGCTAAGAACAGATGGAAATGTTTTTGTTAATCTACCAAGGGCAACTGGAAGAACAAGAGTACAAGCGTACTCTTTTTACAGTATTCCAGTGTTATCGGTGGGGAGATCGCATCATGCATTCTCGAGTTATGGATCGCAGAGCCTACAAGCAACAAAATGTATATTTTAGGAACAGCTGTTAGGATGTTGCAGGGGGCGTGAAGAGGAAGATCCCCAGCTGTTAGAGGCAGGGAGAGTCTATTTGAACTAGCCTGTTAAATGTGCTGTAACAGAGCTTCTCCCCTGGGAACCAATGACACCAGCAACAAACTTCCCTATTGTCATGTTTATTCTGGGGGGGTAAAAATATGTGTGCATGAACGCTGGTTCTCAGTCTTCCTGCTGAACGCTGTATGACTAGGGTCTCTTGCTGATGCCTATCTCCGGGTCCGGAAGTGCCTGCGTATGTATACTGTACTTGGGTCAGTATAATTTTCCTTTTGCGCCTAAATTGTGTCTAGATCAATTGCGTGTAACTGTCTGAACTTTTACCTGAATAACACTTGTGCTTTGGAACCACAGATTCCACGTCTAAGTCTTTATTTATGGTATGACTGCGTACGCAAATTAGCATCATCCTTAAAGGTTTATAGGAAGGAATTTAGAAGGTACAGGCAGGGGTATATAGAGGTTCATTTTAATATTAACAGAAGACATCACAAATCCCCAAGGCGAGTCCAAGTGTGGCGGCGGTTGTGATACCTGACACTGGACAGGAAGAGGTGGCTCTTTCCACCATTTGCATGCCCTCTGCAAGTGCTGGAAGGAGCACCCACAGTCCACTTGCTGATATTCAAATTGAAGATGTCAAATCTGACAATGCCGCCAATATTGTGTGGCCATTACATCTGGGCAAATTCCGGCACATCCCATGTTTTGCTCACACAATAAATTTGGTGGTGCAGAATTTTCTGAAAAGCAACAGGGGCGTGCAGGAGACGCTTTGGGTGGCCCGAAAAATTTCTGGCCACTTTTGCCATTCAACGACTGCATGCCGAAGACTGGAGCACCAGCAAACACTCTTGAACCTGCCCCGCCATCATCTGAAGCAAGATTTTGTGACGCGGTGGAACTCAACCCTCTATATGCTTCAGAGGATGGAGGAGCAGCAAAAGGCCATTCAAGCCTATACATCCACCTATGACATGGGCAAAGGAGGGGATATGCACCTGACTCAAGCGCAGTGGAGAATGATTTCCGTGTTGTGCAAGGTTCTTCCAGCCGACACAAGCCTGCAGAGGTGCAAAGACCTACTTACACCTCACAATATTGTTTTTAGTCCAAAAGGTTGCACCAAGGAAGCTGGATGACTATGCTAAGTGACACAAATGGGCAGCACAAACACAAGGCCCATCTACAGTGGCAGACAAGATGGAAGTTTGAAAAACTAGGCCCCAAACAGTACATAATACAAAGAAAAAAAGAGGTGCAAGATGGAATTGTCCTTGGGCCCTCCCACCCACCTTTATGTTGTATAAACAGGACATGCACATTTTAACAAACCAATCATTTCAGCGCCAGGGTCTGCCACATGACTGTGGCTGAAATGATTGGTTCGTTTGGGCCCCCACAAAACAAGTTGGCAATTAATCTGTCCCTGCACAAACTGGCTCTACGGAGGCAAGATGTCGTCCTCATCCTCCTCATTCACCAATTCCTCACCCTCTTCAGTGTTGTGTACATCCTCATCCTCACAGAGTATTAATTTGTCCCCGCTGGAATCCACCACCACAGGTCCCTCTGTACGTTCTGGAGGCTGGTCTCCCTGGAAGCGTTGATAATTCCTTTTTATGAACATCATCTTCTCCACATTTTGTGGAAGCAATCTCTTACGCCTTTCGCTGACAAGGTTCCCGGCTGCACTAAACACTCTTTCGGAGTACACATGGGGGGGGGCAACTCAGGTAAAATAGAGGCAGTTTGTACAGGGGCCTCCAAATTGCCTCTATTTCCTGCTAGTACAGGTACGGACTGTCTGACATGCCTACTTGGATGCTGTCACTGATGTAATCCTTTAACAGACAGATGCATGCTTGTTGCTGTTGCTTTGAGGATGCAGGTGCGGCTACAGCCAACACAATTCACAAAGACAGAAAAAAAAAAGAAGAATTCTTTATTTTTTGTGGAGTGCACTTTGACGGTTACTCCACCCTTTAACAGACAGACGCACGCTTGTTGCTGCTGCTTTGAGGATGCAGGTGCGGCTACAGCCCACACAATTCACAAAGACAGAAAAAAAAAGATTTTTTTATTTTTTGTGGAGCACACTCTGAGGGTTACACCACCCTTTAACAGACAGACGCACGCTTGTCGCTGCTGCTTTGAGGATGCAGGTGCGGCTACTGCGCATACATTTCACACACAAACACAGAAAAAAAGATGATTATTTTATTTTGGTTGGAGCGCACTTTGGGGGTTACACCACCCTTTAACAGACAGACACACGCTTGTTGGTGCTGCTTTGATGATGCAGGTGCGGCTACAGCCCACACAATTCACAAAGACAGAAAAAAAAAGAAGAATTTTTGATTGTTTTTGGAGTGCACTTTGGGGGTTACACCACCCTTTAATGGACAAGCCAGCCAAGCCCTTTACTTATAACACATGTGCACGCTTGGCGCTGCTCCTTTGTTGATGCATGTGCAGCCACAGTGCACACAATTCACAAACACAGAAAATAATTCCTCCACCCTTCTGTCAGTGGTGACAGTATCATATGCAGTGACAGTAGACATGTCAGAAACTGTTGGCACATCCTTCAGTCCGGAGCAGATGTCCAAACTGGCCCTTGACTTATGACACAGGTGCATGGTTGGCACTGCTGCTGTGTTGATGCATGTGCGACTACTGCGTATACATTTCGCACACAAACACAGAAAAAAAAGAATTGTTTATATTTTGTGGAGTGCACTTTGGGGGTTACACCACCCTTTAACAGACTTATAGGACACAGGCGCACGCTTGGCGCTGCTCCTTTGTTGATGCATGTGCAGCCACAGTGCACACAATTCACAAACACAGAAAATATTTTTTTATTTTGTTTGGAGTGCACTTTGGGGGTTACAGCAACCTTTAACAGACGAGCTAGCCGGCCCTTTACTTATGACAGACAGACGCATGCTTGGCGCTGCTCCTTTGTTGATCCTGCGGTAGGGTCTCGTTTCCGCAAGCCAAGGAATGATTTTGGCTCTATCAGAGCCCAAATCACTCCCACTGACATCATTACTGATGTCAGTGGGGCCGGACTCAGACGGTAGGCGTTCCCAGGGGTACGCCTCCATCTGGCCGCCATGCCCCCGGCACGCCCATCAAAGGGGGCGTGCTGTCACTCACCATCGACAGCATGCCCCCTTTGGTGCAAGACCCCGACCCCGAGTATTTCTCGTCGCTCGCCGGGTCTCACGCATGCGCACGATGGAGCTTCCTCTGTCGTGCACATGCGCATTCACCAAACATCGACCGGCTTGCGAGCAAACTTTGCTCGCGAGCAGATCTGAATGACCCCCACAATTCACAAACTCAAAAAATATTTTTCATTTTGTTTGGAGTGCGCTTTGGGGGTTACACCACCCTTTAACAGATGAGCCAGCCGGCCCTTTACTTATGACACAGGCGCACGCTTGGCGCTACTTTGTTGATGCACGTGCGGCCACAGTGCACACAATTCACAAACACAGAAAATATTTTTTTATTTTGTTTGGAGTGCACTTTGGGGGTTACAGCACCCTTTAACGGACAAGCCAGCTGGCCCTTTACTTATGACACAGGCGCACGCTTGGCGCTTCTTTGTTGATGCACATGTGGCTACTGCGCACACAATTCACAAACTCAGAAAAAATATATATTATTTGGAGTGCACTTTGGGGGTTACAGCACCCTTTAACGGATGAGCCAGCTGGCCCTTTACTTATGACACAGGCTCATGCTTGGCGCTACTTTGTTGATGCAGGTGCGGCTACTGCGCACACAATTCACAAACACAGTAAAAAAAATATATTATTTGGAGTGCACTTTGGGGGTCACAACACCCTTTAACGGACGAGCCAGCCGGCCCTTTACTTATGACATAGTCGCACGCTTGGCGCTACTTTGTTGATGCACGTGAAGCTACTGCGCACACAATTCACAAACAGAAAAAATATATTTTTTTTGCACTTGGGGGGAGCACCCCTGATGGACAGAGCAGCCCCTGAACAACACTACAGCACTCCTTTAGGACTGGGACACTGCACAGGACTTTGGAGTGGACACAGCCCCTATGGACAACTGACTGCACAACACAGCCCAGCCAGCCCCTATGGACTTTGGAGGAGTGGACACAGCCCCTATGGACAACGGCAGCACAGCACAACACAGCCAGCCCCTATGGACTTTGGAGGAGTGGACACAGCCCCTATGGACAACGGCAGCACAGCACAGCACAGCACAGCACAGCACAACACTACACTGTACTACACTAAACTACACTACACAGCCCAGCCAGCCCTAACTCCCACCCTCCCTCTTCACTGTCCACAGCCGAGTGAGAAAATGGCACCGACGCGGGTAACCTATATAGAATCCAAAACCCGCAATACCCGGAAGGCGGGATGACGTTTTGCCTCGATTTCAGATCCAAGTCAGGCGGGAAAAGTCGAGCCTGACTCGGATCGGCCTCAGATCGGGGGGTCTCGGGGGGTTCGGATTTCAGAAATCCGAACCCGCTCACCCCTAATATATATATATATATTTTTTTATATATATATATATATATATTTGTATTTTTGTAAACTACAGCACTGCTTTACAATACACTTAATAAAAGTAACAGTTGATAATGTGTTCTGTGAAATAGTTATCTATCAAAATTTTTAGAGATACGTAAGATTTACAACACATATTAATCATGTCGGGTCAGAGATTTCCTACCTAAGTCGTTCATTTTGTTTACATCTCTGTCACACAGATAAATTAGTGTATAAGGTACATGCCAGTATCAGGCAACTTAACTTTCACAGTTTACACTGTCTGTAAAGCAATTAATCCCTAAGTTATTTAGGTTATGTCATACAGAATAGCTGCCATTTATTAGGTACAGTAATTGTTGCTGTACTTGAAATCTACACACTTTAAATTAATTTCAAACTGCTGATAAAATATGAAGCTTGCACTTGCAACACAATCACATGATAAATATATTATATTGATTATTTATTTTGTTTCTGGATCATTTAATAATATTTTCAAAAAAGTATAGGTTTCCTGTTAACGAAAAGATGCTTGATTTTCTGAAACAGATATACAGACAAGATATCTTTCTTTTCTATATTGCCACCAGATTTAAAAACTGGATAACACATGTATGGCCGACATAGCAAAATATTAATGGGACCCCACGCGTAGGAAAACTCAAGCTTGGCCCATCTGTCAAATTACTGTCGTCATCTCCAGCAACCTACTTCCACAAATTAGTGCTGTCAGTGGTTAGCACGATTACTTGTCACAACACTACTTCCTGCAACAGCTGTGGTTGTATTAATCAACAGAAGCAGACTATAGTAGTCAACAATATTTTACGGCATGTGGTCATGGTCAACATGGAGGAGAATCAATTTTACAACAGGTGATACAGTAGCAAAGACAGTAGCAAAGACTCAAACAGTGCTCTCTATGCCTTTTGAGGGTATGCAGTCGGGAAGCCGGCGGACCTAATCCCGACAGCCGGCCTCCCACCAGCTTTATCCGAGCGAGGGTTAAATGACAGGCATCTAAATCTAAATGCCTGTCATTTTACCGATGCTGGGAGACCGGCGCCAGGCATCCCGATTGAAGTGATGCCGGGCGCCAAGCGCAGACAGCAGCGGGGGGGTTTAGGTGTAGGGCTCCAGGGGGGTCTTAGGGTTAAGCACCCCCTCAGGAGGTTAGCGTTCGGGTAGGGGGAGGGAGAGTTAGGCACCCCCGGGGGAGACTTAGGGTTAGACACCCCTCAGGGGATTTAGGCTTAGGTGGCGGCGAAGGGGGGTTAGGTTTAGGCACTTATAGGGGGGATTAGGGTTAGGCACTGGGGGGAAGGTTAGGGTTAGGCACTCCTAAGGAGGGTTAGGGTTAGGGGGGGAGGTTAGTTTAGTGAATACTTACCTGGGGACAATCAGGATTTTCACCCATGTCGGGCAGCCGCTGTCGGGATTCCAACCGCCAGACAAGCGTCCAGCGGTTTATCATACTGATTCCCTTTTGAGCCAAAAAGCAACCATGTAGGCTGGTTTGTCATTCTGGTTGCTTGTGGACAATACAACGCACACCACCAAAGCTATCTCTCGATGAAATTAGTAGATTTAAAATGTACAGCACAAACTACTGTACAAGGAAGCAATATAAAAATGTGTATACAAATGTGGATAAAGCCTTCGAACAACTTATTATTTTTTTTAATTAAAAAATGCACTCAAGACCTGAGACAGCTCAGACAGAAGATATCATTTTATTTTATTAAAATAATTATTTTTAGAATTATTATTATTATAATAATAATAATTATTATTATTATTATTATTATTATTATTATTATTATTATTATTATTATTATATGGCACTATCATTTTATGCAGTACTGTTCAGAGAATATTTGTGATTCCCATCAGTCCATGCTCCACTGAAGCTCAGAATCTAAATTCCCTAACACACAAGTGTGTACGCACACGCATACGCACACTAGGGTTCATTTCTTATCAAAATACAATTCACTTACCAGTATATTTTTGGGGGAGTGCGAAAAAACCAGAAGACCTGGAGGAAACCAATGCAAACACTGGGAGAACATACTGAATTGAACTCATGACCACATAGGTATTGGTATATGGAACATGCTACTGCACTGACTCCATCAATTTGATATGCAAAACTTCTATGTCTGTGTGCTCCTGAGTCTGTAAACGGAACTAAACATGGAAAAAGGCAAGTATTATGGATATGTGTAAGGGACGGGGGGCGTCTTTATGTTACACTGCATATGGCATTGCGATTGCAATCAGTAGCATATCTTCATAGTGAGGTGAATCTTAGATCTTTTTACAAATATTCTAAATTGACAGACATACTTTAAACAGCATACACCATTCCCTGAGGAAGGCTTAAACAAGCCGATACGCATTGGAAGAATCTAACTACATCCACCAGAAACTCCTCCTATCCAGCCTCCTCACATCGCCGAGTCGAGCCACTTAGCGGATTGTTGAGCCCGGCACACTGCGGACTCTCGCGAGAGCGCAGTGATCCGGAAGTCTCGCAGGATGCCGGTGAGGACCGCACATCCTAGCCAACACATGTAATCCAGCGTGCTGACCACCAGACGGAACAGAAGTACCGCGAAGAGGACGGACAGAAGAAGGAGAAGAAATCATCACTCACCTGGAGGTGAACTACCCAGTATGTACACCTGGAGGATACGGGACGCCACCCCACCAGGCACATACTAAATACACACCACGTACAGAGACATTGAGTCCAGTTGGATAATCCCACCAACCGGTGTCACAGACTTTTAATAACTAGCACTGTGTACAAAGACATTGTTCTACCCACCCCGCATTCACCGCACTTGCGGAGGAACATTGTGATCACCGATCAGTCCCTCCTACCCAGGACTGAGTTGATCAATACCCACTCCCCCTTCCCCCTTCTGCCCCCCCCTGACACTCTCTTTAGATTGGCTTAACATTGTGGTACTACATACATGTCAGTGCAAGAGGCATGATGCCCTCTATTCACTTAATAAATAATACTACTGGACATTTACCTTCTGCATATCATTTCAAGTGTGTAGCGCTCACCTCTCAATATAGCATTTATACTCCAAGATTGGGCAGGGTACCCATTTAGAGGTAAACAGCAAGCACCACACCAAGAGCCACCTTTGTATTGGTAGCGCAGGTCTCCCACCCCCTTCTATATACTGTAAACAGGACCTCCGACTGCAAAATCTGCATATTTATCATACAACTTCAATTGAAACCTGACATAGATGTTAGCCAGATTTTGCATTTCAGAAGGAAAACCCCATTTTATCTTGGGGTCCCAACTTTCCAAGGATTTCCAGCCCTGAGCTGACAGTTTGGGGCTGGTTTTACATTATGGCAGGAGGAACCTCACTCTGTGTCTCCGTGCTACAGTGTAAGTCCCCCAACTGTTCAGCCAAAGGTATAGGAGATAAAGTACTTACAGCCACAATCATGACTCACCTAAATTAGGAGATAAAACCAAAGTCACATAAATCCAAGATGTGATATACAGTATGTATCAGATACGGGGACAAACCTCATTGCCATAAGAGAGTACAGAGTCCAGTTTGCAGAAGGAAAGTCTGTTGTGCGGCACAAGAGGGACTGTAAAAGAAACAGATATCCGATGCTGATAATTGTATGTCCTAGACACAGAAGAGTGCTGTGTGATGATGACTTCTGACCCACAATAAATGGAACTTATGAACAGACAGCTAGACCACCTTGGATATTGTAGCATCCAGAAATTTCTTGATGGGCTGGTGACAGAAATATCCATGAGTAATACAGAAAGACCAATGTGGGAGAGCTGTATAGTAGGTAAGCAAATCCATTGCCCCTGCCCAAAATCAGCAAGCAGAACTGAGGAACCCCTGAAATTGGTGCATACAGATGTGTGTGGTCCAATGAAAGTAAATCAATAAGTGGATACAGATACTTCATAATGCTCATCGATGACTTCACAAGAATGACACACATTTATTTCATCAAAGCAAAGAAAGGAATGAATAAGAGATAAGTAAAAACTGAAACTGGTCGCAAGTTGAAAGTCTTGAGCTCTGACAATTGGAGAGTCTGAAAATGGAAAAGAATATTAAATCAAAGATGTTGAAACCTTCCTATAGAAGCATGGCATTGTACATCAACTGACCATTGTATACACACCAGAGCAGAATGGTGCAAGTGAGCATGCAAACCGCACTATAGTGGAGAAAGGTCAATCTATGTTGTCACATGGAGTGTGACAACAAAGGTGCAATTAATCTGTCCTATAGCACCAAGCACCATGGACGATCCAAGCATCTTGAGACTAGACACCACTTTAACCGTGAGCTTGTGGAGAGTGGATTTGTTGCCATGGTCCATATAGCAAGTAAGAAGAATCCTGCTGATATACTCGCAGTTGCTACTGTAATCTTCTTTCTTGAAATATGTGGACTGGAATATACTTGATGGTGTTAATATACAGTACTGTATGTTAATTTTTGTTTTGCAACAAAGATACTGCTTCAAAGCTGCTATGGCAAGTTTTCAAATGACATATTACGCGATTGAGAGACTGTTAAATAGTACAGAGAAACCACATCAAAAGCCAGATCATTACTAGCAGATATATCCCAGTATAATTATCACCCATGACCTCGGGTCAAATGTATTTTGTATACCTTTTCTGATATCAATACCTACTTTTTATTTACCATCTCTGTAAATAGTAAATGTGCATATCTTCATTATTGAACCCTACCAAAAGATGGCATAGCTACAATACTAGTAGAGGGAGCAGCTGATAGGAGGCCAGCAGCAGGAATGGCTTCCCTGCCAAACTCCCGTATGTACTGTATATGAAAGTTTGTCACAATTGGAGCCCACACATGCCTAGTTATGTCTCAGCATTAAAGAAAAGAGTATTTAAAGAAAATATATTTTAAACAGTAAACCTCCTTTAACAAGGAGAAGTAGTAAGCACTCATCTCTCCCCAAGCAATCTTTTGTGAGACTCAAAACCGTGTATTTCAATACTGTAGGTAACATTATTAATAATTTTATGTTGATAACTTGTTGTAATGATGGTTTTAAAAACAAAGTAATAGTATTTTGATCCAAATAAATTGAAACCACACCATTTAATTATATTTAGATTTTGGTTTATGGGTCATAGATTTTAACAGTAATAACCCCCATTAGAGCTGTGTTGTGACATCACAACTCATATAAGCAACATCCTCACTATTACACTGTATCCTAGATGTGGAGTTGTGAAAGTGTGCCATATTTAACAAAAGCAAACAAGGCAAGTAAAGAAAACTGTTTTCATAGAGGTATTGTAGACTTTTAAAGATACAGTATCCTCCAACACATATCATGTTGTTAAGATTATGTTGCAGCATTTTATAAAATTTTCACTAAGTGTTATTATCCAAATTTATTTTTATTTTATTTTTAAATTACATGTTATTGATCTGTTTTGGAAAATGTAATTGATCTTTGATTTGCTTTGTTTGGAACAGCAGCTTTTATATGAAGCCTATTGCAGGTAGTTATTCTGCTTCTCTGCTTTTTTATTCCTAAGATCCTTATTTGCAGTCACATGCTATTTATACAGAAAGGATAGTGATGCAATATAATGGCACTACTAGGATGCTCAAAATCAGCTGTTAAAAGGGTGTCAGCTTCCCTGCTCTAAGAGCACAAATGTTCAATATATTAAGTAGGAACAGTGCTAATAGTTGTTAATAACGTGATTAGTTAAAAGAAAATAAAAGAATATAAATACAATAGTAACCAATTGAATGGATAAGTAGATGAAATAAGGAGTGGGGATCGATTGTTAGACTAACATTTATTATACTCCCATATCCAAATTTTCCGAAATAAGGAATATTCCGAAATACAGACTTTTTTTGGCATGACTGAGATAATGAAACCTTTTTTTGATGCTTCAATGTACACAATGTAAACAAACTTTGTCTAAGGCACAAATTATTAAAAACATTGTATAAAATTACCTTCAGGGTGTGTGTATAGGGTGTATATAAAACATAAATGAATTTCATGTATGTACACAAACTTTGTCTAAGGCACAAATTATTACAAATATAGTATAAAATTACCTGCAGGCTGCATGTATAAGGTGTATATGAATCATAAATGCATTCTGTGTTTAGATTTGGGCCCTATCCCTAAGACATTTCAATATGGTATGCAATTATTCCAAAATATGGAATATTCCATTATCCAAAATACCCCTGGTCCCAAGCATTTTGGATATGGGAGACTCAACCTGTATTATAAAATGTACATATTAAATCAATATAAACAACAACAGTAGATATTTGTAGTTCTTCAGGGAAAAAGTGATGAAAATTATATTCAAGTAATGCCCATTATAGCCTTCATGCGCTAGGATGTCCGTGCTCCTACTGCCGCTCAGACATTTACAGTGTACTAAGGTCTGCTGCTTGGTTTTCAATTCTTGCCTATGCCCCCGACTTGCTTTCTCTATGCCTTGTGGCCTCCAGGTCTGACTTATGCATTTTGTTTCTATTCTACTTAATTTGTCTCCTGAACAAATCACCTGCTTGTGCACATTTTTTGCATTCAATAATTCAGTTATTGTGTACCACTGGCCCTGCAATTGTGCCAGACCAATCAGTGCATGGAAATCTATCTACTGAGATGCATTTCTATTGCACAACCGGGGATTACCTAACTTGCTGCAACTATGCTTTTTCATATTGTCCTAGATTTACCTTCAATTTGCTGCTCAATCTCACCAAGTAGTTTTCTACTCTGTAATGTTGAACTATTGTGCTGGGCAAAGGCAGGTACTACATCCTGAATATAACAAGATTTTGGCCTGCAAATCACAGGTTACTACATTTGGGCTTTTAGGCCTGATTCAGACCCGGTCACAAGCGTTGAGCGCTCGATGGTGGCCCACAGCGCATGCGCACAATGCAGCCGGCTCCGTCGCACGCATGCGCGAGACTCGGCTAGCAATGGCCAATCCGTCGCTCCGGGTCTCGCACCAAAGGGGGCGAGCTGTCAATGTTGAGTGACTCGCCCCGTTTGGTGGGCGGGCCGGGGGGGTGGTTGCCCAAACGGAGGCGTTCCCGAGGGAACGCTTGCCGTTTGGGGGCGGCCCCACTGACATCACGAGTGATGTCAGTGGAGAGCTTCCGGCTCTGTTAGAGCCGAAAGCTCTCTGGGGCTTGCGATAAACGAGACCCTACCACAAGGGTCTCATCGCAAGCCCGATGGTCGCGATGGACTTGACCATCGCGACCATCATCATGGTCGCTCGCTATAGCTGTGGGAGGTCACCCACAGCTATGCGAGCAGCCATGAGGCCGCTCCTAAAAAAAACAGCGACCGCCCTGATTCAGAGCGAGCGCTCGCTTTTTGCGAGCGCCTCTGACTCAGGCCCTTTGTGTGTTAGTGTTGCAGCCTAGGTTTTGCTTGAACTGTATGCCAAAATTCACTGATGTATCATCTGCCCTCAGTTCTATGGTACCTTGGAGTGGTGCATACAGATACGTAACTCCTTTATTCATATTAGCATTTAATTCTGTCAATCATCACGTGGCAAGTTCTCACTATTCTGAGGTTAAATTCTGGGGACACACAGGTATCAATGATCATATAGCGTTCCGTGGGAACAGGGGTTGCTAGGTGAAATTTTCGCCCTGATCGGTTCTGATAACTTATCTTGTGAAAGTTTTTTATTGTTTTACTGAATTATTTTTGGAAAGACTTGAATATATTAATAGAATTTCCACTGATTAAATAATACAAAATGAAGTGGATGAGTGCCAGAAAATATCCTCTCAGTTTGTTCAATGACTTTAATGTATGAAATGGGGAAAATAAAATCACACAAGCAATTTACTGATATCTGTAGTTGGATTGTTAAACCTGTCCAGCTGTTGAAGGAGACATGCTGATCTTGTACATTACTTCACCACTAACAAGCTATGTTGATTGAAGGTTGAGGTTAAGTGAAATGTCTGCACTTTGCAGGATTTCACTGCCTGTACTAATAGTGCTAATGCAACTCAGATGACTGTGAACACCAAAAAAGTATACAAAGTTTCCTTTTTTTAAATTTTGATGACTAAGCTTAAATAAATACATTTTAATTTATCCAAAATAAAAGTAAATGATGTTCGATTTAGATTTTCATTTAAATCAAAAACTACACCCACATTTTTCGCAGGTATTATCACATTAAATACACAAGGATTCCCCAATTTTACTGAATAAATAAATTTGCAGAAGAATGATTCATTGATTAACTGTCTCAGAACAGTTCACCTACGGAAACCTTGTTACGACTTTTACTTCCTCTAGATAGTCAAGTTTGATCGTCTTCTCGGCAGGTGTATTCCCCCAAATGTGTGTGGTACATAAAGTCATCACTTATTGACCCAGGTTGACCACGTCAGTTTTTATAGTCATTCCATGGTAAAAGTGCATTAGTGTTGAAGCGTTTCTGTACTGTACCAAGTTGTTACTAGGAAACATGCTAATTTCATATCATTTCATACTAGTCAACTTTTTCATCAGACCAGCCAAGCAAACAACATATTCACCAGACCAGCCAACATCTCTCCAACTGAATGATTCTGATGGCACAGAAGGAGATGCATACAGTCCATCTACTTATTGTTAAACAAAAAGAAAAAAAGAACCGTAAAAAACTATGCTGCGTTACAGATGCCACCGGATCCCTTCTCCACAGCTTTTGTCACACATGTCCCAATGTCCACCAGCTTGTTACAGATGCACCCATGCACAGCTGCTTGTTACACATTTCAGCCACTGCACAGCTGCTTGTTTCACATGTTCTCCAGCGCAAAACGGGAAAGTAGCTACAGTCCCTCAAATTCTCATACAATTATCTGCTGCTTGAATCTATCTCACCCTGCAGAAGAAGAGTTACTATAGATAACTGCACCAAGAAAAAATAAATTCTAAAATGTACCAAACAGGCCCAGAATTTATCACCAAAAATTAGATTTCATGATGATGTTTCACCAAAACGAGTGATAAATTTCAACTGTTAGAAGAATGACAGTTGGGAGCTGATTGGCTGGAGCACCATTTATCATACACAGTGAATATTATCACTCGTTCTGGTGATAAAACTCGTTGCTACATGGGGGCCTTTGTATGATAAAATAACTGCATTTGATGCCCTATTGCTGACCTAGGTTTGTGCTGCAGAGGAGCTGATGGCTAAATTGAGGTTTATGACCTCTGAGACTTTTAAAGCCAGCCAGCCAAGGAAGGGGGCAGATAAACATCTATGTCCAGATTCACAAGATTTGTGGTATGCTAACATAGCTGTGTCTTATCTCCTTTGCAGACAGCTATGGGACACTTTGGGCACCTTAGTAAAATGTGAACAAATGTCCTGTGTCATTGTAACAGAAGAATGTGTGTGACTCACATAATGTATTAACAGTTGGCAATGAGAAAGTTAACCAGAAAGGTGAGGGCTAAGAGGGCCCCTATCCAGTTTGTCAATTTCCAGGAAACAACCTTCTGATTGTGGTGCACCTGAAACTAACTTCTTGTGAGCTCTTTCACACAGAGATTTATGCCTTATTGCATGTATGTATTCTCTGATTCCTTCCTTTTTTTAGTTCTGAAATTATTTGCATATATATAATCTGTGTGTCATTGTATTAATATATTTTGTAGCTAAGCCTTGGAAATATTTTTTGGATTAAACACATTTAATCTAGTATATTCTCCATGATTCTAATTGAAATTTGAGCCTACACACCTGTGGTTAACTGAAGGTGATTAGTTAATAATTTGTTTGAAGAATGCAAAGACTCCATAATATTCTTTCATGGTGGCAGTGCGATTTTGGTAAGTGACCAAGGTGCTCCGGCATCACGACCAGCTGGTTCAGATTTATGTATCTGTGAGTAAGCCCAGGTTCGTGACACTTAATAATACATCAACCTTTATTTTTCAGATTCTACAGATGGGTAATAAGGAGGTTAAGTATGGATACTTTTTAGGAGGCCCTGTGCTAAAAACTGCATGTTCTGCTACTATATTAAATACTGATATTTGCAAATAAATATAAAAAATGTTGGTGTTGTGATTATGATATGGATCGATCATGAGATCATGTAAACCTTTGTGTGTATTAATTGTATAATGTCCTACCAATTAACTGTTAGGTGTATTCACTTGGACTCTCTGCAAATGTATGGGTTCTCCCCTCTCACCTTGCTTGGAGACAGAGGATCCAACTTATATAATGTAGGGTGATTCAGATCAGGGAACAGATAACAGTTTATGGGATGTCATTAAGTTTTGTATGGTGACTCTTGTCACAAATACACTGATCAGCCATAACATTAAAACCACTTACCTAATATTGTGTAGGTCCCCCTCATGCCACCAAAACAGTTCTGTCCCATTAGTTCATGGACTCCACCAGACCTCTGAAGGTGTTCTGTGGTATCTGGCACCAAAACATTATCAGCAGATCTTTTAAGTCCTGTAAGTTGCAAAGTGGGGTCTCATGGCTCAGACATATTTTTCCAGCACATCCCACAGATGCTCAAACAATTGAGATCTGGGGAATTTGAAGGCCAAGTCAACACCTTGAATTCAGTGTCATGTTCCTAAAACCATTCATGAACAATGTTTTCAGTGAACCTTTATCTTGCTGAAAGATGCCAATGCAATCAGGGAATACCATTACCATAAAGGGAAGTACTTGGTCTGCAACAATGTTTAGGTAAGTGGCATGTGTCAAAGTAACATCCAGATGAATGCCAGGACTTCAGGTTTCCCAGCAGAACATTGCCCAGATCAGCACACTGCCTTCACTGGCTTGCCTTCTTCCCTTAGTGCATCTTGGTGTCGTCTCTTCCCCAGGTAAACCATGCACACTCAAATAACAATCCATATGATGTAAAAAAAAGTGATATATCAGACCAGACTACCTTCTTCACTTGCTCCATTATCCTTTTCTGATGCTTACATGCCCATTGTGGCATTTGGAGATGCTCTGAGCCAGTACTCACAATTTATCCTTTGTAAAAGTTTCTCAGATTATTATGATTGCCCATTTTACTTGCTTCCAACACATCAACTCCAGTACCACCCACATAACCTCCATAAGCTAGCCTGGCCAATTGCATCCCCTCTATACAATCCACACATAACATTACATATTTTCTCTTTCTTTACTTTCACATCCTCCTGACCCTAGGCCAATATTACTGTATGATTGGATCAACCAAGAACCATTGCAGTCTGGCTGGACTGTTATGTAATGTGTAGCACTTATCCTTGTGTGTCAATACCTATTGTAAACTTGCAAACAGGGCCCTCTTACCTTTAGGTCTGTCTGTTATCACCCAGTCTTGTTCTTTTACTGTTTGTTCCCAATTGTATAGTTCAACGGAATATGTAGGTGCTTTATAAATAACTGCTAATAAAATAAATAAAATAATAAAACTTGATGTTCACTTGCTGCCTAATATATCCCACGCTTTGATAGGTGCCATTGTAATGAAATAATCAATGTTATTTACTTATCTTGTCACTGGTTTTATTGTTATGGTTGATTGGTTTATATTAATATTCACTTGACATGTTAAATACTCCCCTGAATTCCTTGATTATCTGTGCCACATTGCAGACTAATCTTCTATCAAAGACACCCTAAGCACACACACACAGATAAAATGAATGTTTGTTGACAAGCAGTATCTTGGCTAATATGCATTGACACAGAAAGCAAGGGTGACAGCCCATGCACATAAAATGCAATGTAAAATTCTGAAATATGTTCAATACTTGAAAGCTTCTCTGATATGCGGATTCGTTCCATCTTCCTGCAAAAACAGATTTCTGTACGTGGAAAATTATTGACGTAAGACTATCTTTGTATGTCCTTTTTATTAATTGTTTTCATTTGTACTTGAAGCATTGTATCTTCCTTATATTAAACTTCACTTAATAAGATTGGTCTCTGTGATTCTTATGGGATGAAAATTCAGCCAATCCAGGCTGTAGACATGTATTACAAATTATTATTTGGATAACAATAACTGTGACTTAATTGTAAGTATTGGAAGCTCAGAAAATTCCTACTTGGCATGTGTTGCTTCTGATCCAACTTCTGTGTTTGCTGATATATTTAGAAAATGGTGAGTGGGAGAGTTACAGGGGAATGTAATCTAACCTGTAAACATACCAGGTGGTTGTTATTTTTTATTAACTCTGTGTCAGACCCACTTCTCGCAGGCCCAAGTTAGTGCTTAACTTGACTTAAGTTAACTTAAGTTGTGGACACAGGTAAGAGATTGAAGTATCGTCAAACCGGATCTGTGACAGTTGGGAATATAGAGGTATCATAATGATATATATTCTAGCCAGATCATTGAAACAGCGAGCATTTTCAAAAATAGTGTAGCTGGATTATTCATAGAACCAACATTTCTGTGGACACGCAAAATAAACACGTACAATGTTAAATAACAGTATGTTAATTAGACAACTGTCCATAAAATTTGGGGAGATATACTATAGCAACACTTATCATGCCACTATAGGTCTTCGTGCTTTGCCTCTTTTGAGGTGACGAAGGATACAATAACGCTGAGATGTATTAAGCACCTGCGTGGAGGAGAGAAAACTCCCCCATCTGAAAGTACCGGCAAATCCTGCAGCTTAATAACCTAGTGCTGATGTGCAGCATCTTGTCTCCTGACCGGCCCCAAAGCACATGCGCAAGAGCTTGGGCTATTTTGTTTGCACCCATTTGCCCAAATATATCTGGATAGATGCATGCCACAAGAGTTGCCTTGTACCACGGGGACCACAGAGTAGATGCCTCTGACCTAATATGAAGGAATATTTATTGTACTGTGAGAGTATCCCCAACATTTACACAAACAATAAGGAAAAATCTCTTTTATTGTTAGGGCTGTAATGTCCCAGAAATATACTTATTTCTATACACTGTTATTTAACAAATACTTGTGGCTCTTAAAGGGAAATAATGATCATATAATCTGTACTTCTATGTTGTGGTGATATTGTAATTTAGTTAGATGAATTATTTTTTCCCCTGTGATACAATGCAGAGCTAAGTAATCTAAATATAGTAAGAGGGCACTCATGTGCTTTAAAAGAATCTGTTAAAATGTTAGATATAAACAAACTTGCAATAAATTATCAGCATTTTCTGCTCTCTGTACAGTCTCAGGTTTTTATATTTTAAGATGAAATAATTAAACAAAAAACTAAATACATTATACAGAAGAAAATGTCTTGATTGGCTTTTCCAATCTCGGAAGTTGTGGTGGAGGATAATTGATTCTGTGTTGTAGAAGTGTCTTTGTCTGAGAGGTCATTTCTTACTTCTATGACTATTTCACTCAGTTCTTGTGTTTTGTGGTATATAATCCTGATTTGCAATCATCTTGTGCAACAGGATATTTTGATGAGCAATCACTCTTTTGCCTTTTTTTTGTCTGCCAAGATTTACATATGTAAACTAAATTTTTTGAAAACCCGACTTTCCCTTTATCTGCTTAAACAGAACATCTGGTGACCAGTTACTTATGCATGAAGGTATTTGGTTTCATTGTGAAGGGTATTTGATAATCCATTTGTAAACCATTGAGTATCTGAACACTGTTTGAATATTGGAACTGAGTTGGTAATATCAGTCTGCCATCTTAAGCTCCAGGACTGAAAATATATAGCCTATTAGTCTTGTTCTAGTAAGTATAAAATGAGCCTACCAATTGGAACACTTGGACAGCCTTTACAGGACAAGTAAAGAGCAGGGCCCTTTTATAAAGGCGGGTAAATGGGTAGGTCAGGACCACCCACTTTGATTGTCAGGAGGACTAATCCTCGTGTAGTTTCCATGGAAATAAACCAAGCACCCAAGTTCATCCATGATCCTGCTCAAATAAGTTACTAACCCCTAATGGAGGTGGTTGGTCCCTCAGACAGTGGGGCTCAGTGGGGATTCCCCCTATACACCCATGGCCAGTCTGACCCTGTGTTTAAAAAGTTATCAGACATCTATGGAATATACATTGGTTGCACTTTTGTTTCAATGGGTTAGAGGCAAAGATTTTTTGTTGTGACTGTATTTTCGTCTTCTGGTCTCAATCCTAGGGCTAAATTTATTAACTGGTGGATTTAATGTAATTTAGAAACCACCAGAACCCACCGTGGATTGACAGTGGGTTTCTGGTCTAATAGCTAGTATTTACTAAACAGTGACAAACCACCATGGCCAGGGCCGGTGCTAGGCTGTGCTGCGCCCAGCGCCGTCCTGTGTTGCCGCCCCTTCCCTCCTCCGCTCACTCCCCCTGAGCTTAAATATCAACTATAGCGCTGGGAGGGAGCTGGGCATTTCCTGCGCCCTCCGGAAACAGTAGCACTTCGGGCGACAGATCGGCTTGCCCGTGCCTGGAGCCGCTACTGACCATGGCGTGTTCTATGTGGCAGCAGTTTCTACTGAAACCGCTGTGGATTACGAGCTATTTCTTTCATATGCATTTAATGGTACTTTTATAGAAAAAAACATTCAATTGACATCATAGAAACAGACCACTGTGGGTTAGAAACTATTCTATTCATATTCATTTACTTGTGCTACTTTATTTGTTATAGAAAGCAACATTCAATTGATAATATAGAACAGACAACTGGCTACTTTTACTTTGTGGGTTTATGAGGAGATAAGTGGAGGAGAAGAAAGTTATAGGTAAATACTGTAATAACGGGTTTATTTACTAAAGTGCAGGTTTCTAGAAGTGGAGTTGTTTCCCATAGTAACCAATCAGATTTTGCATATAATTTATCTAGCACCTTTTAGAAGATAACAGCTAGAATATGATTGGTTGCTATAGGCAAATACAATTCTAAAATCCTGCAATTTTCTACTACTGCGCAAAATTCCTAAAAACTCCAGCACAAGTGTTAAACAGAGGCCCTGATTCAGACACACTCACTGCCGGAGGCAGCTCGCAGGTCTGAAGTGCTTTTTTTTTTTTTTTCAGTCCGGCCTCCTGGCCACTTGCTAAGCTGTGGGTGACCACCCACAGCAGCCAGGTGATGGACGCGATGGTCACGACCATCGCGACCAGCGGGGCTTGTGACAAGACCCTTGTGGTAGGGTCTCATCTGCCGCAAGCCCCAGTGAACTTCTGGCTCTAATAGAGGCGGAAGCTCACCACTGACATCACTCGTGATGTCAGTGGGGCCGCCCCCAAATGGCAGGTGCTCCTTCGGGAATGCCTCCGTTTGGCCAGTCACCCTCCCCCGACCCACCTACCAAACGGGGTGAGCTGTCAATCAACATCGACAGCCGCCGTTTTTGGATGCGAGCGCCAGAGCGAGTGATTTCTCACTCGCTCTGGGCCACACGTGTGCACTGCCCGGACATCGACCCGCTTGCGAGCGCATAGCGCTTGCGAGCGGGTCTGAATCAGGCCCACAGTGTACAGATGTCTCCTCATTCATCTTGCCTCAATACACCACGTGGCACGAGATGCCAGGCATAAGTAAGCCATAAGGTCCTGTGAAACTCTGCTAGAACCAGATGTCTTTTTCACATCTTTTTTGTGTCTTGTCTCAATGTAATGTGACTAGGGCACACCAGGAGACTGTGCTGATTAATTTGATATGAGACACTACCGGATGCTTCCCAATCGGATCCCTCCCAAGGGGGAGTGTCTAGATAAGAAGCCCATAGGCAAGTCCTGTGCTTTGTACATATGGGGAATGCAGTAAAACCACAAACACTGCATTTTGGGTGGTTTTACTACATTTTCTCCTTTAGTACACCTTGGCCTCTATACAAAGCACAATGTAACTTGCCATGGGAAAAAGCCAGACTCAGTCGCATACAGATATACAAGTGTTGCATATCAAATTAATCAGCACATTGTCCTGTGCATCTAAGATGCATTGTTGGGTAAACAAGATGCCAGAAAGATGCCTGGCGCTAGCAGAGTTGCACTGGACCTAGTGCACCAAGAGGTTTGGTGTGACTGCAGCAAAAATGTATGGGGATACATCTGTACGCACAAAGTTGTGATTGAGACACATGGTATCAGAAATGTATTGGAAAAGTACTGGGCATTCCTGGGTGGTGACTAGGAGGTGGCTAAACAGATGCACAGAGATGGTTATCTTATGGGCATATTAGCGAAGTGTTTTGGGTATGCTGTTGATGTGTTTGCATACATAGATGCTCAATCATTCACATTGGAGGCCATACTCAGATAGAAAATCTGTACCTGTCATAGGGCTGTTGCAAGTTTTGATGCTGTGATAGATAGTGGAGTCTACAAAGGCGTCTACATATGCTGAAAGTGGACATCTCAGTCTTTGCACATTCATAAGTGTGTACGCATGTACATCAGGGTAGGGCTTTCTAGCAGCATTTGCATAAAGTCGCAGATGGACAACATCCAATAGACGCAGCCACATCTGCGTCCACCTCTGAATTAGGCTCATAAAGTCATTGCTAATTGTGGTGAGTTTGTTTCTAAAAGTTGCCTGCTTCTTGGTAAGTATATTGTCTACTTGAGGTGTGTTTTCCATATAAACTGTTTTTTTTGCGTTATTTTTAAAAAATCCAGTGTGTGTTTTGTGTGTGAGTATGGTTTGATTGCGTTTGTGGTTTATTTTGTTTTTAATGTATTATATATTTGTTTGTGCATTTCTGTTATGTCATGTCTGGTGAGAGACATCATAATCCTCCATAGCCCAATATGATGATATTTCTGTCAATCAAACTTGCCTGTCAAAATCAATTAATTTACCTGCTGTTTCAGCAATCATGCCTGTCTTAGCCTAATAATTATTTTGGGCTGTTTTGCGGATGGTTTTACTTTGGTTTTCAAAACCAGCTCTTGATAATTCTGTAGTTTCTATTGTATTCTATTCGTTCCATGGTCTAAAACATTGATGATGCTTTGATTCTGTTCTATTCTAAAGTTTGCTTTCTCTGTAGTTTTGCAGCGGTTTTGGCCTTAGTAAATTGGCGGGCTGCAAAACCACCACAAAACTGCCAAGATTTAGAACCTGCCACTTAGTAAAGTCAATGCCTAGTTAGTGAACTTGATTCAGACTCATAATAAGCTGGGAGGAGCCAGGTTTATACACAGGAAGTAATTAAGTGTCCTTGTGGAAGTCCAAGAGCTTACTCAGTGCAAGGACAATAAGATTGCTCTGTTGTGCTGCTCCATGAATTGGACATCAGTGTTTCACTGCAGGAATGAGATACTTTACCGCTTATATAAGCTCTGTCACCACAACCCTAGGATCACTAACATTAATTCCCATGTTATAGCATGTTAACAAATGCTAATATAATACAAATGCTAATCAAATCAAATAGTTACCCTTTATGGGAGACACAAAAGTAAAAGAGTACAGAAAACACACAAATATGTCTTACTGTGCTATCTACTGCACTGCCACATGGCTCTGTGCGTCACACCAATTTGTATATCTGCAAAATATTATAATGTCATGACTTTAGTGGTTTACTGTAGAGATGTGTGTGGATCCCCGTGTTTTGGTTTTGGCAAAACCACCCTGAAATGTTATAGTTTTGGTTTTGCCAAAACTACCTTCAATTGTTATGGTTTTGGTTTATCAGGGAAACTGAACTACACATCTCGAGTTGATTGTGTATTATAGGTTGCATTTTCATGTGTATTGTTTAGTTCAAATATTACTTGGTCCCACTTCCAATGAAAATTTTAATTTTACTAATGCCCCTTTTACACCATCCTGAACGCGCATCACCCCCGGATTTTTGTCAGTGTAAATGGATCCACCCAGGTCCGAGGTGGTTCCTGTGTCACCCTGCACTGTAAACAGCGCGATCCGGGAGACGCGATGACTCAGATCGTGCCGCATGCTGCCTGTTTGGCTGGGTTCAGTGGTGCTTGGAGATGACATAAGCGTTCACTGCAACCAGCGCTGGCCAAGCAGCACTGAGCAGCGCACCCCATCCGCCCTCCCTGCCTCTGGACGCTGTGGATTGAGGTAAGAGAGTTGGGGAAGGGGAGGGAGGAGAGGAAGCGCTGCTCACATGCGCTGGAAGAGCCTGGTCAGTGCTGACCCAGCTCCAGTGTGAACGGTGCTGACCTGGGCATAACATGGGTCTGAGCCACGGTGTAAAAGTGGTCTGTCTTGGGTCTGATCCGGGTTGGAAACATGTACCAAATTCCAGGTCAGACTCGGGACTTTGGTATAAACGGGGTATACATCTAAAAACTGTTACTTCTTTGGTCTAATAAAAACTGCTTTAGAGAAGTCTCAGATTGTTGTGATATGATTTTTTACCAAATAGAATATTGACTTTTCATCATGTCTTAAATGCTGTCTAACCAATTTTGCAAAAGGTAGTTTTAAATGTCTTATTTATATTTTATCAGTATTAATAGAAATGTGTCTGTTCTATATACACACCTTTTCATTTTAACAATTACATGTCATTGGTGTAAAAAATACTGCAATACGTGGCTCTGGTTGTTGTAGTTTCAGAAAGTAATACTTAAAAAATTAAACATAATTTATCAAAAAATTCATAAGCTAGACCTGTGACGTTGAGTAACAGTGCTTACCTAAATAGATTCCATTTTAGATATTTAGATATTAGATATTTTAGACTTTCCTATCCATCTGCTGTTTATTTATTAATTCCCAAGGAATCTCCCTTCCTAACTTGCATTCCTCTTTTCCACACAAATTGTTTACAGCTACCTTAAAATAAGGTATTTGTGGTATGAGAGATTTGCAGATGTTATATTGCATAACTGTCTCTTCCATGCAGTATGCATGAACGTTCTTTTAACTACACCCAAACCAATAGAAATGAATATTAAGGATCTGATTCTAAGTTGGGAAGTTGGGAGCAAAGCAAACAAAAACTAGTTCTCTAAAGCTGGGTACACACCTAGCATCTTCCATCTGTCAACGGGTCCCGCTGGCCGAGGGTCACACCGCGACCACATCCCCACGGCTGCTGCTGCAAGTGTATGGGCGGTCGGCTGATCACCCGTACATACAGCATGATGGACAGATATATCTGCAGATATATCTGCCATTTGCTGTGCAGCACAGCAGACACAGACATATCGCTGGTACACACTGGGCAACGGGCATACAATATAATTTATAATATATCTGCCAGTGTGTACCCAGCATAACTTTGCACCATGGCAAAACAATGTTGCACTGCAGGTGGGTCAGATTTAAAGTGTGAAGACAGACTTAAATAAGAGGTGTGTCGAAATGCAATTCAGTGTAAAAATAATGTTCAGTATTTTGGGACACATGGAAGAGCCGCCAGTATTTAACCCGCATGCAAAAAAATAAATAAAATGTATTTGCACCCTTTGCATTACAACATGGTTTCTTCCAGGTTCAAAGTTACTAGAGATGAGCAGTTTGGTTTTACAGATAACCGAACACATCCGAACTTGGGTTACAGAGGATAACTGAGTCACGGCTTTGGTTTTCCCAACAAGTTTGTATCTCAAAACGGGGCAAAATTTAATTTTTCCAGGAATCTCAGATCTCATGTGTTTTAGACTGCATATAATTGTCTCTCCCTTGAGATAATGCACGATTTCAAATGAGCGAGTATGAAGATGGTGTGGTAAATAAAGAAATTGTTGGTCCTGCGCAAATTGTGTAAATGGTACTGCCTACCACAGGTGTGCCGCTGCACTAGAGGATGTCTGACCTCATCCAGTAGAGTTATTAGATAAAAAGGACCAGATGCTGCGCATAACCTATCTCCTGCTATTAACTTGGTCGTGCTAACCATAACTTGTGTACATATAGATATAGGTTAAGGTCGTAAATGATGTGATGCTGATGAAAAGAGATGATCATGCACAATGAGAATGTATTTAAAAATAATAACCTTTACTGATAATGGCAGACAAAATATCAACAAGGGTGTCTCTAATACTCAATAGAAAACTGATGCCAGCATGGTCTGATGGACACACATCAAATACAATGCCGGTAATTAGATATGGCAATTTTGATCATATACATACATGAGAAAGAATATAAGAAACAAATGGAAGGAATGTGCACTTGAGCCGATCTCAACCTGTAATGCACCACTAAGTAGAATGTCCAGTGGTGATAAAGTTAATGTGTTAGTGGAGATGTGGTGGCGTCCCGCTAATCTAAGTGAAGGATACCTGTGGCTAGTGGTAGATATAGTTCAATGTCCGTACGTTGCCCGGGGTAGTCCTCTTGCGGTCTGGGGATGGCTGGCTAGAGCAAGCGATGGGGATCACTCTGTGCTGTGGCACTCTGGGTAGCGCGATAACGAACACTGTCCCTGCAACCAGGGGCATGTCAATGTACGTGCGTCAGAGCGCACTGACAGACGGGGGTGGGGTACCAGTGGTCCTGGCTCTGTCGAACGGGGGGCCGCAAACACTACTCGACAACAGAGGAAAATTACCCGGGAGCTCAGCTTCCAATCCTTGCGTTCTACTTGTCAGCTGTGTTGGCGCGCTTGCTGGAGACTTCTGTTTCCAGTGTTGTCGTGATGTATTCAATCAGTGGGTGGCGGATACAAGTTGAATCAGGCACTGGGTGATAGAGCAAAGAATGGGGTGTTTCTCCAACGCGTTCGACCTGTGTGGTCTTCTTCTGGGAGCATGAGATATCCGATTGTGTTGCTTGGGATGTTCAAATACAGCTGCATTATCTGTGATTGGTTGTGTGATGCCATCATAGTTTGCGGTTGTTCCTTGGTTGGAATGGGGATAAACGAAGGGGTGGATAACTGTAGTAATACTTTCCCACTAACGAGGCTGTTTAAGCTTCTATATATTCTCTATCTAGTTAGAGTACTTTATGCAGAGTAGAAGTATGGATCCTTGTATCAGACATATATACAGTAGTAATAGATTCATTTATTTTATATAATTAGGGGGCTGCTTTGAGAATATGTATCAAAAAGAATATTGTCCTCAGACCTTACCTAATAATTATGTGCTGTATTAATGCATACAGTGCTTATGTCAAGGTATGTGCATAAGGAGGAAATTGATAATGGGCATTGCAGACACTATCTTTTTTTTTTTTTTGTAATTTATAATAAAATAACTTAGAGTAGAAGTATGGATACTTGTGTCAGACATATATACAGTAGTGATAGATTCATTTATTTTGTATAATTAGGGGGATGCTTGGAGAATATGTATCAAAAAGAATATTGTCCTCAGACCTAATCTGATAATGAGGTGCTGTATTAATGCATACAGTGCTTATGTCATGGTATGTACATGAGGAGGAAATTCATAATGGGCATCTTATTTGTTTTTTTATTTATAATAAAAAAACTTGAAATCTGGCTAGGTATTCAACCATCAAATATACTCACATTGTGGAAGCCTAGTCTCTGTGCCTCTATAGTGTATCTAGAAATACAAGTAAGATGCTTATCTCATTTTTTACATATTATTGATTTTATCTCATAGTCTCGATTTAGGCCTTTGGGGTGAAATGTTTGTAACTTATACATCCATTGTAATTCTACTTTGTTGATGTACTGTAATGGTCGAAGTCGCCCCCTCTCCAGTTTGGTTTCACAGTTTGCAATGCTATAGAACTGAGATCTTTCGGATTACTGTTGTGATGGTCATTAAAGTGTTTAGATAGATTGTGGCTCTCTAGTCTCTTACTGATATTTTTAATATGTTCCGCAACCCTAATTTTTAAGGGTCTAGTTGTTCTACCCACATATTGCTTAGGACATGTGCACTGTAGGAGGTAAATGACGTTCTTATGGTTACATGTGAGTGTTTCTTTAACTTCGTGTGTATCTCCTGTTGCGCAAGATGTAAATGTCCTAGTGAGTTTGGTGCTTATGGCACCGGTGCTTTTGCATATGGAGTATGAATGACAATGAAGGAAATCATTTTGTAACGTACAAAAAGTGGTTTGTTGTGATCTTTTTGGTGGAATATGATTTTTAACCATTTTTGACCTAAGGTCTGGTGCCTTCCTGTAGGTCATTCTTGGTCTGTTGGGTATGAATCCTACTAGCATGTCATCTTCTTGAAGTATTTTCCAATGTTTTCTCAGAATCTTCTCCAATTGTATATGCTGTTTCGAATATTGTGTAATGAATCGGACTTCGTCATTACGTTTTGTGTTCTGGTTTATTCTGGATTCCTTGTGGATAAGTAGGTCCTCTCTATTTCTATGTTGTACTGCCTCTAGTGATTGTTGCACTAGGGTCTGTGAATAGTCTTTTTCTTCAAATTGCCTGGAGAGTTCTTTGCTTTGTTTGAAAAAATCTATTTGTCTGGAACTATTTATTTTTAAACGTAGGAACTGTCCTTTGGGTATAGCACTTAACCAGTTAGGGTGGTACCAACTTGTTGAAAGGATGAAGCTATTTACATCTACTAGTTTTTTATGGGTGTTCATATGTATCTGTCTATTCTGTATAAAAATGTTAAGAACCAAAAATACGACGTCAGTTTTGCTGTAGTTGGCTGTGAAAATCAGATTGTTTCAATTTGTATTGATATTAGTCAGAAGGTTTTTGAGAGTGCTTTCATCACCTTTCCATATAAATAGAACGTTGTCTATGTATCTTTTCCAGGACACAAGGTTTGCACCAAGTTCCTGAGTGTGCCAGATATTGTGCTCCTCCCACCAACTCATGAAGAGGTTGGCGTAACTTGGGGCAAACCTCGTGGCAATCGCTGTGCCAGTAGTCTGTAGGAAGAATTTATTGTCGTACCAGACATAATTATGTTTGAGGATATATTCTATACTTTGCAAGATAAGCTCAAGTTGTTGTTGGGGTAAGTCGGGGTCTTTATCTCGATGAAAACGGATGCTATTGATCCGTTGTTCATGATTTATCACTGAATACAGAGATGTCACATCTGTGGTGACCAACCAATGATCGTCATCCCATTGTACTTGTTGTAGTATATTGAGGATCTGTGTGGTGTCTTTGAGGTATGACTTTTGTTTATGAACATAATGTTGAAGTATGGAATCTAAATACTCTGACAGATTGGACGTTAGTGATCCTATTCCGGAATTATGGGTCTCACTGGGGGTTGGTCGGATTTTGGATGGTGTGGTAAATGCAGTCGGTGAGAAGGGTGTAAGTGACTGCAGTCAACTTTGTCACTGTGTATGTGTTTGCTAGCTAGAAACTGCAATTTAGTGCAAACAGGCTACTGTCACTGTGTTTTTGTTTGTCTGACACTAGTAGCACCCGCAATCCAGTGCAAACAGGCTCTTGTGTATGTTTGTTAGAGGTGAACTTTAGGTGAGCTGCACTTACAATTGTTTTTCACAAGAATATCATTCCACACTACAGTATATATAATCACTTGTGTATAAGGGCAAAGTCAGTGTGATTTTAAACATAGCTGTCCAAAACATAGGGGGAGATGTTAGAAGCTCAGAAGCAGTATCAGCGCACGTTATGTGCGCTGATATCGCTTCTACCCAATGTATGATTGGGGGTTCGTAAATGACAGGGGCGCTATGCATTGCGGAACTCTGTGCAGTACAAGATAGCAGTGCCATTAGCCTGGGCAATGTATGAACGGTCAGATCTCCTGACCGTTTGGCCCGCTGTAGCTGTCGCTATAGACAGCTACAACCTGGCACTACCCTATCCCCACAGGAGGGACAGCGCTGTCCCTGCTGCAGTGGCTGCCGTTTCCAGGCTGCATGCTGGGATCTCCCGATACTTGCATGCTCAGTGCAGCCGGCCGGGACAGAGAGACAGCACATCAGCACTAGGCTGATGCGCTGCGGTAGTGCCAGAGGGGGGAGTTATCGCTCCCCCGCTCCAGCCGATGAGATGTTCATACATCTAATCGGTAGTGCTTCCTGGAAGCGATATAGCGGCACGTTAAGTGCTGCTATAATACATCTACCGCAAAGTGTGCTGTGCTTGAGTGAGCTGCACCCCAAAGAAATAATCTTTTCCTGTTTTAAAATAAAAGTGTCACAAGCCGTCGTAACATCTTGTTTGACATCAGTACTGCAGGCGGTTCTCTTGCACATGTTGCTAGGAGACGAGGACGCCAGGATGCTACTCCATGAGGTTCTCCTACATTACTGCTCCATCACCTCCTCTCTGCACTGATTGGATCTTCTTCCTTTTTTACCTCTGCTGGTTCTCTGCTCTGATGCCAGCTATAGCGTTCAATACGTAGCTTCCGGTTCCTGTGAATGAGTTTGTGTTCCTGTATTTTCCAGCTCCTCGTGTCCAGCGTGTATCTCAACTGTCTCTGCTGCACTTCAGCATCTGTGTGGACTATCTGCCAGTTGGGATCAGTATGATTTACTGCCGGACCTAAGTCCGGCGGTTTAAATCCCAACGCCCGAGGACCTGCAGTGAAGATCCCGACAAGGTAAGTAAATTAACTATATCTAACCCTTTCCCCCCCATCCCTAACCCTTCTTTAGGGGTGCCTAACCCTAACCTACCTCCTGTAAGTGCCTAAACCTAACCCCCTCTCCCCACAACCTAAACCTAACCCTCCCAGGGGGTGCCTAACCCTAACCCCCCCTTCCCCTAGCCTAACCGTCTTGGGGGGATCCTAACCCTAAGTCCTATCTGGGAGCCCCTACCCTAACCTCCCCGTGCATCTGTTGCACCTGTCGCCTGGCTTACCTTCGTTCGGTATGCTGGGCGTCGGGCTCCCGGCATAGGAATAATGATAGGCATCGAGATTTCAATGCCTATCATTAGATGCCTGCCAGTATTTGACAGGTGGGAAGCCGGCGGTCAGCATTTCGAACGTCGGCTTCCTAACTACATCCCCCGCAAGTAACATCACAGAAGTCACTACTGCACTTCAGCATCTGTGTGGACTATCGCTAATTACATCAGTAGCCACTGCCGCACTTCAGTGTCTATTTGGACTTTCTGCTAGCACACCACATCAGTCCCTGTTGCACTTCAGCATATGTGTATACTACCTATTATTAACATCCTAGCAGTCTCTGCTGCACTACAGCATCTTTGTGGACCTTCAATTATTTACATCACAGCAGTCTCTGCCGCACTCCAGCATAAGTGAGGATTCCCTGCTACACATCAGCCCTCAAGGCTGCTACCAGCCAAGAATACTTCACCCCTCAAGCTGCATCCAGCCAAGTACACATCAGTCCTCAAAGCTGCATCCAACCAAGTACACATCAACCCTCAAGGCTACCACCAACCAAGTTTATATCCGTCTTCAAGGCTGCAACTTGGTCATCCGGCCACACTCCAGTCAAGTACACTCCAGTCCTCAAAGCTTCTTTATTAATTGACTCCTCATCAATCGAATTCTCAAAACTTATTTATCAATTGACTCCTCTATGCTTCGTTATCTATAGACTTCTCAAAGCCTCCTTATCAATTGATTCACACCTCTAATGATAATCATTCCTGTGAATTCTCCCAGTGATTCATAACAAAAAGCCTTTTATAATTCAATTGAATAATATTTTAACTGACGATTGTATGTTGTTGATTGGCAGTGTATATTATTGTACTTACTGGGTGTGGTGACCCTGTCTGCTGCACCCCTAAATAAATGAAATGGAAACAATTTTTTTTCTGGTATCAATAAAACATTTCATGTCTTTTATAATTCAAGTTAAATCATATTGCAAGAGTGTGTGTTTTGGAGAGACAATGTATATTACTGTACTTACTGGGTTTGGACATGTCCCCATAAGCTGCACCCCACAATAATTAAAGTGGAAAAATTAAAAAAAATTCTGGTTAAAAAAAACATCTTGGGGTATATTTTCTAAGGGTTGATTTTGTAGTCAATTTAAATTGACTGTAATCATCATCAAATTGACACCATCTTTGACTGGCCAAATTGCACATTTATTATCCGTTTTTTTAGTTGATTTCAAAACCGACAACGCTGTGGGTTGAGTTTTAATAGTGTAAACTTTGTCCATTTCATGATCAAACATAAAATCACCTATAAAAGAGGCGGTCACAAGAAGCGAGCGCTCACTCTAAATGAGGGCGGCCGCTAGAATTTTCTATTGCGGCCTCCTGGTCGCTAGCTAAGCTGTGGGTTAGCACCCACAGCTTTAGTGACCGACCAGGTTGATGGTCGCGATGGTCAAGACCATCATGACCATCGAGGCTTGTGACGAGACCGTAAGGAGGAGTCTCGGCAACCGCAAGCCCCAGGGAGCTTCCTGCTCTGATCGAGCAGGAAGCTCCCCACTGACATCACTGCTGATGTCAGTGCGGCTGCCCACAAAATGGCAAGGAACGCCTCCATTTGTGAAACCACCCCCCTGCTACACCTACAAAATGGGGCGAGCTGTCGATCAACATCGACAGCCGCCCCTTTTGTAGTGAGCTCCGGAACGAGAGAATTTCTCTCTCGCTCCGGGGCTTGTGCACGTGCAGTGTGGCCGCTGCGCATGCGCAGGGCCTAAATATCGACCCGGTTGCGAGCGCTCAGCGCTTGCGACCGGGTCTGAATGAGGGCCATAGTGCTTTGCAGGAGCGAGGTTTTCTGAGTGATTTGAGAGTCTAAACAGTGAACCTGATTCAGAGATGAATGCAGTGCCACAGCCACCTACCACACTCACAACGATTGAATTGTTAATACGCTCAGAGGATTCACTCTCAAAGTGAGTGACAGGTAGTCAGCGCTTGGGGGAGGTAACAGTGGATGGTTAGAGATATGCACGGTAGTGCATTCTTGCTTGCAGCAGGAAAGCCCTCTGTGTGTCTGGAGATCCACTATGTCTGCGACAGCTGAAACTTACTCAGAAAGCTGACGGCCACCTGATCTGTGTTCGATGTTTTCCAATGTTTCCAGTTTTGGGCATGAGCACCGCATGTGAGGTGCATTCAGTGGGCATCTCTAAGTACTGGATAGTGAGTGAGTCATTAGCATATTTTCACAATTGCGATCCGTGAGAGATCACAGCTGCGATGGCACTTATGTCCATTTCTCAATGAGGCCCAACGATTGCTGCATGTTGAGTCTTTCTATTGTAGTTTGCTGTCATTTTGAAGTTTGATTTTTTTTTGTCTATTGTTATTTATTATTTTTGTCTTTGTCAGGTTTATGTGTGTGTGCCTGAGAAGTGCTTTTGAGTATTTTAGTGTTAGTTTTTTTTTTTGAATCACAGACTACCTGCACAATCATGGAATAGGCATGATGATTAACATATATTTGCACACTATTCCTGGGTGGTCTCAAACCTATGTGCATGCGATCTATAGTTTCCAGGACATTAGGCATGCGTAAAAGTATTGATGTTTGGGCGAAATTCGGTTTTGGTCTGGATTCTCTTTTATAGTGGATTTTATAGTCAGTTTTGCCTTTAGTAAATCTCTGATTTGCAAAGACAAATGAAAATTGATTACAAATAGAACAAAGAACAAAATCAACCAAAATCGACCTTTAGTAAATATACCCCTCAAGATTTTTTTAATGAAACTGAATGGTAAAGGTAACAGTCGCTCATTTCCCTATCTCGTTGTACTCTCAGTTGTTGTGGTGGCAGTCAAACAATGTTTGACAATCTATAAGAAAACATCACATCTATATATGAAGGGAAAAATGTCTGCCAACAAAATTAAAATTGGCAACATGCACCACACAAGGTGGCAAGGAAAGGCTCAGACCATGGCATTTGTTTGCAGGTTTTAGTCCTGCTACTGATCTTTCATGAACTAGAATGCCTATTGCGAAAGCCAGAGCCAAACACAGTCAGGAATCTTCTATAGCCTTGCATGCACCACTTCTCCACTCTGAGTATAGATGTATCACCTTTAAAACAAGTACAACTTAAGGCTGAAGAACAAACTGTGGCTCCAGAAACTACACAGATCCCTGAGGAGAGTCTAAGGGTGTTCACGAGTGCAATTTGTGAGTCTGGCATATCTGAACCTGACAATGTAATCATAGAAAAGCCTCCTTCCACCATTTCTGAACCCTCTGCAAATGTGAGGATGAGAAGTAGCATAAGTAATGATGATGATGGTTAAGACATAGAAATCGAGGATGCTACTGTGTAAATGTAACAGGATAAGGGGGATAATTGTGTATCTGACTCTAATGAGGATGTTACAAACAGAAAAAAAAATGTACTTCTCCAAGGGGCACACTATATAGCAATGCATAAACTTCAGAAACTTAATTAAATAAGACTCACCTAACTATTACATACATACAGTAAAACATATATAGGACAGTATTGGACTCCTCAATGTCAGTGTAATTATATTAATGAATGAATGGTCCAATATCTCAGTTGCCCAGTATATTAAAAAAATCTATACACTGGACAATAGTGAAAAAATAACGGGCGAGATAAGTGGTGGAAGTGAGAAGCCTCCTCCACTATTTCTGAACCCTCTGCAAATGTAAAGATGAATAGTAGCATAAGTAAAGTGAAAAAAGAAAGTGCAAAAAATAAGTGGTGGAAGTGAAAAAAAGGAAGGATATGACAAAATTACATACAGTCATTAAAAAAACACCCAAATCAAAACTCTAATAATTAAGAATAATTTCTACTAATGTATCTTATCCTGGTATTTAGTATCCAATAGTAACACAAGGTTCTGATAGATGGAAAAAGCTAATAGGAACCAACATCAGCTTATCAAATAATTAATGGTAAACAATTCTTATTTCTACATACATAACTTGGAAATCAATTAGTTACATTTCTGTGTACTGTTGTGCACTTTGAGAGAAAACCACTAATATTAACCAGTCAGACTTTCTCTGGCTGGTTTAAATAGTTTGACTATATTTGTAATAATCAAGTGGTAGATAGGAAACAAATTTGCAAGTCATATGAGGATTTTGTAACAATATATTATCTGAGATGTAAACTAGGAGATGTCTGATTGTAAACAGTGTGCTCTCATAAATTGAGGAGTTTAGTATTTAAATTGTAGCTGCCTATAAAGGGATAGTGAAAAAGCTCAGTGCCAATAAGTCTCTGACTGCTAATGTCCACATTTTGCCAGGACATTGAATGGGCGATGAGTGTATAGTGACTGATCAAAAATCAGTGTGTAGGAGAGAGTTGTATCTGCTGTTTGGTCCACTCCCTGTGAATTGCAATGTTGTAGCTACAGTGCATGGTAATCACTGGGAGGTCCCCAATGAGAGTACAACTGAACACTGAAAAATATCTTGTGGGCACACAGGATCAGACATGGTGTGTGGGGTACCCATGAGCATTACAGTGGTCCTCTTAAACTGAACAAGTATTTCACCAATGGGTCTTGTTCAATGCATACAAACTGTCTCTTCACAAACTTCACGGATCCCCGAGGAGAGTCTAAGGGTGACCACTGATTCTGACAGTGTAATCGCAGAGAAGTCTCCTTCCACCACTACTGCACCCTATGCAAATGTGATGAGAAGTAGTAGTATAAGTAAAGATGATGGTTTAGACATAGATATTGTGGATGCTACTGTAGAAATGCAACTGGATGAGGGGTATAATTGTGTACCTGACACTAATGAGGAAGTTGATGATGAATTTGTTGGAGAAGAACAAGTTGATCAATTTCAGGAGGTAGATATTGTTTGTGTCAATGTAAGTCAGACAGTACTGGCAGCAGTTCTTGCCAGTGAGAATGAAAAGCACATTGTCATGTGTGAGCATTAGACCAAAAATGCCACCTCTTCCATGTGGAATCATTTTTATCCAAATCCAGATGGTATCTGTACCAATTATAGTGTCAAAGTAGGAAGATGTAGGGACATTAACCATCTAGGCACTTTCTCCATGTTACATCATTTGCAGTGAGTTTATGCAAAATATTTATCAAATTTTGGAAAATCATGTAAAATATTAACAAGTAGTCCAGCATCAGCTACCAGCAGCATAGATAGATACCAGCACATGCAATCTCCAATGCCAACATCTTCATCATCAACCTTCTCATTAATGATCAGAGGTAGTCCTGCATTGAATTTGGGACCAAGGACACTTTTCATTATGGACTTTGCCAAGATTGTGTGTGTTTGACAGGCAGCATATTACTGGACTTTAGTGGGGGTTTTGGCCCCAAATCAAAATTTTATTAATACAATGCAAAATTATGACCATATGAAGACAAGGTTACAAGTCTCCACACGATTATCACAACTATGCTCCCATACAATGAATGGATTAGTAATGGTGTAGTGTGAATATGTGTAAACTATTATGGCAAATAAAGAAGTCAACAAATTATCTCAGCCAAAACAAATTTATAGAAATTTATAGGTGCCCTCTGGTAATGAGACTTTTGTTTATATTTTCCCTAATTGATTAATTAATTCCCTACACCTCCAGTCACCTTTATTGGCCTAAGGCCTGTGATTTTCTGATTGAAGATGTTTGTTATTAATTAATTAACTTATTTATTTATTATCTTTTCTACTAGGCTGTTACTTTGGCTTCAATCGCCTGTATTGGCCTGAGGCCTGTGATTTGCTGTTTGGAGACATGTGTTGCTAATTTATTATATTTTCTACAAGGCTTTTTCTTTTAGGCTACTAGTTATTTATTAATGAAAACATTCTATATGTTGTGTAGTTTATTAAACTGCCATCCTGTCTGTCACTGCTATGCCCCTATGTTTTATAGATGTGCTATATTATTTTAAAATGACATGTGTTTGTGCAATTTCTCTGTTGCTTAGTTTAACCAGCCAGCATGCTGCAGCCTTTTTCCAATATTGGTGAAAATAATATTGTTAGCTGTGAGATAAAAGTGTAGGACCAACAATTGTCCAAATTATATGATTTTAGTAGTTTTTATCAATTTTCAAAGAAATCCAAAACCAAAACAATTGAGGGTGGTTTTGCCAAAACTAATACATGACAATCTCTAGAAGTTGCTTGCTTTGCTCTAGAGATAAGCGAGTTCGGATTTCAGAGATCCAAACCCACCTGAACTTAGGTGATCTGAGTCAGATCCGAGTTGGTTTGGGTTTTCCCGCCTGACTCGGATCTCAAAACGAGGCAAAACATCATCATCTCTCTGTCGGATTCTCACAGGTTTTGGATTGCATAAAAGGTCCCATGATCACCGCCATTTTCATTCAGGCTGTGGAGAGTGAAGAGGAAGGATAGAGTGGGTTGTGCTGTGCTGTTGCTGTGTTTAAGGGGCTGGCTACTATTGTCACTTGTCAGGGGCTGGCTGCTGCATAGGGGCTGGCTGGCTGTTGTCACACTTGTCATAGGGGCTGGCTGGCTGTTGCCCACTCCAAGTCCAGACTAGGGCTGGCTGCAGTGCTGGGCTGTGCTGTGCCTGTGTTACTCTATCTCTATACTAGGAGCTGTGCTGCAAACAGAAAAGGGGGGCTTCAGTGACTCTTGTATCACTGCAGTCCATAAGGGGTGCTGCTGTGTTGTCCAGGGAGTGCTTTGTCCATCAGGGGTGCTCTTCGTTTTGTGTGTGTGTGTGTGTGCATTAGCCACACTTTTCACCAGCATGTGGCTGCACAGGGGTGCTTCCTGTGTCATTTATCAAGAGGCTGTTGCCTTGTTTGGGTGCTCTCCCTCCCAAGTGCCCCAAAAAATGAATTAATCAATCAATGTGTTTTTTTTATATGTGTGTGCGCGTTAGCCACACTTATCACCAGCAACGTAGCTGCGCAGGGTTTTTTTTTGTGTGTGTGTCAGGGGTGCTGCCTGTGTTGTTTATCAAGAGACTGGTGCCTCGTTCGGGTGCTCTCCCTCCCAAGTGCCCCCAAAAATACTTAATTAATCAATCAATCAAGGTTTTTTTTCTGTGTGTGTGTGTGCGCGTTAGCCATGGCATCACAAACACCTTTGCTGAGATTTGCATAAACATTTTCAAAGGTGAAAATAGAGGATATGGTTTAAAAAAATGGTATAAAGCAGCTAAAACTGCGTTCTCTGATTATAGTGTTCCTACTCCCTACCCCTCTACCTGAATTTCAGTGAGTCAGAGGGGCAACTCCATGCAACCGTATTCCAGACTGCAGCTGCTCCTCCTGTAGCCCAGGTCAGAAGATGTGTAGGGGGTGTGGTGATGATATGGACTAAAATGGAGCTCACTTCCACTAAAGTGGACAAGGAATCCCCAATCTAAAAGGGAGCGCAGCTGTAACTTATACACAACACAGGAAGGGATGACGATATAGGCTTGGGTAATGGTGTAATCTAGGGTGATGTATACATCATATTCTTCACACAATATTAATTTGTCTCTACTGAAATCCACCATTACAGGTGCTTCTGTAATTTTTGCACTTAATTGACAGTAAAGGTCTTTCTCGTAGAACTTGTAGTTCATTGATGGACATCATCTTTTCCACATTTTGGGGAAGTAGTCTCAGGCCGATCACTGACAAGGTTCCCGGCTGTGCTGAAAACTCTTTCTGAGTACACACTGGAAGGTGGGCAGCTCAAGTAAAGCTAAGGCAGTTTTGTGTAAGGGCTTACAAATTGCCTCTTTTTCCTGCCTGTAGTTCTTTACATCTCTTCAGATCTGTGTCCGTTGGGAAAATGAAACAATGTCTTCATCCCCTCTGGGATGAAAATCCACTCCCAGCAGCAGGCATGGTGCTCAAGAATTCTCAGAAAGACACAACGTAAGACTTAAACCTTAAATCTGAAATGTTGCATTTGCTGCTCTGTTCCGCTTGTCCACATATCTGCTCTGGTAAAGTGGACAGTAGGTACAATGGCAGTTTGAAGGCCACACTAACTAACTAATTGTATTAATTAGCCATAATATAACTGTTTGGAGTACTTAAGTTCACACAATCGCCACTAATTAGCATATTTGCACAAGTGGTGAAGAATACAAAAGCAATATTTTATGTAGAAAAGAAATAGACCTGTTAAATTTGGGGTACCTGAAAATGGGTGCTAGCATATTTTAATGTCTCTGAAGTGTAGTTTTAATAATTGCGAATTTCCACCCTTATAAAAGCATCTGCAATCCCACAAACACTTGACCCCTTCTTAGTGCACCCCCAGAACCTTATTTTGCTAGTTTGCGAACTTGTCCCCCCACTTTGTGCTTTTTTGCCCCCAAATTCAAAGTACTTTTTTGGGGTGTTCTTACATTTCTTTCAGGATTTTTTGGACGCAGTTGTCCATTGGGGGGCTGTCCTAAAAGTTCTGAGTGGTTTCCCTGCAAAAAGCGGATGGAATTGAATACGGAGATAAGTTTCCGACAGGCGGAAAGTCAGAATTGGCAATATTTTTTTGTGGATCTCGGCTTTTCGCTTCTAATTGAATACGGCCCTGTGTCGCACACATACTACAATGCAAACGGATCTCACATATTTCACAAGACTGTGCATGCACCCAGAAACAAATCATCTTCTGTGCATGAGCTGGATTAGTCTATTGATGGATCACACTTTCCGTAAAATGGGATTTTTTTGGTGGTAATTGGCCGGCAACTTTCTTGCTTTGATTGTAGCATGTGGACAGGGATGGCACGCCTTTTTCATCCACACTTTTGCACCTAGTATGGGACTGTTGTAATTTCTGATACTAATAATAATGGCTGTGGATGTGAATGTAACAGTAGAGGGCAGGATTAGCTTCCACACGCAGCCGCATGGATTTTTAGTATACAAAGGCGGATTCTGACATTGGCATAAACTAATAAGCAGGCTGCCACGGACGTATAGAAACTGTTCTAATAAGTTAATAAGTTATGAAAAGCTCAACTGATTTGTGTATACCCAAAAAGCACAAACATATTTTTATTTTTATGTTTTATATTAAAGAATAAATCAGATTGTAGTCTTATTAATTATAACTTCAAACCTAGAATGTCCAATTTTATTATTTATTTAAATAAATAATAAACAATCCAAAGTTTTTATGTAACTTGTTTGCAAAGCAATCTTCAGCAGATTTCCATAAATTTCAAAATACTTGCTGTTCTCAAAAAACAAGAAAAAGGAAAAATGTCCCCCAGCACTCTGCAAAGGACCAGCAATGAGACTTGAATACTACATGATAATAGAAATACAGAATTCTCACTTTGCAAGTATATACAAACTGAGATCTTTATTTCTATTATCATGTAGTATTCAAGTCTTATTGCTTGTCCTAGCATTGTGATGGGTGAACATTTTTCATTTTTCTTGTCTAGATTAACACCTCCCAATTCATGCATCTGTGGAGGGTCATTAAGTTGACTTGAGAAACCACCATTTTATATTATTCTTCTCAAAAAACATCATTCCATAGCATATTTTATTTACATTTTTTACATATAAATTGGAGAAGTGTATTTGGAAAGAATATACAGATACTGTTTAACTTACTATAAATATGGTCACATACAAATTAAAAAAGTAAGAGATCTAATTTACAGTATTAACAACAAACTATTCCACATGGTGAGAAATAAAACTGTTTTTTTCTCACATGTTTTATAAAGAATTCCTGAACATTAAGTGGCTTCACATAATTAGTATGTTCCTTGAAGCTATTTCTAGTTTACTACAGGTCTCAGAACTAGTATCAGCTTCCTAACATGGAATGAAAACATTTTAAATGAGTAATCAGCACAGACACCCTACAAATCTCTGGCAAAGACCAAATCACACAAACAAAAGCTGAATTACATATATATATATATATATATATATATATACATATATATATATATATATATATAAAATAAACATATAGCTGCTTCTTTGTTGCCACCTAAGCATTGCTGCCTAAGTAAAAATGAGTTTCTGATATGAAATGGAAACATATTTCTTCATACAAAATATGTACTAAACCTGATTTATTTTATACTTTGAAACATTTGTATAAATCGTTGTCCATTGACTGTGTTTCTCATGGATGATATACAGTATCAAATACATAGACCTTACTACAGTTTGCATATTATTGTATATTATATTTTAATGGCAACAAACATTAACATCAGCGCACAATGGACGTGATATATTTTTCTGAATGTAAAAGTTTATAGAGAATATGGATGAATTTAAACTAAATACGCTATATGTATTCCAAAAGAGGTGAAGAATAATAGAAAATATATGCGTTATTGTGAGACGATATAGACAGATGTATTTAGTAACTGTATACTAAGGAAAACTGAATATTGTGGGGTGAACCAAGGTTGGTGCAATGTTTCTTGGTGCCCTAGGCAAAGCTTTACTTTACTGTCCCTAATTCCCCAATACACTCTTTCCATCCATTTACATGAAACCATACTTAAGTGTTTACCAAAGTTTATGGCAGCTGGGTGAGTTATTATTCATATGCAAATGCTGTCTGTAAAAATATTACACTTTGTTGCAGATCCAGAGCACCCAATATGCCCATTAACATTCGTCCCCATCAACCACAATTACCAATTCACCCCCCTGATTCAGCATCCATTAATTCTTCTCCAAGAATCCATTTATCAATTCACCCTAAAAACACCGATTAACAGGTTTGTCCACCCTCTCAGCACCCACTAACCTCCCTGCACCCAGCACTCATTAACTACTTCACACAGCACTCATTAACCCATTCCTCTCAAATCCATTAATCAATTCACCCTCACACATTCATCCACTGTTAGCATCCCTTAACCTTCCCCACACAGCACCCATTAATTCCAATCATTCAAGAAACCTTCTTTCAGCACCCCTTAACATCCCCCAACCCAGAACCTTCTATATATTCAGTCTCAGCATCCAATAAACTCCCCCTACCCAGCACCAATTAATCCATTCACCTGCATCACTCATTAACCACCCTCTGCACCCATTAACCCCCCGCCCAGCATCAATTAACTCAAGCACACACCAAAATGCCATTAAAAAGTTTCCTTGTCTGTCTGACTCCTGCTCATTCAACTACTCGCTCTTCTTCTTGTACAGCCTGGGTGGCAGAGCTTCCATAATTAGCTGTGTAAGAGGGAAGGAGAGGATTAGGAAGGGGAGCAGAGGACAAGGAAGGGGGTGGGTGCCCACACTGTTGCCTGCTACACCTGACTGATGACATTGACGGCCAGAGCAGCAGGCTGCAGCAGGTATAGATAAATAAGAGCTTTTGCAGTAGCTACTTATATCCGCAGCTGTCACCAACCATAAAAGCATGATAACGTTGTTAGAGACAGCCTTAATTTTTGTCCCAGACAACCTGAGCGGGCTTCCTCATCAGGTCTCAGCACCCTAGACAGCTGTCAAAAGCTAAAGATTTTCATAAACAGGACATTATTTGTTGATTTAAACTCATTACTAAAATGTATTTGTTTTCTTTATTTATCAGGACATGACTATACAGAGAAGAGTTTAATTATCTTCAGGAATCTTTCATTGCATACATTTAGAGCCTGATTCTGAGTCAGAAGCATTGACTGTGTCAGATGCAATGGAATGATGCTTTTTGTCTGTGCATGCATCTGAGTCATAGCAAGTGTGTAATTTTGTTTGTGCAGAGTCGCAGATTAAATTTAGACACAGCAGTAGCGCACGCAGGGGGAGTTTTGGAGTGCCCAGATCCACCACCCCTGACAGCCTCTAGAGCAGACACCATTTTATTAAGCCCAGCCCTGATACGTGGGATAATAAAGGATAACACAAACTGGAATTCCCTTTCCTGAGGGTTTGCGTATTATATTGCTGCATTGGGATTGCTGCTTTTAGAAGTGTGGTGTATTATGTTCTAAAAAGTCACAAGTTGGGCTGTTCAGGTCCCTCTTGAATCTCAATTTCATATCCTAAAAGATCTTATCAGAGCACCCAGGTCCCTGAGGACACCCATGATGTTGCAATGATCTCTAGTCTGAGACTGAGGATCTTTTTCTTCTAGTAGTTGCCGATGATGGACTGGAAGTACCGGTAAGCTGGGGAGCTACAAATACACTTGTGGATTAATTCTGGATGGGACATGGACTTAATGAAATTAAACTTTATGATGAAGCAAATGGATTCCCTTTATTATTCCCTATATTTAGTTTATCCAGTGATCTTCACAGGTTGCCTGCAACTAAACCGAGAACTAGAGGGATGTTCACTCTCTGATAAGCAGGAACCCAATCCATTAAGGATGTGTTATTAACAGTAGGTTCAGTACCATAAAAGCCACATCATTGTGTTAACTGGACAGTGGGAACATTGTTACCTACTTTTCTTTCTACATTTTACTTTGGTCAGGCTAACTAGGAGACATATCTCCTGTTGGACTGGCCCATGATCATGCTGGTATTAACATTAACGCTTCTTCAGACTTTATTTTCCTTTTCAACCTGCCAAAAGCATGCAATCATTCTGCATAGTTGCTGTCCAGTTGGAAGAGGATTGAAGATGGTGTGGCACAGTGACCAGGAAGGCACTATGTAGGATATGTTATTATTAGCTCCCACTAGTTTGGTTTGAGCGATAGACTCTCTCTATCTGTGGTGAACCCCCATGCTAGCTGTTTGATATGTATATGTGCTCTGTAAATACAGATATATATTTTGTTAAAAAAATATAGTTAAAGGTACTTTTGGATCTTACAAGTTGTTTGCCTAAGGGGTAGATGTATCAAATCTTGGAGAGAGATAAAGTGGAGAAGTTGAACATAGCAACCAATCAGCTTCTATCATTTATCAAGCGCAGTCTATGAAATGACAATTAGAAGCTGATTGGTTGCTATTTTAAACCTCTCAACTTTATCTCTCTCACAGGTTTCACACATCCCCCCAGAGTGATTCCAAACATAGGTACCAGGTTCCCTGAGATGGCATATAAGGGTGATCAGCCTGCACTCAGTGGACAAAAAGAGGAAAATATTATGCCAATATTTTTACAGAGCAACTATAAACTGTGGTAACTGATATAAACATTTGGAGAAAATTTTCAAATTTACACATTTTTGGAGATTTTATGTGTTGTATGGAAAGTGTAACTTTTACTAAAAGCTGAACTAGAGCTACAATTGTGTTTTTACACAGCATGTTCTGAAACCACTATCCCATTTTTATTAAATGGCAAGTATATAGGCTGTGTACAAAAAGGAACATATACCTGCTAAGAAAATGGACCCAAGATCTACTTAGCATTAGGTCGGGCATCTCTAGATGTAGAGAGAGAGACCTGTTTGTTTTTACGGAAAGATCAGTCGAATGCTGAGTTAAAATGGCCTGGAATCAAAGTATTGTAAAACCAGATGTTTTCCATCCGGTCATACCATGAGGAATTTGCCTAAATCACATGCAGATTAGCCTGAATTGCATGCAATTAGGGCTTTTCAAATCACCACACACTGCATTCGGCTTGATAGTTCCATAATGCAAGACAGCGAGAGGCCAATTTATCAAGGTTTTTTCCCAGTAAACTTAATTTCATATCATCGCATATTGCGACAATAACAAGTTAATAATCGGTGGTATGTACCAACATTTTCCTGCTAGGATACAGGCTACAACAGTAACGTGTCCCTGCAAAGTGTAAAAAGTGAAGTGATCAGGTATACGAACACTTGACTTCTGGGGTCAGATCTTTCGCGGCCACTGCGCTTGCAGGCCAAAACATCATCCTCTAATGTACTAGTGGCCATAACCAAAGATGGATCTCTCTCTAAAAACAAGTGACAAAAATTGTAGCCTATAGGCTACAATAGCTAATGTCACCTAATGATGGCATTAGCAATAGGGAGGCAAGCTTAGCTTTTTGGAGCTTGATACATTTAGTAATGTCACAGTCTCCATTTCTAATATGTCTTGCAATACCATAATACAGGAGAACACTTATTTGATGCATAAATCATGAGAAAAGAGGATTTTCTTCAAAATAACTTGTTATACAGGTCCATAATATCTTGTAGGTTGGGGTTAAAAACTGCATGCAATGTGTAATGGTTTTAAAACCACCAAATCTACCAGTAGTACATTTCTCACATGCTTGTTACTTGTAGGAATTTTTAGTTATATTTTGTTAATCATGATTTCACCCAGTAGACAAAATTACACAGTGGTCTATTTGCTAGCAATTTATCAAATGGCTACAGTGAAGTCTGAAGAACGTAATTTAAAAAAGATGTGTATCCATTAAAAAGACAAGCACAAAATGTTACACTGAAGCCTCAACCCTGCCCTGAATTCCAATCTTTGATTATGTTAATTAACTTAATTTCTGCATATTTAGTGCACGTGTTAAACTTTTCAATATAGCTCTATGTTACCAAGTTACAGTAGGTCTTGTAATCGGGTAACAAGTTGCTGATCTCCATTATACAGCATGTCCACTGCTGCTATAATAACTAAGGCAGCTAAACAGCATATTATTCAGCTCTGTCTATGGTCCACTTTTTTATTTATAATTTATGAGGTGTATATTTTTAAAAGGAGTAATGCTTATTTTATTGCTTCATATGACCACTGATGTTTATAATGATATATTTCAGTGATTTCATACCATGTACTACCATGGTTCCATCGGGTCTGTTATAGTTTCACAGAAAAAATGTAAGATCTTTTTGAGAGGAATTTGATATAAATCAAAGACAAATAAATCTGCTTCGCATGCCATGAATAGAGAGTGTGTGATTCACTTTTACACATTAGGGATGTTTAGATTCTGTTATCCAAGTAATGTCAATCATCAGCTATGTCTTGTAATGAATGCTTATTTTTATATTAATGCATGTCCAATATGACTCTGTTACTTTAACATACTAATGGGCTTGCCAAAAAGTTACGTACATACATGTAGAAGCCAATTCTGTCAGCTTTCGTCTGTCAAATTATTGCTATGAAAGCATATTCAAAATCATATATAAAGTTTGGTAAAGGCTAGAATGCACCTTAAAAACTCAATAACTTGTTGAAGATTGAATAATAGACATCCTGCCTAAACTAAATGACATGTTAGAAAGGGCTAAAAAAATGTTAGGTGTAGACAATAAAGCCTCCACAATGGCACTACAAAGACCAGAATTCATGTCAACTTTTAAATTTACACATACATATTGTACCTTAAATTGAAGCCGCTCAATCAAATTATAAGTAGCGGCAGATGCTATAAATGGAGAGATTGTAAACGAACACAGGAAAATCCCACAGCACCCTGCTGTAAGTGTGAACCAGCAAGAAGTTGCCTTTCTGTTTACACATAGAAATCTTAGTTGCACACATCGAGCTAAATGTACGGTTCTAAGGACCTAATTCAGACCTGCACTTTAGATGCGTATGCAAATTCTGCAAGGCAGGCGATCGCACGGCAAGGCATTAGCACGCCCACTATGTCTTAGCGTGTGATCGCATTGTGTAGGCAGATGCCCAACAGCCTTTCTTAAGATGCCTACTTGCGCACGTCATATGCAGGAAGTGTATGCAACCATCAGTAACATCGAGTAACATCGGATGCGATTGCAGCACTTGTGGTTAACCATACCCTGCCGCAAGCACTGCGAGTGAATACTTACAAGTGATGTGCACAATGACGCTGCTATTTAACTGTGCATGCCTCTGAAACGGCATTAAGACGCTCAGGCACAACCTGCGTTCATACCTCCACTCCCTCATTCTTAGGGGCCAGCCCCTGTCACCACCCACAAACGGCATCTCCTGTCACTAATTCTGCCGGGCAGTCTATGCGCAGTGAGCGGATGCATTCCAATTGCTCGCACTGGTTTGCGCACACATGTATTGCGATGCGTACATATGCGCAGAATGCAAACAATCGTCTGGCTGCGTGCAAACGCATCCTAGCGAGCGGGTCTGAATCAGGTCCTAAATCCTGGCGTATGTGAGGCAGTTTTGCAACTCGAAGATTTACTATCGACTAAACTGCTGAGAAAACACACTTTAGAAAATAATAGAATATCAAAGCACCAAAACCATCGGAAAACCACAAGCAAACCCACCCAAAAAACAGCAGGCTAATGAATAGATTTTGACAGGCAAATTTGATTGACAGGAATATCATCCAATTGGCCTATAAAGAATTATGAAGTCTCTCATCAGACATTACTGGACTTTAACAGAAATATACAAGCAAAAATATAAAACACAAAAATAAGCCACACTAATACCCAAAAAAACACACATGTACAACTTAAAATAAAGGACTACCTGAAATAGACAACACACAGAACAAGAAACTTTTTTATTTTAAAACCCACAATTACAGTAGCAATCACTTTACAGACTTGACTCAGAAGTGCACGCTAAGTGTACACAATGCCACTGTTCACATCGAGTGATTATTTGCTACTGTGCATGCATAAAATATTCTGAAAACCCCTACGGTGCATGCGTTACCCTGTGTGTATGCATATATGCGCTGCTGTGTACAGGAATGCTATTATCAGAAATGGCGAGGGAGAACCATGGGCATTCCTGGCTGGTGACTGGGAGGTAGCCTGAACTGAACGCAAATAAAAATAAATCATCACCTGGGCAACTCTTAATGTGGACAATAATATAAATTATTTCCATTCACACAGTTTGGGCCAACATACACGGTTATTCACAGACTATCCAGGAACAGTGTACATCATAGATAGTGTTCACTTAAAAACATATTTAATAAACAGAATACTTTCCTTCTACAGCTCACTTTTTAATGTCTTTTATTTTTGGGAGGATTCAATACTAACTTTGCCTTATCCAGAATTTTCTTTTTCTCAACTGTGTTGTAGTTTTTTTGTTTATTTGCTTTGTGGCTGGAAGAAATGTTATGCCTGGTGGGCAGTTGTTTTTGATACATTTGTGGCCATGTGGTTGATGAATTTGATGATTGGATACTTAGGGGTAAATTTACTAAGGAGTGAGTTTGGTTAAGTTTTTTAGCTTTTAAACTCACTTTGCTTCACCAAAACTCGGGTGAGTTTTTCCTTATCAAACTGGCAAATTTACTAAGAAGTGAGTTTAGCTGAAAGTGAGTTTTCCGATGGTAAAGCAAAGTGAGCTTTTTCTTCCAAATTGCGAGTTTAGAGGTGAGTTTAAGGTGAGTTTAAGGAGAGTTTAGATGAAAGTTTAAGGAGAATTTAGATGAGAGTTTAGATGAGATTACTTACTGGAGATTACAGTGTTTTCTCTCTGCAAAACTCACAGGAGCAAGCGCCTGCACATATCAGTGAAATATGTGTAAGCTGCTTGTGTGTTTTAATACCAGTAAAAAACAAGTTAAATAATTTTAAAAATAAAATGACGTAGGGTCCCCCCCAAAAGACTAACCAGCCCTGGACTTGCCAGCCTGTCCTGGTTCCTAAAATTACGGGGAACAAAATGAGTAGGGTTCCCCCGTAAATTAGGTACCAGCACCAGGCTGCAGGGCCAGTCCTGGTTTTAAGTATAGGGGTCAAAAAATTTGCATGGTGGTACCCCTAAAATTAAACCCAGCACTGGACCCTTTCAGTGGGGGCTGATTCCACAGCTAGGAGTACCCTTTCACCAGGCCCCCAGCCGCAGCATCAGCCCTGACCACTAGTCAGCCCAGGCCAGGGATCCCTGGGGAGTTGGGGACCCCTCCAATAAAGGAGACCCCTCTCCAGGGCACCCCTGGCCTAGGCTGATAGCCCGGGGCTATCCCCGCCACCCCTGGGCGGTGGGTGGCTGGTTGATAGTGTAGGTGTAGTGGTAAAAATGTAATTAACAACATTGTATTTACAGTAGAACTGCAGGTCCCAGCAAGCCTCCCCCGCATGCTGGTACTTGGAGAGCCACAAGTACCAGCATGCGGGGCATTAAGGGACCTGTAGCTCACCTGTAAAAAATGTGTAAAAAAACACAACACACACCGTGAAAATAATGATTTATTACTTACATAGATACACACACACACATACTTACCAGCTCCCAGATGCTCACGTCCCCTTCTCAATGTAAAGTATCCAATGGTTGTACCTGTAAAAAAAGAACTTACACTCACCTTTTATCCCACAATGTTCTCTGCAGTAGTCCAAAGAGGGCCCCGGAGACACTGTAACAAGATGCTGCAGCATATTGTTACAGTATCGCTAATAACAGCTCCAGCCTTGAGCTATCCTTAGTGCTGTGGCGCCAGCCAATCAACGGCGGCTTCCATTAGTTGTTGCTCATTGGCTGGGACCCACGTGGAGGAGCCGCTCATTTGCTAAGCCCACGTGGGCTGAAAGCACCGGCCTTGAGCTATCATTAGTGCTGTGGCACCAGCCAATCAGCGGTGGCTTCCATTAGTGGGCGCTCATTGGCTGGTGCCACAGCACTAATGATAGCTCAAGGCCGGTGCTTTCATTAGTGATACTGTAACAATATGCTGTAGCGTCTTGTTACAGTGTCTCCGGGGCCCTCTTTGGAATACTGTGGAGAACATCGTGGGACAAAAGGTAAGTATTGGTTCTTTGTTTACAGGTACAACCATTAAATACTTTACGTTGAGAAGGGGACGTGAACATCTGGGAGCAGGTAAGTATGTGTGTGTATGTATGTAAGTAATAAATCTTTATTTTCACAGTGTGTGTTGTGTTTTTTTGACACATTTCCTTACAGGTGAACTATAGGTACCAGTGGCCCCTTAATGCCCCGCATGCTGGTACTTGTGGTTCTCCAAGTACCAGCATTCTGGGGAGGCTTGCTGGGACCTGCAGTACTGTAAAGACAATGTTGTTAATTCAATTTTTAACACTACACCTACACTATCAACCGGCCACCCACTGCCCAGGCATGGCGCGGGATAGCCCCAGGCTATCAGCCTAGGCCAGGGGTGCCCTGGAGATGGGGTTCCCTATATTGGAGGGGACCCCAACTCCCCAGGGATCCCTGGCCTGGGCTAGCTAGTGGTCAGGGCTGATGCTGCTGCTGGGGGGCCTGGTGAAAGGGCACCCCTAGCTGTGGCATCAGCCCCCCTCTAGAAAGGGTCCAGTGCTGGTTTTAATTTTAGGGGTACCCCAATGCCAAATTTTTTACCCCTAAAATTAAAACCAGGACTGGCCCTGCAGCCTGGTGCTGGTACCTAATTTACGGGGGAACCCTACTTGTTTTGTTCCCTGTAATTTTAGGTGCCAGGACAGGCTGGCAAGTCCGGGGCTGGTTAGTCTTTTGGGGGGGGGGACCTGACATAATTTTGTTTTTAATAATTAACATTACTTAAACAAGTTAAAAAAATAAAAAAAAATTATTTGTGTATATTTTCACCCAAACTCGCAGCTCAGGAGGGGAGTGTTTAAAACTTCTATTTCACAGTGAGTTTGCCACAATCTCACACAAGATTGGAAATTCGAATCTTAGTAAATTTGCGAGTTTCATCTTTTTCATCTAAAGTACTTCCGATTTTGGCCAATGGTGAGTTTTTTCGAGTTTGCAAACTCACATGAGTTTTAACAGTGAAAAAAGAAAACTCACTTCAAACTCACTCGAGTTTGTCTTTAGTAAATTTGCGAGATGAAAAACTCAAGTAAGTTTGCAAACTCACTCAAACTCACACAAACTCGACCCTTAGTAAATTTACCCCTTACTATCTTATATAATGAAGGGTGGTATTGGAAGTTTAAATTGCATATTGCCTATTCAACTGCCAATGATGAATGGTGTACATTAGATTCACAGTGGGAAGCCCAGAATCAAAGAAAACTTAATTGAACAAGATCTTTATTATGGTAAATAATAGTTGCATTTACAATTGATTTGTTATGCTTTTAGCAATGACGCAATGAAGGGGTAATAAATGTGTCCTCTTTTCTGTGCTCTATGGAAGGGGTCTCATTTTACAGGCAGTAAGGAAAAAAACACACTAATGTCATACTGCTAAGGAGCAATATGTCAGCCCACCCAGGACATGTAGTCAAGTAATATACATGATATATAAATACAATTTAAATTCATTTGACATAAGTTTCAGAATATATGTTAAATAATATGAAAAAAATAAATGGAAAAATACCCAATAAATACCCATATATAAGTATAATAACTACATGTAAAATACACATAAAACTATATTAAAAACATTTACAGAGTAAACATTCTAAAATCATGTTAAAATCAAAGTAATCTTGAAATCCACTTGGAATAAATGTATTCAAGCGATGAGTCCAATATGCTTCATATTTTCATACTACTACAGTACGTCCCAGATCACATTACAAATTCTGCAATGAAGGAGGAACCTATTGTTGGCAGTATCAAGCTCACTGATTAGCTCAGCTGTGTCTGTGAGGGTGAAAGGAGAGCATGAGAGATGGATCATATCAGTGAGGAGCTTTACTGAGAGGGAGAGATAGAGACCACCAACTACAGTAGTGCTTAAAAGTTGGTGAACCCTTCAGAATTTTCTATATTTCTGCTGAAATTTGGCCTTAAACTACCTAAGATTTTCACATAAATCCTAAATGTAGATAAAGAAAACCAAATCAAACAAATAAGACAAAAAAATTAGACATGCTCAATTTTTTATTGAAGTAAGTGATCCAATATCACATATCTGTGAGTGGCAAAAGTATGTGAACCTTTGCTTTCAGTATCTGGTATGACCCCCTTGTACAGCAATAACTGATCATCAGCTTGGAGCAATTTTACCCCATTCCTCCGTACAAAACAGCTTCAACTCTGTTATGTTGGTGGGTTTACTGACCAGGAGTGGGGAACCTGTTTTTGCTGAGGGCCATTTTGATATATATATATATAACATTATTTGCCGGCCTGGTGCAGGCCACGACCCTCGGTGTGATGTCACACAGGGAGAGGGCCACAATCGCCAGTGATTACAGCAATGCCCGTAGCATCCTGAGGATGCTCTGAGGAGCTGGAAGGGCAGTGGTGTGACCGTCTGAAGCATCCTAAAGACACTGCAGGTGCACTGCTGCATAGATTCTGGCCGCAGGGTGCCATTCTAGGAACCCTGCTAGCCAGATGATGTTAGCAGAAAAAAGCTCAGAGGGCCAGACCAAATGATTCCGAGGGCTTTATACGGCCCCCGGGCCTGAAGTTCCCTATCCCTGGTTTACTCCCATGAACTGCTCACTTCAGGTCCTTCCACAACATTTTGATTGGATTAAGGTCAGGACTTTGACTTGGCCATTATAAAACTTTAAATGTATTCTTCTTTAAACATTCTTTGGTCGAATGACTTGTGTGCTTTGAGTTGTTGTCTTGCTGCATGACCCATATTCTCTTGAGATGCAGCTCATGGACAGATGTCCTGACATTTTCCTTTAGAATATTTTGGTATAATTCTGAATTCATTGTTCCATCAATGATGGCAAGTCGTGTTGGGCCATATGCAGCAAAACAGTCCCAAACCGTTATACCAGCACCATCGTGTTTCACAGATGGTATGAGGTTTTTATGCTGGAATGTAGTGTTCTCCTTTCTCCAAACATAACGCTTCTCATTTGAACCAAAAAGCTCTATTTTGGGATCATCTGTCCACAAAACATTGTTCCAATAGTCTTCTGGTTTGTCCAGGTGATCTTTAGCAAACTGCAGATGGGCAGCTATGTTCTTTTAGGAGAGCAGTGGCTTTCTCCTTGCAATCCTGCCATGCACACCATTGTTGTTCAGTGTCCTCTTGATGGTGGACTCATGAACATTAACATTAGATAATGTGAGAAAGGTCTTCAATTGCTTAGAGGTTACCTTGGGTTGCTTTGCGACCTTGCAAACTATTAGACGCCTTGCTCTTGGCATGATCTTTGTTGGTCGACCACTCCTGGGGAGGGTAATAATGGTCTGGAATTTCCTCCACTTCTACACAATCTTTCTGACTGTTGATTGGTGGAGTAGAAACTCTTTAGAGATGGTTTTGTAACTTTTTCCAGCCCGAGGACCATCAACAACTCTTCTTCTGATGCCCTCAGAACTCTCCTTTGTTAGTGGCATGATACACTTCCACAACCTTGTGTTGTGAACATCAGACTTTGATAGATCCCTGTTCTTTTTAAAAGACAGGTTGTCCACTCACACCTGATTGTCATCTCATAGATTGAAAATTCCTGACTCTAATTTCACCTTCAAATTATCTGCTAAGCCTAAAGGATCAAATACTTTTGCCACTCACAGATATGTGATATTGGATCATTTCCCTAAAAAAATGAACAAATCTAATGTTTTTGTCTCATTTGTTTGATTTTGTTCTCTTTATCTACTTTTAGGACTTGTGTAAGGTAGTTGTAGGCCAAATTTCAGCAGAAATATAGAAAATTCTGAAGGGTTCACAAACTTTTCAGCACCACTGTATATGAGCACTTATGAGTTCCCCGTTTCAAGCCGGGCAACAGGCCAGACACAATTGCTTAGTGAGCAGTTATGGGAACTTGGTAAGCAACTATATAACCAGGGTCCAGGGCCCCTAAGCCATTGGGCCCCATAGCACCCCCTGCACTATTATAGCTACCCCCATGTATATAATAAAAGGAACCCATACTGTTTGAGGTAAAGCAGATGAGATTCTGCATGCCATAAGAGCACATTTTGCTCTTACCAACAATTACTATGTTCAGATTCCATTTCCCCTGCAAGGTAAAGATTAATTTTTAAATTAACCCAGTTTCTCTGTAACTAAAGGATAGAATACTGCAGAATTGAATACCTGGATAGACTCCCTTTCTACTGGACTTTGATAGTTAAAATGTATGTTGAAATGTTGTCAGTTCTGTGAAGCATGGAGGTTGTATTTCATACTGGTTACTTCTTCTTCTGTTAGGACCAAGTGCAAAAGTTTGCATGAGGTTCTTCTTGCTGTCAATGCCTCCAACCACATTGCCCACAATTTAAATGTATTCTTTTTGAAATAAAAAATAATTTAAAATTCATTAATTTTTTCCTATAGCATTGCCCACTTCTCCAGTGTAAAAGAGGAGATGTGTTACACACATGACAAATATTAGTAAGATTAATGCTAGATTCCCTCTTTTTGTATGCTTGTTACCTTTACGCTGCTTTTTCAAGCAGCAGTATCTGAAGGCCTCCTCGGTCACCAAACAACGTGGACGCCGAACTGGGACGGTGACCGTGGTTGCTGGGACGACAAAATACCGGAAAGATGCGGGTGCTGCTGGGTGTACTGGAAAGATGTGCAGCATCCCAGCTCTCAGCTGTCAATCATCTGTGCACTTGCTGCCCTTTGGTGGAAAATCCTATATCAGTATTTTTGGACCGGCACCACATTGTCGGTGATAGTTTATGCTTTGTGTGTGAACCCTGTCAGTCTGTGCCTGTCTTTGACTGCCAGTATCCTGCCAGTTTGTGCTAACTCTACCTTGCCTATTACCCAGCAGTTTTTGGCTATCCCGAGTTCGGTCTCAGCCTGCGGCCTTGCCGCACCCGAGGCATTCACTTCAGAGCAACAACCTTCATCTCTGCCTGGTGCTATCTGCATTTGCTGCTCATGCCATCTCCATCTATGGCATCAGTTTGTGGCCTAGTGCCCTGTACCACCAAGGATGCACCGCTGCCTCTTGGTTCGCACCTCAGCCCTCAAGGCTGCACCCCGGTCCTCTAGGCTGAAACTTCCTGCACAAGTCACACCTCACCCTTCAAGGCAATACCACGGCCCTCAAGGCCAAACATTGGCCTTCAAGGCCACATTCCACCCACTAGGCTGCACCTTGGCCCTCAAGGCCGCACCTCAGTTTGACACACAAGTTGCATCTCGACACTCAAGGTCACAACTCATCACTCTGGTCAAAATACAGTGACCATTCCAGCAAAGCAACTCTCATAGTGACCGTTGCTAGCCTGAACCACCATCAGCCGTTACACACCCAGTGATCACCAGGATTGCCATGTAAGCCCCTACAGTCCCTATTTTTAGACCAGACAGCTACCTACGTACTGGTGAGTGCATCTAGTTCTAAGGGAACTGCAGGTGGCTGTTATTGGCAGAAGACCTCGCCAGTGTAACTCTAGGGGTCTTACACGGTGGTTCCTGGATGATCGTAATAACTAGCTTCACATAATAAAATGCATCCCATCTAGTATAACTTGTATAATATATGCTTGTTACAGTAGCCTATAAGTACCTTTTACATTTCCATGTAAGATAAAAAGCACAATTAATTGTGATAATTTAGTAAATAACTTGTGTGTTACTGTTAGTAATATAATGTGTTTTCAATGCTTTGTTACATTGAGGTTTCTCTATGTTTAGGCCTCCACCACAATATACTCAACACTTTCAGATGGAAAAACACATCTATACACATAAACCCTTCAAATACAGACAGTACTGTAAATAGAGCATTTAATGCACTGCTCCTAAAAAAGCCTGTGGTTATAGTATAAAGTAAATTGTGGTTTTGCTGTGTATACATTAGGACAATTAATTATTTATTGTCAAGCACACCCTCCTTACAATATACAACATTCTTAAACACTTAGCTTCTCATATCCAAATGCTAAAAGGAGTACAGTGTAAGCTAATTATTCTTACTTACTTGCAAAGTCACACATTTAACTGAGAATCCTCAAAGTGTAATTGCAGTACAGCATATAGTCACTCTATACTATATTTCTCTTAGGGTATACAATAAAATAACACGCCATCAGTTCAGCATGCGCATGGACGTGAGAGTCCACACCACTCCCCACTGTTGGTCTCAAAACCTAAACTAACACAACCTTGTCATGGGACCTAAAGTGCCTGACATTGTCAGTCTCAGGGTCTAAAATAAACTCACTCTGTTCAAAATAAAAACCCTAAATGGACAGCATTAAAAGCTACAGTTAGTTATACAAGCAAGATGTGATGTGACAGATCCAGATGAAGATACAGACTGTGCAACACCATCTCCCCCTTCCCCCCTGCCTGCATCCCTCACACATAGGTACACCTCCTCTCTGGACAATAAAGTGAGTGGAAAGGAAGAAGACTGAGAGAAACTGGGGGGGGGGGTAAAGAGAGAGATGCAGGGAAAAGAGGGGGAGAGAGAGTGAAGAAAATCCAGTTAAAGCCAAGCACATAAGCTAGTGTGCTGTATGCACTGCTTAATATGTGCCGGAACATGTATGGCATTCTAACACTTGCGTCCTACAGTTAAGAGGCTGCAGCTACAGAATTGAGTTCTCACCCGAAGCCTGCTTTCAGGGATACTACACAATATTTGTGCATGGGGCCTGAGGGGCCATTAAAAGCAATTGGGATATGAAAACAATTGGGTGCTAGGATTTTTTTTACTCCTAGATAGCAGATACAGGGCAATGACAAATCTAATTACCCGGAAAGGAATAGTGGGAAAAAATAAGACTTTTTGCCCTGCACAGCCAGGACTGCAAAGACAGTTGAGACATATGTTGCTATACATACTTCTCTGCAATGCAGGCAGCATTAAAAGCAATTCACAGTAGACAATACAAGAAGAAATGTAGAGGGTTGGAAGCCAATGTGTTAAGTGTTAAGCCGCACATCCACTAGGTGACTAGGGAAAGACAGTACGATTACAACATCATAATCGTACCATCGTTCTCCATCCCCTGCAGTGCCTACTCTTAACGATTAGTCATTCAGTGTAGGCACCCTCCATCATCCCCGAACATGGCCAATCTGACGTTATCGGCATATTGACTGGCATGTTCAGGCGACAGTCTCGGACTGGGCCACCGATGATTCAGGGAAATCCCCTGTAGGCCCCCCAGACTTGTAGCCCCGCCCACTTCCCACAACTCACAGCACTTCATCCACAACCCTGCCAACTGGGGAGCAGCTGCACTTACTGTACTATAAAGGTACATACAGAAAAAAGAAGAAAAAGTATTCCTATAAGGGGCACTCACTGGATGAGTTATATTTATGATTAACTTGGTTATATTAGAAGTCCAGATACACAAAATACATAAAGTATAACCTTATATTTTATGTATTTTGTGTATCTGGACCTCTAATATAACCAAGTTAATCATAAATATAACTCATCCAGTGAGTGCCCCTTATAGGAATACTTTTTCTTCTTTTTTCTGTATGTATTGATTGATTTTATTCCTGGGTGCATCTCCACCTGATAGATAATTGGACGGGATGAGACCTTTATAACTTAACATTAAATGGATTGGAATGGATGAGTGTTTAATATATGAATAATCTGTAGGTCTGTGCGGACACTTTTTTCTTTTGTGCATTACTATAAAGGTGCAAGCTGCTGCCAGCCGGTAAATGTTTCTAAATTGCCACTGTTCTGCGGGCTTAAACCCTGCAGTTGTAGCTCCACCCATCCCCATGAGTGGGCCGGGTCAAGCCCGCAGAGTAGTGGTGGTGACAGTGACACTTTAGAATCCTTCACAGGATGGCAGCAGCTTGTACCATTATAGTAATGTAAGTGCTGGTGCTCCCGACCAGCAGGGTTGTAATAGATGAAGTGCTGCGTGCTTTGCCCTGCCCACCCGTGGGAGTGGGCAGAGCTAGAAGTCCTGGGGTGGGGAGAGAAGCCTGCAGAGAGTGATGCGTGCTTGACCCTGCCCACCCATGGGAGTGGGTGGAGCTAGAAGTTTGGGGTGGGGGAGAAGCCCGTAGAGAACACAGTGGTGAGTTGACAGTGACACTTGTCTTTAGACACGTTCACACTGCTGGCAAGGTGGGCAAATTTGGATCAAAAACTTGTTTTCCACCGTATCTCCTCACTTTCCAAGGCTTCTGCTGCAGGTATGGGGGTCCTGTATATTCAAATAATAAATCCCTTGTAGTAACAGCAGTGGGAGCCAGAAAGCTGTGTAATAAATCCTGTAGACTTGCCTACAACTCTCGGTTCCATAATGGAGGAGACAAAAGAGGCTCATGGCTGCAGGGTCACATAGGTCTCTGCAGTATCTCTATACAAGGCTTCTAGAGCAGCTGAAAATTAATTGTGCAGCATACTGTACTTCAGTTAATTTTCACATATTTATTTGGTTTATATTAACTTTTGGAACCTGTGTTGCCTTTATAGAGTGATTTAGTATTACTTTTATGCTTTTGACCTTTTGTTTGGAGTATTATTGACTGTACACTAAGGGCCTGACTCAGAAATGGATGATAATGCGATTGCAGCTGCGATAATATGCTAATAGTTGCAAAGCTTACCTGTGCATAGGGATGCCCACTGCTGCCTTCTCATCTGCATGCAACTTCGCTTACCTACATAAAATTGATAACATAGACGCACATAGACCAGCCTTCCAGCCCATGCGGCAAGTCTGACCTGTCTCAAATGCATCGGCTCTCCTGACATGCACAGAGCCCTCATGCTGTGTATGTGATCGCAATGGCTGATTTATGCACGTCCATGTAGCGATGCTTAAACGGTCAGACACGCCTGCATTTTTCTAACCAACCCCTGGTTACCTCCCCCAAACGCTGACTACCTGTCACTCACTTTGTAAATGGATTCTCTGTGAATCGCAAGACCATCGCTGCACTGCACACTGTGACTTTGAAACATGCACAATAGCAAAAATTCAATCAATCTGCGTACAAATTGCCATTGCGTACATCTCTGAATCAGGCCCTATATAGGTAGATGCTTTGTTTTACAGTCCAATTTTTATTTTACATAATTTACTTGTGTTTAATTTTTGGTTTTATATAAAATTATTCTCATGCAAATTTGTTCTTTCGATAGTGATTTATATATATATTTGTCTTTCTAACAAAGGTAATAGCTAGCTTCCACAGCAGTATACTTTGATAAATAGCAAAAATCTCAATCTAGGATTGCATAGCAAGAAACTTTATCGATTGTTGGACTGGCCCACAAGGATACGCAGGCACCAAGCCACTTAAAGAGACATAGATGAACCATAATTGGGGTGCTGAGACCCCATATCCCATTAACAGAAGATCAGGCTTGCCTACTCTCCCGATTTGGTCGGGAGCCTCCCGAATATCGGGTGCCGCTCCCGACCCCCAAGAAAGGCAGGCAAGCCCCTGGCTGCCGCCTGCCCCCCGCTACCTCATAGAAACCCCCGCAGTGGAGAGGGTCCAGTGAAGTGATTCACGCTGAATTGCGGCATCGTGGCCCCGCCCCCTGCTTCACAATGCCAATACTTCCGGCATTGTGAAGAGGGGGCAGAGCCACGATGACGTGATCGCGCGGCTTCGCCCCGACTCCGCACACATTATCGCGTCATCACCCAGCTCCGCCCCCCGCTGTGCGCAGACATTCAGCTCCCTCCCGGAAGGAGGGAGCTGAATGTCGGGAAGTATGCAGAATATAAATGAGAAATAGTGTGTAGTCTCTGGCATGGATTCTCGCCAGTTACACATAATATTAATAATACATTTCTCCTCTTTTTAACATACAGTAGTTGCATATTTTGCTGTAAATTATTAATATACAATATATGTAGATTGTTCACTTGACCATTCCTCCAATGCCGCATTGTATTGCTACACATTACTGAGTGGGCCCCAGCCATTGGTTTCCCTGGTGGGCCCTTTATACCTGTCACGAACCTGTCTAGTTTTCACCTTTTGCCTGTTGACTTACCACTGCCAGCTGTCTCCATGGATCTGTATGTGTAGTTTGCCTGGAGGACCTGTACTGATCATGCTGCTGCAGCACTTCTCTATGCATTCCTTCCACAGTGATTATTTCACCTGGGTCCTTTCCTGTCTGTGAACACTGCTAGCCCTGATTGGAATCACAGGTGTAGTTCTGACTCAGTGCTGCAGAGATGAATCCTCCCTCTACATGTTGTGCCTTCCACCACTCAGAATGCTACTGCCAGACCACCTGTCCATATCCACCAATTGCAGCCAGACCCAGGGTATATATAGCCTCCCCTGATAGCATTCTGGGCCTGAACATCTCATTACTTCCGTGGTGTATGGTTTGTGCTGTTTCTGTATACAAATGTATCCCTGACTCCTGCTGACAGCAACCCCTGGTGCATCCAGAAAATCTGTTACAGCTATTCCTGGCAATCAAGAAAACCTGCAGGCAGCAACCCCCTGCTGGTGCATCCAGAAAACCTGCTACAGCTATACCTGGCAATCCAGTAAACCTGCTGACAGTAACCCCTGGTGCATCCCAAAAAACCTGCTACTTTAATACCTGGCATCGAGATGCCCTGTTACAGCAATACCTGGCCTGTGCTCTGCTGCTAGCTCTACTCCTGGTTGGTCCCTGGAACCCTGTAAACCTGCATCGTGTCACCCTGCCTTGCTTCCTACTGTGCATCAACTCCTGCTCCTTTTATCTACCTACCCATTCCTTCCTGGACCTGTTATTCCCAATTACCCAATCCAGCCTGCACCTGAGTTCCAGCCTTTGTCACAGCATTTCCGGATTACCCTGTTTAGCCCTCGTCTCAGCATTACCTGATTTCCCTTCAGTTCAATCCACGTTATTCCAGTCCAGAGTCAAGTTCCAAGTTCATCAGTTCAATCCACGTTATTCCAGTCCAGAGTCAAGTTCCAAGTTCACCAGTTCAACTCAACAAGTCTTTCTGCCGGTCCCAGTCTGGTTCCTCCAAGTTCCTGTCATTCATCATCAAAGGCAGTTCTCTCTGCTACATTAATCTTGCAATAGAGCTATCTACGTCATCTGTGGTTCCAGTCATGCCGGTCTCCATTGAATCCAGCTCATCACCTGAGACAGGTAACTCACAGACACCATTCGTGACAATACCCCAGTCCAACACTGTCGGCGATGATTGATATCGGAAATGACCAGTGGGAGCGTGCATCGCTGGTCGTTTCCGACATTATAGTGCACGATTTGTGCATGATTAATGAGTGATTGCATGATTACGATGTTGCCTAGTGGATTTGTGCCTTTAATCACACCCACTACCCATTATATTTGTCTTGGGAATAATACACATAGTATGCTTTTAAGTTTAGCTGTTTTTTATGTACAATTAAGCACTAACAGTATGCATAGAGTACAGCAAATCACAAACTGAAATAACCAGCTTCTCCTTAGATTGAATATGCACTCATTAATCTGATCTATTTTGGCTAATTCAAAATAAATGATTGCTGTATAATTGGTTCCAGGCATATGACTATACAGTACATATTTTTGAATGCATTATGTTCCTAAATGTCATACTTTTTTATTATCATTATTTATGTTTTCACTAAGTTTTTTTTAATTTTTGTAAAATATAAATTAATTGTTTTGTTAAAAATTACATGCAAAATATAATAACTATTCATTTCTAGGGGATGGTCTAATACAGTGAGATTTGACATAATGCTCAAGTAGACACCAGCATAGTTGACTCACAGTTCTGAAGATAATTACTAAAACTCCTCTGTCAGCCAATCTGTTGCCTAGCAAGGTCCTCAGATAGTAAAAGTAATATAAATCATATAAATTCTATTTTTTCAATCATCAGCAATCCATACTGATCAATATGTAAGTATACTGTAACTGAAGGCTGTATAAACATGAGGGCTTTTAAATACAGTGGGTTAGGTTGGAAAATGCACATTCAGATTATTAGGCTAAAGGATTTAGGTTTGGTTGTTGTGGAGTTTACAAGGATGCAGAAGAAATTGGGATTCAGTGGGAGGGATTTTGCAAGAAGCTTATTTAAGGGGGAGAATACTGTATTTGGTCTTTGCCTTGGAGATTCGTCAGAAATGAACACCAATCAATCTGTAAATTTCCAATTTTTTTTTTTTTTTATTGTTTCTCACTCATTAAGTAACGAAACATTAGCCTATCCACTCTTGTCTACACAAGAAACCAGCTTATTATTAGACTGAGGCTACTGTAAGGTGGTTACCTTTCCAGATGCATCTCTAAACTCTTACTATATGTACTGAACTAGCACTATTGAGTAAGCTACTGGAGACTCCAAATATACTCCACTCTCTTAGCAACCAATTTCTCTTCTAGACTTGCTTTGTTAAAATAAGATTTTGTGAAACAAACAAAATTACAAGCGCACAAATATATATCATGCAAAACACAAGGAACTTTGAGCCAAGGAAAATTGATTATGTAGGGTTGCACTGAGCAGCAGATTCAGTGGAGAATGAGGCCTCTCATGTTCTGTTTACCCAGCTTAGTAGAAACATTGGTTTAGAATAATTTTTACATTTTGGATGAAAAAACTGTTAAATATATATCAAGGAAAAGCAAACTAAATCACAGGAAGCCTCTCTAATCCAGGCTCTTAGGCTGGTGCTGTGTTTTTTCAGGCAGTGAAACATGGTATTCAGAAGCTGTTCGAAAGTTCAGACATACTGTATGTATAGAAGAGTCATGGCTTATAAGACTATAAAATAATATCAGGAGTTCAAATATGTTGTTCTAAAAATATAACTTCATGTTGTGGCTTAAAATATAGAATACTGGGAAAAATGTATAGAAATATGCACATGGGTGATACAGGAAGAGGTAGTAATCTTTTATGTCATCGGCCACAAAGAAATAACAGAGTTGAAGACGTGAATGATGAAGGTATTACAGTATATTACCATTACCTGTATGGGTCATTTTTTGTAGGCTACATACAGTTCAAATTAAGGAAACATGAAAACCAAGTAATGTTTATTTAATGCAAGCCACAGGATATACTTTTTAAATTGTTTTGAAATGTGCATTAAAATAAACATATGCCAGCAGGTGATCTAGGCTGATAGCTCAATGCCACTAGGTTTTCCACAAACTTTGTACAAACAGCGATGGTAGATTAAAGCTTCACTTGTGTAATTACAACCAGGATTAGCCATGTAATGGCATTTTATTACCAGCAAAACGTTTCTGTCATTATTTTCACATCATAGTCAGGTTCCCTGAGTGCAGAAAGGAAATGTAGGAACTGCATTACAAGTGATCGGTTTATAGGGTGTTTTTACCAGCATTCTGTTTATTTTTCTTCTTCAATTATTTTTACAACAGCCAGCAAGTATTTTGTGGCTGACTTTAAGACTCTAAACAAATATTCAAACCAGGAACCATCTGGCATTTTCACTAAGTGCTACTTTTATAACTTTGTAAACAGCAGTCTGTAGGCAACCAAACTATGAGACAAGGTTCCTGTTGAGAGTTAAAAGGGTGTTAAATATGCAGCTAGGTGGGTTTGTTGGGGGTAACTCAATAAAATAGTTTTCTACATCTCAGCCCTTTAATTAATCTTAATATAAACAATTGTTTGTATACATACACTGAGAACCTTGCTTTTAAACAGCCTTACATCCCTAATAACTAGAAAATGTCTGTTAATCTTTTTCAGTCTGGAACATAAGTGTTGGCTGGTAATAAAGATAGAGTGATTAGCAAAATGCATCTGATTTGTTATTTATTGCAGAATTCAAGCCAGCAGCCATTTTTTGTCATGATTATATAATATTCAACATTAATATGATATGCTATGGATCTTACCAGGTAATGTGATATTTACATCTTTTTGTGTTTTATTCATATCTTTTACTTAAATAATTTGTAGGTTAGATTCTTTTCTTTACACAAAGTGGTGACTTGTACTGGCTTATGTGCTGGCAGACAAATGGATCATGCACAGGTGATAATCGTATTCTGCTTGTTGGTGCTTAAAAGTGGGTCCTATTGTTCTTCGTTACAGATAGGGATGTGCGCTGACCCCCTGTTTTGGTTTTGGATCTGTATCTCCTTCAAGGTTTTGGATCTGTATCTCCTTCAAGGTTTTGGATCTGAATTTGGTTTTGCAAACCGCCCTCAAGTGTTAGTTTTGGTTTTGGATCTGGATTTTTTAAATAAAAAATGTATAAAAAGTTTTAAAAACAATTAAAATCATGTAATTTATGCAAAGCTCGAAATTCGGATTTAAAATCTGAATTCCGAACCGCAAAAATATCAGAACCGCGACCCGGATTTACCCAGATCTCCTCAGGAGATTAGAACCGTGACTTGGATTTACCCGGATTCACGAAATTCGGGTGGATTCGGATTTCTGGAGAACCGAACCATACATCTCTAGTTACGTACAACTTTTATTCCCTAGAAAAGCTTCTAATGAACCTTAAACATCATGACAACCCATATCATTCTTATAATGTTATACAGTGCGACATCTCAATATTTGACAAGCCCAAAAGGTTAAGGCAGAGACAGCAATACTCTGGAGGTCATGTACAATGAGCACTAACTGTGTTTTTTCTATGTTGAGAAAACATGCAAACACTTATCAGAAGTTGTATTTCAGCCCACATCATCTTCACCTTCTTATTTATTATCACTACAAAAAATATTTAGTTGGTGGAAAACTATTTCTTTTAATAAAGGGAAAAAAATTAAAGATCATGGTAAATGAAAGAGATCCTTATACTGCACCCTGAACAATTCTGCCTTAACATTAGTTTTCCTGTATAATAAATAACTTCGTAATGAAAAATAATTGGCTACCTACCATAGCTAGCACAGTGAGAGGTAATAAACGTGTTAATCTGTGATGTGTTTATGATTATGATAAATAATAGTGATATAAAGCACAGGCCTTTTTAGATTTAAAAATGTTGGCAAGCATTACATCAATGTATTCCTTCCTTACCAGCACTTACACATCTTCTGCAAATTAGGCCCAGACACCAGCAGTTCTCTCAGTCAGCTTTGAGCATAGCAGAAATGGGTGTGAGAGGTGTTCATGCTCAGATATACATCTTTAGAGGTGCCCATCAATGTGACAAAAGACTTAAACAAAATGCATCAGTGTGGTGAGTATTTGAGAGAGAATGGATCTTTTCAATGTATTGACTACACTTCTCTTTTAGTAGCTTACGTATGCACAGTCACTTAAGGTCCTGATCAAACGAGCAGCATGCTATACAATACGGAGGATTGAATGGAAGCACTTCTGCATATGTGACTGATAAGACCCCATCCTCCTTATATGCTTGGTAATTATTGTTTACTAGTAGAGAAGACATTTCATTGTCCTGCCAGACTGTAGATCATTTCAACTCCCCTCCAAGCATACTGTACGTCCATGACAGAGTGAAATTGTGGTTACAATCTTGTGTTAAAGTTTATTGGCCAAATTGTATTTCACTCCTTAGTAGGTATTGTAACGTTATTATTTTGATTATACATACAGATTACAATTATATGAAACTCTGAATTTCTAATATATCCTTTTAATTGGTGCTCCAATAATCTCTTAATTGTTGAAGTGGGATGTACAGTAGTTAGTAGACCGGCGGCTGGGATGCCACCAGTCTAAATCCCGACGGGGAAGCCTGACACGGGAATTTAAGAAAGGCGCCGTAATACAGACACCTTTCTTAATCCCAATGCCGGAATCCAGAAGGACACCATCCTGAACTAGGTAAGTCTGGAGCGTCTTAGCTGTTAGCTGCGTGTGTGTGTGGGGGGTGTTAGGTTTAGGCAGCGTAGCGGGGTTAGGGTTAGGTTTTTTGGGGGGAGGTTAGGGTTAGGCACCCCTAGGGGGAGGGTTAGGGTTATGTACCACTGAGAGGGGAGTTAGGGTTAGGCACTAAGCGGGGAGGGTTAGGTTTAGGCAGGAAGGGGGGAGACTTAGGTTTAGGCACTAACGGGGAGGGTTACAGTGCAGGGTGGGGAGGGTTAGGGTTAGGCTATAATAAGGGAGGGTTAGGGGAGTAGGAGGAAGGGTAAGTACCGACCATCGGGATGCTGCTGTCTGTATTATGACAGGAGGCATCCCGACTGTCGGTATTACATACCCATTCCATTGAAGTCTCTCTACATGCAATTTAGATTCTATTCTTCTAATTATGACTTATTTTAATCTTGTACTGGTGTATGTTTAAAAAAAAATTGTTTTATTAAATATTGTACTTAATCGAAACCTAATATAGCAGAGTCAACTAATTTATTTTTATACAGTGCTGTCTTTGTTAGTGTTTGCTGCTTTTTATATACAAGGTGAAAGCTGTAGTATACCTCTTTATTGGCCACATAACCTCAATTGAAATTCTGCCAAGACAGGTATACTTAGCTCAGGCCTTATCTATAAATATCCCCTCCAAGACTGCATCTGCTATTCTATGGGTACCTCACCACATTGGCTTCCAATGACTCAGTCCTACCCGGAATCAGGCTACTTCTCTCAGTTAGGTCACAATACAATATGATTTACACCCTAGATCCTCCATCTTCCTTTTTAGCTCTCTGTCATGATTTACATTTCCCCAGTTTACACACTAGCTTAAAATATTAGATTTATAAATGACCTGACTAACCTGGGGGTATTTCCAACTATTTAAAATCTACAGCAATCACATGCTTTATATCAATATTTACAAATAAGGCATTATTGTCTGACAGAATATCCTCTAGATTGTTAACTCCCTTTGAGTGCCACTGTTTAGCTAATTGCTAATCTAAAGGATTTATTCCTTCTTTTTATCATTTAATATTCACTGATAGCACAAGCCCGAATGACCCATTTAAATGTAAATGGGAGAAAGACTTAGATGAGTTTCTGTTTGCAGAAGATTGGGTGGAGATGGAGACACATAATCTTCCTTTAATGTACGAGTAAAGGAAAACTCATATAACTTTATATGATTGGCATCTAGCCCAAGATATATTTAATAATATATTATTTACATGCATTGCTCCATTTTATTGGTGAAATTGTCAATAATAAGGCTCATTCCTTTCACATACTGTATGGTCATGCCAAGTATTATGCCTTTACTGGATGGAGGCCAGAAGCCTTATTGTGAGTATTAATTATAAGCAAGTCCCTCTTCATCCAAAGTATTGTATTTCCTACTGTAGTACACTGTCCTTTTGTATTTCCTACTCCTGCTCTCTGTATCAGACTATTGCAAATATTTACTTTTATTTGCTATGTAATCAATGCCACCATTTGCCTGATAGACAACTCCTGGAAAAGCTATAACATTTTAAAATATATACAATATGGAACTTTTGAACAGCATATTATGCCTCTGCTTCCTTTTATAAAACATGAGCAAACTATGCACTTTAACAACTGTTCACCCCCACTCTTTTAATGAAGGTGGTCTATTACCAGATTGGGGCTCAAACTGTACCTACCTCTCATGATGTTAACACTTGTACGAAGGTAATGTTCCATCCTATTTGTGTTCCTCTCCCTTTGCTTCTCAGCATTTATTTTTATTTTTTACATTTTGACTTCCTTATCTGATGACATTAAGGGGTCATCGTGAGACTCAAAAGGCATATCCTTCTAAATGGCCAATCTCCACTAGAGATTGGATCTGAAAACCACATTAATTATTCTCTCATAGAGACTATTGGGATTAGTCTCAGTATGACTCAGTGAAAGTGATTGAACCTTTCTGTGCAGACTGGTCCTAAGAGATGTCATTACAACTACAGTAACCACTGTGTTAAAAAACAAGTAAAGTCAGCAACCCTGGTGTTCCATGATGGGTTAAAACTATGACTGTAATGATGTATAGTAAAAGATTTCAGGGACTGAAAACTGAACATTCTGTTCAGAACGACACTTACATTTGACACTTACATTTGACCTATAAATGTTTATCTTTTTGTAATCATTATAAAAAGCTAGGCAGATGTATAAAATTAAATATACTTAGTCTTGCATGTATTGACATTTGATTGTCCATAGAATAAAAAAATGGTTATACTGTATATCCTTCGCAGGTTTTGAATTCCTCAGTACTTAATGCTGTTTATGTATAGTTGGATGGGTACACAAGGTGAGTCTTTTTTACAACAATTTATTTTTTTATGGTAAATATTTATTTATTAACAGTTTCTTATATAGCGCAGCATATTCCGTTGCGCTTTACAATTTATAGAACAAAACACGGTAATAACAGACAGACATAGAGGTAAGGGGGCCCTGCTTGTAAGCTTACAATCTATAGGGAAATAGGCATTGATACACAAGGATAGGTGCTATATATTGCAATTTGGTCCGGCCAGAATGCAGAGTTTCTTGGTGGGCTTTATTAGTTATTATTACATCTGTATTGTACATGAATGATGTACTTATTTTAGCATTTACTACTATGACTGTGAAACCACACATCTTGGCATAAACCAGGTTCATATACTACTGTTAATACCAGCAGTAAATTGGGCAAATATTATACCTTTGTCGAGCTGAATGTACTTTGCATATATGGCCAGCTGTGTGCCTTTTTCTGGGGTACATTTTGTACTTGCAAATTAGACTGAACTCTAATATGTTAGGTACTGTATAAAAGGTTTATTTTGCATCATGTGACAAGAGATATAGTTAAAAAAAACAATACTCACCAAATATCAATAAAATTAAAAAAAATCAACAAGGAAACCAATGACATAGATTCATAACCTAAGATGAACAATTCCAGAAAAAAAATTCAATATATATTAAATCAATTTTTATTTAATTCAATGGAAGTATTTGGACGGGGGGTTATCACTGACCAGATTAGGAGCAGTGAATATTTTAATAAGAGAAAAATTAAGGCCTACTGAAAAACTCCAGAATTATGGAAAGAGCACTTAGCAAAATTTTACAATTTAATACAATTCAATTTATAATACAATACAATTTACTAGAGCATACAATTTATTACAAAACAATTTATTAGAGCAAAAAGCTGGTCAGAGACTCTGCATCTTCCTCTTTGTAAAGATGCTTACCTCTGCATTCTCAATTTATTATGCATGCCAAATACAATAATGAATGGTATTTTGTATTTACTAAATATACATATAAATTGTCCGGCACTCAATTAAGTTTAATTTGAATTAGCCCAGTGTCCACTCCAATGCGCTTTCCCTGCAACAATAGCTTCACAAATAAGGACGGCACTCAGAGGATTTCCAAAAAGCATATAAAATTGTAGTAATAATTCATGTTAATCCATTTTATGGTTTAACATGAATTATTAATACAATTTTATATGCCTTTTGGAAAGAGAGCCATCCTTATTTGTGTAGATATATATATTTTGGTTCTATTTGGACCAAATAGGACCTAAAGATCAGAGATACTGTATCTCTTTTATTATGATGAAATAAAAATTGTTTTTTAAAGTTCTGGAAGACTGGTGAGTGCACCCCTACATTATATTATACTTTTGGTTTATGGATTACCTCCATGCGAAATATTGATGTAGAACCCCAGCATGCTGGCTGCACCTAAGTGAGTGTGGACTTTCCATGACTATATATATATATATATATATATACATACAATTCGGTAAACCCCGGCACTCCTGTACAAAATCAATGTCCTCCTCCGGTGCCTTCCTAGAGGGATAGCACCCTCAATATGTAGAATCAAGCAGATAGGCGTCACTCAGAGACTTCTGTAATTATGGTGTACAAACCCCCTAGTCTGGGGAGTATTCAACGTTTTGGGGATCTAGTCCCTTTCATCATGATCCCCGAAATGTTGAATAAATACTCCCCAGACTAGGGGGTTTGTACACCATTATTACAGAAGTCTCCGAGTGACGCCTATCTGCTTGAATATATAAATATATATATATATATATATATATATATATATATATAAAATCAGTTTTGTATAATTTAGGTTTGCTGTTTGGTGGCTATTTAACCACTTAATGTTTCCACTTAATGTTTACTGTTATAAACTTTTATAAACTTTCCTACAGAAATCACAAAATAAACTTTAATAAAGGAGGTAGGTACATGGAGATTAGAATGGGAACTCAGCAAAGACACTTATTTAAGAAAATTATAGGCATCCATAATCTCTTAGTAATAATGTGAAAGAAGGTCCAGGTCTGTGTATGAGACATTTTGTATACCTCCTCCAATAGCACACACCTCCAACCTTCCAAATGCACATACCAAACACAAGCACACCAGGCTTATAAAAAGAAAGTAGCAATATTATGGTAAAAAATTAAACAAATGAAGGGAAAAAAAACAAAATCTAAGATCAAGAATGAAGAAGAAAAAACATGAAGGAATTTTCATTTTACAAAGAAATCAGGTTCCACTTTGGGTACCTATAACCAACACTTAAATGTAAACAAAAATGATACTTCATGCATCAGAATTGTGTTATAAATGAATTGATTACATATTGTAGCACCACAGACATTTTTTCTAAATTTTTAATTCAAGTAAATTTTAATTAGCAATACCTCAAACATTAGTGTATGCACAAAAAATTTAACTCAAAGACACCACACAAGTTCTGAAAATAATAAACATTATGGAAGGTGAAGATGGACATACAGTCTTATATATGTCTATAGGAAAATTTAAAAAGTGCAATATTAAAGACAACAGACCTTTGTATCAAAAGGGTTAGGAAAACCACAAGGAAAAGGAAGCCAGTGTGGTTTGGGAAAGAGGTAGCAAGTATTGTGAAAGCAAAAAAGATGGCCTTTAGAAAATACAAGCAGATGCAAAATAATGAAGACAAAGAGGTGTATATTGTAAAACATAAGGAGGCTAAGAAATGAATCAGATGTGCAAAGGCAAAAGCTGAGGATAAAATGGCACAGTCAGTGGGTAAAGGGGGGAAATATTTTTTAAGTATATAAGTGAAAGGAGAAAAACAAAAGGAGGAATAAAATGACTTAAGACAGAAAGAGGGAGTCTTGTTGCGGGAGACAATGTAATAGCTGATCATCTTAATAGTTATTTTTGTTGAGTATTCACTACTGAAAGAGAGGGCAAAGGGCCACAGTTAAGTTGCAGGTGTAATCAGAAAAATGAGGTAGGAACAAGAACATTTACAGAGGAGAAGATCTTAACAGAACTCTCAAAACTGAAATTGGATAAATGAATGGGCCAGATGGGATACATCCAAAGATACTAAAAGATCTTAAAGGGGTGCTGGTAACACCATTAACAGAATTATTCAACCAGTCACTAACTACTGGAGTAATTCCAGAGGACTGGAAAAGAGAAAACGTTGTCCCACTGCACAAAAGTAGAAGCAAGGAAGAGGCAAGCAACTACCAACCAGTGAGCCTTACATCAGTAGTAGGGAAAATGATGGAAACACTCTTAAAAGAAAAAGTTGTGGATTATCTCAAATCCAGCAATTTGCAGGACCCTAAACAGCATGGATTTACTGGGGGGAGATCATGTTAAACAAATCTTATTGACTTTTTTGACTGGTTGACTAAGGAAATAGATAAAGGGGGGCCATAGACATAGCATATCTAGACTTTAGTAAGGCTTTTGACACTGTTCCACATGGCAGACTGTTAAATAAACTGGGATTGGATACAAAAATAGTTGAATGGATAAGATCATGTCTGCAGGATAGGAAACAGAGAGCTGTAGTAAACGGAGTGCAGTCTCAAGAGGGAAATGTTACCAGTGGAGTACCTCAGGGATCTGTACTTGGACCAGTGGTTCTTAATATTATTTGTGACATTGCAAATGGTATTGAAGGGAAACTATGCCTTTTTGCAGATGACAGAAAGGTATGCAACCTGGTAGACACACCAGGAGGGGTAAAACAAATTATTGATGATCTACGTAGACTAGAGGAATGGTCAAGAACCTGGCAACTACAGTTTAATGCCAAAAAATGCAAGATCATGCACTTTGGTCTCAAAAATCCAAAGGCTAAATATACAGTAGTATTAATGGCACTATACTGGAAACTACTGAAGAGGAAAGGGATCTAGGAGTCACTATTTCAGGTGACTTAAAGGTAAGCAAACATTGTAACAAAGCAAAGCAATAAGGAAGGCAAGGCAGATGCTTGGTTGCACAGGGAGAGGAATTAGTAGCAGAAAGTGATAATACCACTGTATAGGTCATTGGTACATCCTCATCTCGAATACTGTGTTCAATTCTGGAAGCCATATCTCCAGAAGGATATTAATACATTAACGACTGTACAAAGAAGGGCAGCTAAAAAGGTGCAAGGTCTACACCACAAACCATTCCAGGAAAGACTAAATTATCTTAATTTGTATAGTTTGGAGCAGAGAAGGGAAAGGGGGGATATGATAGATGTTCAAATATATAAAGGGTTTTAACAAGATAAAGGAAGGAGACATTCTTCAAAGAAAGAGAAGTATTAGAACATCACTGTTCAAGCATGCAGTGATTACTCCCATTCTGAAAAAAGAAAATTCTGACCCTAACACTCTCTCTAATTACCGTCCTATCTCCCAGCTCCCATGCCCCTCCAAGCTACTGGAGAGACTTGACTACACCCGCCTCACACACTTTCTTAACACCCACAACTTATTGGACACACTTCAGTCTGGCTTCCGTTCCCAGCACACCACAGAGACAGCACTGACTAAGGTAGTAAATGATTTGGTCACTGCCAAGGCTAAAGGCCATTACTCACTTCTAATTCTTCTAGATCTCTCTGCTGCTTTTGACACTGTTGAGCACTCTCTTCTCGTACAAACATTACAATCCCTAGGTCTTAAGGACACAGCCCTTTCTTGGTTCTCTTCCTATCTATCTAATCGCTCTTTTTCTGTTCATTTTTCTGATTCTGCCTCCTCTTCGCTACCTCTATCAGTTGGAGTACCGCAAGGCTCTGTCTTAGGTCCTTTGCTATTCTCAATCTATACCACTTCTCTTGGCAAACTAATCCACTCTTTTGGATTTCAGTACCATCTGTATGCGGATGATACTCAAATCTACCTATCCTCTCCAGATTTATCTCCATCTGTATTGGTCCGTGTCACTGAATGTATTTCTGCCATTTCATCTTGGATGTCATCTCGCTACCTGAAACTTAATATTTCTAAAACAGAATTAATTATATTTCCACCGGCCAATAACAGTTACCAATCTGATCTCTTTATCACTGTTGATAACTCAACAATCCACCCCAAAAGCTCACTGCCTTGGTGTCATCCTTGATTCTGAACTGTCCTTTGTTCCCCACATTCAATCTGTCTCAAAATCATGTTACATACATCTAAAAAACATATACAAAATTCGACCATATCTCACACAAGACACTGTAAAAACTCTAATCCATGCACTCATTATTTCCCGCATTGACTATTGCAATAGTCTCCTTACTGGTCTTCCCAAAAACAGGGTATTGCCATTACAATCCATTATGAATGCAGCTGCAAGGCTTATCTTCCTTGCCAAACGTTCATCGTCTGCTGCCCTGCTCTGTCAGTCCCTCCATTGGTTGCCGGTTTTCTACCGTATTCAATACAAAATACTGTTACTTACACATAAGGCCATTAACCGAATTACACCAACATACATCTCTTCACTCATCTCAAAATATCTCCCAACCCGACCTCTCCGCTCAGCACAAGATCTGCGTCTCTCATCCCCGCGCATTACTTGCTCCCATTTACGGTTACAGGACTTTCTTCGGGCTGCACCCACTCTATGGAATGCCTTACCACACACAATAAGACTTACCTCTACTCTTCAATCCTTCAAGCGTTCCCTGAAAACTCACCTCTTCAGACAAGCTTATCAGATTCCAGAACCGACCACATAACCTTCATAGCTTCCATGTCTTATTACATCCCCTCTCACAGTCCACACATAATCTCACATATTGTCTTTCTTTCACATACTCCTGACATTGTGCCGACATTCCTGTGTGACTGGATTATGCAGCCCACCAAGAAACTCTGCATTCTGGCCGGACCAAATTGCAATATATAGCACCTATCCTTGTGTATCAATGCCTATTTCCCTATAGATTGTAAGCTTGCAAGCAGGGCCCTCTTACCTCTATGTCTGTCTGTTATTACCCTGTTATGTTCTATCAATGTTTCCAATTGTAAAGAGCAACGGTATATGCTGCGCTATATAAGAAACTTAATAAATAAATAAACAAGAAGACATGTTCTGAAACTGGAGGGTGGTAGGTTCAGGGGAAATTTGAGGAAAAATTACTTCACAGAAAGGGTAGTGGACAAGTGGAATAGCCTCCCATCAGAGGTGGTAGAGGCTAAGACAGTAGAACAATTTAACCATGCCTGGGATAGACATAAGGATATCCTTCAGAAGAAGTAAGGGTCAATAATGGTTGAGGTAACAATATGTTTAAAAATGGGGCAGACTAGATGGGCCAAGTGGTTCTTATCTGCCGTCAAATTCTATGTTTCTATGTTTCTAGATCATGGGATAAACTGTAATTTTGGTTTGAGAGCCAATACTGTAAACAGTTTAGCAGAAGAGCTTTATACTGTAAACTCAAAATTTGAACCCAGTTACATGAACCTATTTCTGACTAAATAGTAGGATTACCATATTTGGCAACACAACTTTTTTTTAAAATCTTATTCCCTTGTCTAGATACAGTATATAAATAAAAATCTGATTATATGGAAGGCAAGAAAATCTGGCTTTATGTATAGAATATTATAACCATAATGATGTGTTTTGGAAAGTTTCAGCCAACGTAAGATGAGAAATAGTTAGACTTTTGCATTTAATAATATATTCCAAATATAGAATACAAAAAAAAATGTTTATGGAGCAGGTAGATGGTAATGATTGCATCTTGGCTAAGAATTACCAAATAGGTTGGATTATCCTCTGAGGACACTACAAATGCCTCTGAAGGACATTAGAAAAAATATGTATTTAATCAACAGCAAGAAATCTGAAACAAAAATTCATAGAAAGAATTTTGATTTCGGGAAAGTAAGGTAGAATCTGGTAAAAAGTAAAAAAAAAAGCTAGAAAGAAAATGCTTTCTTATTTATTGACCTAAATCCTACCAGTAAAATTAACAACTACTTTTACAGTAATTTCCCAATTTTGTGAACAGTATAAAGTATTTGAAAGAAGTTTGAAAACCATTAGTAAATGATGGAAAAATAAAGAACATTGTACAACTGACAGCTAAAAAAAACCATACAGACCAGCGATAAATAGGAAGAATATACCAGTATACCAGTAGTAAGCTGTTATGAGCCATCATGACAGCTCATATATGCTGCAGGCTCTGGACAGAGCAGAGAGGGTTAACAGGCAAAGACAGCCACAGTGAAGTTTGCTCCAGGATGATTGCTCCCAGCTGGGAAGCCTCTGTGAACATGCAGGACTCAGCTGCTCATAGTGGTAATTACCAAAGGCTGGTCTCATTTGCTCACAAGCACTTATGTTATAGGGCAGTTAGCCCATTCCTGCCTTGTTGGAGATAGTTTCTTGTGGAAGTAATACCATCTGGTCCCTGTTCCTGTATCTGCTGTTTGGTATTCCTGGTTCTTGTCTTGGCTTGAATTACCTGTACCTGTTGCTAGTATACCTGGAACATTCATTGTGCTGCAGATCCATTCTGCAAGCCATTGGTATTGTGTACTTTTGCTATTCAATCCCACAACATATGTACATATCTCTTGATGCTATTATTCTCTGCAAAACACATGCTGCTTAATATATTTCTATTGCATTCTGCATTATATGTTATGCTACAATTCCATACTGCCAGCTGCATGTGTATCTGAGTTTATTGCTATACCATCTTGCAATATATCTGTTGTTTGTGATGATGTAGTTGTGTTTATATGCAATCATATTCTGTTATTGTCTGCAGTGCATGCTGCTCTGTGGTAATTACCCTGCAATATTTTTACTTAGTATTGCTGATATTCATGCTACCTGTTATTAATGTGCATTCCATCTTGCTTTTGTCCACGGCTGCAAGCTGCTCTGTGGTTAATATTACCTTTGTACTACTACTCCACTTTTAACTTGGGAACTCCTGTTGTTTATATAAGCCCCTACTGTCTGGAGGTTAAGACCTGGCAGCATCCTAAGTACTGGAGCTGGCCTGTGCTGTGATGGGAGCAGCAGCTGCATGCTGAGAGTGACAGGATGGAGTGTAGTACTGTGTTGTGTCCACCCAAGAGTTCAGCACCTTCATTATTTGCATTTGTTTGCAAAGTTTTGCAAACACATCTGTATCACTCCCTCCCCCCTCCCTGCTGCTGGAGGCTGAGAAGTGAGAGCAAAGGGCTCCCAAATATAGTAAGTGTACATGGCATGTGGGGCATATAGGGATCTGGATAATGGAGGGTATGGATAATATGTAAGTCTCCATCTATACTACTCTGCATCTCACTTGCTGTAAGAGGTCTTGGTAAAAGGACACACAGACATCCCGAAATGTCAGCCTCCAGTAGGTGAGAAGTTGCTCAGCTAAACAATTACATAACATGGTATTTTATGCAAATATAAATATATATTTATTTTTTTGCTAGGCTTATCAAAGGGGATGTCGTTAACTTATCTACAACCGGCATCCCAGCTGACAAAATCCCGGTATCAACAGTAGTGGACAACCCGATGCCAGAATCCCGGCAGCCAGGATGCCAATCATTAGTTTATCAGGGCTGGTTAGGTCTTAGCCACGGGAGGAAGGTTAGGTTTAGGTGTCACAAGGGGGTTAGGGTTAGGCTAGGGGAGGGGAGGTTAGGATTAGGTACCCCCGGGGTTGGGTTAGGGTTAGGCTCCACTTGGGGGGTTAGGTTTAGGCACGAAGGGGGGAGGGTTAGGTTTAGGCACTATTGGGGAGGGTTAGGGTTAGAGTGCGGGGTGGGGAGGGTTAGTGTTAGGATGTAAAAACAGAGGGTTACAGTTAGGGGGAGAAGGGGGGGTGATTAACATACTTACCGCACCCTTGTCAAGATCCTCAGCATCGGGATGTTGCTGTCGGTATATTGACATCAGGCATCCCGAATGCCGGGATTTCATACCGATTCCTTATCAAAGTATATTTTTTGTTAAACAAATGTATTTGTTATTACATAATATGTCTGTTTTATAGTTTTTTTTAAAGTGTTAAAGGCATTGGAGTCAATGCAAATGGTATAAGCGGCTTTTTTGGCTGCAATTTGCATTTTTTCTGTACCCCTGCACATCTTTTTGCAACTGCAGTCTGACTTCCGTTTGTGTCCTACTAGAGAGCTGGTGTGTATGTGAGTGTGAGGGTTTGGGGAAAGCAGGGGCGGCATTGTGAACCTCTGCCTAGGGCGTCTTGAAACCTTGCACCGCCCTGCTCCCTATATAAGCTATATTCTTAGACACAAATTAGGTAATATTCAGTTATTATATTTAAAATTCCATTTGAAACTAATGAAATTATCTATTTGCTATAATGGACACGTGGCCTTCATTACATATTCCAAACAAATAGAAAATTTACATCAAAATTTGACTACGTAAAAAAAAATATTAAAATCAAATAAACTATACCATAATAAGTCTTTCCAGAATAGAGAAAATCATGTCTCTTCCTTTCTGTGTTTTATTGGCATTAAAAAGGTTCCCAAGAGGAATCAATATAAATCTATCAGCTGGGTATTGTTGGTGCAAAAGGTCTAAACCTTTATTTTAAATTAAGAACTTTACAAAAGATTTATCATATGTTGTTTTTTATAAGCATTTTCTATCCTGATAAACAGTAATGCAGCTTATCATTTTATAATCCCCATAGTTATAATCTTCATAAATATTACTAACTATTTCTACTAATTATTTGCCTTGCGTGTCTGAACTTTCACTTGGATATATTTTGCCACATACAGACTTGTGTTTATTGATATGGAAGCATCTTGCTCTGGATGAACATAGCAACTATTGATCATATAGTGTTTTTATTCTTTTAATGTATGTGTATTTACCATTTTCAAAATATATAATTTTAGGAGTACGGTACTATATTTGTCCTCTTCTCTATAAGTACATATGTCTGCATTGTTCCAGAGACTTTAACAACCACTAAAAAATCATTGAAGGATTTCCCATTAATACCAGATACATTTGAATTATTTCACACATTGGTATAGGCCAGTCACTACACTAAGTCCCTTTAATCATAATACACATTTTAAAATTCATTTATTAAACTAGATGGCAACCTGTGTTTATTCTTTTTAGTGAATATATTACTAACTTTAAATCTACATATTTATATTGAATATTTTGAGAATTAAGTGAATTATACCATTCTCAGTTAAATTCCAGGAAAATTCCCGGGTATATCAATTCTGCAAATTCCCAGGTCAGCCCGAACCTGGTAAAGAGCAGATTATGGGCCTGATTCAGACTCGCTCGCGAGTGCATAGCGCTCGCAAGCGGGTCGATGGTCGGGCAGTGCACACGAGTGCGAGCCCCGGAGCGAGTGAGAAATCACTTGCTCCATTGCTCGCTACAAGACGGGGCAGATGTCGATGTTGATCGACAGCTCGCCCCGTTTTGTAGGCGGGTCGGGGGGGTGGCTGCACAAACGGAGGCATTCCCAAAGGAACGCCTGCCGTTTGTGGGCGGCCCTACTGACATCACACGTGATGTCAGTAGTGAACTTCCTGCTCTGTTAGAGCAGGAAGTTCACTGGAGCTTTCGGTGGACGAGACCCTACCACAAGGGTCTCGTCGCAAGCCTGATGGTCGTGATAATTGTGACCACCCACAGCTTAGCTGTCAGTCTGAAGGCTGGGGTAAAAAAAAAATGGCCTGCCCTGATTTGAGCGAGCGCTCACATATAGCGTGCACCTCTGAATCAGGGCCTATGTCCCGTGTTGTTTCTTCTCACACATACCAATATCCAGGGTCAATGCACATTCACATGCAAAAACCTGGGATTTTCTTGCATTTGTGAAAGGGGTATTAGTATTATTTTTATTATTTTATACATTTTATATACAAGTTTGACATATTTTTTCTATTTTATACAATCATTTATATATTTCTTCTACATTATTATAATATACTAATTGAATTCCCCCCTAATTAGTTCATTTTTAAATAAATATAATAATAAAAATATATTCATTAAATCAGTTTATAATTATAGTTAACATAATAATATATTAATAGGTTAAAGAAATCCTGAAATTACAATAATAATAAAAATAAAACTTTTGAAGTGATAAAGGGTTGTAATAGTTTTCCCAGTGATAACAAGCTATAATTTATATCCCCAGTTCCAGAGCCTTTGAACTCCTGTTTTCTAAATTATGTTGAAAGATTGTGGTTATATCATTGTAGCCTGTTTTCACTTTTCGTTAAGAAGCTGTAACTGTCAAATTGTGCAAGTCCTTCTGACAAACTGTATAACCACCAAAACTCATTGACTGCTGTCCTACTATTATGCTTCAAGACTCTGTTAATATTGTTATTAATATTCTTTATTTATGCAGTGCTGACATATTACAGAGCTCTATTTGAGAGGATGTGATACAAATAAATAACATACTATAACATGAAGCAGAATGTAAAGACGTCCCTGCACAAAAAAGCTTAAACACTTGGCACATAAGGTAGCAGAATAACATTTGCAACAGTTGTAGAAGTGCATGTGGCTACTGTAAGGCAGCAGTATTATTTGCTTTATTACAGCAACTGGTTTTGTGGAACAGTTTAAATGATGATAGATGGTCTGAGGTGAAGACATTATGTGGGTGATTTAGTTTTCAGCGATTTGTGTGAGAATATTGCCAAGAATTAAGGTACAACAACATTGCAGATTTTTCATTGCAGATTTTTCTTCATAACTCTACAGTATGCGAGTTTCCTAGTGAAATGGTCCAAAAGCTGGCATCTCATGGTCATCACTAATAATTGAATGTCCCCTAACCATTGTTGGAAAGAGTGCACTCCTGCACTGCCTCACTGCAGCACTATCCCAGCAGGAGAAAGTCACTAGTGCCAACAGGGACTCAGCTAAGAGAGGTCTGACATTGTTCATTTTTCCTTCTAGACTTCATCCAACATAACTCATTCTGACCCATGGCTAGTATGACTAATCTCTTGCATGTTTCCAATTACCAACCTGTCATACTAGGTAACCACTCAGAGGACCACAACCTGCATGTCGGGCACAGTGTAGCCCAAATCCCCTTGCAGTGGTCCCTGGCAAAGAACACCAGCATGTTATACTCCATACCTCTGTCAAATGTAATGCTAAATCTAGTTGGCATCCATTAAAATTCCCGAGTTTGTGGCAGTCCGCCTCTGCTGCCATCTTCTCATGTCTATGCAATTTACCATGCTCTTCATCGACTTCCCTTATTTTTTCTTCTTTATCACTATAAAGGGTTGAACATCAATAATGCATTCATCTTCTGGGGACAAGTCATAGGACCCTGTGTGATTTACCACTACAGTAGGTGGGAGTTAACATGTTAAACATATTCACAATCTCAATTAAGTTGATTTACTTAGATGTTACCAAGCTTCAGCAACAAATAGCTACTGTATAAATACATTTCTTTTTAATACTGAGGATTTCTTCAACCCAATCAAAACTAATTGTTAATTGGTTGTCAATAGTTACTGCATGTTAGCACTTTTGCCACATATCATTAAATCACAGCTATTGTAAATATAAACCAGGTATTTCTCTGCATCACTGTGTATCTTGGCAAAGGAAGCAATGCTAAAATATGGAAATTCTAGGACAAGTTTTACAAGTTCAATAATTAGATTAAAAATATTCTAAAAGTATTCTAAAAATATATTATGAGCTACTAAGATTAATGATATTCACACATATGGGCAGTATCAGTTTACAGACTTTTCTATCTGTCAAACACTTACTTAAAAATAACTTTACCAAGAACAACATATCACACAAGATGAAATAATAATTATCTAACATAATTGTACAAGAAATAGTAAAACAGCCATTAGCAATGGAACCAAGCCAAGAAAAACAGTATTAAAAATAATTTCTAGCATGAACCAAGTATTAGTTTAATCTGAAAATAATGAATATGTAATATATTATACCTCAAATATGTTAGTCTTGGATTGTAGATATTGTTTAAATTTCAGCATGTGGTAGATTTACTTGTTTTTTCCCTATTTATTCTAGATTTAGGCATGTCTGAGTCCTACAAAAGTTAATTTTTCAAATAAATACAATAGAAATTCTTACAGTAAAATAAAAAAGAATTCCATGAATATAGATAAAAAAATCGACACAGTTTGCATTGCATTTTACGAGATAATAATACATAGTACATTATTTGCCACGTTTTATGACTTTGCATTAGAATGATTACTGTGTTTATCAAAACAAAAAGTTTGTTAATTTTTACATATATATATTTTTTTTGGAATGCACCTCCGTGACAACATTTTAACACATCCACAAAAGTAAAATATTTTGACAATCACTATCATGTAGTCTATTTAATGACGCAAAACAGCTGTCAGTTGGAGACCATTTACATTTGGGTAGTGTTGTGTTACTTTACAATCTGGTTCATTCCATTTCAAAGTTTTGTGAGTGTTGTCCAAAATTACATTAGCCCCAAAGTTTAGAAAAACAGAAAGATAAAACGTAAATAATAGCAATTGCTCAATGAGAATTTGATGCACACAAATGTGAACAAGTGCCTCATCTTAAAGTCATTATGAAAATGTCTAATACACACTATTATGGAGAGCAAAATGCCAGTGGCAGTGTGGATAATGTCATCACTAATTTTAAATATAACATCAACTTTTTTTTACTTAGAATAACCCAAAACTTCAACCCAATTCATACACCAGTGTATTTTTGTAAACTTTATCTGCTTTTGTTCATCACTGATACTAGATTGGTGACTATAGATGAGTAAATTGATTCAGTTAATTCTGAAATTCCTACAAATGTCTGGGGGCACACTGTTTTACTGTTTTTTTGGGGGGAAGAGCAAAAGAAAATAGTGCCCCTGCTGACATGCATTGAGACTCTTCCACTAAGCTGTGGGTGCAGGATATTTGACAATATACAGTATATATATCATATTATACAAAAAAAGTAGAAAACAAAATCCAACATAGAATTGTGAACTAAACTTTCATTGTATTAAAAGCTCTAAAACTCCTTTTTAACCTCTTCTTTAAATATATAAAACAAAATCTTCTTTTTATCTTCCTTATGGGTCTATTTACTAAGCCGTGTTAGGAGATAAAGTGAACAGTGATAAGGTACCAGCCAATCAGCTCCTAATTGCCATTTTTCAAACACAGCCGGTGACATGGCAGTCAGGAGCCGATTGGCTAGTACGTTATCACCGTTCACTTTATCTCCTAACACAGCTTAGTAAATAGACCCCTTAGTCTGTATTGGTTCATTTGAAAGGCATAATTTCTAAATCTATCAGCTAAGGTCACATTTAGCTAGACTGCTGTAGGATGTGTGCTGCTGTACTGCTTCCCTCTGTCCAATACATCCAATAGTAAAGGTGGATATTGGTATCCTTGGCTGGGGTGACATTTTCCTGGGGAATTATTACAAACATTATGTAGTGATGACTTATAACTTACAGCTTGCATGTACTGTATCGGGATGTTGCCAAAAGGTGGATAATGACAATGTTGACAATCATAATGTTGACACAACAAAGTTGACAGTTATGATGTTGACATTGTCAAAATAATGACAGGCAACATGTTGATATGCTCACAATGTTGGCATGTGAAATGTAGACATTGTCAGAATGTCAATACTATGGTAAAGTTTTGGGGGGGAGGTTAGGGTTAGGCACAAGAGCAGTGGTGGGCAATAAGTGCCCCTCCAGCTGATGTTGAACTACACATCCCAGCATGCCCTGCATCACTTTTAGCATGACAAAATAGTGAAACACTCTAAAGTTACAAGATGAAAAGAACAATATTATATACTAGCAAGAACACCCGGCATTGCCTGGGTTGAAGACTGGACCTTGAAGTACACCTGCAGCCTTCATTTTTTTTACATTGTCCTCGCCTATAACCTGGATAACTATGAAAATTAGGAGTAAATGACCGTGCAGGCAGTGTATACTCATACCCTTTGGAATGGGGTATAAATCAGCATAGCTTCCAAAATCACTTGCGTTTCAGAAATCACTGCATGGATATGCTATTGTAGCTGCTAGCATGTTAGCAGCTGCCATAGCTGTAATATGGTAATACAGCAGGAGGTATAACGCCTTCTACATGCATTACTAATCTAAGTTGCATCCAAGGTCGCAGCATGGGATCATCTGAGATCCCTTTGACCGGGTGAGTGACCATGGGGACATGTTAGCCAACCGCTGCAGATGAAGAAGAGGCCAGGAAATCTTCATCAGCTGACAGAGGTCCTGGCCTCTCCACTTGCTAACACTGGCGACACGCCTTCATTTTGGGAAACGGAGGCCGTCGCCACCCGCTCCCCGCCCAGAAATGACAGTAGACTGTCAATCACTCACAGTCTGCTGATAGACTATGTGTAGCATCACAGACCCATACTGCACATGCGCAGCATGGGTCAGGTGCATGAGCAGATTCCCGATAATTAGGAATTTGCGTGATCCCTGTCACTGCGCTTGCAGCTGAATCACTGACTGAAATCACTCTGCAGACCAACATTGAAGACCGTGTCTAGCCGGGCTGCCTCATAAGCTAAGCTCTGCCAGGATCAAGTGTTAAGCAAATCAGAGTTTTACTGAAGGCAAACCCGACAGGAAATTGCAAGAAAAATCTGACTTTAGACTGCATTATACTATCGAAGCAAACTTACAAAAATGTCCATAGGAAGAAATACAAATCCCGGATTTACTAAGCATCATGTTATTAAACGCAAAGCCACAGAAACATCATAGCAGAATAATAAAAAATAGACCTGGCTGTGAATGGCGTGTTTGCCCAAAGCAGTGCACAGATCAGTATGATCAGTGAAGACTTTCATGTATAAGTTAACCAACCGGGACATCTCAGCCTGATCTAGTACTTGAAAAGTGGGGAAAAGACCAGTGTAGGGTCCCTCGATTTTCCAATAACAGCACTGGGTTGAATCAGCCCAGGGGGAGCTTATGCTATAGAAGGGAGACACACATGAGTCTCCCTACCATACCATAAACCAGCCTCAAACTGGTCAGCCCAGGCTTGGAATTAATTTCAAAGTTGGGAGATGGGATCCATTCTTCCAAGGAATTCCCAGGCCTATTCCTTGCACATCTGGTGGCAGTGGGTGTGGGGCCAATGGTGTAAAAAAATAGAAAGTAATATTTTTCTTTACAGTGGGACTACAGATCCCAGAAACTCTGCCCTGGCATGCCTGCATTCATGGAATAAGTGCCAGCATGCACGGAAATTAAGGGCCCGTTGGCACCTACAATCCACCTGTAAAGAAAATATTAAAATAATCACTTTGAAAGCACCACACATTGACAGCAGCTTCAAACTTCTATTTAACATTGGTGTTCATTGTAAAGTGGGAAATCTGACAGGATTTTAGACAAAACAAAAATGACGGTAAATGCCATAGAAAAACAATACTTGGTAAACACTGCATTTAAACCCTCCAAGTGCCTGCCATGTCCATCTATTTGGTTTAGAAGTCAAACACGATTCTTAGTAAATTTACCCATAAGTGTCAAATTTGCATCATCATCTAATCCCCTTTGTACCTATGGCTACAGTAAACATTCATCCTCATCATGACACTGTTTATGTCTCTTACATTATTATATCTACTAGCTAGATGACAAGGGGCAGTGCACTGGCAACACTAGCAACAGAAATATAAGAGGATCTGCTGCACATTTCTTTACCTTTAGCAAAATACTTATTGCAATAAATGCAAAGTCAATTAGGACTAGAAGACCTCACCTTATATCAGTCTTTTTAGGACTATCACTCCTGCCAAACTTTGTGCAAGTCCCATTATCTTAGGTGACTTTAATATTCCAATTGAAATCCCTACAGAATCCCCTGCCTCTAAACTCCTTACCTCACATCTTCACTTGGTTTTTTCACAATGGACCTCCTCACCCTCCCATGTGAGTGGGCACTCATTTGATCTGGTCTTCACTCACTGTTGTGATATTTCTGATTACTCTAATTCCCCATTCCCCCCTCTGACCATCACCTTCTCTCTTGTAACATATCCCTCTCTCCTTCCCCCTCCTCTACCTCCTAAGTCTACCATTTATAAGCATAACATTGAGGCTGTTTCTTTTTCCTCCCTGCTGGACACGCTTCTTCCCCCTATCCTTCTCTTTCCAGCTCTGAACAAGTCACTTCCCTGTACAATATAGCCCTTACTTCTGCTCTTGGCTATGCTGCCCAAGCGATCACTACTCACCCTCACAGATCCACATCTCAACCCTGGCATCCCAAATTCACCAGATACATGCAAAGGTGTTCACGAATCGCCAAGCGACAGTGGAGGAAATCACGCTCTAAGGCAGACTTCCTCCATTTCAAATTCATGCTCTCATCCTACAGTACTGCCCTGTCCCTCTCCAAACAATCATATTTCAAGAAACTCATCTTCTCCCAGTCCTCAAACCCCAGTGTCCCTTTGCCACATTCAACTCCCTCCTCTGCCCTTCCCCTTCTCGCTGCCCCTCCTCACATTCTGCCTTTGACTTTGCAAACTACTTTACATCTAAAATGACTCCATATGTCAGGACATCATATCCCACCAGACCCACAGCACTCCACCCCTTCCTTTCCCAGACCACCCCTCCCAACTCATCTTACCAACTCTGACATCCTTCTCCCCTGTATCTAGAGAGAAAGTCATGGCCCTTATCTGGTCCTCCCCACTTCCACCTCACCCTTGACCCTATCCCTTCCCACCTCCTCCACTACCCCTCTCCTTCTGCCTCTCCTTTTACCGGTCTCTTCTTCCATCTTGCCCACCTCCTCAATCTCTCCCTCTCATCTGGCACTGTTTCTTCTGCATTCAAGCATGCACTTGTCTCTCCAATTCTTAAAAGACCTACCCTTGATCCTAACACACTCTCCAACCAATTATTTTTCCTCCATTTTGCTTCCAAACTCCTTGAGTGTATTGTTTACAACTGCTTTACCACCTTTCTTTCCTCCCACTCCTCCACTCATTTCAATCTGGCTTCCGTTCTCTCCACTCCACTGAAACTGCCCTCATGAAAGTCAACAATGACCTCCTGCCTGCCAAATCCAAGGGCCACTACTCTCTGCTCATTCTCTTTGACCTCATTGCTGCTTTTCACACTGTGGCTCAACCTCTCCTCTTGCAAATCCTTCACTCCCTTGATCTACATGACACTGCCCTCTCCTGTCTGTCCCCATACCTATCTGACCGTTCCTTCTCTGTCTCCTCTCATGACTCCTCTTTCCCCCACTTCCACTAACAGTAGGCATTCCCCAAGATTCTGTTCTTGGACCTCTTCCATTCTCCCTATATACATCCTCTTTAGGTAAACTCATCAACTCTTTTGACCTCCAATATCATCTTTATGCTTATAATACTCAGATATACCTTTCTTCCCCTTACCTCTCCCCCTCTCTCCTCACCCGCATCTCCAACTATCTCTTTGCTATCTCTTCCTGGATGTCCCAGCGCTTTCTTAAACTTAGCATGTGTAATGGCCCGTACACACGGGTCAATCAGACAACGATCAGATATCGTTGTCTGATCATCCTGCATGTGCTGGATGTTTGTTTTTAAACATCCAGCACATGCACCAACCCCCTAATGACTTAATGAACAAACAGGCTAACCTGGTCAATATTGACCAGGTTGGCCTGCATGCATGAGCAATGGTCGATATCGACCATCCGTTCCTGTGCATCGACCATTGTTTGGTCATTAGAGGGGTTGAAAAAAAGAAGAATATAAACGTTCAAATGATAACGATATCATTATTGTTTATATCTTTCTTTTAAGTTGGACCATGTGTATGCACCATAAGACTGCGCTGATCATCTTCCCACCCTCCCGCATAACCTCACTTCCCCCAATTTTATTATCAATTGATGACACAACTATCTCCTCTAGCCCCAAAGTGTGCTGTCTTGGAGTTATCCTGGACTCCTTCAAACCACACATTCAGCACCTCCCGCAGTGCTGCCATTTCCATCTCAAAAATATTTCTAGGATTAGACCCTTTCTCACCTTGGATACTACTAATACCCTCATCCACTCACTGGTTATCTCCAGATTGGACTACTGTAACCTTCTCCTATCTGGTCTCCCAGATTTCCACCTCTCTCCACTCCAATCTGTCCTCAATGCTGCTGCACGGCTCATCTTCCTCTTCAAACATTCTACATCTGCCTCCCCTCTCCTTCAAGCTCTACATTGGCTCCCCTTCCCCTTCAGAACCCAATTCAAGGTTCTCTCACCTACAAAGCCCTCACCCAATCCTCTCCAATTTACATCTCTGACCTGATCTCCCTTCACACTCCCACCCATCCACTTCGCTCAACAAATGCATGACATCCCTCCTGCCAACTGATTACTTCCTCCCACTCCCGCCTCCAAGATTTTGTTCATGCTGCTCCCTACCTTTGGATGTCTCTCCTTATCAGACTTTCCACCTCTCTACAAATCTTCAAACGGGCTCTCAAGAGCCACTACTTCATCAAGGCCTATCAGCTCTCATCCTGACCCAGTACTACTTGCTATTTCGTCCCTGTCTACCCCATCTGTGTCATGGCTATTTGTCTGAACCTCCCCTTTAGAATGTAAGCTCTCAGGAGCAGGGCCCTCTTCACTCATGTGCTTCTCTTTATACTTTCTTTTACTCCTTAATACCCATAAGGGCATCTAACACTTGATTGCTGACTCCTTGCTGCTTATTTTGAGTGTTAGGATCGCTAATGCAGCAATATGTACAAACCATGTCCTTGTCCTGTATTGTATTATACTGTTAGTAACTTGTTTCTTGTTCACTTGTTTATGTACTTTGTAAGGCGCTGCGGAACACATGTGGCACCAAATAAATAAAGCATAATAATTATAATAATAATTGTGTATTTACTGTTGGTGCTTCAAGAGTCTTGTTCAGTTGGAAATGTCAGCTTTATCCTTTATGATTCTACGTTCTCCAACCCATCAACTGAAATGCTTAATTTCTCAGTTATATAAATAAAATAATAAAGTATATTTTAGTCATATATTATGTTAAATTAGCTAACAAATTGAAATATTAATATATAGTATTTAAAAGTGTTTGGCATGTGGGATTGATGGTCACTTTGGTAACCAGCATCTGTACAGTTGTAATGCCGATCGGTTATCGGCATACCATCACTTGTTTTCTGGGATCATTAGTTTCACTGTCTACATAGTGACTGTCGATCCATGACTACAACTCAACTGTATCTAAAATTATCAGCAACAACTGATATGCTTACAGCTTAAGTTGTCTGTCTGTTAGGCTCATCACAAAAGGATTCATATTCCAGAATATGGAAAGCATTTCTCTAGATGATGCCAAACAATTGCTGACATTTGTTTTAGAAAGTTTTACCATCAAGTCTTTAGATATATAAAGATATTATATAACAGAAAACTATGCAGTGGTCAAGTGTTGTTCTTATCTCTTAATTACTGGTAGTATTAAGTGGCGACTAGCATAGTGATAATTAAATAAAGCAAATGTTCTAAACAATTGACAAATGTTGTTCTACTGTACATGGTTAGCATAATTACAATGAAGCCATGGCAATTTAATGTTTTAATTAAAAATAATTTTCTTCAATATTATTCACTAGAAAGTATCAAGAACAAAATAAACATTTTAATTAATACAGCTAAAATGATAAAACTTAAATTTTTAATTATTAAAATCCATATTCCTTTTTCCCATATGCAAGTCAAAGGAGTCCCTTATAATGTACAAGCACATGAATACAAGCTCTACATTTGGCTTTTTTGTCTCTGTAAGGTATGTTGTCCATCATTCAAGTAGCCTGACTATGCAGGATTGGATAAACCAATTTTAGCAGTACATACCTGAATGCAGCATTTAACCATTAATACACTTTTATGGACAAAAATAGATAAGGGGATGAATTTACTAAACTGTGGCTTGTTTAATAAGTTTGTGGTTTGAAATGAGATGCACAAATGTGTTGGTACTGTTTGTACAGTGCATAGCATGTAATAAGGTACGCTGAGGTGTTGGCACTGTTGGAACAGCGCTTAGCGCAGTGGTTCCCAAACTTTTTCGAATCACGACGCCCTAGAGTATCAGCATTTTTTCCACGGCACCCCTGGGTCAAAAGTTTCTTATTGAGAAATTCAGCAAAAATTAAATTAAGCAAATTGTGCTTATGTGTCACCATTAGGGTCAATTATGTGGTTGTTTGCAGGGCTGCTCTTCTTTTTGTCCACCTATATTTTGATTGCCAGTCATTAGCACTGGTTTTGCCTATCACGCTGAATAAAAATCATTTTATTTGGTACTGAACCACCAACCCGAGGCATCAGGGGCATTTTCAGAGAGGAGGGGGCCCGTGTGCAGCCTCCGACACGGGCCCCCTCCTCTCCGGCCAGCACCAGAGTTATATACTCTGGGCAGTAGAGTGTGCCCAGAGTCTATAGTGTATGCACAGGTCACCGGGAAAATGGCTGTGGTGGCCATTTTCCCTGTACTGCGCATGTGCAAACAACTGGAAAATGGCAGCAGCAGCCATTTTCCAGACGTTTTACAATGCCGGACGCCCACGCTGACGTGGGACTCCGGAGAGGTAAGTAATATTATGGGTGCAGGGTGTGCGGTGCGGGGCCCCCCTGGACCCAGGGGCCCATGTTCCCCACATACCCTGCACCCATTATAGATACGCCCCTGCAAGGAACCCCTGCAAGTTCCCTGATGCCCCCCTCGCTGCCATAGCCCTTTTAGAACATCGCATAGAGGACCTCATTCAGACCCGCTCGCAAGCACTGAGCGCTCACAAGCGGGTCGATGTTGAGGCCTTGCGCACGTGCAGCAGCCGCATTGCGCGTGCGCAAGCCCCGGAGCGAGAGAAATTCTCTTGCTCCAGGCCTCACTACAAAAGGGACTGCTGTCGATGGTTATCGACAGCTCGCACCGTTTTGTTGGCGGTTTGGGGGGGTGGCTGGCCCAATGGAGGCGTTCCCGAAGGAACGCCTGCCGTCTGGGGGAGGCCCCACTGACATCACTCGTGATGTCAGTGGTGAGCTTCCGGCTCTATTAGAGCCGAAAGCTCACTGGGGCTTGCGGCAGACGAGAGACAAGGGTCTCGTCGCAAGCCCCGATGGTCGCGATGGTCTTGACCATCGCAAACCATCAACCTGGCCGCTCGCTAAAGCTGTGGGTGGTAATCCACAGCTTAGCGAGTGGCCAGGAGGCCGGCTCTTTACAGAGGAGCGGCCACCCTCATTCAGAGCGAGTGCTCGCATTTTGCGAGCGGCTCTGAATGAGGTCCAGAGTGCAATGAGAGGCACTGATGTGCTGGCACTGTGGGAACATCGCATAGCACGCAGTGAGAGGCATGGATGTGTTGGCACTGTGGGAACATCGCGTAGCGTGCAGTGAGAGGCACAGATGTGTTGGCACTGTGGGAACAGCGCGTAGTGTGCAGTGAGAGGCACAGATGTGTTGGCACTGTGGGAACAGCGTGTAGCGTGCAAAGAGAGGCACGGATGTGTTGGCACTGTGGGAACAGCTCGTAGCATGCAGTGAGAGGTGCGGATGTGTCAGCACTGTGGGAACAGCGCGTAGCGTGCAGTGAGAGGCACGGATGTGTTGGCACTGTGGGAGCAGCGTGTAGCGTTCAATGAGATAGACAGAGTGTATTGCAATTAACCTGGAGCTTAAAACCAGACAGCGAGTGTATCAGAGGCAGAATTCAAAATTACCCCTATTTAACAAGGCTGTAAAGCAGAGTTGTCTTAACAGCAGTGTGAACCCTGGGCAAAGCAATGCACTGGGGTCCCTACCCACCCATTCACAGGAAAAAAATTTAAATGATCAATAAAATGAAACCCTCTTGCATGCCCATCATACCTCCCACACATGCAGAGAGACTCTGGACCTCATTCAGACCTGGTCGCAAGCGCTGAGTGCTCGCAACCAGGTCAATGTTAAAGCCCTGCGCACATGCAGCGGCCTCACTGCGTGTGCGCAAGCCCCGGAGCGAGAGAATTTCTCTCACTCCAGAGCTCACTACAAAAGGGGCGGCTGTCGATGGTGATCAACAGCTCGACCCATTTTGCTGGCAGAGCGGGGGGTGGTTACACAAACAGAGGCGTTCCCAAGCGAACACCTGCCGTTTTGTGGGCGGCCCTACTGACATCAGAAGTGATGTCAGTGGGGAGCTTCCTGCTCGATCAGGGCAGGAAGCTCCCTGGGGCTTGCTGTTGCCGTGACCCAACCTTAGGGTCTTGTCGCAAGCCCTGATGGTCAACATGGTCTTGACCATCATGACCATCACCCTGGTCAGTCGCTAAGCTGTGGGTGGTAACCCACAGCTAAGCTAGCGACCAGGAGGCCACACTGAAAAAAAGAAGCGTCCGCCCTCGTTCAGAGAGAGCGATTGCTTCTTGCGACCGCCTCTGAATGAGGGCCTCTGTCTGACTGGTCTGAAGCCGGCTATGAAGTGAAACTGGGACTGAGGGCCTAATTCAGACCTGCTCGCGAGCGCTGAGCGCTCGCAAGCGGGTCGATGTTGGCGAAGTGCGCATGTGCACGACAGAGGCGGCTCCGTCGTGCACATGCGTGAGACCCGAATAACGATGGCCAAGCCGTCGTTATGGGTCTTGCACCAAAGGGGGCGTGCTGTCGATGGTGATTGACAGCACGCCCCCTTTGGTGGGCATGCCGGGGGCGTGGCTGCCCAGACAGAGGCGTTCCCATGGGAACGCCTACCTTCTGGGGCCGGCCCCACTGACATCACTAGTGACATCACTTGCGGCAACGAGACCCTACCGCAGGGTCTCGTCGCAAGCCCGATGGTCGCGATGGTCTAGACCATCACGACCATCATTTTGGCCGCTCACTATAGCTGTGGGTGGTCACCCACAGCTATGCGAGCAGCCAGGAGGCCGCTCTTAAATTCAGAGGGACGGCCCTGATTCAGAGCGAGCGCTCTGTCAGAGCGTCCGGCTCTGAATCAGGGCCTGAGGTCATAATACAGTGCATCGGCCCCGGCTTATAAAAATATCACAAATTTACCAACTGACCGTGGCTGCAGGGGGGTGGGTTGGTTGGCCCCTACCAGCTTCGGGCCCTTGGGCAACTGCCCAACAAGCCCAATGGAAGAGATGGCCCTGGATATTATTATTTCACAAGCTCCAAATAGCTTAGCTTTGGTGTTAGCCTGCTTTCCCCTATGGGGAAGCCCAGCCATAGAGAAATCTTCCAGTCCTTGGACTTCTTACTGATGCACATAACTACTACATAGTTTTTTTGCATCAATTATTATTATTATCATTATTTATATAGCGCTGCAAGTGTTCAGATGGCACAATCTCTTATTGGAACCTGTGTCTCTGCAATTTTTGGTAAATAGGCAGCTTAGCTCATGTTAAACGAGTGCTGATAAGCTCTATGACTATTTCCTGCCAGTCTGTTAGGGCTCCTGATGTCACTGATTAGTCATTACTAATGATGACTTTAGCCTACGTGTGTGTATAAACTGGGAATACCGTAGGTAGATTATAGACTTTAATGTGTTTTCAACGTATGCATTCTATGAAAAATCAAGATAAATAATTCACTTTCATCATTTCTATGCTGTTTTCTTTACATTATAATGAAATTAAACTTACAACATACAACGTTAAGTCATTACCTTTCTTTGTGTTTATTATGTCGGGTCGCGACGTTTTGTATTGAGCGGGCTTAATGCTGATTGGCTGAGAGAGCCATCTGTCACGGCTCTCAGCCAGTCAGCGTTAAGCCCATTGAAAATGCACACAGAAGAAAAAGGAGATGGCGCCCGCCATCCCCCGCCACATGACACTGCCGGCAACCCCCACTGCCGACACCGCCGGCACCTCCACTGGCAGCATCCCCCGCTGCCGACATCACCACTGCTGACTCTGCCGGCACCCCTGCACTGCTGCCCCACATAATGAGGACACCGTCAGCGACCTCCACACTGCCGACACTCCCACGCTGAGGACACCACCAGCAACCCTGCACTGCCGACACTGTCAGCACAACTGCACTGAGGACACCGCTGGCACCCCCGCTCTGCCGACACCGCCGGCACCCTGCATTGAGAACACCCCTGTACTGCCGACACAGTCAGCAAACCTGCACTGAAGACACCGCTGGCACCCCTGCTCTGCTGACACTGCCGGCACCCTGCATTGAGAACACTCCTGCACTACCGACACAGTCAGCAAACCTGCACTGAGGACACCACTGTCACCCCCGCTCTGCCGACGCCGCCGGTACCCTTCACTGAGAACAATGCCACCACCTCAGCTCTGCCATTCCATGTACTGAGGACACCGCCTGCAATCCCCACACTGCCGACACAGCCAGCAAACCTACACTAAAGGCACCCCGCTGCCGACATCACCGGTATGCTTCACTGAGGACACTGCCAGCACCACAGCACTGCCATTCCATGTACTGAGGACACCATCAGCAACCACAATCTGCCGACACTGCTGTCACAGTAAGTGCACTATTGGTGTATCCAACCCACACTGTATAACACACTGTATCCGTGTTGGAAATTAGAAGCTGAACTGCCATATGTTATTGCCGCCCACTGGGCCTGATTCAGACCCAGTCACAAGCGCTGAGCGCTCACAACTGGGTCGATGGTGGCCCAGAGCGCATGCGTACGATGGAGCCGGCTCTGTCGTGTGCAAGCGCGAGACTCGGACAGCGACGGGCAATCCGTCGCTCCGGGTCTTGTACCAAAGGGGGCGTGCTGTCGATGTTGAGTGACAGCACGCCCCCTTTGGTGGGCGGGCCGGGGGGTGGCTGCCCAGATGGAGGCGTTCCCATAAGAATGCCTACCGTCTGGGGACGGCCCCACTGGCATCACTCGTGATGTCAGTGGGAGAGCTTTCGGCTCTGTTTGAGCAGAAAGCTCTCTGGGGCTTGCGGTCACGAGACCCTACCACAAGGGTCTCGTCGCAAGCCTGGTGGTCTTGACCATCGCGACCATCATCATGGCCGCTCGCTATAGCTATGGGTGGTCACCCACAGCTATGCGAGCGGCCATAGGCCGTTCTAAAAAAAAAAAAAACGGCCCTGATTCAGAGCGAGTGCTCTGTCAGAGCGTCCGGCTCTGAATCAGGGCCTCTGTGTCACTTAGCTTAGTCAGCCAGCTAGCTGGATGCAACCTTTTGGCCTTAACTAGGTGAAGCAAATAATATTGTGAGGTGGTCAAAATTGATTGGAAATTACTGGAAATAAATGTTATTGAGGTTAATTATACTGTAGGAACAAAAACAGACCCGTTTTATGATTTTTTTAAGAAAAAATCCAGATCCAAAACCAAAACACGAAAAACAAAAAACGAAGGTGAGGTTTTGGCAAAACCAATCCAGATCCAAAACCAGGGGGATCCAGATCCAAAACCAAAACACGAGGGTCGGCGCACATATCTAGTTTCTACTGTACAGGGACTGCTATATTGTGAAATTTACCAAGCCCCAATTGAACACCGGGCTTGATTCAGAGGCGCTCGCTGTTTGCGAATGCTCGCTCTGAATCAGGGCAATTTTTTTTTTTGTTTCGGCCTCCAGGCCGCTCGCAAAGCTGTGGGTGACAGCTAGTACGAGCGGCCTGGTGATGGTCACGATTATCGCGATCATCGTGCTTGCGTGGAGACCTTGCAGGAGGGTCTTGGCTCCTGCAAGCCCGAGTGGACTTCCTGCTTTAATAGAGCAGGAAGTCCACTACTGACATCACGAGTGATGTCAGTAGGGCCACCCACAAACGGCAGGCGTTACTAAGGGAATGCCTGCGTTTGTGCAGCCACCCCACCTCCCCGCCTACAAAACGGGGCGAGCTGTCAATCAACATAAACAGCCGCCCCGTCTAGTAGTGAGCCCCGGAACGACTTAGCCATTGCAGAATTTAATGAGAGCGGGATCCGTCCCCTGTAATTTACACTCATGCAGGAGTAGTCTGATGTCTGCCTATGTGCAGTAGGCCTCTGGGGGTTCAGCAGCAGTCACTTTACTTTACCAAACACAGGGGTGGAAACCTATGAGAGCTCCTGTCCCTGGATGTAATTCTTAATACATCCCTGTGAAAGAAAATTTATTATTGCTGTGCATAGCAGCGTTAAGAAATTTTAATTACCGGGTCTAAAACCCTATAATGAATAAATCGCCCCCTATATGTCTTCAGTGGGACAGTTAGCACTTTACCACATTAAATTGTAATGTGAAATATATATATATATATATATATATATTACACACACACACACACACACACACACACACACACACACACACGTGGTACATCTATTAAACACAGCTTTGATATTCCTTCGCTCTCATAAAAATGTAATCGAGAAATGAGGCTGGAAAAAGGAATATTGTCAGAAATAAAACTGAGAACAATCCTAAAATATTCTTATACAGCCAGAGTAATTGTATGTGGCAGTTCCCAAAAGCAGAATGTACTCATGTACCTACTTGTGCACACGGTACTGCGTTTCTGTATAATTAAAATATTTGTGTGTTTGCAAGTTGGCATTTTCATCATTTACTTTTTAGGGCTAGATTTAGTAAGCAGTGGCTTGTGCCAGCTGATGATTTTCTTTCTATTTCACCAAAATTTAAAACAGCAATAATATTAAAAGAAATAAATGACTAATAAATCTAGTGCTTAGTGTTTAAACAACTGTGACATATATTGTTATCTTTGCCACGCACTGATATTACTAAGAATACATATAAAGATATCAAATCATAAAGCACCAAAAATATACAATTATTCACACCTTTTATGTATTATTTATAATAAACTGTTAAATGAGTCAAGAGGGACAACCTACGAGTAATTTCCTTTACGCTTGGATAAAAGGGTGACAAATGTCCTCATATCACAGGTGGAGAGTAAAATATGATTTACTACTGTGGGATATTTTATTGTAACTTGGCACAATCACATGAATTTAACTTAAAAGAGATTAATCAGCACTGCTGATCTTGTTCTGATTTACAGTCTAACACAAAACAGCAGTCTTAAGAAGCTCCCCAGTGATTCCTTTTTCAGTAAGTGCCAATGATGGAAACCATTGCCTGTCTGCGAAATCACATCAGCCAGTTTTCATGGGTTTAATCAACTGAATACAGCAATATGCAGGAAAAACAAATGCTGAATCTTTTGGGAATTTGAGTTATAGAACTGTGAACAATGGGCATATTTATTAGCTAGACTATTGTATTTGTTCATACATTTACACAAAGTTCTATATGTACACTAAGCAGACCACCAAATGTTTTAATACCTAAATTACCGATGTCTCTTTCTCAAAGACAAGTAGATAATGATTGGCCATTGAGAAGTGTTACTTAAGAAAATTAAAATAATAATAATAAACGTATCCTAATATGCTACTGTGGTGTGGCTGCATCCCCAGAGATTGTGCTTAGTGTTTCTGTAGTGATAGGCCACCCCAAACTCTTCCCCTTCTTCCTAAAACACAATTAAACTGCCATACACACCAGAGGCACCCTCCACCGCTGTGTGCGGCACTCGGCCACTAACTGTAGAAATGCCTCCCAACCAGGGGCGGATTGGGCCGCCGGGAAACCGGGGTACTTCCCAGTGGGCCGGACATCTCTGTCATTAGCAGCCCCATCAGGGCCTTCACTGCCGTGGCCGCACATGTTAGAAGCGGCGGCGGTGGAGAAGCCGAAGATGCCAGGCGGCTGGGCCGTGCAGACAGCACGGTCTCTCAGGGCTGCCAGTAACACTGCCTTGTTGTTACCTCTTCCAAGTATCAGGTGTCTCACTCCAGTGTGGCCTCCTCATTAGATAGCACAGCTTGCGTATCGTCACTGGCTGAACTGCTCTTCGATCTGAACACGGCTGGTGGAGCAGTGAGACCAGGAATGGATAAAGGCTGGTATGGTAAGTGGCCCTCTGGGAGGGCTGAACACAGCTGCCAGCACACACACACACTGATATGTGACATTGCTATTATATAGGAGAGGGAACAGTACAGTGACATAAATGGAGGAATAATACAGCCCCCAGCACACACTGATATGCGGTATTATTAAATAGGGGGGAGGGGACTGTACAGTGATCAGGGCCGGATTAAGGTCTGTGGGGGCCCTGGGCAGCAAACTTGACGGGGGGACCTATCAGTGATCCAAATATATATATATATATATATTTATATATATATATATACACACATATATACAGTATATGTGTGTATATATATATATATATATATATATATATCCCCATCCCAGTCCGCCCCTGCTCCCAACCATCCTTGAGTTGGGACAACTAACTAACAGTGGGCTTGTTTCTTCAAAACAAGACTATCCCACCAAGATAGGGGCAAGTAGGAGTTATAAAGAGCCATTTTCTCAAATAGTCTTCAGTCAACCAATGTAAAATGTTTTATGGGTTCCTACTATATGCAAGCACATAGTAGGGATCTGTTCCTCTTATTATTCAGTTTTGCCTGAAGTAGTTAATTTTTTTTACTTTTCCAGTGAAGCATTCCAGGGAGGAGCTTTACTAATAAAGGTTTTGTTAAGATGTCTATAGTGAATGGCTTCCAAAACACCAGAAACTGACTTTCTTATTAGACCCTCTTTTCTAAAACCTGAAATAAAGACCCAGACAACCATTTAGGCATAATTAATGTGAAAGCTTTTATATATTTAATTAATTAATCAGTCAATCCTAATAACTTCAGTGTGGAACGAAGGTGCTGCCTGTCAGATTATAATTGATGTTTGACTAAGGGTGGGTCAGAACCTCGGCCCTGACCCAACCTTGGCCAAGACTGTCTCCGACCCTAAGTCAGAGGACAGACCCACCCCAGAGGTAATGTCAATCTCGCAAAGTGAATATGCCCAAAAGTCATTCCTGCACTCTATGTGGCTGCTGGGGAGCACTGCCTTCTCACAGGCAGGCTGTAAACCACAGCCTGACATAGCTGAGAACCCCCAAGACAAACAAAATTTTAAACTATAGGAAAAAGGGGGAGATAAAAAAATTTAAAGGACAAAAGTGTTGAGGTCGGTGGGATTCAGGTAAACCCCATCTGAACAGTACAAATGTACATGATCGAACAAGATTCACAAGTATTGGGTAACCTTACTCCATCTACAGCAGTAAGGCAAACTTTGCAATGGACATCTGTCCTTTTTGTGAACTACATCCATGACCACCCCATCTTGATGACTCCTGAAAATCCATGAGGAACTATCTTTGATTAAATGAATGTAACTGAGGCCAATGAGACTAAAAAGTTAACAAGTCACTCTTAAAGGCCAAAAAGAATTCCAAAATCTTCATAAAACCCAGGTCATTGCTCTCCAAATGAATGACTAGGTAGGAAATGCCAGGGATCCCATCTCTCAATCCTACTGGCCACCAAATGGAGAAAACCACCAGCCTACATCAGACCTCAAACCCCTATCCACCTGACTATACCCAACTTACAAGGGGCTAGCCATTTCACAGTGGCATGTCACTCTGCCCAGAACACAAATGAATGATCCAAGATCCATATAGAGGAAGACAGATGGTATATATCTGCAATAAAGAGTGACAAGACATACTGTAAATAAACAACATAGAGTATTAACAGGGGGGAAATGCAGAAGCAAAAATACCTAACCACAAGAGAGTTAACACATGAGCTCAAGTGAAGGTGAAAACCAAAATATCCTTATGAGCACATAAGCCAGTCAGGACCCCCTCTGGCAAAAAAATTATAAAGCTCTTCACACCTCCAAACAGTGAGTTAAGTCAAGGCTTCAGGGGAATAGGAAAAACTAATGCTTGCTTCTGTAAATATAGGACTTGTAGAAAGAGGATCTCGAGTGCTCTAATTGAGTCAGCAGCTGCACAGGATGTTGTGCCAATTCTAAAAGAGTGGGTGCCATTATCTGCAGATTACAAACCAAAGGCTAGCAAACAATGAACACTGAACAAAATTGGAATTTCTTGAGGATACAATCATCAGCATGGACAAAAAACTATGCACCCCAACTAGGCCAGACTTTCAAATACAAAGCAGACAGGCATACGATGTACAGGACAGAAGTCCGGGGATAGACCAAGTCCATTTTTTTCCCTGTAAATCTCGGATCCTTCGTGATTTCAGGCGCCATTTACATATGAGAGTGCATGGAGATTGTTGCAGGCTGTAGCTGTGCTGCAAAGTCACCATTAGAGAGTGGGTGGAGAAAGTGTGGAAATTAAGGCATCTTTATTCTGCGTGTCTGTGTGGGTCAAACACTAGCAAGCAATCCTCAATACAGCCTCCTCCTGTGTATGTTTGTTGAAGTGAGCTGCACTTACAATTGTTTTTCACAAATGTCTCTATCTACACTGTAGTATATATTGTGTATGAAGGTAGATACAGTATTGTGATAAGATTTCAAGTTTAACTGACCAATAATCTAGTTTGCTCAGCATTGTCTTGGTAGACAGAAAAGCACAGTCTTTTAAACTGTATATGCCAAGGGGAGATTATAGAACAAACACTATAGCCAGCAATAGGTGCAAACTCCTGTTTATATGTATAAGTCTGAGCTGCACTTATTGTGTACACATTTGTGACATTTGTAGTGCCAAAGTAAGTAGAGGTAGGGATCTTAACCAATTAAGAACTTCCTAACTCAGTGGTTCCCAAACCCAGTGCTCAAGACACCCTAACGGTCCAGGTTTCAAGGATATCCATGCTTGACCACAGGTGACTTAACTAGTACCTCCGTCAATTTGATTTAACCACCTGTGCTCACCCATGGATTTCTCTAAAACTTGAACTGTTGGGGTGCCTTGAGGACCAAGTTTGGGAACCTCTGCCGTAACTGTTATTTCATTTGCTGCGAGTTTGTTCAAGTGGAAAATCATATATAACAAACAGTCCAGCATATGTTACCAGCAGCATGTATACTTCCAGCACATGCAATCTCCAATACCAGCACCTTCATCCTCAATCTCCTCATTAGCAATTGGAGGTACTACTCCTGCTTCCAATTTGCAAGGTCAAACTGACTCCCCTATTGCAATTCCGAGGAAAAATACTTGCACGCTTAGGCTGCTACTGCTGTGGGTGAAACTTCATCACTGAAGGAGACCAAAAAGACTTGTAGTTTCGAACAAGTATGACAGTCGCCATCCTGTTGCACAGCAGATCACTGAAGCCATTAATGCTATGATAACATTAGATTTGTATTACAATATATATGCATCAGATTTTGGATGACAACAATTACCCACCTGTACTTGGACGTTAAACAAAAAGTAATTCTTTACTTAGAAAATGCTATTGTACTGACCATCTACTTATATACAGATTTATGGACATGCAGTACTGGTGAAACTATAGATAAGATGACTGTGACGGCCCACTTGGTGGGTGTATGGCCTTTAGCAGCAGGATCTAATATACAAACCCAGCTCATTCATAGGTAGCCTACTCTCTGTATCACTGGCTTCACTAAGAAGCATGGTGTCAATTTGTTGGAAAAACTCAGGGACGTGATGGCAAAATGACTTATCCTGCTAAGACTCTTCTCAAGATTTGTCATTTCCAATAATGCAAATAACATTGTACTAACATTACAACTGGGTGAATCTCAACATGTACCATATTTTGTGCATCCAATAAATTGAGTGGTTCAGAATTTCTTAAAAAATGACAGGTCCATGCAGGAGATGCAGACTGTGATCTGTAATTCTTTTTGCATTCAGCAAACACATGTAGAAGATTGCAGCAGCTGCAAGAAAAGTTAAATTTGCCATGCCACCAAATGAAGCAAGAGGTAGTAAACAGGTAGAATTCCACCCTTTATATGTTTTAGCGATTTGAGGAATAGCCAAAGGCCATCAGAATGCACACATCAAGCCATAATATAGGGAGAGGAGGGGACATGTTACCACATTACTGCAGTACACAGGAGAATACTCTCTGTTCTATGCAAGATTCTGAAAACATTTGAAATTGTAACCTATGAAGTAAGTTCAGACATTGCCAGCACGCTTGGTTATATTTAATTGCAGTAAACTACTGGAAAAGCAGCTAGAAAAGCTAAAGAAGGATGAAACTAAGCAATTATGCTAAGTATGTTGGACTTGCAGATCAAGCTCTTTATTCACTTTGCCAGAACCAAAGGGGTTGCAACATCTTGCATTTGGATTAGTACATTTTGGCAACAATGCTTGATCCTAGGTTTAAGTTCTATGTAATATCTTTCTTTCCAACTGACACAGATCTTAAGAGATACTAGAGCGTGTTGCGTGAAAGTTTTCAGCTCAAGTGGCACATGGCACAATGTATCTTGCTTCAGTTTCTTCTGCAAATGCTACTGTCAGGAAAAAAATTACCTTTTCCAAGAGGCCCATTGATGATGATGAGTCAACTCAGGGCACCAGAGAGAATCATTATGACATCTGGTCAGTCTTAAAAGAAATGCCCACATATATTGACACCTCTACTTTGACTTAATCTGTACAAAAATAGCATCTCACACAGTCTCATTAAATACTGGGTGGAAAAAAAAAAGCAGTTTGTACTTCTACAAACTAGCTATAGTATAGGTAAAGCAGCTCAGCACACAGCTTGTAGCGAGACTGCTTGCGGCTGCTGGAGCAGCCGGAGCAGTCTCCTATGGCTGTGGGGGGAAAGTGCTCACTCTGATCATGCCCCCACCTAGCACCAGGTTGTGGGGCTTATACCATCCCCCTCCCCAGCATGCAGTGGAGCTACGCGACGCTGTAAAAGTGATTTATTTTTATTTTATTTTTTCAAGGGGGTGTGGCCTGCCTCCCGCGGTTAGGCCACACCCCTTTTACCTGGGCCTGGCCGGGCTCTCTACGGCCCTGGCTATGGCGGTGTTGCCTAAAGCTGTCATTCCCCTGGTAACAGGTTAAGCATCTGTGTGCTTACAGAGCCTGCCCAAGCAGTGTCCGTCTGGAGCCGATACTGAACACTGACAGGTGACTGATGACCCTGTCTACCTCCCTGCAAGTCAACGTTATCTGGCAGCTGTGAATAACTTAACTCCTGCACCAACACGCTGAAGGCTAATTATTAAGCAGTTAGGTCTCCACATTAACTAGCTGTAAGCCAAAGAGGGAAATTTACCCCTTAGCTACTGGACAGATACACTACTATAAAGGGAGTCTAAACCCTACACCCTTCTATTCAGTATAGTGCTAAGGAGGAAGTTGGGAGAGCAATACTGTCAACTAATACAAGGAAGGACTTGAAAGGTGTAGAGAACAGGCAACAGAACACCCTGGACTGCCTTTAATTAACTATAAGCCAAACACAAGGGAAAGTGCATCAACTGCAGTTTGTCTCTAAGCAGCCAATGAGACCTGCAATATCATAAGGCTGGTGTTGGGAAATAGTAACTAAGTCTATACACATAACGTCTTGCTCTGGCTGCCTTATGACCTAGCTGTAAAATATTAACCCTACAGCTTTGAAGGAAACACCTAAGTCAAAGTCCATTATAATTTATATAAACAACAAGCTTCAGGCCAAGAGATACAATTTAAAGGAACTTATATCTCTATCTCTATCCACATATTAACCAGAGGTCAAGATAGCTACTATTAAACTTCAACTATAAAACTCTTTTCAAAGCAAGAAGACATAGGAACTTGACTTTTCACTCTGAGGACATAAGTCTGTTTGATGGCAATATAGGATAAAGTATAAAGTATAGGTTTGATCTACTAGTTAATTACAATTGTATGTATTGAAGGGTATTGTGTAATGCATTGTATTGAGTGACCTTTACGTGTAATGTATGAGAACTAACTACATTTGCTTAGGATAAAGAATGGAAAACATATCTATGTGTTTGTGAACTTTACTTACCAGGAGGAGTGTCAGTAGAAATCCAGTGAGGTCCGGACCTGTGGAGAAGATGAAAGAAAGTTGGTAAACAAATAAAAAGGTGTAAAAATATATGTACACATGACCATTGGTGCAAAACCTAACATCATAGTCGTGTAATATATTACTACCAATTATAGGAACATCGTATGCTAGGCTTACCCAAACAAGCCTGACTGAGTAACAGTGCACACATAGCTTGGGTGGAGGCACTATTATACTAAACCCTGAATGAGGGTTACACATACTCAGGTGAGTCTGACCGTTCAAATCATGGGTGTGCATAAAGTAGCTATTGCGATCTACTTTGCAGCAAAAAAGCTCACTGCGTGTCAGGAGAGCTACAGTGTTTGCGGCTGGTCAGACTTACTGCATATGCTGCATGGCTACATGATCTGCATCGATGTTATGTTATTGTATGTCATCAGATGTAAACGAGAAGTAAGCAGGGGGCATCCGTAAGATCGGCTATGCTTTGGAAGGCATTAGCAAATTTTAGCAATTGTGATCCGTGACAGAATGCTGTTGCAATTGCATTTGTTAATCAGGCCCTATCGCAGCAAAACCAAATACTGTATATGGAAATACTAATAGGTACCAGCTGGTAATGAGGCACTATTTTATATTCTCTCTAATTGACTATGATGAGTACAGATTGCTTTAGTTGCTCATTTCAGCTTTTCCTCTTTCAGTACATGTATCAGCTCCAACTTCTCAACTCTCTTCTGTAGGTCACGGCAATAGCAAACATACATCTCAATCTGAATAGCCACTTGTCACAGGCATTGATGTTCAGTATCTTGGCCCCATTTCCTGCAGCTTCTACACAGATACAGAGTATGTAAAATCTATTAAAGCCCCCACTAATATGGCAAGCAATGCTTGTGTAGCTTCTGACGTCCATTGCTCAGTTTGTATTTTAAAACTCACATTTGGATGCTTGTTTTTTAATAATTTGTTCAATATTTCTGATTTACTTTTCCTTATAGTAAGTGTTTTAACTTCAACTAAATATACCATCTACAATCACCTGTACTGGCTGGGGGCCTGTTATTTGCAGTTTACAAAAAGATTGATGGTAATCTAATTTACTACTAAACTTTACTCTGGCAGCAATCACATCTACTGGTCTGAGCCCTGTGATTTGCTGTTTGGATTCAGTTTGCATTTAAAAACTCACATTTGGAAGCTTGGTTTAACTTTTTTACCATGTTTCAGATTTTTTGTTTCTTATAATAGTAATAATAATTTAATGCTTTACCTTCCACTAAACAGTACTCTCCCTCCAATCACCTATACTGGCCTGAGGCCTGTGATTTGTGTGTTGGTAATTTATTATATTGTCTACTAAAACTTCTTGTTCTTGATTAATGAAAACATTCTAGAGAGTCGTATTATTTTTAAAACTGCCATTCTGTCTGTCACTGCTGTGCCACTATGTTTCAGAGATGTGCTATATTCTTTTAAACTCATGTGTTAGTGCTGCTGCTCTCTCATTTAAGTTACACAGCCAGCTCGCTGCAGCCAATATTGGTGAAAACAATATTGTCAGCTGTGAAGTTGTCAAAATTGACTAAAAATTTATGGAAATATAATGTTTTTGATGCTAATAATACTGTAGGACAAAAAAGGTCCAAATTAAATGATTTTGGCAGTTTTTTTAAATTTTGAAAGAAATACACAACCAAAACTAAAAACAAAAACAAAACAATTCAGGGTGATTTTGCCAAAATCAAAACACGATAATGATAATGTTGGTGTATTTGCAACTATAAATGCATCTAACACTGCTCTTTGACCAATTTAAGAACATAAAAGCAAAATTACAAGAAATGGAGATCTACTGTAGGTTTTCATTGAGTCCTTGGGTGACAAAGTATGCAACCTCTATATCCATTGGGATTACAATTGTAGAAGTTTGCATGAGTGATTCCTTCCTCCCTCCGACTAGCTGGTAGACTATAATTTTATAGCGTAATGATGCTAAGTTATGGTGTGCTGAGGTAAAGTGTCTTGCGACTGGCTGTTTGCTATGGCCTTTTTTGATTGCATATCAAATTGCCCAGAAGTTACATTCATCAATGAATAGTCTCCGGTGCAAGTCCACAAGAAGAGTCAAAGAACCATGCAAACCCTCACTTGATTCAGCAGGGAAGAGGCAGGGAAAGCACTCACGTTGGTTGAAAAAAGATTTACTTTATTGTATCAAAACAACTTGTTACAGTGTAAATGCCATCATTCACAAGTGCAGTTACACTGTGACATGTTGTTTTGATACAATAAAACAGCCATAACATTAATACCATTGACAGGTGAATTGAATAACATTGATTAGCACCTGTGAAGGGGTGGGAAATATAAGACACCAAGTTCTTTAAGTTGATGTGTTGGAAGCAGGAAAAATGGCAAGCATAAAGATCTGAGTGACTTTGGCAAAGGCCAAATTGTGATGGCTAGATGACTGCATCAGAGCATCTCCAAAATGACTTGTGAGGTGTTCCTGGTATGCACTGGTTAGTACCTATCAAAAGTGGACCGAGGAAGAACAACAGGTGAACCGACAACAGGGACATGGGCGCCCAAGGCGCGAAGGCTAGCCCATCTAGTCTGATCCCACAGAAGAGCTACTGTAATGCAATTTGTTAAAACAATGTTAATTCTGGCTATGATGAAAAGGGGATATAAAATAGTGGCTGCTCAGATCAACTTAATGGTCTTACACAGGTGCTTGGAGATGGAGGGGTTTACTCTAGACTAGAAAAAAAAGAAAAAAAATACCCCAGCACACTGTAAAAGACCAGCAATATGATTTAAATATAACATGAGAATAGAAATTCAGAGATCTTTGTTGCACTGGGGTGCATCAACGTGTTCTGTATCAGTGTCCCTAATGCTTCATTATAATAGCACCCACTTAGGCTCATACTGTTATGCCACATGATAATAGAAGATACATTAATATATCTACATTGACAGCAAACTCACCTCACCAGAATCCTCCAAATAGCACTACAGGAACCAGCACACCCTCCCAATGCTGGTCCCACCCATACCTCTCAGAACAGTAATATAAAATAATGGCTGCTCAGATCAACTTAATGGTCTTACACAGGTGCTTGAAAAGGGAGGAGTTTACTCTAGACTAGGAAAAAAGAAAAAATCCCCCCCAGCACACTGCAACAGACTAGCAATAATAATTGAATACTAATGATAAAAGAAATCCAGAGATCTCTGGTGATCTGTGATTAAGCAGACAGACATTGTATTGTACATACCCATTTCTTCCTGTGATAAAAGTGTCCACAACTATATGATTAAGCATTTGTCTTAATATGCAACAAACTGTGATAACGTGAAAAAACCTCCAACTGTGATATAGCCAATGTGCAAAAAATGTTCTACCTTTTCATAAACTTCCATGCCTATGTACCTTCCAAATTAAACTCTCATTACTGGATACCACATGTACCCTCCCTAGCACTGTTTTTAGTACCATCATAGGGAACTCTTCCCATTAACAGCAGATTCAATCTCTTTACCTTACAATTTACTGATATGTCCTCAAGCACTCTCACTCACCTGTTCACTACTTCTTGTTAGTACACAGGTGGGAAGGAGATGAATGACTATTATTGCAAGACCATGTAACTTTCTTTCCTTCTGTTTATCTATGCATCTGTGTGTCTCACATACCATTATGACTCACTAGGACAAAGAGATGACAAATAGATTATGTTGTTTGGCAGATTGCATCCCATGATATCAACTGTATGTGGACCTGATTGGTAAAAAGATCATACCTATATTAATCACTCTTTAACCATTCTTTTCTCCAAATACAAAGATGTACAGTGACTCAATAAAACTATTTAATTAACTGTGATATAGGAATTTTTGTTTCACGTGAGACTCTTATCTAGACCCAGTATGCACATATATTTATCTCAAATTAGCACAAGTGGCTCTATCTTCTATTATATATGTCTGCTCACAGTATCAACACTAGTAGTAGATTCTAAGATACATACCTATCACTGTCCTAAGCTATAGTATGACAACTCCACAGTTAAGAACATTTCATGTGAAACTAGATATAGATGTAAGGACAATGTAGTATGAAGTTGGATACATACATGGAGACATTTAAAATCACCTTAAATTGCCCCTCTCCTTTCTCTCTTTCCCCCTTTTTCCTACTAGCTAAAATCTCTATTGATGCCATTTGTTAGAAGTTCTACTATGATATTATTTTATAAGTTTTTTTTATATTTTATTACTTCTAAGATGTGAATTTGTTTATAATATTGCCTATTTTGTGGAATATACTGAGCAATGCTAGACACAGACTTTAGCAATTTATACTGATTACCTAGAGACTGGTGTGTGTAATTAATGAGACCTGTGGATTGGACAATGGTCTTTTAAAACAACTAACAGGAGCACCATAAGAATCATACCTGTCTTTCCTTCTGAAGAAACCACTACCCGTTGTAGCGGAGAAATGCGTCAAGGATTCGGGACCTCCTATCTACATTCAGCCGCCTGTGACCAGCCATCTTCATCCATAAAACCTGTCTACCAGCTGGAGAAACTAAAAGTATAAGGAAACTCCCTTCCCGAAAAGCAACATTACTTCACAATATCAGCGCTCCCTATAAAGACTGCAAACAGGGGTCATACAGTTTGTTTGGATCCCAAGAGTGGAAGCGCTAAGATCCTAAGAAAGGAGATGATGATATTCCTCCTAAGACTGTGTAATACTTACTAATACCACCTTTTACTGTGATGTGCTGCTGATTGGAACTGTGTAATTGCCAACAACTTTAAAGGGAGGTTGGGTACCTATTACAGACAGCATTTATATTTTGGAGACAACGGGCAAATCAGAACTCTACGGCTTTTCTGAACTTTTACTTATTACAAGGATACAAAGTGGCTTCTCCCATTTGGGTTTATACAAGACAGATCATTCCATCTTTCTTTTTTCTGAAGAGTAATATATATATACTGTGTGTATGTATATATATATATATATATATATATATACAAATTCCAGGAGGTCTGGCTCTCCCTATACAGAATCAACACAGCACGGTGCCCGCACAGAATAAATAGATAATGTCCGCATGGTGCAGCACTCCCGCTAAATAAGTGATACTACAACAGCATATGAGGCGACAACGTTTCAATGCCTAGTGTGTGGCCCTTTTGTCATGTCTACCAGTTCTGACGAAAGTATCACACACTAGGCATTGAAATGTTGTTACCTCATATACTGTTGTAGTGTCATTTATTTAGTGGGAGTGCTGCAACATGCGGACATTATATATATATATATATATATATATATATATATATATATATATATATATATATGTATATATATATATATATATATATATATATACGTAAATTGGAATCTATGTCAGTGTTTTCTTGTGTTACTCTGTATATTTCTGCAAAGGAAACTTAGGTACAGTATGTATGTTTCATGTTATTAAATATTGCATTTCTGTCAAATTCAAAAGCGCTTCTTATGTAAAAATAACTTTTAATTAATATTCAAAGCTGGGGTATAACAGATATACTCTGTAGGATCAGCTCTTCATAAAGAGTAATTATTTCACATTATTAAATTTATAAGCGCCTGATTTCTATATTTTGTGATTGTTTTTATATACCTACATCAATCACTCTGTAACCATTCGTTAATCCAAATACAGAGATGCACAGTGACTCATCAATACTATTTCATTAACTGTGATATGCTCACTGAGTCCCTGCGTCTAACAGACACGCTTCATAAACATATATATTTTACATTAGTATGACACATATAAAAACAAACACACACATAGTGCACACTAGACAGCGTGCACCACGTGTCTCCTGACGCGTGTTTCGCTAGTATGCTTAATCATCGGAACCTATGGGATACAGAGCAATTCCCTATTATTATTCATAATAGAATTGTATGTGGTAGGTGTGTATGAGCTATCAATAGTTTATAACTGATGGATTATTGATATCCCTATTTTGGGTCTTGGTGTTGAGGGCCACAACACAATCAATAAGGGTTATCGGCATTTGGTGAGACTGTCAAAAAACTCTTGATATATTATATTATTTGCATTTAGCAACTACAAATCGTATATATGTCCCTGCTCTACAGACACCTGGGAGTTATGAATAACATGACGATGTTATGAGTTAACAAACAAGATTAGATCTGACACTGTGAATGACACTAAAATATTTTTTATAGAATATGTTTAATGTTTACAATAAAATATAAAATTTGATAAATAATAAAAAATAAAAATATTTCGCTAATCCATTTTAAGGAGTCACTAAAGGTTATATTTTAGATTAAACAGTGCTACTGAATTGTTAGCGGATATATAATAATTATGAGATATAATATTAATTTGTTCTGTGAGTGTCCCGATATAGGAATACATTTTTCATTTGTGTTTTTGAATGTTGATTCATATTCCTGGGTGCACCTCCCCACTGTCAGTGTAGTAGTAATATTTTTGACTGTACTCATTAGGGGAAAGGACAAATTTAAAGTATTAATTGCTGTTCTGTGTGGAAGAGTATTCTCTTTTTGGTATCTTCTATTATATATGTCTGCTCACAGTATCAACACTAGTAGTGGATTCTAAGATACATACCTATCACTGTCCTAAGCTATGACAGCTCCACAGTTAAGGACATAAAATTAGGTTCTGTTTCAGTAACCTAAGAATATTTTTGCCCCCTTATATGTATAAGGTTTTCATTACAATATACATTGGAGGTATTTGCACCTCATGTATGTTACCTGCTGTTTTGTTACCATACTGCAACCACATCAAAGGAAACAACCATTTGTTTTTATGAATACATTTATTGTTAAATATTCATGTTTGTTACCTCTGATCATTTGAGACATATTTTAAGAATTGAGAATAATACGTTCTAAGTTATATTTAAAGATATACAACAATAAATTACAAAAAGAGTACCCCTAAAAAAAAGTCTACTTCCCTATAAATGTAACTTAAAGGATTTAAAGGATCTGCTGCTAAAAAGGTTTTGCCAGATACCTTCAAATACAAAGCCAGGTGCCAGGGGATGTAAGTCAAAGTGACGAAGAAGGTATGACACTAAGGATAGATTGCGTAAATATTAAGTTAAAAAATTATTTATCAAGCATACTGCATAACATTTGAGGCAGCAATAGACTTGTCTCAACTTGTGAAATGTTGTGTAGTATGATTAATAAATTACTTTTTGTTTAAGCAATTTATCCTTAGTTCCGTACCTCCTCCATTGCATAAATATATATATATATATATATATATATATATATAATGTCAGGTGCATAAATATTGGGACATTGACAGAATTTTCATATTTTGGCCTCTATTCACCACCACAATGGCTTTGAAATTAAACAAACAGGATGAGGGTAATTACATCCAAATCAGGTGAATGGTGTAGGAATTACAACGATTTCTATATGTGCCTCCCACTTTTTAAGGGGCCAAAAGTAATGGGACTAGCAACTCAAAAGCTATTTCATGGACAGGTGTGGGCTATTCCCTCGTTATTTCATTATCAATTAAGCAGGTAAAAGGTCTGGAGTTGATTCTGGGTGTGACATTTGCATTTGGAATCAGTTGCTGTCAACTCTCAATATGAGATCCAAAGAGCTGTCACTATCAGTGAAGCAAGTCATCATTAGGCTGAAAAATCAAAACAAACCCATCAGAGAGATAGCAAAAACATTAGGTGTGGCCAAATCAACTGTTTGGAACATTCTTTAAAAGAAAGAACGCACCGAAGAGCTCAGCAACACCAAAAGACCCGGAAGACCACGGAAAGCAACTGTGGTGGATGACAGAAGAGGCCAAAATATGAAAATTCTGTCAATGTCCCAATATTTATGCACCTGACTGTGTATGTATATATATATATATATATATATATATATATATATATATAATTATTGCCCAGCCCACAAAAGCTATAATATTGTAAAAAATTGGCTAGAAAGGACCATTTTTTGGGGTTGCATTATATATTTCTTAGAGACCTTTATATAAATTTGTAAAATGTGGAACCAGCGGAATCGGTATGAAATACCAACGGAGGGGAGCAGTAAGTAATGTTCCCTTGTCCTATTTACCCCCTAACTCTCCTTTTTTGTTCCCTAACACTAACCTTTCCTACTCCGCACTCTAACCCTAACTCTGCCGGTAAGTGCCTACACCAAACCCTCTCCCCTTAGTGCCTATCCATAACCCTCCCCCCTTCGTGCCTAACTATAACCTCCCCCCCGGTGCCTGAACCTAACCCCCTTGTCTGGAGCCTAACCCTAACCAGGGGTGCCGAGAGTGGGGGAGCGGGTACAGATTACTGGGGCCTGGGCTTCCTGAGGGGCCCGGCGGGGGCCCGGGTCCAGTGCCGCTCCCCCTCCCTCACAGCAGCCCAGCACACAGCATGTGCTGAGCTGCAGTGGAGACTGCTCGTGGCTGCTGAGCAGCAGCCACAGCAGTCTCCTGTGCCTGTGGGGGGAGCGATCACACTGATCGCGCCCCCCTGGCTTTGAGCAGGGCTGAGGGGGCCCAGAGCGCGGCGCTGCAAATCTTTTTTTTTTCCAGGAAGGGGGCGTGGTCACACCTCCCTTGAGTAGGCCACACCCCCTATTACCCGGGCCCGCTGTGGCTCTCAGTGGGCCTGACCCTAACCTCCCATAGTCTAACCCTGAGTCCCCCTGGGGTGCCTAAACCTAACCCACCTACCCCCTTCCCACAGCTGATACTTACCTTGCCCTAGTCTCCTTACGATCAGGATGCCGGTTGCTGGGATTTCGGCATCAGCAACCCCAGTCATGTCGGAATTCCGGCGCCGGTGTTCTCTAGGTGATCGGGATTCCGGTGCTGGGATTTCAGCAGCAGGCATGCCGATCATCGGGGTATTAACTACATCCTGAACCAGCCATATGTAATGTGTCATCGCTATATACCAGTTTCAAACGGAAGCTATAGAGATATTGGACCTTGTGTTGGACATATGCATATTTGCAGAATGTACAATTTTACTGTTGCTTCAGTCGTGCCAAATACCCCTGCTCAGTGTGCCTTGTCTCATGCTACTCAACCGTGTTGAGTGTCTTTTTTTGCTCAAAATGTTAATATTTTTTGTATAATCAAAACACGTTGAAGGGACAAACTACATTCTACATTGCTAGCATACACTGATCAATGGGGTGTATGACATTTATACAGCTGTGTGCAAATGAGTTGCAATATGTGTAAAAAGGGGTCCGATGCAGCAGTTACAGCCTTTCCTCAGGCTTATTTCAATTGTGCTTCATCTGCAACTTTGTATGGGTGTAAAATAGGGATGAGCGGGTTCGGTTCCCTGAGAACCGAACCCACCCGAACTTCGGGGATCCGGGGCGATCCGAGCCCAAGCTCGGATCTCCCTGTCTGCCCCGGATCCCTCTCCCGAGGCAAAACCTCGAGATCTGCTGTCGGATCTCGAGGTTTTGCCTCGAGCGGCCATTTAAAAAAAAATGCCTTTGCCTTTAATGGGCAAAGTGCTGATTGGCTGACAGAGCCGTCTGTCACGGCTCTCAGCCAATCAGCATTATGGTGCTCATTTGCATGTAGCACGGACTCGTGAGATCCGTGCTACATGCATCTGTGTGATTGACAGTGACACAGAGCACAGATGGGTCAGTGAGACCCGTCTGTGCTGCTGTGTATTTCAATGACACAGATGCACGCACGGACCAGGAGATCCGTGCTACTTGCATCTGTGTCATTGACACAGAGCACTAACGGGTCCGTGAGACCCGTCTGTGCTGCTGTGGTAAATAAAAAAAAAAAAACCTGTGTAAAAAGAGAAAAAAATGGCGTGCCCCCCCCCAAAAAAAAGAGCAACCAGCCCCGGGCATTAGTGACCCAGTGCTGGGTGTGCTTAAATACAGGGGACAAACGACATAGGGGTCCCCTGTACTTAAACACAACCAGCACCGGGCTAGTCAGAACCAGAGCTGGTTGCCAAAATACGGGGGACAAACGACGTAGGGGTCCCCCGTATTCTGCGCAACCAGCTCTGGGCTCTGATCCGGTCCTGGTTCTGGAAATACAGGGGGAAAAAATGAGTAGGGTTCCCCTGTATGTTCCAGAACCAGCACTGGACTTTTTCTAGCGGGGGGCTGATGCCACAGCCAGGGGAGCCCTTTCACCGGGCCCCCCAGCCGCAGCATCAGCCCTGACCGCTAGTCAGCCCAGGCCGGGGATCCCTGGAGAGCTGGGGACCCCCCCAATAAAGGGGTCACCCTCTCCAGGGCACCCCAGGCCCAGGCTGATAGCCCGGGGCTATCCCCGCCACCCCTGGTGGCGGTGGGTGGCGGGTTGATTGTGTGGTGTGGTGTAAATAAAGAATATCAAACATTGTCTTTACAAGTAGAACTGCAAGTCCCAGCAAGCCTGCCCCGCATGCTGGTACTTGGAGAACCACAAGTACCAGCATGCAGAGCATTAAGGGCCCACTAGTACCTGTAGTTCACCTGTAAAAAAATGTTTAAAAAAAACACAGGACACACACACCGTGACAGTATAAGTTTATTAAACATACATACACACACACACACACACACACACACATGTACACATACTCACCTATGTAACCCTGTAGCATCGGTCCACTTGTCCGGTAAAGTATCCATAGGGGACCTGTGAAAAAAAACATACTCACCATCTCCTATGCGAGGTTCTGTCCTCTTCGTTCCAAAGTAGGCATCCCCGGACTTGGCAAAAAAAAACAAACGAAAACGCGATCCACGAACTTAGTACCGTTCTATAGAACGGTACTTCCCGAATGAGAGCTTAGCGGCGGGGTATCACCATGGAAACCCCGCTGCTAAGCGTTCATTGGCTGAGAGAGGCCATCTCCCGTCTCTCTCAGCCAATGAACGGCTCCCTCCATTGTAGTCAATGCTGGGAGCCGCAAGGTTATTAAAGTTTACCCTGCGGTTCCCACCATTGACTACAATGGAGGGAGCCGTTCATTGGCTGAGAGACGGGAGATGACCTCTCTCAGCCAATGAACGCTTAGCAGCGGGGTTTCCATGGTGATACCCCGCCGCTAAGCTCTCATTCGGGAAGTACCGTTTTTTTTTTTTGCCAAGTCCGGGGATGCCTACTTTGGAACGAAGAGGACAGAACCTCGCATAGGAGATGGTGAGTATGTTTTTTTTCACAGGTCCCCTAGGGATACTTTACCGGACAAGTGGACCGATGCTACAGGTTACATAGGTGAGTATGTGTACATGTGTGTGTGTGTATGTATGTTTAATAAACTTATACTGTCACGGTGTGTGTGTCCTGTGTTTTTTTAAACATTTTTTTTACAGGTGAACTACAGGTACTAGTGGGCCCTTAATGCCCTGCATGCTGGTACTTGTGGTTCTCCAAGTACCAGCATGCGGGGCAGGCTAGCTGGGACTTGCAGTTCTACTTGTAAAGACAATGTTTGATATTCTTTATTTACACCACACCACACAATCAACCCGCCACCCACCGCCACCAGGGGTGGCGGGGATAGCCCCGGGCTATCAGCCTGGGCCTGGGGTGCCCTGGAGAGGGTGACCCCTTTATTGTGGGGGTCCCCAGCTCTCCAGGGATCCCCGGCCTGGGCTGACTAGCGGTCAGGGTTGATGCTGCGGCTGGGGGGCCCGGTGAAAGGGCTCCCCTGGCTGTGGCATCAGCCCCCCGCTAGAAAAAGTCCAGTGCTGGTTCTGGAACATACAGGGGAACCCTACTCATTTTTTGTCCCCTATATTTCCAGAACCAGGACCGGATCAGAGCCCAGAGCTGGTTGCGCAGAATACAGGGGACCCCTACGTCGTTTGTCCCCCGTATTTTGGCAACCAGCGCTGGTTCTGACTAGCCCGGTGCTGGTTGTGCTTAAGTACAGGGGACCCCTACGTCATTTGTCCCCTGTATTTAAGCACACCCAGCACTGGGTTACTAATGCCCGGGGCTGGTTGCTCTTTTTTGGGGGGGTGCACGCCATTTTTTTCTTTTTTTACACAGGTTTTTTTTTTTTTTTTTACCACAGCAGCACAGACGGGTCTCACGGACCTGTCATTGCTCTGTGCCAATCACACAGATGCATGTAGCACGGATCTCCCGGGTTCGTGCTACATGCAAATGGGCACCATAACGCTGATTGGCTTCCTGTCTGCCACTGCAGTGCCACTCCTAGATGGGCCACGTGTTTGTGCCGCCCCCTTGTGTCGCTTAGCATAGTCATCCAGCTTCCTCGGTACAACCTTTTGGCCTAAAAACAATATTGTGAGGTGTGAGGTGTTCAGAATAGAGTGGAAATGAGTGGAAATTAATGTTATTGGGGTTATTAATAGCGTAGGAACAAAAAAAGGCCCATTTATGTGATTTTAGCGTTTTTTTTTTATTTTTTAAGAAAAAATCCAGATCCAAAACACAAAACCCAGAACCCAAAACACGGAAGGGTGGTTTTGGCAAAACCAATCCAGATCCAAAACACGAAGAAAGATCCAGATCCAAAACCAAAACACAAAACACGAAAAGTGTCCGGTGCACACCCCTAGTGTAAAATCAATTCTCAGTGTCACAACCTTGTGTCTCTGTGCAGTGTGAGTGGTTTTTTGCTGTGTCTGCAATGCAACTAAGACTTTAAAACAAATTAAGAAAAGTACAGTACACTACTCCTCTCAGAACGTCCCAGTTGCCCCAGGCCACATGGCCTACAGACAACTAGTAAGTGAGGATACATCTGTATCTAGTTTTTTTTTCACACTGTGCATACTTCAGAATGAAGTGTGCACAAATCCAGGTGATGCAGAGTCATATGCATTTCAAGAGAATTACATTTACAACTGAAAGGGCATAAATGGGCTATAATGGGGTTCTGTTACATAGGCAAAGTACAGAAAGGGAATGTCGGGGGAATTATAGGCTATGCAGAGGTGGACAGAAGTGCAAATAGAAAAGAAATATGCCCGCGCTCGGTTTTACCCATATCATACATGGTACCAGCAGCATGGCAATATTAATGCCATAAATGTATACAAAACAGAAAAACTTTTGCTATCGGCAATAACAATAATATAATGTGCATACAGCAAACAAAACAAAGGGGATTTTGTCATGATTTCATGAAAGCATATAAGCCTGCAGCCCAGCATCAAGGGACCCCATTTTTCTGCAGGTCCCTAACACTAGCATATATGCCCAGCACATAATTACATTGCAGTTACATGTACTCACCTCCTAGATACAGAGGGACACATCTATACAGGGGCTGGGTGTTAGCCACACCCAACTAGACTTTTTATAGCCTTAATTGAAAGCTGCCATTATAGCAAATATGTCTATTTGCAGTATTTACACCAAATATAGGCTGGGGCAAATGCACACTGATGATGAAGAGTATCAAACTAAGAGTATGGGTAGGGGGTGGGTGCCTTACAAAACTTTATACAGTTCTAAATTTGAGTGAATATGCAAATTTATTTTCATGTAGGTAATGTGGGAACAATTATAGCCAAATTGTGCAACTTAGCATTAGGTCCAAAGTATCTCCTTAAGGAATCAATATAAAGTATTCATGTTTCCTATGCACATGTATAGTTTAGTTATGCATGTTGTCGAAGCTGGATAATTGGCTGAGACAAGATCAGTTTAAAATTGGATAGCAGCGACGCCATCTTGCGACTGGCCGCAAGACGCCATCTTGGAAATGAGATCGCAAGACGCCATTTTATGAATGGCCACCCAAGCGCCATTTTAGATAAACTCACACTTTAGTACATGTGGCGACATTATTATTAGCATCATGCGATTGCATCTTTCACTATTTCTCATACACACATTAATACGCACAATTGCGCTGTTAGCTAGTCGCATATTAGCGAATGCATAAGATCCTGTATGAAAACGCTGAATATTAGCTTCATGCACATGCATCTGCCCCAAGTTAACTAGCATCTTCACATCAAACCCCACATACTCACACATTACATATTCACATACAAGGTTCCATAAGCTTTAAGGTATAAGATTCAAGTATGCACATTTATTATAATTGCTATGAAATAAAGATTGTTTTGTAACTAAGGTTTTATACGTGATAAGTAATCCATCTTTGGTATTGTACTGATGCGTACTCTCCCAAGCGTATTCCGGTAATATCGATGGAGAGATCGCAACATGCATTCTCAACTTATGGACCGCAGAGACTTCAAGCAACAAAATGTACATTATATGACCAACTGTTAGGATTTGCATGAGGCAGGAAACCAGAGACCACCAGTTGTTAGAGGCTGGACTGTGTCTATTTGAACCAACCTGTTAAATGCCTTTTAACATATGCCCTCTCCTTTATGGTATTAGCAACAAACTTCTCTAATGTGGTGTTTATTTCGGGGGGGTATAAATATGTGTGCTCTGACCCTGGGTCGGGAGTCTTTGTGCTGAATGCTGATTGACGAGGGGTTTTTTGCTGATGCCTACATCTGGTCCAGAGTGCTGCGTATGTATACTGTACTTGGGTCTGTATAATTTCCTTGCATTAAATTGTACTTAGATCATAGCGTGTAACTGACTGTACTTTTACTTGAATAATACTTTGTACTTTGGAACCACAGGTTCTAGGTCTGGAGTCTTTATTTACTGTATGACTGTGTACGCAAAATTAGCATCATCCTTAGAGGTTTATAGGCAGGATATTAGAAGGTATAGGCAGGACATTAGAAGGTATAGGCAGGAGTGTATAGAGGTTCAAATTTAGATTCCTTAATGTTTAGTGGACTCAACTATAATTCTTACAGTCATGTTTCTTAGCTTTCATCCTACAAATAAATATGTTTTTTTCAAAATATCTTTACTGGGCAAAGAAAAATGACTGCCAGACAAAGACACAGTCAATTTGTGCACAACTCCCAACATGTCATGTGATGGTTGAGGAATGACAGAACAAAGAGGATTTAATCATGTGATTGTGGCTGTCATGGTAATCCAGAATCATTATTTATTAATAGTAGCTTAAAGAGCTAAAAACCAATGAAAACTATAAATACATCTTCTTATAGCCTGCTACATTGATTTATGTTAAAATAAATACATGATTTTTTCATTGAATTGCTATTTTAATGTCATATCTACATGCTATTTTCCAGAGGAGAATTATAATATTTGCAGAAATCATTGTTACTGTAGATCTGTTTTCCATCAAAGAGCCAAAACATTTCTGTAAAATAAATTAGCATATCTTGCTGTAATGTCAAAGAGGAGAGGGATGTGGGTAAGGAAGAGTTTTAAAAAGATTGAAATTATTTTAGAAATGTTTGTTTATTTTGGCCCAATTATCTGATGAAGGAGCTCATTCTAAATTGGGAGCAAAGCAAAAAAAAAGCAAGTAACTTTGCACGTTGAACAAACCATGTTGCAATTCAAGGGGTGCAGATACACTTACTTTTTGCCTGCAGGATAAATACAGGCTGCTTTTGCATGTAGTCCACAAATACTGGCCAGTTTAATTTTTACCCTGTAATTTAAATTTGAGTTTGGACACTCCGTTTGGACACTCCTGCGGTGCACCATGGTTTCATTAAGGTGCACAGTTACTTGATATTTTTTGCTTTGCTCTGAACTCACAATCAGCCCAGAATTGTTTTTTACCTTAGCCAGACAGCAGATTATGTATGTGATTTAACTAATATACCATGTCAATTTGTTATCACCAACTATTGTGACTATTTGTCATATTAAACTCCATTTAATAACACTGTCTTTGTGTTTAAATATATCAGACAATTATTTTATTACTACACATATGCAAGAAGTTGTTTGGTCTAAAGTATATCTGATTAAATTAGGTAATGATTATATGTTGGGATAAGTCAGACAGTAACTGAACACTTCCTAAGTACGTCAGTTCTTGAAATAAAGTATTTTTTAGTAAGATTAGGTGGTTTTGTTTTGATTAACCTTGTCAAACCCATAGGTCACTCATGCCCCGGTGGTTCTGGTTGTGGCAAGCAACTAATTCAAATGCCTAATTTAAGCTTACCAAAGCACACTGATACAGTGTTTGTAAAATTAGCACCACAAATCATAGGCACAATTTGGGTTAATTAAATAAGCCTTAATTTGCAATCATATGCAAAGTGACGTCTTTCCTAAAATGCATGCTGGTAGGCAACAGTAGCATATTTACCTGACTTATGCCAGGATTATGGGACATAATTTTGGAATATTAAAGTCCTGAAATAATTGTCTGACTGTCTTGGTATTCACAGTCAAGTCATCTTTAAATTCTGCTGAGCATGCATAAATCATGTAAATATTGTATGCAATGATGGCCACAATAAAAGCAAGTGATCTGATATACACGGGATCATTTGTTTTGCCTAGCTTTGAGACATGGGGGGTGATTCAAGCTTCGACATTATTGCTATCGCAGCTGTTACTATGGTAGCAGCTGCGATAGCACTATTGTGGTAATGCAGCAGGAGGTATCACGCCTCCTTCATGCATTACTGTTCTGAGCTGCATCCATGGACGCAGCTTCAGAACATCTGCATGATCCTCTGACGGCTGTGTGACCATGGGATCACTCTGCCAGCAATCGCATTTGCTCTGAAGAGGCCAGGAAATCGCTGTTGGCCTCTCCCCTCCCCCCCAACGGCGGCGACACACCTCTGTTTTGGGAAACGGAGGCCCTCACGTCCGCTCCCCACCCAGAAAGGGCGGCAGACTATCCATCACTGACATTCTGCTGCTGCTCTGCCCGCGGAATAGCAGACCCATACTGCACATGTGCAGTACGGTTCTTGTGCTGGAGTAGAACGGCTATAATCAGAGATGTGTGATAACCATGGAGTTAGTGTACATCTCTGAATTAGCCCCATAGTTGCTAAATTTGCCTTACTTCCAGGTTTTAATATATTATCCATGTAAAGTTGTGTAGCACAATAAAATGCCTCTTTTATTGCATGCTTTATGTAATTTTTTGTTTATATTAATTTTTAATTAAAATACAGTAACTTATGTTACAATTAAATTCAATAAACAAGATATGATGGTGATCATAATGCTACAAGATCCACCATGATAGTGCCATGTAGGATGTACTTTAATGCACCTGCGATCTTTGCAGCAGCAGTGACCCTACTGTACGCAACCAATTGATGCGGGAAAACGAGTGCAGGAGGAACTAACCCATTTATAGCTTTTCAAAAGAACTCCAAGGATGAGCTTTCATAGTCCTCTATTGTATAACCTGTTCACAGTCTTAGGGCCTGATTCAGATCCACACCGCAATGCAGATTTTAGCGATTGTTAGGCATTGCGCATGTGTTAAAGCCACACTGCTCAGCGATTGTTTTGCAACCACGCACACTCAGAGACCACAGCTGCGAAGGTGTTTGGTGCAAATCTGAATCATGCCCTTAAGGTGCCCATCAACTAGCAGACATGAAAACGATTGCAATATTACGACATTGTAATCGTGCAGTCGTTTGTCAGTCTGTGATGAGCCTGCACTGAACAAGCAATCGTTCAGTGCAGGCTCATCAATCATCTGCAAACATGCTGAACCTGACGATATCGTCAGATTGTCCAGCATGTTTGCACGATGATAGATGTCTAAACGACCAGCGGGCAAGTGCATCGCTGGTCGTTTAAGACATTTTTACAAACGATTTACAAGCAATTTGCAAATTATTTATGAACAATTGAACGATAATGATATCGTTATCATTCAATCGCTCACATAAATCGTCTAGTGGATGGACACCTTTAGCTCACCAAAGCCAAGAGCCACACTGCAAGCCGGCATGAGCTACATGGGTGTTTTATTTACTATATGGATTTCTTCCACTGGTGACAGGGGGCAGTTCCTGTTTGCTGTACTGAAGCACATGTTTTTTGGGAAGGGGTCAGTCCAAAAAACCTTACCCAAAACAGAAGTACTATTTAACTATATTGCTAAATTAGCATGTAAAAATTAATGTTCACTTAGACATCATTTTTTTGTGAGGGCACTGGGCCTTTAATACAGTATATTTAAGGGCATGTGATGATTGAGAAACAATGGAATTGAAGGTGGTTAACATTGTGTGGCACTTTTATTTACAATAAATTTCTTTTTCACTTTTCAGGAAAACCTCATTCCATGAAAGCCTGCGGGGGCATATTTAGTTCCTCTTATTACTAGCCCACATCTGGCAATCACACTAGAGACCAGATACAAAAGATTTTATAGGTCTGATTTACGTAGTTTAAGAAACTTTACTTGGGCTTGAAAGTTTATGACTATACCTAAATTATTACAAAATGGCAAAATTGTAAATATGAAATTTCTTTTACATGCACAAATGCACCTACTTGTCCACCTATCCCTTAAATAGAGGCCAGCTCACAGTTTGTTTTTCAGAGCTTTACATATAGAATGAGACCGCACCTCATTCTAACTACTACCACTTTCTGGCCCCGATTCAGTTGTACGGTATTGTACAGCCGCAGGGAACTTGAACAACTACAACTAATATGCTAATGCAGCAGGAGTCGTCTGGTGTAAATAGAATCTCCTGACCTGAGTGCTGTGTCCTTAGATGCAGCATTGGATCTTTTGTGAGACCATCAGTAATCTGAGTAATCCTTAGGTTCATTAGATTGCCCCTGGAAGCTCCATAGCCAAAGCCATGAAGCCTGCGTCAGAAGATGCAGACCAGGCCTCGGCACTTTCAGGAAACGGGGGCAACATGCCACTGTTTTCTGGAATGGAGGCCAGTCAAGCCCACTCTCCTCCCCCAAACAACCTCAGCCTGTCAATCAGAGGGCACTGCAAGTGATCTTGCAGAGGGAGACCTGCACATACGCAGTACAGATCTTGTACATGCAAAGGGCTCTCACAATCGGTACTGCACTCAAACCATTGGGTTTGTGTACAACACTGAATCAGGCCCTCTGACCACACCCTTTGTTAGTTTAGGATTTTTTATTTTTCTCCAAAAACATTGCTGCTCTATCATCATTTATAATGTAAATTTATTTTTAGATTGTAGAGACATCAGCAATTCATTCACAAATGTGTAATTAATTTTTTTTTTATGAACTGGGTATGTTTATTTTATTTATCTATGAATATATTTCCTTGTATTAAATAGCTAACCCACTGAATATACAGTATAGGCCATCTACTGAAAACAAGAAATGACCTTCATATACTGTATGTAAAGAAAAAAAAAAAAAACCCAGGAAGAAATGCAATGACCTTCTGCTTAAGATGAAACATACCCATAAATGTACCCTCTTCACCCCTTGAGTTTCATTTAAGTATATGGGGCCTGATTCCTATTGCGTAGACAGCTGCAAATTCATATGGAATGCAGCTGCGACTGTATGCTAATGCCCACCATAGCTCATCAGGCATAGAGACGCCCACTGCTGCTTTCTCACATTCTTAATACCTCGCACTCCAGCGCTTACATCGGTACCATCTATGCACATCGGCCCATCACGCACAATTACAGCAGGTCTGATCGGCTGCAGAAAGTGTAATCTTGTCACTCGCAGTGAGTACACAAGCTGTGTATGGAATCACAGTGGCTAATTTATGCTCACCCAGGAAACGGCGTTCCAATGGACAGACAGCCCTGAGTTACTCCAGCCACTCCCCCGTCACCACCCCCACGCTCACAGCCTGTCCGTGTGTGTCCATAATCACAGTGCGATCGCAGCACACGCGCAGTGTGGTGCATACGCATGCGCAGTGTTTAACAATCGATTATTCTGCACCCCCGTGGTGCCCAAACCTAACCCTCTCCCCACCCACGGCTAACAGCTAAACCCCGGCTTACCTTCAATTGGGATGCCATCTGTTGGGATTCCAGCATCAGTAAGTAGGCTGGCGTCGGGATTTAGCTGCCTATGTTTAGTCCCGGGTTTGGATTCTGATGCTGGGATTTAAACAGATGGCACCCCGGCCGTCGGTATTATAACTACATGCCTCAAGATGGGTGGTGGACTGACAGACTGACAGCTTGGGAGAAAGACGGAGAGAAAGGACGGACTCACAGATAGAATTGGGAAACAGACTTACAAGGCAGACAAACACTGACACTAACCTTGAAAACAGACTGACAAGACAGACATACTTATGTGTCCTCATACACCTTTCGTCTATATGCCATATGGTGTGAAATGCCAGATGGACTGAGATGCTCCAAGAGGAGTAGCATACTGTATGTTTCTTTAAATTGTGCGAATTATACGCATCATAGAATCAGCAAAAAGCTGTGCACAGTGTACTAGAGACGCTAGGCTGTGACTTTAATCACAGAGGAATTGGTTTCACACACATACAAAGTTGCAGATTAAGCACAACAGAACTTGGCATGAGTAAAGCTGAAGCTTTATCACATGGACACACACATTGTACACCCAGAATACAATTAACCTACCAGTATGTTTTTTGGAGTATGGGTGGAAAACAGAACACTTGGAAGAATCGCAAACAAATAAAGGGAGAGGCAACACAAACGCTACACAGATAGTTCCTTGGTTATGAATTCAACTCATGACCTCAGGCTTGCGAGACAATAATCCTAACCACTACATCAACCATGCTGTCTATACCACCCAACATTTCAAAATGCCAATTTTTTTTCTCGCAGTTTTAATGCAAAATCGGGGAAAATGGCTATTTTAAGGTAAAAATTCCAGGACTTTGTGCAGAACCCCTGGGACCCCATCCTAATGATTTATTAAGCAATTAGAAGTTTATTTCATTATTTTAAATAGAGTAAAAATTACATGTCATTACTGAGGTAAAATTCTGCAAAGTGCAGAATAATGGGTTAATAGATATGGGACAAGTATATGGGGGTGTTGTATGAATGGGACAGGTGTTTTTAACAATGTGGGTGGGATTTACAGGTGTTTTTTTAAGTGGCTTATAATGACTAAAAACTTAGCTAACTGACATTTCTAAACACCCCTATAAATAAGTAGAGCATTTATTTGCTTACAAATTGCTTTCTATCTTTCTAAACTGTTCTTAAAAAATAGAAAAATCAGCAATTTAAAAGTTAAGATCTCCAAATATTTTTCTTTGGGACAGTAATAGATATCCATAATGTAAATCAATATTAATTTGCCTGATTTTTATGGTACAGGCTGATTTCTCCATATCTTTTTACTTTTTGTGCAGATTTTTGCAGAAATAATTATTGCACCCAATTTCTTTACAATTGGATAGCGGGAAAATCAGGAGCACGCATAGCAGCGTTAAGTGGAAATTGGGTGGAAAAATCTTGTGCCCAATTGGTTATGCTCCTAAATCTTCACTTTGAACATTTGTGAGATTGATAAACTGATATATCAACATTCGTTATACATTTCAGCTCACGCCACAGACATTTATAGAAAATCTTCAAAAAGTCAATGGCACTTGCTTTGTAAAGACCTTGTTCTGGCAGAAGCCTTACCTGGCCAATCTCTCTTTATTCACAGAAAAGCTAGTAATTTTAATTGATCAGGTGTGCACTAGACTACAAGAGTGCTAACCCATTCAGGGCCAAAGGCTTTCACCAGTGTTGTGTATAAAATATGTGCAAAACAGTAAGCAGCAGGTCATCTAAGACCACAACAATGCCTTTACCATCCAAGACTTCATCACATGTAACACCATGAATGTGGTGTATCTGATCAAATGGGCCTGTTCTATGTAGGACTCACATCTGGTCCTAAAAAAACAGAATGAGAGAACATATCTATAATATTAAGGGGGATTTCAATTAGGTGAGAGTTTTCAAAAGGTGAAAAACTCACACATTTAGCCTTCATGCGTGCTCCCGAGATACGGACAATTCAATTAGAAATACGAATTTGCACTACTCGCAGTAAGAGTGTGCAAGTTTTGTTAAAAAATGTGAACAGGGAAAATAGCATAAAAATGTGAGGCGACCTTCCTGGATCCTAAAAAAGTGGAAACTTTAATAGCACAACCATGTGGAAGACTGTTAGTGGCTATAAGGAAAGTACTGTGGACCTTATTCAGAGTCTGTAGGCGTTCCTTTACGAAAGCCTACCATTTTGTGGGCGGCCGCACTGACATCATCAGTGATGTCAGTGGGGAGCTTCCTGCTCCATCAGAGCAGAAAGCTCCCTGGGGCTTAAGAGTGCCCAGACCCAACCTTAGGGTCTGGTTGTAAGCCCCGATGGTCGTGATGGTGATCACCATCGCGACCATCAACCTGGTCGGTCGTTAAGCATTAAGCTGTGGGTGGTAACACATAGCTTAACGATCGACATGGAGGCGGCCATTCAGGATGCAAGTGGCCGCCCTGATTCAGTGTGCCCGCTTGCATCTAACGACCGCCTCTGAATGAGGGCAAGTATGCTTTCAAAAGGTGACAAATGGCTGATTTGTGCATTTTAAAAAAAGTTAAATAAATGTAAAAAGCTGTAGAATTTTGTTTAATTACAAAGGAATTAAATGGAAAATGCAAAAAAAGTAGAAAAAAAAGATGCTTATGGGGTACTTTGAGGCAACTTAAAAAAAAATAAAAAAAATGATAGAAAGCTATTTTTTTATTGAAATAAATACTTTCATTAAATTTGGGGTGCATTATTTAGCTAAAAAAAGCTTATTTTGGGGTAATTTGAGGCCATTTCTTTTTTTCACCTCAAAAATGGCATGTAATTATTGGTCAAATTAAGCTAATTAAGAAATTCCAAATGCCTTATTAGTCATTAGGGGGGGGTGTCCGAGCGGTTCTGAAGCAAGTCGTGACATTTTACCTTAAAATACAGATTTTCCCTACCTTTTCCCTTGCTCAGGGGGGTGCTAACAAAAACAGGCAAATTTACTCTGAAAAAGAAATGTGAGTTTGGAATTGAATTACAAAAGTAATTTGCAAGGCAAATTTGCAGTGATTTCACCTTGCGGGAGCAAACTCGCATCTAATTGAATTCCCCCCAAAGACTGGTTGGAAACCCATTAATTATCCGAACATTTTAAAACATTCCATGACTGCTCAACCAAGGGGATCAAGAGTTTAATGGGGATATAACATGTTAAGGCTATATGGAGAGAGAGAGAGATGAGGAAATGTGAGTGGTGAAAACAGGAGGAGTGGATCTTTTAACTAAAAACATTAACTCCAGTAGGGCTCAATAAAGATTTGAACTGAAATCATTCTTACAACCCACACCGCCCATCTCCATTTACCCCTAAAGTCCAAGCTTTCAAAATATGTACAAACATATATATATTATCACTCCTTGTACTGTCTCTAACCACATATGTTTGGCATCCATTACTCACCCCTCAAATGATTTCTCTACAGCTTCTCATTTACTTTTGTAATACATTTTTATATACATTTTTTTATATTTTATATAACATTTAGTTCTTGTACTATTTATTAAAATTTTATTTTTATTTCTATATTCTGTACATGTCATGCTACTATTTCCTTTTCTATTTATTTACATGGAGTATATGTAAAAAAATGTAAACAAATAATTCTGGCTATGAACGGGGTCTTTTGATTCAATCGTTATGGTTGCCCTAAAAACTCATAAGAAATACCATCTAAACCATGGAGTTACAGGAGAGAGAACGTCACTAGTGGTCACTTGCAGCTACATCTACACTGAGAAAGGATCAACATCACTTACAGTTCCAACTCCTAACCTGGAAGTCCATCAAATTAAGAGGCTATTAAAACAGACACCTGCATCCAACAACACACTAAACTTTTAAGAAGACCACGGAATGCTCAAAATGCATTGACTACATGAAAGCACAATTGTTTTTCCCATACTTTCATAGACAGCACTAAGAGCACACCCCTCATATGTATTCCTAATAGTGATATGAGCCGCCATTGTGGCTCATCTATATGTGAGTCCAGAGACACGGGGCAACTATTGGAAATTGTGGTACTAGCTGTTACTAAGCAGCCATGGCTGTCAATAATTAGTCAGGATGCTGGCGATATATGCAGCAATGCAACTGCCGCTAATGGTGTTAATTAGGGGCTGGTCTATCTGCCTCTCTCGTATTGGTGCTCTATTTCGGTGGATTACTATTGAAGTCAGTCCTGCCACAGTAATTACTCTGTAACTTCACCTTCCAGTATATCCTGTGATCTCCTGATAATTGTATAAGCCCCTACTGTCCACAAGATTAACACCTGGTGGCATCCTAAGTACCGGTGAGTGTATCCACTTCTAATGGAACAACGGGCGGTTGGTACAGGCAGAAGCTCTTCCTAGCATGACTCTAGAGGCATTATACAAATTATTTAGGAACATCATAACAATCAGCAGTGTTTTGGAGTGCTAGGAAAGGAATATGCATTTTCATCCACCCCAATCTGACCAAACAATGTCCAATCAACTCAGAAATGCCAATTTTTAATTACGCACCTTTAATGGCCTGCAAATCAGAACTGTCCCAGAAAAATCATGACTATTGGGAGGGATGTGAGACATACATACTAACGACAGACAGACAGGCACTGACACCAGACTGGGAAACAGACTGCCTGGACAGACATACACAGTGTTTACTCTCCTTCCACTACATATCAGGCATCTACAGATTCTTCTCTTCCTTGAGCTCTGCACTGGGCACCTTCTGATGTCATATAAGAGACACTCAGCACAAGAATTGGTCTGTTTTTTTGCTTCCTCAACATGACCTCCCTTACTCTTTGCTTACAGCCAACTTCAGTGCCCGGATCTTTGGTATGACAAGCAGTACATTGACTTTCAGCAGTCAAGGGAAGTTTCTGGGCATCAGGAAAACCACCCTAAGGGCGTCCCTGTGAGTATTGTTGCAGGTATATTAGAGTCAATATATTTTGTATATTAAGAGCAGATAGAAAACAGTGGGCGGTGCGATGTTCACATATGATAACATGTGTATAGTAGCAGTATACAGTTACTGAATATCCACTTTGCAATTGTGGCCACATATGGATCTAAGTATTCCTGAAATTTTCACTACATATTAGAGCTTGATGGGTATTATCATTTGCATTTATTTTGCGTGTAATTTCACTGGCATATATTTTGTCTGAAATTCTTATTGGCAAATATTTTGCTAAGCTATAGGCCTAATAGTTATTTATAGTTGTGCGGTATCCTGTGGAAAATATTGTCACTTGTCTACTTTTGATAAATGCACCACTTTTTAAAGGTGATACTGGATTTTTGGCCCTCAGTTACTGATCAGTGAACCGCTGATGATCATTACAATAACTCCTTATCAGGTTGTGAGAAAAAACATAAAAACCATGAAAAAATGTAGTGAAAAAATTCTGTTTGTATAATAACTTCTGAATAAGGCACTTCACCCAAATGTTTTAAGTGTATCTCTATCTTTATTATGTGCACTCATCCCAAACAAATTGTTATATAAGTGCATGATGTCAATGAGGATCTGGTCTTGGATACCACTATTTTTTTAAATGGTTCAAATAATTTAACAGAGGCATGTGCACAAGGTTATGCATAACAGGATTTCAACAAGATTAATCTGCCAAAATATGGAACAAAAACAAGTCATAGCTAGTGAATAAACACAAGCTATATATGCTATGAAATATCAATAGTGTCTTACACCCATTTGTATTTTCTTTGATACCATACCTTTATATAATGTCCTTTTTAGTATTTTTTTTTAAGTTCAGAAGGCAAGGGGGCAGATGTAAATTTGAACAAGACAATTTGCAGAACATATTTTGCGTGTACTCAATCTATGCATGCTTTGGAGTCAGGGCCGGATTAAGGTCTATGGGGGCCCCTATTAAATGTGACAAACTGGGGGTATGCACAGTGGGGTCCCCAGTAGTGTCAGTGCCCACAGTGGTAGTGCCCTGTATGCAGAGCCCACAGTAGTGGTGCCCTTTGTGCAGTGCCCCCAGCAGTGGTGCCCCTTATGCAGTGCCCCCTATGCAATACTCCCATTAGTAGTGCCCCCAGTAGTCATGCTCCCTGTAGTAATGCCCCCTGTGGTTGTGTCCCCAATAGTAATGCCCTTGTATAACTACCCCCAGTAGTAATACCCCTGTAGTCGTGCCCCCAATAGTAATGCCCCCCAGTAGTCATGCCCCCTGTGTGTGCCTAATAGTAATGCCCAAGTAGTAATGCCCCCTGTATAAATGCCCTCAGTAATAATACCCATGTAGTTTTGCCCCCAGTAGTCATGCCCCCTGTGGTAGTGGCCCCTGTAGTAGTACCCCAGTAGTAATGCCCCACCTTCAAGTAGTAAAGCCCCCAAGAGTAGAGCACCAAATATTAATGCCCCCTGAGTAATGCCCCCAGAAGTGGTGCCCACAATAGTAATGCCCCCCAAGAGTAATGCCCCCAGGAGTTATTCACCCCCCACCCCGAGTAATGCCCCCAGTAGTAATCCCCCCGAGAAATACCCACAGTAGTAATCCTCCCGAGTAATGCCCCCAGTAGTAACCCCCCCGAGTAATGCTCCCAGTAGAAAAGCCAATTGCATTTAAATAAAAAAAGCTATTATTTACCTTAAGCCCTGCTCCCGCTGCCATCCACGTCCATTCCGCCCGGCTGCTCCTCTGCACTATGCAAGAGACGTCATGACGTATCTCCCATAGTGCACTGCATGAGCCGGAAGCCGGAGCTCACGAATGAGCTCCAGTCTCCTGCTCCTGCTGATACTGCGGGGAGGGAGCCGGGCACCCGCTGGTTACAATCAGGCGTCTGGCAAATAATGCCTCCCTGCGGCGCTGGGGTTAGGTTGGCCAGTGGAGGCGGAACTGGTTCTGTCTCCTCCGGTTCACATTAACCCCGATGGGTGTGGGGGCCCTTCAGGTGTGGGGGCCCAGGGACGATCGTCCCTGTCGCCCCCCCTTAATCCGGCCCTGTTTGGAGTCAAGTGTCTTCAACTATGTAATACGCATCTCCACCTGTAACTGAAGGGGCGCAACTGGGCTGTAATGGGGAATACTTATGCAGAAAACATTTACTGAGAGTCGATGGACTTGTGGACTATGCAGAGTTCTACATAGAAGCATAAAAGCATAAATAAAACCATTTCTAGACATATATTTTGCACCAAGGAGCTGATTCGGACCCGCTCGCTATCATGCGAACGCTCGTAGCTGGCCGATATTTGCAATCTGTGCGCGTACCAGTGTGAGAGATCAGGATGCGTTGGCTCGCTGCGCATAGACTGCTCAGCAGAGTGAGTGACAGGAGAAGCCGTTTGTGGGTGGTGACAGGGACTGACCACTGAAAACGGGGGAGTGGACGTGCGAACGCAGGCGTGCCTGAGTGTCTCAACGCTGTTTCAGAGGTGTGCTGCATGCATAATTTTAAGGAAGCGTCATAGTACACGTCATTTGGTGGGATTTCTCTCTGAAGTGACCGCAGTGATTGTAGCAGGGTATAGTCAACCTCAAACACTGCGATCGCATCCGATGGTGCTTGATGTACCAATGTTTTCATGCACTTCCAAGAGATGACGTGCGCAAGTGGGCATCTTAAGAATGGCTGGTGGGCATCTGTATACACTAAGTGATCGCACGCCAAAACATAGTGGGCGTGCTAATGCCTTGCCGTGCGATCACCTGCCTTGCTGGGCGTGCACTCGATTTGCATACGCAGGGTGCGAGCGAACGCATCTAGCAAGCGGATCTGAATGAGCTCCCAGTGTGCACTAATGATGATGACAGGTATCACACTATTCATACAGAATGGGTGGTCCAGTACCAGAGACGCACATACAGGTGCACGCAATGCGGGAACAATTATGGATGACTCGCTTTTAACTTTGCATTGAACAAAATGTGTAATAGATTAAATAATGTACCTGTTTTTAGTTTATGGGATGAGATGATGTAGTTGAATTCAATGGTTGTAATTGGCACATGTTTGGAGGTGTTCCATATTTAACAGAAGTCTCCAGTCTTATCAGCCACATTTTTATATCACTTTGGAGGTAATGGTAATCGAACACAGCCGCCCCATTAGGATGCTTTTATAATGTCCCTTTATGGTCATGAGATATAAATCCATAAATGAGGGTCAAAAAAAGCATTGTTTTAGAAGAATTAATTAAATTAGTACAAATGTCACAAGGTTACACATGAGAGTTGGATTTGCAGGCATGCACCCTTCAGCCTTGGGCAAAACAATAAGTACTTTGCAGAAAGTGTTTCCATGTAGTGGACCATTAAAATTGTGTTACATAACTACATATGTACTGTTTTATTAAACAGGCGCAACTGTGTCAAAAAATAGGCTGCGCGTCCATTTTTCATGTTTCTCAAATGAAATGTCTACATATTAAAGATTCACAAAAATTTAAAAAGGTTTGCTTATTTTGTGTTTTGTTCATATGTAAATTAAATATCTCCCTGTCTTAGGAACCAAACAACAACAACAAAAATAATAATAATAATAATAATAATAATAATAATAATAAAACATTAATGTGTAATACATTATAGTATATACTATGGATTAAGATTTCAAGGATTTAAGAAAATCATCTTGATTTGTGTACTGACCTTACCTGCCCTATTCATCCAATGAAAGACTTATCGCCTGATTCAGGTCTGCATGTAACGTTACCATTTATTTGCTCACCCTCCATGCTTGATAGTGATTACATATATTTGCCTGTATTCAGAGATAGCCAGATCTATGTTTCTGCTCATAAAAATAGAATTCATTGCTATCAACATTTGAACCATACTTACTGTCTTTAATAATCTCCTCTCCGGGAATAGCCCAAAGGTAAGAGCAGGTGGTAGGAGATGGGGGCAGATTTGGATGATTTGCGGCATTATGCCCTGCCCCTCACAACAAAAAACTGTGAAGAGCGTGTCTATGAAGAGAGGGCTGGACTAAATTATGTGATTATCATATTTTGCATCATATTGGTCCTGCCCCCTCCCTACAGACACGCCATTACTGGGATATTTCTCCTAATCCTGCCCACTTCACTAGGAAGAGGGTAGAATGCGGGAGGGCTGCCCATTCTTCCAATAGCCACGGGGACTCTTGGCAAATTCAGGAGTCTCCAGGAGCTTCAGGGAGAGTTGGTAAGTATGATCTGAACTAGCCCCATCCTTAGTGTAAGAGATCTGTCTAAAATTGGACGAATGCTGTTTATGCATAAAGCCTGCAGTTCTGCCAACAAGCACTTGGCACCCATTCTATATGCAAATGCCCACCCATTTACCCGCACTCTACTGTAAGTGGAGACAGGGCCAGAATTTGTATGTCCCTGAATCACCCATAATTGCTCAATGCTGCGTATGCAGGCTCTGATTCCTGCGCAGTTCTTAAAAATCGCGAGATCTTACTGTCGATTAACTTTTGCGCAATTCTGAATCAAGCCCATAGTAGTTAATATTCATGACATTTAATTATTAATGAGCTATAGAGCAAACTGACTTAATTTAGAATATAACAAACACAGGCCCTCATTCAGAGCCGTTCGCTATTTGCGGTCGTTCGTTCAAAATAAAGGGGTGGCTATTCAAATGATCCGTTCGCAAATTGCAGTCTGTTCACACCTCTAAGTCTGAACGAGCGAGCAAAACATACGCTCGTTTATTTGTTAAAAACGCCCCCTGGCCGCTCGCACCATACGTCATGTCCGCTATTTATTAGATTAATCGAGTACATCGAACAGCGTATGAACTGCTCGCTATTCTTGTGGTTGGTGTTTGCTACCACAAATTTGCGAGCAGTTCTGGCTATAAAATAACCCAGTGACGTGGTCAATGACGCTGCTGTATTAATTATGCACACCCATAATACACCCGTTTTGACCTTTAAGCACGCCTGCGTTCGGATCTCCACTCCCCATTTTCAAGCACCTTCCCCTGTTACCACCCACATACGCCTCATTCTGTCACTCAAAATAGCAGGCACTCGCTATATAGCGTACAAACGATTTTTGGCCGCACTGACTGGTTCGCGCATGCGTACTAAAAACCGTACGCATGCGCTGATGTGCAAACATCGCTCGGAACGAGCGTACTGCCGCTAACGAGCGGCTCTGAATGAGGGCCACAGTTTGCTATTTAAACTGATTTGAAAGCAGTGTTTTGTGTTTTGCCAAATGTCACTTCCTTCATTCGGAGTCTGACACCTTCAGCCTTTATCAGAGAAAAAAAATGACACATTCTTCACTTGTGTAATTTATCTAAATATGTTCTCTGCAAAGAGGGAATTCCAGGCCACTAACAAGTATGTTAATTACAATTTGGACTACACCATCAAATCTTTAAGTAATGTTGAATACTTCTAGGGTTCAGTCAGGAAATTTACCAAGACACATTTCTCCCAGCAGCTGCCAAACAGAATGTCTGTTTCCAATATATGAAAAATAAACCTGATTTGCACTTTTAAATAACCACATTTTACTACTCCTACTGGACTGCAGAGGAGCCTTTGCCTGTTTTTTTGTAGCACATTTTGTTACAGCATTTTCCACTTCAAACGCCCTTTCTTTCCAGCCATACTGCTTTATTGATGCACCTCTCAGGTCAACATTTAGCTCATAGTCAACCAGGCTAATTGTCATGCTGTTTTATACTGGGCCTGCTTGACTGTAAGCATCAAGGGAATGATTGAACTGACAAGTATAATACCTGGGCTGTAAGTTTAGCCAACATTTAATCAGAATGTCCTTTAAAAGGGTGTCAGCTTATCCTCACAGTATATTTCCAAACCATATTATGAATCTTTTTTTTTTATCAGGATAAGTATGCATGCCGATTGCTGTGGATGTTGACTTTCATGAGAGGAAATGTATATTCTTGCAGTTTATAGGTAGAAGGAGCACAGGATAACTTTATTTGTTAGTCATGCTAGCAATTAGTCAAAGCAGGAAAGAGCACGGTTTTAGAATGTTTTCCCTTTAGGTATAAATTACACAGATAGTTTTGCTACTCTTGGCAGCCTGGTATAAAAAGCACACACATTATCATGTTCCCCTAAGGGCTGCAGCGTTCATAGCTGAGCTCCCACTTACTGCTGTCGCCCTCTTGCCTTGGCTTTTAACAGCTGCTTTTTGTTTAGAATAACTGTGTCGTCTGGAATTTACAGGGGGGTTAAGGAGGAATGATAAACACCTCCAATGTAGAGAGAACACCTTGCTTTATTCATTTGATCTGCTTTCTGATAGTTACAGATTCCAGGAAGGAAAAGGACATGTTAAGAGAACCTTAAAATGTTTAATATATGCCAAAAATGTTTAGCTATATATTAGTATTACTGAACAAGCGGTTTGGTGATGGTTTCTGGCACAACAGCATTAGCCGGCGGTGTGCTTTGCAGGCCCACTAGGAATGTATCCATATTAGCGGAGAGACCTAGATAGATTATTCCTGGCAACAATACTGTTTGTTCTGCTTGATAACAACTTTAATCTGTGCATACCACTTCCTTACAGTATATGTCATCATTCTTTATTTTATTATAGAGACACAAAAATACAGATATAACATTGTATCAATCTAAGATTACCCAGAATCCTAAATAAATACATTCAGAATGCTGTTCACAGTGTAGAATGTTCCCTAAAATAATGAATATGGGGCTTAATTCAGAGTTGTACGCTATGCCGCTGTTTCCACAGTACAGCGATTATCGACCGCGTCACACTATGCATGCGTCAAGGTACATTATCATAGTTGCTGTCAGTGTGATTGGCAGTCAGGGTGCATTTGGGGTGTTAATGGGGAGTGTCAGCTAAAAACACAGGCGTGTGCGACCGTTACGGGATTGTGTCACATCCTGTGTACACAAGAAATATGGTTCTGGCGTCTCAATTCCCACAGCCATACTGCATGACTATAGCCCCTCAGGACTGATAGCATCGAGTGATCTGCGATCGGTGCTGCGTCTTTGTACGCTTGGATTTGCAAAGAAGCTTTAGGATATCTCAATACATACGGCTGCGACAATTGTAAATTTTGGCACAGCAGCTATGTTAGGATTGCAGCTGCGGTGCCAATAGCATACAAGTCTGACTTTGACCCGTATTAATATAATTTGATGAGAAACCACCAGCTTGCAGGTCAAACTCTGTCATTTATTAGCTATAAAGTTATGATAAAAAGAATACAATTTCTGAGAATGTAGAGGCTGAACTCAGCACCCCTAAGCTTAAAGCTGCCAAAGTATGAAATGAGTTGAGTTAGGTCCCTTGTGGCCACTAATCTCACCCTTAGGGTTCTTGAATATTGGACAAAAGGTCATGAATCTTTTTGTCCATTACACATACAAAAATGTGTATTTAAATAGCACCCAGGGCACATGGCACAACACCTGTTGGCCTAGAAGGTCCATCCAACACAAAACATGCACTTTCTGTGTTCAAAAGTAGCTCCTTAAATTAAAAAACACCTTGATGTGTGGAGCTGAAAAATCTGAAGGAAATGCGCTTTGCAAAAATTAAAATGTTTGTTGAAATCCAACCTACCACTTCTTTTTTCTCCTAAAATACTGCTAGGTTAAGCCTTATTTATCCGAGCTGTCTTTAGTACATATCAGTATGACAGAAATCATCCCAATCACCTTCCCTTCCCTTTCTTCATGCTCTGTATGATACTGATTGGAAGACTTTGCCAAAATCCCCTGTGTATCTATTAGGGCTGCAGCAAGGGCATGTGATGGAAAAACTGTTTGGCAGAGGTGCATGTGAAGAGAAAGTTGGTGGGCAAAGGGACAGGTGAGGGAAAAGCTGGTGTGCACAGGGATAGGTGAGGAAAAAACTGGTGGGCAGATGGGCATTAGAGAGAAAAGCTGGTGTAGATCTTCATATTACTGTATCTAAATGTTTTTCCTCTGATTTAAAATAGATTCTTTAATTATTTTGCAGGTAGTGCATACAGACATTTCACATTGCCTTTGATTAAGTGCATAATGCCTGGTTTAGAGAAGCACACCAATCACACAGCTGCTGCATCTTTATACATAGTGGTTGTGTGAAATTATGCTAATGCTGCAGGAGGTGTCTTGTATAAATAGATGCCTCTTGCTGGCTTCTCTGATCTGCTGTTGCATCTGAAGATGCAGCATTGTATAATCTGTGTGAATCACCAGGTTACTATGGGTGACCAGGGAATTCACTCTGCTGAAGCCAGTAAAGCTGCCTCCAAGGATGCAGCCACTGGCTTTAGCACGCTCAGAAAATGGGGTGACATGCCATCATATTATGCAGTGCTGCCTATCGCTGCCCCCAACCTGTGTGATAATATGCTAATGCTGCAGGAGACATCTTGTGTAAATAGATGCCTCCTGACAGCTTCTCTGATCTGCTGCTGCATCCAAAGATGCAGCCTCAGATTATCTGCGTGAACATCAGCCATCTGAGTAACCCTCAGGTTACTCAGGATGACCAAGGAATTCACGCTGCTGGAGCCAATGAAGCTGCCTAGAAGGATGCAATCACTAGCTTCAGCACACCCAGAAAATGAGGGTGACATGCTCCCATATTATGTAGTGCTTCCTGTTGCTGCCATGGCCGCCATCAGGGGGGACATCTAGCACTGGAGTCCTGCACCGGACACTTGGTGGGCTAGCTTCTACCCCCCTGTAAAAGTGTGTTCCGGCCGCCAAACTCACCCACTCAGGCTGCTTATGCCGCGGCCGGCACATACATCCCTTTGAAAAAAGTGAGTTACAGGCCCAGCCGGGGCCCGCTCCTGCCAACATACTGCGGCCTCCCACCACTACCCTAGAGGCTGCCTGGCTAGGCCACAGAAAATGGAGCCATCAACAGTGTGCAGCCGGAGGCTGCACACACGTGCAGGACCCAGCCATGAGTGTAAGTGAACAGACCGGCATTAGCATCTGCTACTGTGGCCTGAAGGACCTGATTCAGAGAGGAGGCTGAGCACTGTGAGCAGCACTGGAGTGGTGGTGGGGGTGAGGCCTGGCTGCCTGATGACTCCTTGGATAAGCCAGTGATCCGAGGAGTCTTAAGTAAATTGAGCTGCCTGCTTCAGACTCCTCTGATCACTGACTGAGAGTACCAATTAGTCATCAAGAAGCTCCGCACCCACCCCTGTCAGTGTGGTGTTTATCATCTCCAGGCACCCCGGCTGCCAGCATCAGGCATGACAGCACAGCAGGCTTTGCATGCAGAGGAGCCAACTGCCAGGGAGCAGGACTGGACAGCATTGCTATAGGTAAGTGTTGGAGGGGGGCACAGTGTGGGTGAGATAAGGGGGCACAGTGTGGGTGACATGAAGTTAGGGGGAGCACAGTGTGGGTGACATGAGGGGGCACAGAGTGGGTGAGATGATGGAAGGGGGAGCACAGAGTGGGTGACATGAGGGAAGAGGGACCACAGAGAGGGTGAGATGAGAGGGGTACAGTGTGGGTGAGATGAGGGAAGGGGTAGCACGGTGTGGGTGAAATAAGGGAAGGGGACCATGGTGTGGGTGGGATGAGGGCAGCTTCCTGAGGGTAGCAGCTTGATGTGGTTATGCATTAAGTGGTTAAAATCAAGTGTGCTTTCTGAACAGTTAAATAACAGTTGAAAAACATTGAAAAACATTGAAGACCAGGTAATTACAAACCCATTACTTAGAAAATTTTATTTTTTCCAAATACAAAAAAGACAATGTATCAGAAACTTCTTTTTATAATCTCACTTCATGGAATCATCTCTAAGGCTACTACATCCTTTACTCTTCCTGCAGCTCACCCTTCTGTACATATTGCTACCTCATTAATCTACTCACCACTTATGAACACACATGAGCTTTTAACTTACCTATACACACTGACAATAACATCCACAACCTGTCGCCATAAAAATCTTTCAGACAAATCCAACAATTATATTTATATCTCTCTCCTGCTGCTCCTATTAGCTGGTGACATATCACCAAATCCAGGCCCAACCCACATTCCACACCCACAACGAACTATAAATCCAGCTCATAAAACTTCATAAACACTGCATGCCTCCCTTCACCATCCAAGTCACTAAAATGTGCCTTCTGGAATGCACGCTCTGTCTGCAATAAGCTAACATCCATCCACGACCTCTTTATTTCAACCAACCCCAACCTTCTGGCAATAACAGAAACATGGCTTACACAATCAAACACTGTCTCCCCTGCTGCACTTTCACATGGTAACCTACACTTCTCACACACCTCCAGGCCTGGTAATTGTAAAGGAGTTGGAGTAGGAATATTACTCTCCCAATCTTTCACATACACAATTCTCCCACAGGTACCTTCACTCACATTTACATCATTTGAAGTACATTCTATCAGGACTTTCACCCCTTTCTCTCTGCGAGTTGCTGTTATCTATCGCCCACCTGGGCCGCCTCAACAATTTCTGGAACACTTTTCTGCCTGGCTCCCTCACTTTCTATCCTCAGACATCTCCACTGTCATTATGGGTGATTTCAATATCCCCATTGACAGTCCACAATCTCCTCATGCCTCCAAACTACTCTCTTTAACATCCTCTCTTGGCCTCTCCCAATGGACTGACTACTCTACTCATCAGAAGGGCCACTGTCTTGATCTTGTATTCACCAGACTATGCTTAGTTTCTGATTTCACTAATGCTCCTTTCCCTCTCTCAGATCACAACCTTATCACCTGCACATTACATCAACATCATTGAAATCAACCAAACCTAAACCTAAAACCCGTATAAATATTAATGCCATTATCCTTCAACAACTATCTACCTCTCTACAACAACAACTTTCACCAATTTCTACATTCACTTCTCCTGAGACTGCTGCATCACACCTAAACCAGATTCTAGAAAAAGCCCTCGATGAAGTAGCTCCAGCTACCCATCACACACCACGTAGAGTTAGACGTCAACCGTGGCATTCTAGCTTAACAAGGCATCTACAAAAACTCTTGCGTAAAGTAGAACGTCAGTGGCGAAAGTCTCATACTCCAAGTGACTTCCTCACATATAAGACTATCTACAACTCTTATCGTACTGCTCTGGACACTGCCAAACAAACATATTTCCAATCTCTAATCTCTACTCAAGCTTCTAACCCCAAGTGACTTTTTAATACATTTAAACTGCTTCTTACCCCTCCATCACCCAAACCACCTGCTACTATCTGTGCACAAGATCTTGCTTCCTATTTTAGGGACAAGATTGATAAGATCCGAAATGAAATGGTAGGCTCTTCCTCAGCTAGTGACCTGCTCAATTCCCTACCTGAACCATCTGGCACATTCTCTTCATTTGATCTCACAAACGAAGATGAAGTATCTACACTCTTCTCATCCTCCTACTCTATTATCTCTCCTCTAGATCCTATACAAATCAGTAAAGCTCTGTCTCCTTTGCTTATCCCAACCCTAACTAAAATCTGTAATCTCTCTCTCTCTACTGGCAACTTTCCATCACTGTTCAAGCACGCAGTGATTACTCCCATTCTGAAAAAACAAAATTCTGACCCTAATAGTCTCTCAAATTACCGTCCTATCTCCCAGCTCCCATGCCCCTCCAAGCTACTTGAGAGACTTGTCTACACCCGCCTCACACACTTTCTTAACTTACACAATTTATTGGACCCACTTCAGTCCAGCTTTCATTCCCAACACTCCACAGAGACAGCACTGACTAAGGTAGTAAATGATCTTGTCACTGCCAAGGCTAAAGGCCATTACTCACTCCTAATCCCTATGTCTTAAGGACACAGCTCTTTCTTGGTTTTCTTCCTACCTATCTGATCACTCTTTTACTGTTAGTTTTTCTGATTCTGCCTCCTCTTCGCTACCTCTATCAGTTGGAGTACCGCAAGGCTCTGTCTTAGGTCCTTTACTATTCTCAATCTATACCACCTCTCTTGGCAAACTAATCCGCTCTTTTGGATTTCAGTACCATCTGTATGCGGATGATACTCAAATCTACCTATCCTCTCCAGATTTATCTCCATCTGTATTGGTCCGTGTCACTGAATGTCTTTCTGCCATTTCATCTTGGATGTCATCTCGCCACCTGAAACTTAATATTTCTAAAACAGAATTAATTATATTTCCACCGGCCATTAACAGTTACCAACCTGATCTCTCTATCACTGTTGATACCTCGACCATCCACCCCGCCCCACAAGCTCGCTGCCTTGGTGTCATCCTTGACTCTGAACTGTCCTTTGTTCCCCATATTCAATCTGTCTCAAAATCATGTTATATACATTTAAAAAACATATCCAAAATTCGACCATATCTCACACAAGACACTGCAAAAACTCTAATCCATGCACTTATTATTTTCCGCATTGACTATTGCAATAGCCTCCTTACTGGTCTTCCCAAAAACAGGCTATCACCATTACAATCCATTATGAATGCAGCTGCAAGGCTTATCTTCCTTGCAAAACGTTCTTCTTCTGCTGCCCCGCTCTGTCAGTCCCTCATTGGTTGCCAGTTTTCTACTGTATTCAATACAAAATACTTTCACTTACACATAAGGCTATTAACCAAACCACACCAACATACATCTCTTCACTCGTCTCAAAATATCTCCCAACCTGACCTCTCCGCTCAGCACAAGATCTGCGTCTCTCATCTCCATACATTACTTGCTCCCACTCACGGTTACAGGACTTTCTTTGCGCTGCACCCACTCTATGGAATAACCTACCTCGCACAATAAGACTTTCCTCTAGTCTCCAATCCTTCAAGCGTTCCCTGAAAACTCACCTCTTCAGGCAAACTTATCAGATTCCAGAACCTCCCACATAACCTTCATAGCTTCCATATCTAATTACATCCCCTTTTACAGTCCACACACAATCTCACACATCGTCTTTCTCTCACATCCTCATGACATTTGGTCGACATTCCTGTGTGACTGGATCATGCAGCCAACCAAGAAACTGTGCATTCTGGCTGGACCAAAATGCAATACATAGCACCTATCCTTGTGTATTAATGCCTATTTCCCTATAGATTGTAAGCTTGCGAGCAGGGCCTTCCTACCTATATATCTGTCTGTTATTATCCAGTTTTGTACTATTAATGCTTACAATTGTAAAGCGCAACAGAATATGCTGCGCTATATAAGAAACTGTTAATAATTAAATAAATGAGAGATGTGGGAGCACGGTGTGGGTAAGATGAAGGAAGAAGGAGTACAGTGTGGGTGACATGAGGGGGCATGGTGTAGGTGACACGAGGCAAGGGGGAGCACAGTGTGAGTGAGATGAGGGAAGGGGGAACATGGTGTGGGAAGGGATGAGGGATGGGGGAGCATGGTGTGGGTGAGATGAGGGAAGGGGGAACACGGTGTGGGTGGGATGAAGGATGGGGGAGCACAGTGCAAGATAGGGAAAGGGAAGCACATTGAGGGATGTGGAGCACAGTGAAATACAGAGAAGGGGAGGCAGAACATATAGGGGGCACAATGCACAACATGTAGGGGGAGACACATACATACAGCTATACTGTATGAAAGGACAAGACAATATATTTTTGTAATGGCATATATTCTAACAGCTTCTTTGTTGTTCAAGTTAAGTCTGCTGGGAGTCAAGTAGATGGTGAAGTCAAGATACCACCCAGAGGCAAGTGAGGATCCAGCACTTGGCAAGTTGAGGAGTGGTGCTGACTCTTGTGGGGAAGGGCTGGCTCAGAGGGTATCCCCATGTCCCCACCAAGGTCAGCAGAGCAGGAAAGATCCCAGTGGGACAACCCTTCCTCAATACCGCCCTAGACCACCAGGGTGTTGGCACGTATTTCCTGGGCATGCAGGTGCACATAGCACAGCCAGGGCCACTTGCTTGTGTTTGCCTCCAATCTGAAAGTTGCCAGCTAGTCCCTCACTATTCTCCCTCCCTTCTGCAGCACAATAGAGTGAGTCAGGTGACTCGTGAGTCACTTCTCACCCAGCTGCCATGGGCTGCCCTCCTTGACCACCTCCTACATACGCCACAATAAAGTCTTTCTTGTGAGCCGCCACGGCGTGACATCATGTGGGTGGGGTTGATGGTGGAGCTGGGGGGGCCTGTCTATTTGGTCAGTCCCGTGCCCCACAATGGCCGCCCTGGTCGCTGCCCCCAGATGGCTAAGGCCTGTCAATTAGGGCGCACCATCCAGGCCACTCCAAGCAATTACGATGTTGTATGCCTATCTCTACAAAGCTAACTATACCACCTTCATTGGCTAAATAGAAATAGATCTCTTGACTAAACTGTTCTGCCTACCCCCCGTCATACTCCCAAATGTACTGTCAAATTAATACAGTACAGTACTACACATTGCATGTGCAGCAAAGATATCAACTTGCGTGCAATTGGAAGCTGCCTAAACCCCCTCCAAACAAGAGTTGGTAAATTGGATTTGGTTTGTGTCTGGAAATGAGTATTTTACTAGGCTTCCCAGCAACAGTATTGACAACTTCCATACAGACTAAACTTTCGAGTTCGCACATAATGGGGTACTTTTCCCTGGTTCCTGCTTATAGTTAAGGGTTCTCCCTCTTCTTACTTCTCACCTAGCCCTGGATTACTCCTCCCCTCTCTTTTACTTTGCCTACCCTTTCTCCTTTATGTTGTAGTACTTTATACGGAATGGGTATGCAATGCTGGCTGTCGGGATGTCTCCTGTCAGAATACCGACAGCGGCATCCTGATGGTTGGTATCCCGACAGGGGTTGGGTAAGTATACTTACCCTCCCCCCTTCCCCCCTAACCCTCCCTTCTTGTAGCCTAAACTTAACCCTCCACACCCCTCATCCTAACCCTTACTCTCCCCATTAGGACCTAAACCTAACCCCCCCTTTGTGCCTAAACCCAGGGCTGGTGCTACCATTAGGCAGCGTTAGGCAGCCGACTTGGGGCGCTGGCCACTTGAGGGCGCTGCTGAGTCCACAAAAAAAAATGTATTGCATAATTCATGGCTGAGTGGAATACTATGGATTTGTGGCAGTGTTATGAGGTACATTATGATTTTGGTTCTCTGCTGTGTGGCATATACTATACACTAGTATATTATAAATTTGGGACACTGCTATGTGGCATATTTCAAACTGCGGAGACTAATGTGTGGCATATTGTAAATTGGAGGGAGCGGGGGCGCTCTTGAAATCTTGCCTAGGGTGCCTGGAAACCTTGCACCGCCCTGCCTAAACCTAACCCCCCCCCCCAAATCCTAACCCTGCTACGCTCCCTAAATGTAACCCCCCCCCCGTGGCTAATGCTAAGGGGGACCTGACTTACCTCATTTGGCTTGGCGTCCTTCAGCGTTCCGGCATTGGGATTAAGATGGGTGTCGGTCTTTCGACACCTATCTTGTCTGGATTTGGATGTCAGTATTGAGATCGGCAGCATTGCAGCAGTCGGTCTTATAATTACATCCACTTTGTACTTCTCTTGTCTGCATAATATTAAAACAAACAGTTTTTAGTGCACATTTTGATAAAATCATGATGCCAATCTACAGTACTGTGACAAATTGGCCTCATTTAGATAGGACCTATGCTAAAAATGTATTTCTATAACAGGGTACTGACTTTCCCTATTGTATATGTCTATTGGCTATAAAGACGGCTACTGAGACTTAGCTGAGAGTTGCACTAATTAAAAACATCTATGACTAAATGGGTCACAGCTACATTAATAATAAAGCTTTATTGGATTAAAGCAAATAAACTTGCTTGGGATAGAATGAAAGTGTGTAACACTGCTGGTGCAAATCACACACTGAGCTAGCAACACATTTAAGCTTGTAATAGCCGTCATTACCCATGGGAAGGGTATATGCTGGCAGCTAATCTGTTCTGTTTAGTTACGCATCAGAGTTTAGAGGAATGGTGTGAAATAAAGAATCCCACCGGCAAAACAACTTGAAGCATTTTACTTTCTGTTGGGTGACTGTTCAGTCCTGAAAGATCTAACTCGTTTCTGAGAAGTCACCTAATTTTTTAAAATATTTTGTTATTTAACAACAGTCACAATGCATATTATAGCACTGGGACTGTTAATTAAATAACAGGGTGGTATGCAGGAGATGACAGGCCCTTCCATAACTGTCTGGCTCAAGGGATGTGTTTCCAATACAATCAGAGGAAACTAATTCAAATATCTATCCTTCCAGGCACAGAAGTTAAAGCTACCATATCCAGCTAATGAACCTGTAAGTGAAGCATATATACAAAATCCAATGAAACATTCAGCCAACAATAAAATAAAGGTGGATATTTACTTTTATGAGCCCATTCATCATTCATTAAAGTAGGTTTAAATATTAATTTTCACCTGATTTTGTAGGAATGAGGTTATAGGGCTATTCATTGCATAGGTAATGCAGGATGACTGACATCTCCTGCTTAACTGCAGGAACCTATGCATTGTCTTGATGGGTGTAGTAGGTATTACCGCCGGACGCAGGTCTGGCGGTTCAAATTCCGACAGCGGCAGCCCGGCAAGGGTGAAAATCCTGATCGTCCCTAAGGTAAGTATCGATAACCTAATTACCCAACCCTAACCCTAACCCTCCCTTAGGAGTGCCTAACCTTAATCCCCCCTCTAAGTGCCTAAACCTAACCCCCCCTTCCCCACAGCCTAAACCTAAGTCTCCTGGGGGGGTGCCTAACCCTAACCTCCCCCGGGGGTGCCTAACCCTAACCCCCCCTTCCCCTAGCCTAAACCTAACCCTCTCAGTGGTGCCTAACCTTAAGTCCCCCCGGGAGCCCTAAACCTAACACTCCCCTCCCCCACGGCTGCCCGCGCCCGGCTTACCTTCATTTGGTATGCCGGGCGTCGGTCTTCCGGCATCTGATTAATGACAGGCGTCGAGTTTTCGATGCCTGTCATTAGTACCATGCCGGGATTAGAAAGTCTGGAAGCCGGCGGTCGGCATTTTGACCGTTCTAAACTACATCCTGTCTTGATCTTTCCTATGGGAAGGAGGTCCAGGTTGCAAAGAGGGATCCTTCAGCATACTGTGGCCCTGCTGTCCCCACAACTGAGCAATATGGAATTTCTCCAGTAGTTTATCACCCGCTAGAAAGATACAAAACTAACGGTGGTAGGTGGGGAACATTTATGAATATGCCCCTAAGCCTTATTATCAACACAAAACACACTTCTTGGTTTGTTCAAGAATTAAGTTGTAGAGAAATATGTGTATATGTGGCTGTTTATTTATGTAACACTATGGACATCACAATCAGTGGTATTGCTGGGCTTTGCCAGACCCCCAGTGATATCACCAAAGTGGGCAAGGCTAGCTGACATAGGGTTGTACGATGGTTTGTGTAGAAATCTGATGTTTGAGGATTTGTGCAAGGATCTGTACTGCACATGTGCAGATCTCTGTATGCTTGCTTGCTTACAGTGCTCAGATGCCGCATCCAAAGACACAGCTGTGGTGCTAATAATATACAACTTAATCAGGCCCTATGTGTGAAAGCACCTAACATAAACAGATGGGAGATCATGTAGGTACCCGAATCTATAAAAATGATCTTGCATCAGAAGAGAAGCACCCATATTGCCTGGGACCTGGCAGGAGTGAGCATCACATTATGACAATTTGGAAAGTCCCTTACAATCAGGGGCCCACTGGAAAAGCACCAAAACTTGATTAACTAGATGATGTCAATCCCATAGTTGCGAGAGGAGGGAATCCTGATGACATCGATATTTGAGAGAGTTCAGCAGTGAAAGGGTCAACTGAGCAGAAGTTGTCAGAGGAAGAGAGTTCCTGGATATTGGCACATGATTACATTATGGGAAGAAAGTTTATTCAGGAAGGTGTAAGGAGAGAGGTTCCCTGTTAGATATCATGATGTTGATCTTTAATGGAGTCACTGGTGCCAGAGACTACGGACATGGAACTTCATTTCAAAAAGAAACAGCACTACAGGAGGTCTGAACTGTCATGGTGTGAAACCATTGCATCTAGCAATCCTGATTATGTGCTGTTGCCTGTTCTCTGCTGTGACCTTTATGCTGTGACTGTGCCAGAGGATCTATGAGTACCTCCAGCACATAAAGTTGGCATAAAGTTGGAAGTTTGCAAATTTCTTTCTATTGCAACTGTTAACAGTATCATGAAGTTGGAGCAAGTAGTCTGTTTTCATACAGTAGTTACAATCAACTGAAAGTAATGTGCAGGAGGAAGTCTGCAAAATTGTGCTTGTAAATGTTATGATTATTGTGCTGGGGGAGATAATAAAATGTTGTTTGTGTTTTCACCACCAGATGATTTGGTCTTCAACATTATTTACTCTGTATTACGCCTGCTGACCACGTGTTTCAACTCTACCAGGTACTATGTGTTAAGCACCCAAGCTATTGTGGGCTATGTTCTGGTCATGAAAGACACATTGACCATCATAGAAGGAGTGGAGGAATATCAATATTAAGGGATTTGCTACACAGCCTCCAGGTAAGTATTTCAGAGTACCAGTAGACTTCGCATATATATTTTAAATCAAATATTTTAAATCAAACTAATAAATGGCTTAAAGACACTTTGGGATCTGAGGTGCAATTCGACAACTACTGAGAGTGCACTGCTTATGAATTGTATCCCATAATCTGAATATAATTTAGTTTCTAATGATAATCTCTTTGAAATTCATTACCTTTCTGTACACAGTGAGATGAATAATGGCAACAAATTACAAATCTGCTAAATTTCACCTTCCTCTAATTTATCCAAATTACACCCATTTGGTTGCAGCCACATCTCTTATATCTATTGGAATTTAAAACTGTCCAATGAAATATTAAACTTTTGGAAAGTATTTAACACATTGTCATTTTTTTACAGTATTGTGAACCTAGAATATCAAAACAATTGAAAGTAGTGGTTGTTATGACAATACCTGGAGGTAGTCGATAAGAACCTAGAACCTTTTTCTTAATGTTCTGTATTCATAATGGATCTTGGATCTCCTCCAAGGAATTGATGGACAAAGTATGAATGGGACACCAGTGTTATGAACACAGAACTTGACAATATCTTTGCACTAATAGTAGGATACGTATGAGGCAGCAGGATAACTAGACAACCAAAGTGTGGCCAATCAGGTTCACTTGACTAGCATTATTCAGGGCTGGCAGAAATAGAATTGCAGGTTACGTTCAAGGCAGGCAGTAAACAAGTGAAACCCAAGAGACAAGCCAAGGTCGGATGCACATAGAATACAAAAACAGGCTGGTTAAGTACAGTAGGAGGATTTCAAACAACAGCAGTTCAGCATAGTCAGCAAAGATAAGCAATATATCTAGCACAGAGGTGCAGACAAATGATCCTTCACACCTGATTCACCAATTAGCAAAAGACTGTGGCCCAGCCCATGCAATTAAGATCAATTAAGTGCATCTAAAACCCCAGGAACAATACTGGAGAGAGAGAGAGGATGTTGATTGCATCCTTACAGTAATGCCTGCAATTGCGGCTGCATGGACATACAGAGCTGAATAAACCTGACATACAGGATGCATAAAAGCATAATACAATCCAAAGCTGAAGAAACAACATTACAAACATTGCATAGGACATAATACCAGGTGACAAGGGTGACATGCAGGAGGTGAAGGACAACAAGATGTAGCAGAGAATAGTACAAGAGGAATGAAAACTCTGCTCATGAGTGCTTGCATGCTAAGGGAAATGGCTGGCACAAGTGGCAGTGACATGGAGTTAGGATGTGGCATTTGCAATATGCTGGGTGCATAAGTGAATACACATATAGAATGTCAACATATACCAATCATATGAATAAATTCCATGATTCTCTGTTTCAGGTCTTACACTATGCTATTATACTATTAGAGTTATGTGTTACGCTATTAGAAATTTATGACCCTATATTGTGTATGTGGTCCATATAAAGGGGTTTGGTACAAAATGTCGACATGGTCATAATATTGTGGTTGACCATGTAGACAGTGATGAAATGTTGACATGTTAGAATGTTGACATTTCGATCTGGTGGCCCAGCGGTGACCTACTGTCACGCTCGACTTCGAGAAATCCCCTACTGAGGGGTTGAAAGCTGAGGCCCTGGGTTGAGGAACGAATCGGAGGAGAAGGTCCTGAATGTAAGTTTTCCTCATCCACACGTATCGGATGTTGACAAGACCTGACCAAAGGTCTTACTTGCCGGAAGGTGTTCACCAGTGACCCCTTCAAGCGGGACATGGGTTTAGCTGCTCCCAACAAGCAGATCGCGGCCCTTTGGTCAGGTATCCAATATACGAGTGGGAAATGGAGAGAGGTACACCACTATGGCCCAGAGGAAGTACTTTGGAGAAGTACTATACGTATTCTATACCCTTTGGTACAGAGTTGGTACAATGGGGTTGCTTCCAGCAATGGTACAGAACGACAAAGGGAAGGTCCACTAAGGAATAGGATACTCTGCTGGCACTAGAGGAGGATGGTGGCTACGCTGACTGCACAGAGTGTGGATACTGGTGCACCATTGGTACAGAAGGTGGTTCGGTGTGCAGAGTACACGAAGTGCGAATCCAGACGCATTGGAGGATGGTTTGGTAATTGTACTCAGTTGTGTGTACTGAATACACAATGTGTGAATCCAGATGCACTGGAGGATGATCCGGTAATTGTACTCAGTGGTGTGTACTGCGTACACAAACTGCAAATCCAGATGCACCGAAGGATGGTTCGGTAGTTATACTCAGTGGTGTGTAATGCGTACACAAAGTGCGAATCCAGACACACGGGACAGTGGTATCGAGATGGTAATAGCAATCACTTGAGAGGCAAGGAACAGGAACCTGGAACGGAATGACAACAAGCATACACTGTAAGTGACGATGTTGCACAGGCAACTTCCTGGTGTCCAGAGCCCAGTTATATACCCTACAGTAGCAGCTCTTTTTCAGATCAGCGTCAGCTGACCGAGACTACGCTACCATTGGTTAAGGTCAGGTGAGAAAGACTAAGATGGCCACATCCATGACGGCACCTCGGAAACCAAGACACGGAGCCACACAAGGAAGTCCAAAAGTACTTAAGGCAAAATTCCCACCACGGCCCTAACTGTGCAAAGTTTGTATATTCTCCCTGTGCTTGCGTGGGTTTTCTCCGGGCAACTCCGGTTTCCTCCCACACTCCAAAAATATACTGGTAGGTTAATTGGCTCTCAAAAAAAATGAACCCAAGTTTGTATGTGTGTGCATTTACATGTGGTGGAGAATATAGATTAATAATAAAATGACACACAGCGCTTGGTTTTAGCCTAATAAAGATGTAACAGAAAATACACTTGTCTAAAATATGCTTTGTATAATTAGGCAATAATAAATTGACACAATCTAGTAACACAATGTAGAGATCTGATATAATCAGTACCTCTCACATACAAAAAAAGATACTTGATCAAATCATGAAGGATAGCAATGTTGCTCAATAAAATAAGTGCAATAGCCTCAATATTTAATAATTAATAATAACTTGCCAAATAATAATATGAAGCAGACACCAGACAGCTGTTCATAAAAATTAGGCGAGTATGGTTGAATAACAGTTATTCTGTAGCAGCCTGTTTATGTAAACAATTGGAAATTGTGTCCATATATTTACGGGAACCATCCGGGATGAGAGCCGACATTGGTGATACAAATTGTGAGTCTTTCTATTAGTATCTGTGCTGGGATGCCAGCACAGACACAAAGAATTTTCCAAGTATACACACTTATCAGTTTGTCTGCCCGATGTGCCGGGGTTGACAGCTCAAATGGGCAGGCATTTAAATTGCCCACCCAGATGAGCTGTCAGTCACCATCAGGTCCCACAGCACGTGTACGGGTGATCGGCGGGTCGCCCATGCACACCAGCAGATGACCGATATATCTTTCAGATATATTGACCATCTGCTGTGCTGCACAGCAGATCGGATATGTCTGTGAATGATGCCGTCAAAGACATATTCACTGTACACACACGGCGATGCACTATAGATATATCGCCCGTTCAAACAGACAGGCAATATATTTATCAGGGTGTACCCAGATTTAATGCCACTGGAATGTATACAGTACATGTTAATCAAGGTTGTTGAGGGAACAATGGAAATGATTAATGGAGCATAATACTATGATATCAACAGTTAGGACATTATCTAACTGAAATCTAGCTAGTGCTGTGCTTGAAATGATATGAAGATAAGAATTATAGGGGCATATTTATAAAGGAATATTTGCAGGATATTCTCCAAAAAAAACAGTTTTCATGGTTTATCTGCAAATATTCATTATCCCTTGGATTTTATACTGGGCACATATATAATTTTTGAGTGTAAAAGCAAACGCCATATAACGGGCTGCTTAATATGTAAATTTGGGAGCTTGGCCTCAGTAGCTAACACCATCTTCAAGAATTAGCTGTTGTATCCAATAGGCTATAGTTCGCAAAAGATACTGGTAGAGGTCTTGGTACTATCCATTCGCACATGTGTGGTCAGCAGAACGTGCATGTGCAGTAGTGTTCCCGTCTCCTGAAGTAGTGAAGTGTTCGCATTAGCAAGGTATGTGTTTATTAATACATTCGGGCGATCTTTTCTATCTTATTGCTGTGATAAGCATCAATAAGAAATCATAATGATTGGGTCTAGTACCTGATAATTAATAAATATGTCACATAGAGAGTTCATGTACTCTTTTAGTGTCAGGATTTGAACTCAGAGCTTCAGCTTCTGGAGACTGCTGCACTGTTGACAGCTATTTTGGCTGTTGGACAGCTCCCTGCTTTTACTCTGTGTTCTAGCTCAGTTTAACTATTTTCCTGATGTTGCAGCATGTTCTAGATCAGTGATTCCCAATCACGGTCCTCAAGGCACACTAACAGTCCTGGTTTTAGTGATAACCATGATTAAGCACAGATGGTTAAATCAAAATAACTGAGGTATTAATTAAGTCACCTGTGCCCAGCTGTGGCTAGCCTTAAAACCTGGACTGTTACTGTGCCTTGAGGACCGTGGTTGGGAACCCCTGTTCTAGATCCACCCCCTTTGACTTCTTATATAAACCTTGCCTGTACCTGTCTTTTTTGCCAGATTACTGTGCTCCTGCCAGTAATCTAGTTCCTGTTTATGGCTGCTGTATCCTTCATCCTTTAATCCACTATTGATCTATGTACCTCGGAATGTCGACTATGCCCCTGCTTGAACCCTTTACCTAATCAGATTCTCTGTATATCATTCCTGGCTGCCACTGACCACTGTTTATTACACTATCCTCTAGTGTACCACCTTCCTTCATGATTACTGGACTGTTACATTTAGATGGCTACAGTGAAGCTAGTTGTTAGTTGGTTGGAAGTAGTTAACTGGTTAAAATAGCTACAGTATAGAGATGCTTTTTTTTAAATGCAAACATTCATTATGATAATATTATGCTCATAAGTAAACAGTGCAAAATTCATCCAGTACACATCAATAAGTATTTATCAATGAATACCCATTCGTGTACAGTGCAACTCATTTATATGATGCCTACCAATATACAATATATATCCCATTTATCTCATGCTACACCTTGGAGAGAGATAAAGTGGACAGGGATAAAGTACTAACCAATCAGCTCCGAACTGTCACGTTACAGGCTGTGTTTGAAAAATGACAGTTGGGACCTGATTGGTTGGTACTTTATCTCCATCCATGTTATCTCTCTCCAAGGCTCAGTAAACAGCCTCCACAGTTCCTTTTCTTATGTCCACCAGTGTATGGTGAAGACTCTTATCATGTAATGTCACCAGTATTTACTGCTGAGCACCATTACAATTACAAGTGCCCCCCTGTTTACAATACAGAGCCCCATCATATAATTGCTATATAGTCACTTCAATGAACTTCAATAATCATTTAGGGTTCACATAAGTAAAGTGAACTACAGTTTAGTAATGAGAGTGCTCTTTCCATGACGGAATACTTTATAAATTCATATATACTAGTGTTTTGCATTCAAGAGACCAGGGGAAAGATAATCAAACCTGTTCATTTACAGAATGCTTGTGAAAATGAACTGTTATGTATTTGTAGTTGTATAGACTGTTACATATTTTAAAGTTCTAGAATATTTACAAATGTAATATAGCGCATACTACAAGGTGACTGATCCAGGGAATTTATTTGATTGTGACTTCTGGAATTCATTTTCTTCCTGTGAGGCTAAACTGGCTATTGTGGTGCTAGGGGTTCTGTATTTCTCTGGATCAGCACAATTAAAATGTATGGAACTTTGAACTTGATGGACCTTTATATTTTTTTATAATCTTGTTAATTATATAAGTCTGTAACAGATATTTCATTGGTCAGTGGCATATAATCTTTGATTAGATTCTACTGAACATAAAAAGTCATGTGAATTAAAATTTTTCTCATGACAAATAAATTGTTTTGAGATTTCATCACATTTGGCAGGCATGCTATATCACATATTTAGCAATTTCATCATCCTTGGTTAGTATATCATATATCGAGTATAACCAAATGGACTTAAGTGGGTTTTGACAGTATGTGCAAAATGACTACAAGATAGAAGAGGGATTAAATATTTTTGTTCTTTTGCTCTCTTTATTTTGCTTTCCTCTGACACTTAGTCCATTGGGTGGTCTTTGCAGCTTCAACAAACAGTAGTTCATGTAACCAAAAACATCAAATGTTATTTAATACAACATGCAACCTCCGCAACCAGTGCCTGAGCCGGCATGCAGATTAAATTACTTTAGGGCTTTAGAAATAGATGTGTCTAGAGATGTTGGTACACAATGTGGGAAATCTCTCAGTGCAGCTGGTTGAATTCTGTCTAGCTGAGAAACATATAATGTATGTGAACACATTCTTTTAAAATATCCAGCATTGAAGAATCAGATCCCTTTGTGTTTGAATAAAGATAATAGTTTGCACGTGCACAATTATGCAGAGCTATATTTATAGTTTGTGCTGACATAGGCCAAATTAAGGAAAAATGTATAAATTGGTAATCGGGCATACTAAAATACTGTATTCACTGACAGATTCCACTTTCAAGTTTTCACCAATACATAGGACTTGCAAAGGCCCATTCAGATATTAAATTATAAAAGATAAACACAGAGTTATGATTCTCAGCTAATTCAGTGTTGAATTTGGACTAAAATATTTGGGTATTGTGGCAACAATAATTTGCCTATTTAATAAACTGTGCCTAGATCAGGAGAAAACTAATCACCAAGGCTAATACTGTCTTGTGATGATAGGTGATCAACAAACAAGAAGCTACATCTTTTGGAAAAGGGGACTCCTATCTTTCATATATGGGTGCCTCCACGTGTTCAGGTGACATTATGGAGGTGATTTTGCAAATTTAGTGCTCTCCTCCATCTATGCAAAACTTATATTTTCCATAGTCCAGGGTAATATTGTCTGAAGATCACTGCTTTTGACCTTCTGCTTCATGGAAAGCTGAGCTCATAGGTGAGCACCAGGCAATAATGGCAAAGGACCATAATATTTGATTCACATCTTTCAAACAACTAATGGTGCGTACACACTGGGCGATTTTACTGAGCGATTGCACAATTATGACATCGTAATCATGTACAAATCGTGCACTATAATATTGGAAACGACCAGCGATGCGCTGGTCGTTACGGACATTGTCCATCGCCTGAACATGCAGGCCAATCTGTCGATAATGACAGATTTCCCATGTTCAGGAATGAAGAAGGGTGCCTACACTGAATGACTGATAATTCAGTGTAGGCACTAAAGGGGAATAGGAACGACGGTACGATTATGATGTCGTAATCGTACTGTATTTCCTAATCGCCCAGTGTGTACGCACCTTAAGTTAATATGCCTAGCTATAGTAAAATGAGAACCTTGAGGAGGGAGAATAAACCTGAATAGGAGAGTAATTAGGCTTGCAGAAAAACAGGAAGCAATTGATCAAAAAGCTTTTTAACCAATTGCTTCCCATTTTTCTGCAAGCCATTGGAACCATGGCAATCTATGTTAGATATTTTTTCTCATGTATTCCAAAATTACATTTTTGTTTTTTGTTCAGGTTTCCTCTCCTTCCTCAAGGTTCTTATTATACTATAGCTAGGCATATTTGCCTAGCTCTTTCTGCTCTTACTTTTTCTACATTTTCAGCTTGTTGCATGCTCTCTGCATTGCACATCAGAGCACAGCACCAGACACTAGCATTTTCTTTTTTATTTTGATTATTTCATTACTGTTAGTTCATACTATTTGTGTTTTCATTTAGTATACATTTCTTTGTAGTCACACATTATTCTTATTCATATTGGTCTAATTCTAGGTATATTTTGTTTCAACTATTCTTTTGTTTCAGCCACTTTCCAGCGCCGGAGTCTGTGGTGGCGTCCTCGGTTGCCGTGACTGCGGGCGATGTAGCAAATCATACGTCATCACGACCGCGACTACCGCATTCTGGATGTTCTTCCATGCCCTCTGGTACTGGCTGTTTCACTTTCTCCTCAGTGTTTAAAGGTAAGCCATTCACAGCTTAAGATCTTTTACCTCTATCATTTCTGAACAGACTTTCTCCGCACATCTCCTCTGTCCTGATGACGGGGTCCTTTGTGACCCAGAAACGTTGACTCTTTTTTGAAGATTACGATGTATGACTATTTTTTTTATTATGGATATATAAATATAAAGCTTGACTATTAATTCAAAACCTGTAGTGCCTTGTCTTCTCACTCGTTGGACAAAACAGTGAGTTACTGTGCATATATATATATCTTATCTATATATATATATATATATATATATATATATATACACAGGGGAATATCTATAACGGGGGAACCCTGCACCCATATTATCCCGTGTTGGATCTCTCAGCGCTGCACAAAACAGCGTAAAAAGGTTGCTTCGGAGTCTATGGATTCTGCAGTGGCTGGCCAGCTACGTCAGTTGGCTGCTGGCCACCAGGGTGAGAGGAGGGGGCCCGTGATGGGGGATGCACACGGGCCCCCTCCTCCCTAAAGATGGCCCCTGTTGTATATATATATATATATATATGTATAAAAATATACATATATACAGTATATAAATATATATATATATATATATATATATATTTGTTAAAATATATATATACCTTCTCTGTGAATGACGAGTCTCACTTGTTGACTGCAATGGAGGGGTTAATAAATGGGGATTTCATTTTAACACTTTAATATATTAAACATGTAGCCATATTGACATATGGCTAATATAATATTTTTGTACAAAAATACAACTTTTGTGGTAATTCACCTATTTACATCATTAATTCATTATAGCCAGTAAATATTTATTTATATATATAAATGAACCCTTATATCGTGCTTGCACTGGTTTAGCTGCACCAATTAGGTGGACCTCTGCTAGTAGAGGACCTAAATTTAGAAATAGAAAAGAGGGGGTACCTTTGTTGTCTACAACTTTGAATATTAATTGAATAGAAGAAATTTCCACCACTTAGGGGGATTTATTGCAATATTAGCTGTTGGTGAAACACAACCTTCTACTTACTCTTGAAATCACCATTTGTTTATGTTTTGGAAATAAAAGCCCTATGGCAGCCCATAATTCTTATACCTGAATATTTTATTCTTGGCATATCAACAGAGGTAAAAATATATAAAACAATTTACAATACAAATCAATACATAAATAGCATGAAACAACTTTTAGTAAACCTGCCCCAGTACAGAAGGATAGATATTATCTGCCACTTACATTCTTATGGGTGTGAGCTCTTAGGTGGACCTCTCATTTGGTAGGTGCAGGTTTTTCAAAGTGATGACCCTATGCATTTTGTCCACATACAGGGCTTCATCAGGGGTAAATACAAAATGGAACTGGTCTGAATAGACACTCAATGATATGGAACTGGTTAGAACACTCAGTGGTATAAGCTTATTTTCGGTCCCTTGATAGGGAGAAATTCCTAGAAAGGCTCTTAGAAGCCAAGTAGTTCTTATAACGATTTTAATGGAAAAATTAGATGGATGTTTCTCAACTGATAAATGTAACCAGATTACTTAATAGCAATTTAAATATGAAGATGGATCATATACTCCCAATGTGTAAAAACGATGAGACCCAGTGCCAAGCAAGTGGTAAAACTCTATTCAGTCCACTGAAGTGTATGTCTCCCTCTGTTAGCAGTAAAATTATACTGCGGAGGCAGGTTGCAGGCATGTAGGTCAGTGGCAACAGCGGGGCAGTGCACAGGGGCAGCAACGGGGGTGCAGAACTTTGGCAGAAGTGGGGCAGTGCAATGGATAGAGGGGCTCACTGGCACTTATGGTCCCAGCCCTGAACTGCTTCTTAAGGCCCCTACACATGGAACAATGTGCTCATGATGCAATATCATGAACAATTTCCATTGAACTTTCCCCGACACTCCAGGAAACGGTCGTGCAAGATCTAAAGATAGCTGACTGCATGCATGGATCAGAGATATCCATGATGCAGACATCTGTGTAAAAAAAAATATTTAGAGATGCATGCACAGATCAGTGCAATCCGTGTGGCATGCTTCTGAAATAAAAATCAATAAGACACAGATGCATGGATGAATCAGTGAGATCTGTCCATGCATCTGTTATAAAAAAATTAAAACAAGTGACATTTTTTTTTAAATGGTGTGTCCCCACCTCCTAAAGTACTACCAGCCTCGGACTCTTCACAGCCGGTCCTGGTTGTGAAAATACAGGGGACAAATGACATAGGGTTCTGTATTTAGCACAACCAGCACTGGGCTTTTGAGAGCTAGTCCTGGTTGTGAAAATAAAGGAGACAAAAGACATAGGGGTCCCCTGTATTTAGCACAACCAGCACTGGTCTCAGCGAGCCGGTCCTGGTTTTGGAAATACAGGGGACAAAAAGTGCACAGGGGCAGCAACGGGGGTGCAGAACTTTGGCAGAAGTGGGGCAGTGCAAGGGATAGAGGGGCTCACTGGCACTTATGGTCCCAGCCCTGAACTGCTTCTTAAGGCCCCTACACATGGAACAATGTGCTCATGATGCAATATCATGAACAATTTCCATTGAACTTTCCCCGACACTCCAGGAAACGGTCGTGCAAGATCTAAAGATAGCTGACTGCATGCATGGATCAGAGATATCCATGATGCAGACATCTGTGTAAAAAAAAATATTTAGAGATGCATGCACAGATCAGTGCAATCCGTGTGGCATGCTTCTGAAATAAAAATCAATAAGACACAGATGCATGGATGAATCAGTGAGATCCGTCCATGCATCTGTTATAAAAAAATTAAAACAATTGACCCTGTATTTAGCACAACCAGCACTGGTCTCAGCGAGCCGGTCCTGGTTTTGGAAATACAGGGGACAAAAAGTGTAAGGGTCCCCTGTATTATCCATAACCAGCACCGGACTCTTTCTAGCAGGGGAGTAATGCCACAGCCAGGGGAACACTTTCACCAGGTCCCCGGCCAAAGCATTACCCCTGACCGCTAGTCAGACCAGGTCAGGGATCCCTGGGGAGATGTGGACCCCCCAAGTAAAGGGGTCCCCCTATCAATGGTGCCCCAGGCATAGACTGATATCCTGGGGCTATGCTTGGCACCCCTGCAGTGGTGGGTGCTGGGTTGATAGTGTATAGTGTAGTACAAAGAAAGATTAAATAATATTGTATTTTGCAGGAGAACTACAGGTCCCAGCAAGTTTTCCCCCACATGCTGGTACTTGGAGAACCACAAGTACCAGCAAGGACTTCCACGGCGTCTTCACCTGGGGGGGCCACTGCCTCCCCAGGGCTTCCAACATCTTCACCTGGTAGGCACCAACCCAATAGGGTTTCCAGAGTCTTCGCCTGGGGATGGAAGCCTTTAAGCTCTTTTTTATGGGCACCGCTCACCCAGGGCTTCCAGCGTCTTCACCTGACAGGTGCCAACCCACCAGGGGTTCCGGCATCTTCGTCTGGCGGACGGCGGGCAATTAGTTTTTTTGCATGGCCGACAACCCACCAGGGCTTTCTGCGTCTTCACCACGTCTTCCCCTGGGGGGCAGTGACAGCCAATTAGCTCTTTTTTGCGGCTAATCCACAGCACTCATTGTTCCTAGATTTGGGGTGCAAAATGGTATGTGACCACATTGTTTAAATAGAAATCACAGGGGCTCTGCACTCACCATAATAACTAACAACAATAATAAACATAATTAACAGTGGGGTTTTGGTTCATGTATGTGACAATGTGGTCACATACCATGTTGCACAACAAATATAGGAATGGTGAGTGCCATGGATTAGTGCTTTTTGTTTATTGTGATTAATTTTTATAATTAATCATTTTTGTGATCACATTTTCTCATGCACCCCTTTTAACTAGTTTAATCTAACTTGTGTCAGCTGTTTTCCTAGGTGCTTTGCAACAGGTGTAACTGTCTCACGTTTAAAAGCAAAGTTGCTGTGAGCTTTAAACCTTGATAGCATACCCTGAGTTTAACACTAATGTGATGGCTATGTCCATGTTCTAATTATGAGCAATAGAGTAGGGACTTGCAGTAAAGTGGGGTCCTGTGACGTGGGCTGTAAGCTTAAATGCATTGATCAATTCATGATCCAAAACCCCACTGTTTATTATGTTTATTATTGTTGTTGTTAGTTATTATGGTGAGTGCAGAGCCCCTGTGATATCTATTTAAACAGTGTGGTCACATACCATGTTGCACCCCAAATCTAGGAATGGTGAGTGCCATGGATTAGTGCTTATATATATATATATATATATATATATATATATATATATATATATATATATATATGTAGTATATATATATAAATTTAGTTATACATTTAGTCAAATAAATCCATGTATTTGCCTCGCTTTATGTATGAGATCATTTATGTGTATTTTTCATCTATATGCATATATGTTTGTGTGGTACTTCTTTGTTTGGTAAGTACTGTATGTGCCTCAGTGTATGGGATACACATACACTATAGAACAAGGAGCAGACAGGCAGACTTCATATCCCTCCCTCCAGTGCTCACCCCTCTGTGTCCTGAGTGGCAGCTGAGCTGTGGAAATACTGCCAGGCACAGAGGGGTGGAGCTGGATAGGGAGCTTGTCACAGCAGCAGCTGTGAAGCCAGTGAGGGAGACCACATCATAAAGGGCTTAATGCAGAGCTGGTGTGTGGGCCCCAGATTTCCAGCAGCAGAAGGTGTTCACTGCAGCAGCATCAGTGGTGAGGCAGCTAAAAACGGTAGTGAAGCAGGGTGAGGCAGCAGTTGTAGGCTGCGGCTCCAGCAGACAGTCATCAGAGGAACCCTGGCAAGACAGCTTATTTTCTGTTATCTGCCCAGCAGATGCGACAGCTGTTAGTGTAAGTGAAGCCAAAACTCAACTCCATTCAGGCAGGGAGCAGCTGGGATCACGATTGGTTACAGGTTGGTAGTGGCAGTAGCACCCACAAGTAGGAGTGAGTAGGCTCATTATACTGCAGAACTACAAAAAATATATAATATATATATGTTCCCGGTTCTGGGGTCTGTGTGTTCATTTGGGTTAATCTCTTGAACCACTGGACAGATTTTGATGGGGTTTTAACTATCCTATACAATATTGTTCGAGGAAGATTTAGGTGTACGAACCATTCATCTATGACAAAAGGGAGCCAAGCAGTGACTATTTTAGTGAATCAGTCACAGAAAAAAAGTCTAAACCTACACAAAGTTGAAGTACATTAGCTGCCCATGGTGCTGAAACAGCAAAGTGAGAGCCAATCAGAGCTAGCAGCAGCCTAGAGGAGAAGGAGTCTGGGACTGGAGCAGAATCACGTCTGAGGCACACAGAAGGCCTGATTCAGATTTGGGAATAGAGTAAAGAAACAGCAAGTAACTGTGCATCTTGATAAAACCATGCTGCACTGCAGATGAGGCAGATTTAATACAGTATGTGCAGAGAGATTTAGCTTTGGGAGGGGTGTGTCCAAACTCTAATCTTAATTCAGTTTAAAAATAAAGCTATCCAGCATTTGTAGGCTACATGCAAAAGCAGCCAGTATTTACCTCACATTGCAGCATGTTTAATCCAGGTACAGTGGGCCTGATTCAGAGCCGCTCGCTAGATGCGATTGCTCACATGATGTGTATGCAAATTGCATAGGTAGTGCTCCTGCACAACAATACAATAGCACGCCCAGTATTTCTTAGACAGCGATCACATAGTGTATGCAGACACGCATCAGCCTGTTTTAAGATGCCCACTTGTGCACGTCATGTCCAGGAAGTGTATGCATCCATTGGTACACCGGATGCTATTGCAGCGCTTGAGGTTGACCATAACCTGCCGCAAGTACTGCGAGCACTTCAGTGTAAAAACAAGCCAGGTGACGTGTACTATGATGCTGTCCTATAATTATGCACACCTCTAAAACGCTGTTGAGATGCTTAGGCACGCCTGGGTTTGCACTTCCACTCCCCCGTTTTTAATGGCCAGCCCCTGTTACCACCTACAAACGGCTTCTCCTGTCACTCACTCTGCTGGGCTGTCTATGTGCAGCGAGTGAACGCATTGTGAACTCTCGCTAAGGTCTGCGCACTCGCACTGCGATACATACGCATACACACTGCATACCATCGTCAGCAGCGAGAGTATGAATCTTAGCCAGCGGGTCTGAATCAGGCCCAGAGTTACTTGCTCTATCTTACTCTATTCCCAAATCTGAGCCTCCAACAATCCCATGAAGATGCTCTAATGCAGTCACAGTAGCCAGAAAGTAGCCAGAGGAGGCTTAGTTATGAATTTAATTAAATAAAAACCCATCATAACACCTTCAAATGATTTCCATTTGATGGTGGCAACCATCAGACCACCATCATCAAATGGTAAAAACACTACCATCGGAACACAAACATCGATGGTTAGTAATTATCAGATTCCTAATCCATCCCTATGCTGAACTTTCAGTTGGACTCCAGCCAACACTCTTCTACCATAAAGTGCTCCCTCTCCAGCGTGATGTTCCCCCACAGCCACACACCCTTGGTGAACAGGAGGCATTACCCATGGAATTCATCGCTGTTCTCAGACAGGAGCACCACAGCAAGGAAGTTCAACAGGAAGCCCGGGAAATACAGGGTACATTACGCTAAGAGGACATTGCTCATTGCCATATTTGGCAGCTGGGGAGTGGAGCACATAAGCAGTATCATCCCTGGGGCTGGGGCACCTGTGCATTTTAGTTTGGAAATTACAATTTGAATTTTTTCAAAGCAGACTTACATTTGCATCAAATGTACAGTATATATATGAAATGGTACACATACAGTTATTCTGGAAGAAAGGACCTTTTTAAAGACTTTGTGAGTATTTTGCACCTGGATCCTCTCTCTTGAGGCACCAGCAATAGGAATCACTGTGACACCAATTGAGAAAGCTATGAACCTGGCAAAACGCGCGTCTTGAACAGGGGTCTCCATTGTGCATGCGGGGGCCCCTCCGGCAACACAGAAAACCCACTGACACTCAGGACAGGTATTCTTTCTCCTCATATCAAGAATCACTATTGTCCCTACATACCCGGCACTGTCTATTGATATCAGGGGAGAGAGACACACGCATAGCTTGAACAGTGATTCCTGTCTGCTTCTTAGTCCTTACCTCAGATGCATTCACAGGATAGCTCATCCAGTATTCTATGTGTATGCACAGATATTGGAAAGCAGCATCTTGTACACCTCTATGACATCTCCTGTTATTTCTGGTACACTCATTTGCCCACAGATTAGATAATGAACCTATACTGCTTTGCAACAGACTCACATCTATATGAGTGGTCAGACAGCGGATACCATTGCATCTTATGTCTATACCTTCAGGTATTAGTGAGTGGCCTGCTCATGCTCTATTCACTACCCATGGGTACATGGAGAAAAGCAGCCGCCACCCCATTACTGGCATGATAGGTATCTCCTTACTCTATTCTATTCTGACATACTGAGAACATAATCAGTGCTAATAATCAAATGAGTTTTTGCCTAAATATATCAATTTGAGCTCAGATCAATATTATACCTACTATAGGTTAATAGGGGACATTTTTGTTACAGCACATATTAAAATGTACTTCATGTGTCATTTTAGATTAGAATTCAATATATATCGCTGTCAAAAATTAGATGTGGAATAATCTGACTGCAGCAGTAATTATTTCCTGTCCACTGATTGTCGTGTCTATATAATTTCATATGTGAATGATCATTCGCTTTTTATTTCTTGGTTTCTGTGTTGAATAAATATACTTGGGATTATACCCCATTGATTGTCTGCATTACAATACATATACATTTGCCAAGGCGATCATCTACAGTCAGGTGCATAAATATTGGGAAATTGACAGAATTTTCATATTTTGGCCTATATTCACCACCACAATGGCTTTGAAATGAAACAAACAAGATGTGCTTTAACTGCAGACTTTCAGATTTAATTTGAGGGTAATTACATCCAAATCAAGTGAACGGTGTAGGAATTACAACGGTTTCTATATGTGCCTCCCACATTTTAAGGGGCCAAAAGTAATGGGACAAACTAAACAATCCTAAATCAAACTTTCACTTTTTAATACTTTGTTGCAAATCCTTTGCAGGCAACTACAGCCTGAAGTCTGGAATGCATAGACATCACCAGACGCTGGGTTTCTTCCCTGGTGATGCTCTGCCAGGCCTCTACTGCAAATGTCTTCAGTTCCTGCTTGTTCTTGGGGCATTTTCCCTTCAGTTTTGTCTTCATCAAGTGAAATGCATGCTCATTCAGATTCAGGTCAGGGGATTGACTTGGCCATTGCATAACATTCCACGTTTTAGCAATAAAAAACTCTTTGGTTGCTTTTGCAGTATGCTTCGGGTCATTGTCCATCTGCACTGTGAAGCACCGTCCAATGAATTCTGAAGCATTTGACTGAATATGAGCATATAATATTACCTGAAACATTTCAGAATTCATTCTGCTGCTTTTGTAAGCAGTCACATCATCAATAAATACAAGGGAACCAGTTCCATTGGCAGCCATACATGCCCACACCATGACACTACCACCACCATGCTTCACTGATGAGGTGGTATGTTTTGGATCATGAGCAATTCCTTTCCTTCTCCATACTCTTCTCTTCCCATCACTCTGGTACAAGTTGAGCTTTGTCTCATCTGTCCATAGGATGTTGTTCCAGAACTGTAATGGCTTTTTTAGATGTTGTTTGGCAAACTCTAATCTGGTCTTCCTGTTTTTGTGGCTCACCAATGGTTTACATCTTGTGGTGAACCCTCTATATTCACTCTTGTGAAGTCTTCTCTTGATTGTTGACTTTGACACATATACACCTACCTCCTGGAGAGTGTTCTTGATTTGGCCAACTGTTGTGAAGGGGTTTTTCTTCACCAGGGAAATAATTCTTCTGTCATCCACCACAGTTGTTTTCCGTGGTCTTCCGGGTCTTTTGGTGTTGCTGAGCCCTCCGGTGTGTTCTTTCTTTTTAAGAATGTTCCAAGCAGTTGATTTGGCCACACCTAATGTTTTTGCTATCTCTCTTATGGGTTTGTTTTGATTTTTCAGCCAAATGATGGCTTGCTTCACTGATAGCGACAGCTCTTTGGATCTCATATTGAGAGTTGACAGCAACTGATTCCAAATGCAAATGTCACACCTAGAATCAACTCCAGACCTTTTACCTGCTTAATTGATAATGAAATAACGAGGGAATAGCCCACACCTGTCAATGAAATAGCTTTTGAGTTAATAGTCCCATTAATTTTGGCCCCTTAAAAAGTGGGAGGCACATATAGAAACCGTTGTAATTCCTACACCGTTCTCCTAATTTGGATGTAATTACCCTCAAATTAAATCTAAAAGTCTGCAGTTAAAGCACATCTTGTTTTTTTCATTTCAAAGCCATTGTGGTGGTGAATAGAGGCCAAAATATGAAAATTCTGTCAATGTCCCAACATTTATGCACCTGACTGTATATATTGGTTCTATCAAGCCATGTGGCCATTACTTATATTACTTGTATTCAGATTTGAGTCTCACGGCTTATTACTTTGATCTATTTAATAGGCCTTTCATTTACTTTTTTGACTTTTAATTTGTGTGTTGTTTTTGCATAATTAATTGTAATGAGATTATTAAACGTTAAGTTTTATTAGATAAATACAAAGTGCCCCAGCAACAAGAAAGTACTTTTCTTCTTTTCATTTTCATATATTTTTACTTTCATGGGAGCACCTCAACTTATTTACAGCATTTAGCTAAGAAATATTTTCCTTGTGGTGGATACATATACAGACCCAATTAAAATTGAGGATGGAACCAGTGCTCTAGGTCCCCCCATTCCCCTCCCATCATGTTATTTTAGTGATAAGACATAACTTGCTGACATAATAATAGAGAGACCAAACAGGCCCAGGCTATGCTACCCCTTTAGATTGAGGATTATAACCTATCTACAGGCCTCTGTGATGATGTCTATATGATCTCAAATAAATAAATGTTAAATATTAAAATATGGCAGTAAAAGCACATAATTCTTTACCAGTCATTATTCCAGGCATTTTACCAATAATTGTAAATTTCACTGAGTGTCTTGTAGAATAATAGCTCAGTTTTTCCCTTATAAAATATCATTGTGATTGACATTCTTTATTAGGTTATTCAAATTAATGAAGGAGAAAAGAGCTGTGAGATTAATGTTAGACAGAATGGTTCTTCATTGTTTGCTGCATAACATTTTAAAACTAAGGGGTTGATGTATCAAGCAGTGAAAATAATGGAGAAGTTGCCCATAGCAACCAAACAGCATCTACCTATCATTTTATAGAAAGTACTAGATAAATGCTTCCTCAAAGCTGATTGGTTGCTATTAGGGGTGAGCGGGTTCGGATTTCTGAAATCCGAACCCCCCCGAGCCCCCCCGATCCGAGGCCGATCCGAGTCAGGCTCGACTTTTCCCGCCTGACTCGGATCTGAAATCCAGGCAAAATGTCATCATCCCGCCTTCCGGGTGTCGCGGGTTTTGGATTCTATATAAGGTACCCGCGTCGGCGCCATTTTCTCACTCGGCTGTGGACAGTGAAGAGGGAGGGTGGGAGTTAGGGCTGGCTGGGTTGTGTAGTGTAGTGCAGTGTTGTGCTGTGCTGCTGTTGTCCATAGGGGCTGTGTCCACTCCTCCAAAGTCCATAGGGGCTGGCTGTGTTTTGTTGTGCTGCTGTTGTCCATAGGGGCTGTGTCCACTCCTCCAAAGTCCATAGGGGCTGGCTGTACTGTGTTGTGCAGTCAGTTGTCCATAGGGGCTGTGTCCACTCCAAAGTCCTGGGCAGTGTCCCAGTCCTAAAGGGGTGCTGTAGTGTTGTCCAGGGGGTGCTCTGTCCATCAGGGGTGCTCCCCCAGAGTGCAAAAAAAATAAATATTTTTTCTGTGTTTGTGAATTGTGTGCGCAGTAGCCGCACGTGCATCAACAAAGTAGTGCCAAGCGTGCGCCTGTGTCATAAGTAAAGGGCCGGCTGGCTTGACCGTTAAAGGATGCTGTAACCCCCAAAATGCACTCCAAACCAAATAAAAAAATATTTTCTGTGTTTGTGAATTGTGTGCACTGTGGCTGCATGTGCATCAACAAAGGAGCAGTGCCAAGCGTGCGCCTGTGTCCCATAAGCAAAGGGCCGGCTGGCTTGTCCATTAAAGGGTGCTGTAACCCCGAAAGTGCACTCCAAAAAAAATAAACAAATATATTGTTTTGTGTTTGTAAATTGTGTGCGCAGTAGCCGCACGTGCATCAACAAAGTAGCGCCAAGCGTGCGCCTGTGTCATAAGTAAGGCAGGCTGGCTTGACTGTTAAAGGGTGCTGTAACCCCCAAAGTGCAAACCAAACCAAATAAAAAAATATTTTCTGTGTTTGTGAATTGTGTGCACTGTGGCTGCACGTGCATCAACAAAGGAGCAGTGCCAAGCGTGCGCCTGTGTCCCATAAGCAAAGGGCCGGCTGGCTTGTCCATTAAAGGGTGCTGTAACCCCCAAAGTGCACTCCAAAAAAAATAAACAAATATATTGTTTTGTGTTTGTAAATTGTGTGCGCAGTAGCCGCACGTGCATCAACAAAGTAGCGCCAAGCGTGCGCCTGTGTCATAAGTAAGGCAGGCTGGCTTGACTGTTAAAGGGTGCTGTAACCCCCAAAGTGCAAACCAAACCAAATAAAAAAATATTTTCTGTGTTTGTGAATTGTGTGCACTGTGGCTGCACGTGCATCAACAAAGGAGCAGCGCCAAGCATGCGCCTGTGTCCCATAAGTAAAGGGCCGGCTGGCTTGTCCATTAAAGGGTGGTGTAACCCTCAAAGTGCGCTCCAGAAAAAAATTAAAAATTCTCCTTTTTTTTCTGTCTTTATGAATTGTGTCGGCTGTAGCTGCACCTGCATCCTCAAAGCAGCAGCGACAAGTGTGCGTCTGTCTGTTAAAGGGTGGTGTAACCCTCAAAGTGCACTCCAACAAAAATAAACTATTTTCTTCTGTGTTTGTGAATTGTCTGCACTGTACGTGCATCCTCAAAGCAGCAGCGCCAAGCGTGCGTCTGTCTGTTAAAGGGTGGTGTAACCCTCAAAGTGCGCTCCACAAAGAATGAAAAATTCTTCTTTTTTTTCTGTCTTTGTGAATTGTGTAGGCTATAGCCGCACCTGCATCCTCAAAGCAGCAGCGCCAAGCGTGCATCTGTCTGTTAAAGGGTGGTGCAACCCTCAAAGTGCGTGCCACAAAGAATAAAAAATTCTTCTTTTTTTTCTGTCTTTGTGAATTGTGGGGGTCATTCAGACCCGCTCGCGAGTGCAGGACGCTCGCAAGTGGGTCGATGTTGCCCCATTGCGCATGCGCACGACGGAGGGAGCTCCGTCGTGCGCATGCCTGAGACCCGGCTAGCGACGGGCTCTCCGTCACTCCGGGACTCGCACCAAAGGGGGCGTGCTGTCAATGTTGATTGACAGCATGCCCCCTTTGGTGGGAGTGCTGGGGGCGTGGCTGCCAGACGGAGGCGTTCCCATGGGAACGCCTACCGTCTGAAGCCGGCCCCACTGACATCACTAGTGATGTCAGTGGGAGTGATTTTGGCTCTGATTGAGCCAAAATCACTCCAGGGCTTGCAGCAGCGAGACCCTACCACAGGGTCTTCATCGCAAGCCCGATGGTTGCGATGGTCTTGACCATCACGACCATCATCATGGACGCTCGCATAAGCTGTGGGTGGTAACCCACAGCTATGCGAGCGTCCATAAGGCCGCTCCATTTTCATGTAGGATGGCCCTTATTCAGAGCGAGCGGTCTGGTCAGAGCGTCAGGCTCTGAATCAGGCCCTGTGTGCACTGTAGCTGCACAACAAAGGACCAGCGCCAAGCGTGTGCCTGTGTCCCATAAGTAAAGAGCCGGCTGGCTCATTTCTTAAAGGGTGGTGTAACCCACAAAGTGCACTAGTCTCCAACAAAAATAAAAAATTATTTTCTGTGTTTGTGTGTGCCTTAGCCGCATGTATATATCAATATAACATAAATGGAGGACCAAACTTTCTCCGATAAAAATAAAATAGGTAAAGATCAAGAACCACTTCCTCCTAGTGCTGAAGCTGCTGCCACTAGTCATGACATAGACGATAACATGCCATAAACGTCGTCTGCCAAGGCTGATGCCCAATGTCATAGTAGAGGGCACATACAATCCCAAATGACAAAGTTCAGGAAAATGACCTTAAAAAAAACATTTAAATCATCTGAGGAGAAACGTAAACTTGCCAATATGCCATTTACGACACCGAGTGGCAAGGAATGGCTAAGGTCTTTCCCTATGTTCATGACTAGTGGTTCAGCACATGATGATGGAAGCCCTCCTCCCGCTAAAAAAATCAAACGAGTTAAGCTGGCAAAAACACAGCGAAGAACTGTGTGTTCTAAGAAGATATCACAAATCCCCAAGGAGAGTCCAAGTGTGGTGGCGGTTGCGATGCCTGACCTTCCCAGCACTGGACGGGAAGAGGTGGCTCTTTCCACCATTTGCATGCCCCCTGCAAGTGCTGAAAGGAGCATCCACAGTACACTTGCTGATATGCAAATTGAAGATGTCACTGTTGAAGTACAACAGGATGAGGATACTGGTGTAGCTGGCGCTGAGGAGGAAGTTGACGAGGAGCATTCTGATGGTGATGTGGTTTGTTTAAATCAGGCTCCGGGGCAGACAGTTGTTGTCCGTGGGATGAAAAAGCCCATCAAGGTCATGCCTGGGCAGAAGACCAAACATTCCACCTCTTTGGTCTGGCAATATTTCTATCCAAATTTGGACAACAACTGTCTTGCCATATGTACCATATGTAAAGGTGAAATAAGTAGGGGTAGGGACGTTAACCAACTAGGAACATCCTCCCTTATATGGCACCTGCAGTGCGTTCATAAAAAGTTACTGTCAAGTTCAGAAACTTTGGCTAAGACCGTAAGCAGTCCAGGGACACCTAAATCCCGTTGTCCTGTTGTATCCAAGTGCCTGCAAACCACACCGTCAACTCCCTCCTCGTCAATTTCCTCCTTAGTCAGGATCGGAAGTAGTCCTGCAGGCCATGTCACTGGCATGACTGACTCTCCTATCCGGGATTCCTCCGGAGGATCCTGCATTGCTACGCCTACTGCTGCCACTGCTGTTGCTGCTGGGAGTCGTTCATCATCCCAGAGAGGAAGTAGGAACACCACTACTTTTACTAAACAATTGACCCTCCAACAGTCCTTAGCGAGGAGGATGAATTACAACAGCAGTCATCCTGAAGCAAAACGTATAACTGAGGCCTTGACTGCTATGTTGGTGTTAGATGTGCATCCAGTATCCGCCATTAGTGCAGTGGGATTTAGACAATTGATGGAGGTAGTGTGTCCCCGGTTCCAAATCCCGTTTAGATTCCACTTCACTAGACAGGCGATACCGAGACTGTACAGAAACATTAGAAAAAGTGTCCTCAGTGTCCTGAAAAATGCGGTTGTATCCAATTTCCACTTAACCACGGACATGTGGACAAGTGGAACAGGGCAGACTAAGGACTATATGACTGTGACAGCCCACTGTGTAGATGTATCACCTTATGCAGCAACAACAGCAGCATCACCAGTAGCAGCATCTCAGAAACGCCAGCTCGTTCCAAGGCAGGCTATGCTGTGTATCACCGGTTTCAGTAAGAGGTACACCGCCGACAACCTCTTAGAGAAACTGAGGGAAATCATCGCCCAGTGGCTTAACCCACTTAGACTCTCCTGGGGATTTGTGATATCTGACAATGCCACCAATATTGTGCGGGCATTACATCTGGGCAAATTCCAGCACGTCCCATGTTTTGCTCACACAATAAACTTGGTGGTGCAGAATTTTCTGAAAAGCGACAGGGGTGTGCAGGAGACACTTTGGGTGGCCTGAAAAATTTCTGGCCACTTTTGCCATTCAGCGACTGCGTGCCGAAGACTGGAGACCCAGCAAACACTCTTGAACCTGCCCGCCATCACCTGAAGCAAGAGGTTGTGACGCGGTGGAACTCAACCCTCTATATGCTTCAGAGGATGGAGGAGCAGCAAAAGGCCATTCAAGCCTATACATCCACCTATGACATAGGCAAAGGAGGGGGTATGCACCTGACTCAAGCGTAGTGGAGAATGATTTCCGTGTTGTGCAAGGTTCTCCAGCCCTTCGAACTTGCCACATGTGAAGTCAGTTCAGACACTGCCAGCTTGAGTCAGGTCATTTCCCCCATCAGGCTTTTGCAGAAGCAGCTGGAGAAAGTAAAGGAGGAGCTAAGATGGAGCGATTCCGCTCGGCATGTGGGACTTGTGGATGAAGTCCTTCATTCGCTTTGCCAAGATTCCAGGGTGGTCAATATGTTGAAATCAGACCACTACATTTTGGCCACCATGCTCGATCCTAGGTTTAAAGCCTATGTGGTGTCTCTCTTTCCGGCCGACACAAGCCTGCAGAGGTGCAAAGACCAGCTGGTGTAAACACTGTCAGCTGAAGCGGAACGTGACACGTCAACAGATCCTTCTTAATTTTCTCCCGCAACTGGGGCTGCCAGGAAAAAACTTAGGTATCCTAAGCAACCATCTGGCAGTGATGCTGGGCAGGCAGGACCAAGTTTGGACAACTGGTCCGGACTGAAGGACCTGCCAACAATTTCTGACATGTCTACTGTCACTGCATATGATACTGTCACCATTGACAGAATGGTGGAAGATTACATCGGTGACAGCATCCAAGTAGGCATGTCAGACAGTCCGTACCTGTACTGGCAGGAAAAAGAGGCAATTTGGAGGCACCTGTACAAACTGGCTCTATTTTACCTGAGTTGCCCCCCCTCCAGTGTGTACTCCGAAAGAGTGTTTAGTGCAGCCGGGAACCTTGTCAGTGAAAGGCGTAGGAGGTTGCTTCCACAAAATGTGGAGAAGATGATGTTCATAAAAATTAATTATCAACTCTTCCAGGGAGACCAGCCTCCAGAACGTACAGAGGGACCTGTGGTGGTGGATTCCAGCAGGGACGAATTAATACTCTTTGAGGATGAGGATGTACACAACACTGAAGAGGGTGAGGAATCGGTGGATGAGGAGGATGAGGACGACATCTTGCCTCCGTAGAGCCAGTTTGTGCAGGGACACATTAATTGCCAGCTTGTTTTGTGGGGGCCCAAATGAACCAATCATTTCAGCCACAGTCGTGTGGCAGACCCTGGCGCTGAAATGATTGGTTTGCTAAAGTGTGCATGTCCTGTTTATACAACATAAGGGTGGGTGGGAGGGCCCAAGGACAATTCCATCTTGCACCTCTTTTTTTTCTTTGCAGTATGTACTGTTTGGGGCCTAGTTTTTCAAACTGCCATCCTGTCTGCCACTGCAGTGTCACTCCTAGATGGGCCACGTATTTGTGCTGCCCATTTGTGTCGCTTAGCATAGTCATCCAGCTACCTCGGTGCAACCTTTTGGACATAAAAACACTATTGTGAAGTGTGAGGTGTTCAGAATAGACTGGAAACGAGTGGAAATTAAGGTTATTGAGGTTAATAATAGCATAGGAGCAGAAAAACCCACACATTCTGTGATTTTTAGCTGTTTTTATGCTTTTTTAAAAAAAAAATACAGATCCAAAACACAAAACCCAGAACCCAAAACACGGAAGGGTGGTTTTGGCAAAACCAATCCAGATCCAAAACACGAAGAAAGGTCCAGATCCAAAACCAAAACACAAAACACGAAAAGTGGCCGGTGCACACCCCTAGTTGCTATGGGCAACTTCCCCACTGGTCCACTTCTCCACTCTTATCACTGCTTGATACATCAAGCATTAAGGGGTCTATTTACTAAGCAGTGTTAGGAGACAGAGTAAAAAGTGATAAGGTGCCAGCCAATCAGCTCCCAACTGCCATTTTTCAAACACAGCCTGTGAGATGGCAGTTAGGAGCTGATTGGCTGGCACCTTTTCACTTTTCACTCTGTCTCCTAACACTGCTTAGTATATAGACCCCTATTTATCTTAGGTAATTTACGTAGCAGAGTATAAACATCACAAAATGCCTTTGTTTTACACTGAAGAGCCACATGTCGAAAACCCCTGGTCTAGATGGTCTGCTCAGTCTACTATGCATTATTTTCCCTCTCTAAAGACACCTAAGCTGACTAGAAGTGCACCTAAGTTTATAGGGAAGTGAAAAAAACACTTTGCAAATGTATGAGCATCACATCAAAGTCCAATCTCATACCATTTTAGAATGATGACTTTGTATTAAATGAGAGATTAACAAATTTGCTGTTTTTATACTCTTGTCATATATTGTGCAAATCATCCCATCTTTTATCTCTTTTGCTTTGCAATTACGCACAAAATTTAAAATTTTGTATTTGATGGAATTTATAGTCTGTGAATAGAGCTGGGATAGCGAAATTTACAGTAGTAGTGTTCTATGGTTTGGTTTGGACTAGAAACTCTTGAGGCCACATCTAACCAGCAAAATATGCAAAATAGCACAGCCAATTGCAGAAAGAGATGAGTATTTTGAGGAAAAGTTTTCAATATGTCCCCAACTTTAAATACCTTTTTTCCTAAAATACTGCTTGGTCAACCCTCATTTTTAGTGTACATTCACCATGAGAGATTGATGACACTCTTTATTGCATGTGTCATTGTTATTTGTGTGAAGCCTTTAAGTACATTGCTCAAAGTGTGCCTACAGATGAGCTTCTCTGCTGAAGTGCAACATAAAGGTTTAAATATTATACATCTCTTAGTAATACGTATAGAGTGAGACAGAATTATGTGACATACTGTATACTATGTGACATATATTTTTCCTACTGAGTGACACCCATGGAAGTAATTATAAATTATTAAGCCCAATAGCAAATTTTGACTCCCCCCCCCCCCTTTTGAGTCCCCTTTTGAATTATCCTTTAGTTCACTGAAAATATTTTGCTGTGCCACCCTCACTTACTACTATGCATCAGCTTCGCTTATAACATATTAAGTACAGGATGAAATAGTAAACTGCATGGAAAATGTAGCTAAACACAAACTATAGTATGTATTGGTGGCAAAGGATTTCACAAATAATAGAGCAATATAAAGTTATATTAAGTAAAACAGAAGCAAATTCAATTACTTAGGGCTCTATTTACTACAATCTGCATTTGTAATGCAGATTGTAGTGTGATATTACCGACTGAATTCGCATTGTGAATCCAGGCAATATCACAGGGATTTACTACAAATCCCTTGCAGGGACAAGCTTGCGAGAAAGCTCTATCCCTGCGAATCCCCTCCGGAACCTTATCACGGTATTTTTGCAAAAAATACAGTGACAAGTGCCTCGCACATGCGCCATCCGGCCACCGCTGCTACCCCCCCTGTCGCCAAGCCCACTCCCCCATCCCTAAGCCCCGCCCCCCGTGATCACTGACACCTGCAACCCCCCCTCCTTTAATTACACTAACCTGCAGTTATCGGGCCTCCTGTGATGTCCTCTGTCGCTCCGGTCAGCTGACAACCCATACTGCCCTGGGACCCTGTCAGGTGATGACCGGGCCCCAGTGCAGCATGGGAGAGCAGCTGGCTGGAGGGAGGACATCACTGGAGCCCCGAACTCCGGTCCCTGGACTCAGGTAAGTTTGTTTCCTTTTACTTTTTTTTACAGTGAATCAGCGTGTGGTCTGTTTAGACCACACAACTGTTTACTGGTGCCGGCTCTGAGCTCTGCTCTGCCCGTTATAGTGGAGCAGGAGTCCGATAACCGGGGGGAGACCCTGGATAATGCCACCTCCAGGTGGCGTTATTATCATAGGGCTTTCGCCGATATTTTTTCACATTTTATTTTTAGTAACTTTGGTCAGATCACATTTCCAATTACAATTATGGGAAATGTGATCTGCTTACTAAAAATAAGTGATAATTAGGGGTTGGAGTAGAATTTTACGAATTCTACTCCAATTGCCCTTTAGTAACTGTAGGTGATACTAAAATAATGTGAAAAGGGTGTGAAAACACCCTTTTTCACATTATTTTAGTAAAAATAATGTTAATAAATAGAGCCCTTAGCAACAAAAATGTAGCAGATAATTATACAGTGAGAAGGATCAGTTTAATGATCTTGTAAATGTTAGATGATGAATTCCAGGTAGTTTGTACTGGCATAGTGCAGTACAAACTACCACTAGCACACTAGCAAGGCTTTTTGCTCGCCCATCTAGTCCATTGCTTCTGTATGACCTAGAGTCTCTGAAGATCTCAACCAATAATATGATATGTTTGGCACTTCCTGCTTAGTGTGAGACCCAGGGCATGGAAGTGGGGCTAAACAAAAATTCAGAGGGACCAAGGATGGTTAGATGCCCCTTTTAGATGATGTGAAAGTGCCATTTGCCAGGTTCTGGAACAGTTGATAAACTGCTGCACCAGCAATAATTTGCTACTGGTGGTTACACAACTTGATTTTCACGAGGATGAAGAATACTCCCAGATGTGGGTTCCAGAGCAGCTACTCCCTTTTGCCAGGGCCACAGGAAGATCAGGCCACAAAACTATGGGGTGAGGCTAAGTATTCTGGGTATAGCCAGGCCTGTAGTTGGATTACTGGGATCCTCTTTACATGCTGCATCACCTGCTGAATACAAAGAGATCATGCCATCTTGGGCATGTGGCTGCATGTACTCGGCAGCCAGGGACCCCGAATATACTGGAACAAGGTGCTAGAGCACAGCTGGAGAAGGCTGGATGAATATACTGGAAATGGGTTCTAGACGCACAACTGAAGCAGGCTGCATATATATACTGGAACTGGGTGCTGAAAGCACAACTGAAGGAAGCTGTGGAAATCTACTGGAACTGCACTAGGAGGTTGGTGATTAGAGTAAGTGCTGTATGTGCTGAAGCATGAGTGAAGTTGGATGGCCTAACAATGCTACTCTTCATGCACTCCTCTGCTAGTATCAGCAGGAGATTGTTGTTGCAGAGAAGTCAGAAGGACAAATACTGATGCCTGATGCAGGCTAGCAGGATATCCTGTAGCTGTAGCAAGTTAGCAGTATTTACCAATGACAACCAGTGCAGGTTTAAAGGCATATACTGTAGTAGTGTGCTGGGATATCTGGAGTAGACTGCAGTAATTTACTGGAAGTGGGTGCTGGAGGACAACTGGAGCAGGCTGCAGGAATATACTGGAACAAGGTGCTAGAGAACAGATGGAGCAGGCTGCATGAATATACTGGAAATAGGTTCTGGACCCACAACTGAAGCAGGCTGCAGAAATATACTGGAACAGGATGCTGAAAGCAGAACTGGAGCAGGCTGCAGGAATATACTGGAACAAGGTGCTAGAGCACAGCTGGAGCAGGCTGCATGAATATACTGGAAATAGGTTCTGGACACACAACTGAAGTAGGCTGCAGAAATATACTGGAACACGGGAGCTACTTGGTGGGGCTGGGAAGCCGTATGGAGAATGGTGGTAGCACGGGAGCTACTCGGTGTGGCTGGGAAGCCATATGGAGAATGGTGGTAGCACAGGAGCTACTTGGTGCAGCTGGGAAGCCGTATGGAGAATGGTGGTAGCACAGGAGCTACTTGGTGTGGCTGGGAAGCCGTATGGAGAATGGTGGTAGCATGGGAGCTACTTGGTGCAGCTATGACAGCCGAGATGAGATGGTGAACTCTGGCATGACAGGAACACAGGCAGGAAGCAGACTGAAATGGCTTGGCTGGACTCTGGAATGAAAGTGCCACAGGCAGCAGCAGGGTATATTTCACAGGCTAATACCAAACAGACAGATAGGTGCAGGACACTGGAACTGTGGAATTTGGGGAGACCGGCTAAAGATCAGACTTCAGAGAGACATGCATACACTAGTTGTCAGACAGTATAACCAGCATGGAGTGAAAGGCTGGCTGAAACTTAAAGGAAGCAGGGTCCAATCATAACCAATTCCTGGAGAGAGCACTTCCTAATCAAAGGCATGTGTCCACCTGAGCTCTGCACACAGACAGGTAATAATTAGTGAGCACATGATACAAAACACACAGACAGACATAAATGACAGGCTATGATTTAAACACAGACAAGACAGGATTTCCAACTTCCTGCAAAAAGCCAGAACAAGGACAAGACATGATGCAGTATCCCAGTAACAACTATGACTGGGAACTGCCACCAAGATCATTTGCTAACCGCAAATCCTAACAGCATCAAAGAGGTTCTTACCATAATAATGGCCATAATTATGGGCCTGCCCACCGCATCCAGGTGACCTCTAGCAGGAAAGTCCCAGACACTCCTATGGAATAAATACAGGGCACGGGACCCGCCAGGCCAACCCAGCAGAACCTCCCCACAGCATTACACTAGTGCGAGATTACAAGATCATGTGTATGTATGTACACTGGAAGGACGAGACTCCTTCTACCTTGATTAGCACCCCTCCCACCTGTTTCTGGGTGTTTTTAATTAGCAAGAAGTCCTTGCACTCCAAGACTGCACATTTAATAAGGCACAGTGAGGGTAAGACCTACTGTATATATGATGTGTGTTAGTTTTGGGACTGGTTTTGGGGCGCAGGGCTCTCTGGGTTAGTGTGGCTGGACTGTTTCATGGCATCATAATGTACACTTTTTCACTTCTTTTGTTTGTTTTTTATATATGTAGCACTTCATACACTTCTAATTATAACCTCCTACTTATGTAAGAATTAACACATAGGAGTTTATTTATAATTCTTTAACCATCACTTGTAATCTTGCACTAGTGTGATGTCGTGGTGTGGTTCTGCTGGGTTGGCCTGGGGGGTCCCATGCCCTGTATTTGTTCCATAGGAGTGTTAGGGACCTGCCTTAAAGAGGTTACCTGGATGCGGTGGGCAGGCCCATAATTATGGCCATTATTATGCTAAGAACCTCTTTGATGCAATATAGCAGTATTATTATTAAGTTTAGCATGGTTAGTGTGTGCACTTGCAATCTTTTTTTTTCTCTTTTTTTCTGCTTGGTTCCCAAATATATCAGGCTTTCTGTTTGACATTTGATATCCTCTTTAATTTCCAAGAGGAGGTTAGCAGAAACATTAAAAGGCAATATCTCTTATTCATGTTAATTGTAAAAGAGAGACATGTAGGCAGGGGCGTAGGGAGGGTGGTTCCACCAGAGTGCGAGCTCCAGGTGCCTTAGTTGCTAGAGGGCGCCCTGAAGTCAGACTCCGGAAGCAGCTGCCAAGTAGCTGACAGCCTGCCGTATCAGTGTCCAGTCTGCCAGGTGCTGTGTATACAGAGCAGCAGCAGCAGTGTCCTGTCTTGCCTTCCTGCTGCTGCTCTAGTGAGAGACTCTGTGGTCAGAGGAGCTTGTGCTGAGCCCTGATTGGTGGAGCTCAGCACTTGCTCCTCTGACCCCAGCAGAGGGCGGTACTACAGCAGCATGTCGATAAGGAAGAAGCTGCAGGGTCCACATTATGGTAAGAGAGGAACCCCAGTTATATCTATCACCCTCCCTGTCTGTATGTGTGTATGTGTAACGTTTCATGCCTGTATGTATGAATGTATGTATGTATGTATGTAACCCTGCCTGTATGTATGTATGTATGTATGTATGTGTGACCCTGCCTGCATGGGTGTGTGTGTGTATGTATGTATGTGTCACCCTTCCTGTATTTGTGTATGTACGTATGTATGAATGTATGTATGTGTGACCCTGCCTGCCTGCATGTATGTATGTATGACCCTGACTGTATGCATGTGTGACCCTGCCATGTATATATATATATATATATATATATATATATATATATAAAAATAGAAGCACAGAAGAGGACGCTCCATAGTGCATGAACAGTTTATTAAAACACACACTGTACTGGTCATCCAAGCATAAGCATCGGTATACTCGTACCACAAATGATGACTCTGTGGACTGGTTATCACATGGCAAGGTATATATCCTTATCCAGGCAAAAGCTCCAAATGTCCTCCACACACCACAGGGAACCTGCACCACACGCTGCGACTCTCCACGAGGCAGCAGCGTGTCGGGATCACCGAGCGTCAGAGACCGGGAGGATGCACTGGATAGATCAAAGCGTCTGTAGGCCCCGTCCTAACGTGTTTTGTCACCAGACTTCGTCAGAGGGCTGGCCTACAAGACGCATGGCTACGTATTTACATCAAAGATAGCCAATCAGCATTCGGCGGGCGTGTTTGTCTAATACATCAACATTACATGCAATTCTACCAGCGTGTGAGTGTCACTAGCAACCAAACAAACAATGCCCAAAGCATATATAACGTTATATTAAGCCGATCTCCGTCAGGCCATAGCGTGATATTAACCACAGAACATCAAATTTAAATAAATTCATCAAAAAAGTGCATGCTGGAGATACATAATTAATAAAAATACATAATTAAAAAACAGCCACAATAAATATAAAAATACACAAAAATGTAAATACATACATACTTAGAAGATACAAAATAATAGCAGCCATAATCAAAAGAAGCACATATATATAAAAAATGCAAAACACACAAAAATTACATATATAAATACATAAATACTTAATAAGTGCAATATAATAGCGACCATAAGCCTACCTTTATTCAATAAAGGGTTAATTTCGTAACCCTCATTTAACCCATCGGGCACAACAGTTTGGAGATTTATGATCAAGAAAGTTTCTCTGTTTAGCAGAAACTTTTCACAATCACCTCCTCTACTATTTGGGGGTACAAATGTAATACCTTTAAATTTTATCCCCGAAGGATCACCATTATGAAATAATTTAAAGTGTTTTGGAACACTATGGTTAGTCACACCATTTTTTATGTTGTGCAGGTGTTCCAAAATTCATATTTTAAGGTTTCTCTTAGTTTTACCTATATACAGTCAGGTGCATAAATATTAGGACATTGACAGAATTTTCATATTTTGGCCTCTATTCACCACCACAATGGCTTTGAAATGAAACAAACAAGATGTGCTTTAACTGCAGACTTTCAGATTTAATTTGAGGGTAATTACATCCAAATCAGGTGAACGGTGTAGGAATTACAACGGTTTCTATATGTGCCTCCCACTTTCTAAGGGGCCAAAAGTAATGGGACAAACTAAACAATCCTAAATCAAACTTTCACTTTTTAATACTTTGTTGCAAATCCTTTGCAGGCAATTACAGCCTGAAGTCTGGAACGCATAGACATCACAAGACGATGGGTTTCATCCCTGGTGATGCTCTGCCAGGCTTCTACTGCAAATGTCTTCAGTTCCTGCTTGTTCTTGGGGTATTTTCCCTTCAGTTTTGTCTTCAAATTCCACTTTTTAGCCTTAAAAAACTATTTGGCTGCTTTTGCAGTATGCTTCAGGTCATTGTCCATCTGCACTGTGAAGCGCCGTCCAATGAGTTCTGAAGCATTTGACTGAATATGAGCATATAATATTGCCCGAAACACTTCAGAATTCATTCTGCTGCTTTTGTCAGCAGTCACATCATCAATAAATACAAGGGAACCAGTTCCATTGGTAGCCATACATGCCCACGCCATGACACTACCACCAGCATGCTTCACTGTTGAGGTGGTATGTTTTGGATCATGAACAGTTCCTTTCCTTCTCTTTACTCTTCTCTTCCCATCACTCTGGTACAAGTTGATCTTTGTCTCATCTGTCCATAGGATGTTGTTCCAGAACTGTAATGGCTTTTTTAGATGTTGTTTGGCAAACTCTAATCTGGTCTTCCTGTTTTTGTGGCTCACCAATAGTTTACATCTTGTGGTGAACCCTCTATATTCACTCTTGTGAAGTCTTCTCTTGATTGTTGACTTTGACACATATACACCTACCTCCTAGAGAGTGTTCTTGATTTGGCCAACTGTTGTGAAGGGGTTTTTCTTCACCAGGGAAATAATTCTTCTGTCATCCACCACAGTTGTTTTCCGTGGTCTTCCGGTTCTTTTGGTGTTGCTGAGCTCTCCGATGCATTCTTTCTTTTTAAGAATGTTCCAAACAGTTGATTTGGCCACTCCTAATATTTTTGCTATCTCTCTGATGGGTTTGTTTTGATTTTTCAGCCTAATGATGGCTTGCTTCACTGATAATATGAGATCCAAAGAGCTGTCATTGAGAGTCGACAGCAACTGTTTCCAAATGCAAATGTCACACCTAGAATCAACACCAGACCTTTTACCTGCTTAATTGATAATGAAATAACGAGGGAATAGCCCACACCTGTCCATGAAATAGCTTTTGAGTTGATAGTCCCATTACTTTTGGCCCCTTAAAAAGTGGGAGGCACATATAGAAACCGTTGTAATTCCTACACCATTCACCTGATTTGGATGTAATTACCCTCAAATGAATTTTGAAAGTCTGCAGTTAAAGCACATCTTATTTGTTTCATTTCAAAGCCTTTGTGGTGGTGAATAGAGGCCAAATTATGAAAATTCTGTCAATGTCCCAATATTTATGCACCTGACTGTACCTTAGTCCTCATGGACAAATCAGCATATAGATAATAAATGTAGAGTTGCAATATATAAAAGACTTCATACAATGTTTATTTTCATCCTCTCAAATTATAGGTCCTTTTTCAGCATGAGGGTAAACCTTACATTTCCCGCAAGGATAAAAACCCTTTAACTCTAGAAAGGTCTTAAAGGAGTCATTGGCAGATGATATAGGTTTGAGTTGACTCTTAGATACAACAGATCTCATATTTTTAGCTTTCCTATATATAATTTTTGGGAAACTAGGAATATGCTCTGATAAAACTGGATCAAGCTTCAGTATGTACAAATTTGTTTTCAAAATTTTAGACAATTGTATATCAGAACTAAAATATTGAGTTACAAACGTACACTCACTATAAGAAGTCATATTCTGTGCATTTACTTTCTTAGATTTGAAAAGAGTACCTCGATCTCTATTTTTTGCTCGTATCCTAGCTAATTCCACAATTTGGTCAGGATACCCTCTTTCCTTTCAATATTCATACAATTTCTTCTAAGTCTGAGAAACTGCCAATAAGGGATGTTATTCTTCCAACGAGGAAGATGACAGCTATTGAATTTGCATCAGTTCACATGAACATTCATCCAAAATGCGATACCAAAAAATGTTCGATCTATTCACCCTGACCATACAGTTAGGTCCCAATTTGATAGGGAGCATTTGCCTACACGCCCTCCAGGTCCTAGAACCCAGCCTTATAAAGGAAATTTTAAAAAAAATGTAGCCCTAGGCCGACTGAGGTAATTCCTTCATATGAATGGACCACACAAAAAAAGCCAGCTAGATTTCGTCCAGCTCGAAAAACCTCACATGATTTTTCACATGGCAATAGGTTTGATGCCTTACGGCAATTTAAAAATGATGACCGACATCCTGAGGTTTTTTTAGACAAACTAAAAATTTTGTATCCCCGTTTCAACAACAAATACGGACTCCCATCAGTGTAAAAAGAAGATGGGTAGAAAAAGAAAAAGAGGAAGGAGGGCTAATAAGAAGAGCACCACCAAAAAAGAGGCTCATTCAATAGATGAGGAAGTTAAGGGAGTGTTTAACATGTCCTCTATTAAACTTGAGCCCATTGAGAAACAAGTCTTAAAGAAAGGCTTGTCGTTTGTACCATCTTGATCGGTTAATAAATTCAATCTATATATTATATATATATAGGTTTAAAAGGTAAGTTTAAAAGCTAAGTCTACATTTTTTCCTTTAGAGTCAAAAGGTCCGTATGTAGAAATGTTCTCTAAATTGGTGAAAAGGGACTTGGACTCCCTTAATACTAATTTAAAGTACAAGAACCTTACCAAAAATGAGTTTGAAGTGTTACAGGGGTTAGCATCTAAAACCAACTTAGTTCTCAAAAATGCTGACAAGGATGGAGGTATAGTGGTCATTGACTATACTACAGAGGCTTACAAATTATTGTCTGACCCCCATTACTATGCCAAACTGAGTACTGACCCTAAATGAAATATGTAGATGATTTAAGAATACTCCTGCAAAAAGGTTGTGATATGAATTTTTTGAATAATGAGGAATATAAATATCTATTAAATACTAAACCCTCTGTGGCAACTTTCTATCACATACCTATAATCCATAAGGATTTAAAAAATCCTCCAGGCCGCCCTTAGTAGCTGGTATAGGGTCCCTTACATCGAGAATTTCGCAGTATGTCGATGTTTTTATTAATATGTCCCATTGCTGATGTCTTATGTCAGCGATTCCTCTCATCTACTTCAGATGATTAATGATACTAAGTGGGAGGCGGAATATAGATGGGGGACCATCGATGTTCAATCCCTTTACACTGCCATCCCACATGATTTGGGTATCGATGCAGTTAAATCGACCTCAATAGCTGTCATCTTCCTCGTGGGAAGAATAACATCCCTTATTTGCAGTTTCTCAGACTTAGAAGAAATTGTACGAATATTGAAAATTTGACATTCAATCTCAGGTTTTTATTGATAGGTTCAAGGAAAGAGGCTATTAAGGATACTGCCTTTGAACCTCTATATACCCCTGCCTATACCTTCTAATATCCTACCTATAAACCTCTAAGGATGACGCTAATTTGCATACGCAGTCATACAGTAAATAAAAACTCCAGACCTAGAATCTGTGGTTCCAAAGCACAAAGTATTATTCAAGTAAAAGTACAGCAGTTACACGCTATGATCCTCATATAATCTTAGCACAAAGAGATTATACAGACCCAAGTACAATTATACATACACAGTGCTCTCTGGTCCAGATGTAAGGCATCAGCAAGAAACCCCTCGTCAATCTGCATTCAGCACAAAGACTAGGAACCCAGGGTCAGCACACATATCTATGCCCCCCAGAAATAAACAACACAATAGAGAAGTTTGTTGCTAATACCATTGGTCCTAAAGGAGAGGGCATATGTTACAAGGCATTTAACAGGTTGATTCAAATAGACACAACCCAGCCTCTAACAACTGGGGGTCTCTGGTTTCCTTCCTCATGCAACATTCTAACAGTTGTTCATATAATGTACATTTTGTTTCTTGAAGCCTCTGCGGTCCATAAGTTGAGAATGCATGATACGATCTCCACACCGAAGGTACCAGAATACTGTTGAAAGAGTACGCATCAGAACAATACCAATCACGGCTTACTTATCATGTATAAAACCTTAGTTACCAAATAATCTTTATTTCACAGCATTTATGCTAAATGAACAAACTTAAATCTTATACTTTAAAGCTTATTAAACCTTTTATGTGAATATGTAATGTGTAAGTATGGGGGGTGTGATGTAAAGACGCTAGTTAACTTGGGGCAGATGCATGCGCATGAAGCTAATAAACAGCGTTTTCATACAGGATCTTATGCATTCGCTAATATGCGACTAGTTAACAGCGCAATTGTGCGTATTAATGTGTGTATGAGAAATGGTGCACTTAAATCTCACTTAAACTAAGTGAACACCTAGCAGCGTGGAGTGCTGAGCCTTATAGTTCCATGCCTTGCTCATACCCCAGCAGCCCCCACCCTTTTCAGGCTCAAAAATACTGGTCTTTTTTCTCCCAGGGCCTGTGTGAATCCAAATTAGCACAGCTACAAGATCCAAACCTCAGATAACACTCTTGGCTTTGGAGGTATTTTATTGTAGGAAGCCTGCTAAAGTAAGGTGTTACAAACGACCCTCTTGCTGTATTCGAGCAGGGCCACCTGGAGTGAGAGCAGACATTATGTCCATGAAGCTTGTCTACACAGGCTAGTTGTCACGTGGCCACTTGCTCTGTTTAGCTAATGCAATCCAATTTTACATACTGTACATCCATTTCTGAAATATATCCTTTAGGGGAATTATAATAATATACACACTTTATCCAGAGCACCCAAACTACGTAAAGTCATGAAATGGGCTTTTGATGAATCGCCATAACTTATGGCGATGGTCACAGATGCAATCGCATGATGCTAATAGTAACATCGCCACATGCACTAAAGTGTGTTTATCTAAAATGTCACTTAGTCGGCCATTCGCAAAATTCCAGCTTCGACAGTCCACCCTTTGATAGCGAGCAACATGCTATCACAATCTGATTTTAAAACATAATTTAGGCTTACATTTATATATTATTTAGTGTTATTATGGGATGGCACAAGGTGGTTCTTAATCCATCAATAATGTGTCTCTGAGTGGGGACATAAAACTACTATTATACGCACACCGCGGATCTTGGAAGATTATGTGAAAGGTGTGGGGATACACCAGTCCTTTAAAGGCAGTCTTGAAGGGGAATTGAGACTTTACATTATCTGAGGTGTTTTTAAAAATAACATTTCAATAATACATTCTATGCATGTCTAAATATAATACATTAACTGATGGTATTTCCTAGTTTAGGGTTGTAATGCAGTTCTGTATTTACCTTGGTATTCATTCTGACCACCATCATAATTTTGTTCTTTTGTTTTACTCTATTTTTACATTTTCCACACTTCAACACAATAGGAACACACCGGACACATATGCCAATTATTATGATGACAATCAGTATAAGGATTAAGAATTTGACTATACTGGCGATCATTTCCTGGACCCATTCCCCTAGACCAGAGAACCATTTCACTGGGTTCAGCCATGAAACTCATCCTTCTATCTTCTCCCCTATTTCAGCCACTGAAGCATTATGGTTCTTACAAAACTCCCATTTTAGCTGCAGAATTTCATCCATCTTCCGGTCTATCACCTCCTTGGGGTCGCTGGTATCATTGGTGACATAGGTGCAACATTTTACTCCAAATTGGGTGGCTAACATTATGCAATACCCTCCAGTAACAGCAGTTAAATAATTCAACACTAGCCTGTGTTGCACCAGTTATTTCTTGTATGCTTGCAATTCTCTCCCTGTATACCTGAATGTGTCATCGTACATCTCGGTGATATTATCTATCAATTTAGCAAGTTCCTGAATATATCTAAAATTTAATGTACCCCGAGCAATCCTGTTGGGATCCAGTGCGACTAAAACTTGAAAGCCAGTTGTCTCACTAATTAACTGAGTGGCTTTATGCACGTCACCAGGTATCATATTTATTTTGCCTCTGTGTTCATATAGCGTGTGAAGATATGGTGATGGTGTGTTTTTATGTATACCAAGCATTTCAACATGTGTGAGGGTCATAACTTCTGGGACAACTCTTCCCAAGTAACACAATAACAGTACTAAGATTGGTCAGACACTCCCCTGAATGGAATTGCACTCCTCCTGACTCCACTCCATCAGCACTGCCATCAGCTCACATTTCCTCAATCGGTCCTCCATCACAGACACTGAGTATCCCCAAACAGATCATCACGACAGAAACTCTGGAAAAAAAAACTAGGATGACCACAGCAGACCACTCCATTGCTGGAAGCACTGATCTACACATTTCTTTAGCTCAGATATCTCACCGTCACCTTTTTAATCCTCCCGGCACAAGCTCGCAATCGACAGGTCCATGTTATCGGCCTTGTCTCCGCCTTGTATCTCCACCGGTTGGTTAACCTCCCTATAGTGAGTGGAATGGACCCACGTATCTTCCCCGGCCACCCTTTGTGGATGTAGTATTCCACCAATCAGTCAAACAACCTGAGCTAAAAAAATTTTGGATCATAACAAATTCTCCAGGTTTGACATCATGACAGTTTGCATTAGACATGTTAGTTAATAACACTTTCAATTTCTGTTATTCTCATTCATCTTCGTGAGACCCTGCACAGTAACCTCATTATCATATTTTCATATGAGGCTGCCTGTTTGAACAGTATCTCAAAGGGGACAAATAAAGGAAATGACAGTCTGGGATAATCTTAGTGTTATGACCCATCACCTTACACATGTTCTTGGAAACATCACCTGTAAAATAAGTCCCCCTATCATTTTTTTTAAATAATTCTATGGATATAGTATCTGCATACAGGTTCCTGCAATTAAATCTTGTTATTAATAGCTACTGCTCTAAATAATGCCTGGGCCACTGGGTTGGATAGTATTCCGAGTATTCGACCTTAGCCTGGCATGGCTGCCGCTTATCCTTAGCAACCTTGTGTCCTGTGAGTGAGAGATAAAGCACAACAGTTTAATATCATTTAAACATGACCTAAATACAACAATAAATCATCCACATTTTACATTATAACAGATCCATTGGCAGGTTGAAAAGATTGTAAACAGTCATATAAGGCCTGGGAGAAGATACTGGGGTTGCCTATGAACCCATGGGAAACTCGTGTTCATGTGTGGTGTTCTTCATTTTGCAGTACTTACTTATGTGTCCCACTTGGTGACAGTTAAAACATCTTTTTGAATGGGGTGGATGAAAGGATTGTTGTGGGAGTTGAGCAAGAGCAAAAGATGGTGGGTATGGGTAAGGATATGGAGGATAAGGGTATGGTGGGAGGTATGAAGTTTGTGGGTAGCATGAGACCTGTGGTTGTGTATGATATGTAGGGTAAGGATGTGTTTGCTGTGGTGTGGGATTGGTGAGGATATGTAACTGTTCAGGTGCAAGTGTGTGTATAGGTGCAAGTGTGTCTACTGGCTGTGATGTTACCGTCATTCCTTCCAGAGCTTGGATACTGACAGCCATTAGTTTTTCGCTCTGGGTCCCTCTCTTCTTTGAGATGTTTTTATCATGTTCTATGGCAGATTCTATGAGTGTGTCTATTGTGACTCCCCTCCAACCAGGTTGTGAGGTCTGAACCCGAGTCTTTAAGTCATCTTTCAGACCGTCCATGAGTATGGTGACAATCATTCCCCTGTGGTGAGTGCTATCTTTAATATCCTCTAACCCAGTGTACTGGGTTTATAGTCTGCAGAGCCCGGTCGCAATAATCTTCTGCAGATTCACTCTCCTTTTGCTCTATGGTGAAAATTTTGTTCCAGTTAACTACTACTGGAAAATATATACCCAATTGAGTTATGATGCGGGAAATATTATCTTGGTTTACTTGGTCTGTTAAGGGAACGTCACCATCCAATACACAATCCGTGATAAATTTTGTCACGTCGGTATTGCGTGGTAGACAGGCCCTTAACACCACCCGCCAATCTTTATTAGTTGGCTCATGAGAACTACCCAAATTCCTCAAAAATCTCTGACATTTGGCTAGTTCCTTTTTGGGATCGGGGAAATCATTTATGATGGAATTTAGGCACTCATTCAGAGCCGCTCGCAATTAGCGCTCGCTCGTTCATAAAAAGGGGGTGGCTATTCAAATGAACCGTTCGCTCTTTGCGGTCTGTTGCCGCCTCCATGTCTGAACGAGCGAGCAAAACATACGCTCGTTTATTTGATAAAAACGCCCCCTGGCCGCTCGCATCATACGTCATGTCCGCTATTTAATAGATTAATCGAGTACATCGAACAGCGTATGAACTGCTCGCTATTCTTGTGGTTGGTTTTTTCAACCACAATATTGCGAGCAGTTCTGACTATAAAATAACCCAGTGACGTGGTGAATGACGCTGCTGTATTAATTATGCACATCCATAAAACGCCCGCTTTGACCTTTAAGCACGCCTGCGTTCTGATCTCCACTCCCCCTTTTCAAGCACCTTCCCCTGTTACCACCCACATACGCCTCATTCTGTCACTCAAATTAGCAGGCACTCGCTATATAGCGAACAAACGATTTTCGGCCGCACTGACTGGTTCGCGCATGCGTACTAAAAACCGTACGCATGCGCAGATGTGCAAATATCGCTCGGAACGAGCGTACTGCCGCTTACGAGCGGCTCTGAATGATGGCCTTAGTTCTGCTCTTGTCCAAGGACAATGCATTACTACTTCCCTCATGGGCACTACACCATTTGCATCTGCATTTCCGTTCGGAACAGTTATCATCCGAATGGGATGCAGACAGGTAGCGCTGCTACCTTTGACCTGGTTACCTGGCTTGGGGTTTAATCTGCTGCAGCTACGTATGGTATTAACAACTTCTTCTACGGGTGCAGAGTGTGTTAGTACTTCCCTTGCTGTTACCGATGAAGATGGTGGCACCACTCGTGATTGTTTTGATGCAGCATCTGTCATTTGCACAGCATGGGAAATGGCCGACATTACAATAGGCTCATCATCCACATCATAAACATTTTCCTTATGGTTGCTTAAGAGAGGATACAAATTGCTTGTTACATTTTTATGGGTATTATTGGTAACTGTACTTGCACCTCCATCCACATAAGGTGGGGGTGGTGAGCGTGAACTGCTGGCAATACTCTCCACAACGCTACCTTGCTGCAAGTGCGCGCCTTTTTGCGGCTTGTCCGCATTGCAATTTAGCATTGCGGATGTATTCTCTGGCAATGCGCTCACAACGCTAGTTTGCGTCACTTGCGCATTTTTAAGCCACGCATCCCCTTCATGCTGCCACAACTTTAAACATTCATAATATTTTACCTTTTTACCTCGAGAGCGCATCAGACTGATGTGGTCCTGGACATTATCTAATACATTTTTATCAAAACTAGCAATTCTAGGAAACGGTTTAACACTCTTCCTCGTCATATTAATTAAACCATAAATCACAATACCTGGTTGCATTGGCACCGTACTTAATATGCATAATATGCCGCGCCGACCCAAGTGGCGCTTCCAACAGCAGCAAATCATTTAACATCTCTACCGATTGCTTGGCCCTCATCCTGGGTGAACCCTAAGTTTTTCAATAAAGATTTAAATTGGTGAAAGACAGTCTAGATACTCTCACTTACCTACGGAAGAAATATCCAGATGCCCCCGCTCACCTACGGAAGAAATTTCTAGATGCCCCCGCTCACCTACGGAAGAAATTTCTAGATGCCCCTGCTCACCTATTATCTCTCAGCTCACAATCACAAGTTTCCTAGTGCGGCTCAACTACAATGCTCAAATAACCCAACCTAATTATTGAACACTGCAATCACACTGAGAGCCGGTCCCTAACAAAAATAACAAACCATACACCTGCTCTGTGTACTGAACGGTAAGCTGCTTACCGAGCGGCTAGCACCAAGCCCTTAAAGGTCATATGGTACCTCTAACTGTAGGGAACAAGTTACCCCTACCAACAAATACTCAGTGTTACACACTTTTTCCTGCGTAGAAAAATACACGTTAACCCAGATATTGATAACAAATGAAAAATATAAACCTCAACGGCTTGATTTAAACACGTGGAAGCACAACCGGAAGTACGTATTAGCTATTGTGCGACCAGTCACATACACAATAATGCGACTACCACACAACCGTATGACAACTTTTTAGCTGTGTACGCAAAAGTGCGTCTTTACATTGCACAAAACTGCGACTCAGCCTTGTGCTCAATACTGTGGCACCCCTTTAAATGTTAGGTTCTATCAACAAAAACAAACTTTTTCCTCTCTTGTCCCTGGATTCTAGTCAGCTTCCTTGTCTCACACGAAAATGGATAGCGATCTTTCAGCACAGAGCATTTGCAGGTAAACCCTGCATGTGGCCACTCCACCCTTTGCTGAGATATCGATAGCCACATGTGCCGTGTGAGTAGGTAAGTGACTTCACGATGAGCCCCAACTAAGGATACTGCCTTTGAACCTCTATATACCCCTGCCTATACCTTCTAATATCCTAAATATCCTACCTGTAAACCTCTAAGGATGACGCTAATTTGCGTACGCAGTCATACAGTAAATAAAGACTCCAGACCTAGAATCTGTGGTTCCAAAGCACAAAGTATTATTCAAGTAAAAGTACAGCAGTTACACGCTATGATCCTCATATTATCTTAGCGCAAAGAGATTATACAGACCCAAGTACAATTATACATACGCAGCGCAATCTGGTCCAGATGTTAGACATCAGCAAGAAACCCCTCGTCAATCAGCATTCAGCACAAAGACTAGGAACCCAGGGTCAGCACACATATCTATGCCCCCCAGAAATAAACAACACAATAGAGAAGTTTGTTGCTAATACCATTGGTCCTAAAGGAGAGGGCATATGTTACAAGGCATTTAACAGGTTGATTCAAATAGACACAACCCAGCCTCTAACAACTGGGGGTCTCTGGTTTCCTTCCTCATGCAACATTCTAACAGTTGTTCATATAATGTACATTTTGTTGCTTAAAATCTCTGCGGTCCATAAGTTGAGAATGCATGATGCGATCTCCACACCGATGGTACCGGAATACTGTTGAAAGAGTACGCATCAGAACAATACCAATCACGGCTTACTTATCATGTATAAAACCTTAGTTACCAAATAATCTTTATTTCACAGCATTTATGCTAAATGAACAAACTTAAATCTTATACTTTAAAGCTTATTAAACCTTTTATGTGAATATGTAATGTGTAAGTATGCGGGGTGTGATGTAAAGACGCTAGTTAACTTGGGGCAGATGCATGCGCATGAAGCTAATAAACAGCGTTTTCATTCAGGATCTTATGCATTCACTAATATGCGACTAGTTAACAGCGCAATTGTGCGTATTAATGTGTTTATGAGAAATGGTGCACTTAAATCTCACTTAAACTAAGTGAACACCTAGCAGTGTGGAATGCTGAGCCTTATAGTTCCATGCCTTGCTCATGCCCCAGCAGCCCTCACCCTTTTCAGGCTCAAAAATACTGGTCTTTGTTCTCCCAGGGCCTGTGTGAATCCAAATTAGCACAGCTACAAGACCCAAACCTCAGATAACACTCTTGGCTTTGAAGGTATTTTATTGTAGGAAGCCTGCTAAAGTAAGGTGTTACAAACGACCCTCTTGCTGTATTCGAGCTAGTTGTCACATGGCCATTTGCTCTGTTTAGCTAATGCAATCCAATTTTGACATACTGTACAGCCATTTCTGACATATATATCCTTTAGGGGAATTATAATAATATACACACTTTATCCAGAGCACCCAAACTACGTAAAGTCATGAAATGGGCTTTTGATGAATCGCCATAACTTATGGCGATGGTCACAGATGCAATCGCATGATGCTAATAGTAATATCGCCACATGTACTAAAGTGTGAGTGAGTTTATCTAAAATGGCGCTTAGGCGGCCATTCGCAAAATTCCAGCTTCGACACTATCCTGACCAAGTTGTGGAATCAGCAGGATACGAGCAAGAAATACAGATCGAGGTACTCTTTTCAAATCTAAGAAAGTAAATGCACAGAATATGACTTCTTATAGTGAGTGTACGTTTGTAACTCAATATTCTAGTTCTGATATACAATTGTCTAAAATTTTGAAAAGAAATTGGCACATACTAAAGCTTGATCCAGGTTTATCAGAGCATATTCCAAGTTACCCAAAAATTATATATAGAAAAGCTAAAAGTATGAGATCTGTTGTATCTAAGAGTCAACTCAAACCTATATCATCTGCCAGTGACTCCTCTAAGACCTGTCTAGAGTTAAAGGGTTTTTATCCTTGCGGGAAATGTAAGGTTTACCCTCATGCTGAAAAAGGACCTATAATTTGAGAGGATGAAAATAAACATTGTGTGAAGTCTTTTATAAATTGCAACTCTACATTTATTATCTATATGCTGATTTGTCCATGCGGACTAAGGTATATAGGTAAAACTAAGAGAAACCTTAAAATATGAATTTTGGAACACCTGCACGACATAAAAAATGGTGTGACTAACCATAGTGTTCCAAAATACTTTAAATTATTTCATAATGGTGATCCTTCGGGGCTGAAATTTAAAGTTATTGAATTTGTACCCCCGAATAGTAGAGAAACTTTCTGGATCATAACTCTCCAAACTGTTGTGCCCGATGGGTTAAATGAGGGTTACGAAATTACACCCTTTATTGAATAAAGCTAGGCTTATGGTCGCTATTATATTGCACTTATTAAGTATTTATGTATTTATATATGTCATTTTTGTGTGTTTTGCATTTTTATATATAATGCGGCTGCATTTGATTATTAACATGTGCTTCTTTTGATTATGGCTGCTATTATTTTGTATCTTCTAAGTATGTATGTATTTACATTTTTATGTATTTTTATATGTATTGTGGCTGTTTTTTAATTATGTATTTTTATTATTTATGTATCTCCAGCATGTGCTTTTTTGATGAATTTATTTAAATTTGATGTGCTGTGGTTAATATCCACGCTATGGCCTGACGGAGATCGGCTTAATATAACATTATATATGATTTGGGCATTGTTTGATTGGCTGCTAGTGACACTCACACTCTGGTTGAATTGCGTGTAATGTTGATGTATTAGACAAACACGCCCGCCGAATGCTGATTGGCTGTCTTTGATGTAAATACCTAGTCATGCATCTTGTAGGCCAGCCCTCTGACGAAGTCTGATGATGAAATGCATTAGGGCAGGGCCTACAGATGCTTTGATCTATCCAGTGCATCCTCCCGGTCTCTGGCGCTCGGTGATCCCGACACACTGCTGCCTCGTGGAGAGTCGCGGTGTGTGGTGCAGGTTCCCTGTGGTGTGTGGAGGATGTTTGGAGCTTTTGCCTGGATAAGGATATATACCTTGCATTGTGGTAACCAGTCCAAAGAGTCATCATTTGTGGTACGAGTATACCGATGCTTATGCTTGGATGACCAGTACAGTGTGTGTTTTAATAAACTGTTCAAGCACTATGGAGCGCCCTCTTCTGTGTTTCTATTTCTAGATCAATCATCCTGAGGGATTCAGGACCATTCTCATTGCAGAAGGGGAGCAGCAGTTCTCATATGAACTTTAGTGTTTTTATATGTGAAAGTAAGATGTTTGCACTCACTTATTTGTTTATGAGTACATAGGGTTCAGCGCCTGTCACATGTTCCATTTCCTATATATATATATATATATATATATATATATATATATATATGTGTGTGTATAAATAGCGGTTATATTATATAGCACACACTTTTGTGTGTGTGTGGGGGGGAGGGCGCCGTAGCACGCCCATGCTCCTGGTGCCCTGGTCACATGCTACACGTCTGCATGTAGGAGATAATAACTTCTCAGAACAGTGCAGGGATTAAGGTGAGGGGGGTTGGTAAGTGTCAAGAGCATTTTATCTGCATAGAGAGCTAATTTATGCTCTTCAAAACCAAAAGTGGGTCCAGTTACATTGTGATTGTGTCTCAGTGTAGAGGTTCCATAAGCAGAGCAACCAAGAAAGACAACAAGGTGCACCCCTGATTCGGACTATAAGAGATGAAAATGGGGAAGACAAGCCATTGGCAAGAATCTCCACTGACGTGTTGAAATATACAGCAGCAATTCTGCAGATGATAGGAGCAGAAAAAGCAATATCACAATGAACATGGTGCATGGAGGGCTAAGTGATAGTGGACCTGATTCAGAGATGTATGCTAACCTGATGGTTAGGTTACATCTCTGACAGTGAGTGGTCTGTGCATGTGCAGGACCCATTCTACACATGTGCAGAACAGGTCCTGTGATCTTACCTGCAGACTATCCAAACATGCATCATGATTGACATACTGTGGTATTTAGGGGGCAGAGCGTGGGCATGGCTGGTCACCATTCCTGGAAACGGGGATGCATTGCCCCCATTTTCCAGGAAGGATGAAACCAAGATGTGCCTTGGTGGATGCAGATTTCCTTTCCTCGCAGCTGCCAGGGCCTGGCCAGTCTGCGGTAAACCTCGGTCACAGCACTGGTACCACAGATGCAGCAAGGAGGTGTCTGTTTTCTACAGGCGACTTCTGCTGCATTAGCATTTTAGATGGACGGAATTGCACAGTTGCTTGTGTGCAGCTCTGCAATTCCGTCCATCTCTGAATCAGGCCCAGTGTCGAAAGCCTCTACACATCCAAGGCTTTTGACACATTAGAAGACCTGAATGTGATTTAAGACCTATGGCTTTCCTGGTACTTTCCTCCACCTGATGGAACAGGATGATTCAAAACTGATCTGGAGGCACTAATGAAGTACCAATTTGGGCAAGACTTTTTGTAATGATTTTGGTGGAGGTCCATATTCAGTAGAAAAATAAGCCTGTAGCTATAACATAAAATGGGGTCATACCCTTCTTTGTGAATTACAACAATGGTAACTCTGGTCGTGGTCTCAGAACACTTATGATCCCACAGAATCACAGTGATTAGGTCTAAAAGCATCAAAGAGATGATGGGTCCAGATCTTTTATAGTAAGAACTCTTTAATTTGAGCAATTTCATCTGAGGAGATGTCCTTCTTTAGGAAGTCAATCTGTTCTCGAGAGAGAGTGAGAGAAGATAATTCATTAATCTCCAAGTAAGAGTGCACCTTGCCGGCTCCCTCAAAAAAATTCTGGTGTAGCCAGAGGAAGGTCTTTTCAGCTCTGCCAGAGAGGTACACGCTCTGAATGAGGGCCGGGCTCCATTTTCATGGAGCGTCCTCCTGGACGCTCGTATAGCTGTGGGTCACCACCCACAGGCTATAAAAGCGTGCTTTGTGATGGCCGCGATGGTCGAGACCATCGCGACCATCGAAATTGCGAGCCGGAGCCTGCGGTTGAGGTTTTCAACCGCAAGCTCCGGAGTGATTTTGGCTCTATCAGAGCCAAAATCACTCCCACTGACATCACTAGTGATGTCAGTGGGCCGGCTTCTGACGGGAGGCGTTCCCGTGGGAACGCCCCCGTCAGGGAGGCACGCCCCCGGCACGCCCACCAAAGGGGGCGTGCTGTCAATCAACATTGACAGCACGCCCCCTTTGATCGGACACAACGAGCGAAGGACTTTCCTTCGCTCGTCGCGTCTGGCGCATGCGCACGACAGAGCTCCCTCCGTCGTGCGCATGCTCAGTCCATAACATCGACCCACTTGCGAGCGGACAGCCGCTCGCGAGTGGGTCTGAATCAGGCCCAATATGTTTAATTTTGACTGCTCAGCAGAATGCTGCTATTAATTTGTATGATGTGATATTGGTTGGTCAATTAAACTATCATGGAGATTATTTGGCCAATTGATTTGGATTTTATGCCATTTATGTCACACACTGAGGTTATTACACTGGGAGTTGTCATTATTATATTTTAAAGAGTCATGCTATTATGTTTGATGTTCTTATTTTTTCCACTCAGCACTAGGTAGCAAATAGGATGTCAGATGGGGCATTTCCTGTTGATAACCTGGAACCTCATAATTTATGTGTGCACAATGATTACACATGAATATGAATACATGGGGTCCATCACACAGGTAACCTACCCTAGAACCCTAACCTAAATGAGTTATAATCACTGTTACCTCTGGAACAGTGACTGGCCATTAAGCCACACCATCTTCACTTCTTTGCGGGCAGGACAGGGACAACATTCAATGTCGTTTTGTGAGGTCCACCAAGAAAGCAACATCCACAAAGTCTACAGTATCTAAACAGGGATCCTGGACCAGTCCAACAAGAGTTGATGCACATTTTAATCCTGTGTATGCTTAGGAACAAAGTATACAAAAGTATTCATCTCAGGTGCATCTCCATTTGACTGAGTAGGCATAACTGGGCTGTAATGGGGCATTCTCAAATGGGCTAACTTCAGAGAGGGCACTTCAGTGGAATTGCAGGCTAAGCAGAGTTGCAAGCACGCCTGTTTTCATACATATTTTTTGCACCAAGGTGCAAGTGAATACTGATAATGATAATAGGCATCAAGCCAACATACAGATAGGGTCGGTTCAGGCACAGAGCGTACAGCTATTTATATGGGCAAATATATAATATAACAATTAATTTAGTTGCATGTAATGCGAGAGCAATTACAGCCGACTTGCATTCAGCCCATGAAAAAATTCTGTTGCAAGAAATGCATATTTGAATTAAAAATAAATCTGCCTCATCCATCATTTACTCCTTTAAAATTCAATGGAAATCTTTGTTCCTGCGGTAGTGTAATAAAAATGACAATAATAATGAATCTGTATAAATGGCTGTGACTTATTAAAATATAGCTGTGATGCTAATGAATAAAGTACTGTCAGCTGGAAGGGTAAATATGCAAGCAGACCATCTGAAATGGACAGATAGTGCTGCTCGAGTCATCATCATCATCATCAGCAGCAGCAGCAGCAGCAGCAGCAAGCAACTAGGTGAACATACTCTTACTATACTAAACGTATGCTTGCACCATCCCCATTCAGGTACACATTATTGAATTATGTAAAAAAAAATATGTTCAACTTTAAATGAGGCAAATGGTTTTGCCATATATCGCTGCATACTAATCGTGTCACTATGCAGTTGTCACTAGTCAAAGAATAAGAACCAGGACCATCTCAGCAATGTATGGGATTCTGGTTGTCAGACTTCAGTGATTTGCCCTGGTTGTGACCTGGCAGCCAAAGAAGTTCAAAGCATATGTCTTGACCATATTACACCACTGATATTAAACCTAAGTTAACTCCTCTGTATCAGGTTGCACAATGCTTTTCCAAATGTCACTCATGATATGCTGCAGGGAATGTAGGTTTATGCATTTTATTATCTAAGTCACCAATGCAGAACAGTGTTATGAAAAGCAGGTTAAATGATATGACATACTCAAATTTTCCTAAAATAGTGCTCAAGGATTACTGGATTACAGTGCCTTTATTAGATAATGATTATGCTATTTTTATGTTCCATTTTGCATAGATTCACCAGCTGTGATGAAAGATTGTGACTTTGATGATTAGTTAAAAAGATTACATAAGATTACATAATCAGTAGTCCTGATATTTTAGCCACCTAGCCTAGCTTGAAGGTATATGTCTGTAATAAACACAGCATTTTGCCAATGAGCTGGGCTCTAAAATAGCTTCAAATAAGCAATGACTCACTATCCAGCTGTGAGACATGCATATACAGCAAACACAGCTATCCCAGTGTCTAGTGTGCTTGTTGCAGGCAAGCCGCACTCTTCTCTCATCACCCTGTAACCACAAAGGTCATATAATAAAGAAGAGATTAGTGATGTTCTTATTTGTCAAAACCACCCACAAGTATTTTGGTTTGGATTGGTTTTTTGTTTTGGATTTCTTTAAAATTGAAAAAAACAACTAAAATCATGTCATCTGGACCTGTTTAAATGCAATCCAGGTTCGGTTTTCAAATCCGAGTTCCAAACTTAAAGCAGATCTGACCCCTGACTTGGATCCACTCAGTACCCAAAAAGTGATCAGAGCCGGGTCTAGATTCGACTGGGAACCCCAAAGTTCGGGTGTTTTCATTTTTCAGGAAAACCAAACCGAACTTCTCTGTTGTACATGCGTAGTTGTTTCTACAATAAAGCACCAGCTATGTGTGAAATCCACAGACCCTTCTGTGTGTAGCATTAGCACATCAAATGTCTCCATGTTTTACCCATTTAATAGAGTACTAGCAGTGCCTACCCGTCATTGTTGAGTAATTATTAATTTTATTCAATAATGCTGAGTGATTATTAATTTTATTCAACAAGGAGATCGCACCCACCCCTACAATCATGACAGCGGGGGACATGATAACTGAGATGGTGTCAGGGTGCCCTAATAGGGACATTTCTCAAGCTTTTTGTCCCTGTGGAACACTGTGTAATGTGCTGGGCCTCTATAAGTAATAATAATAGTAAGTAAACCACGTTACATAGGTGCTCCACAATTAGTTAACAAACACAAGTCATAAGTACTGAAGCCATATAACGTGTGTCACTCTCACATGTCAAAGTAAAACCCCAGGAGTCAACACAGCTTTCCTCACATGGGCTCCTGAATCCCACTTTATACATGGAACACACACTGAACGCACCTGTTTGTTATGATATCCAATGCCTACTCCATGTGAAAAAGTCTAGAACCAGGCTAGCGAGATCTTCTGCCAATAACAACTGCCCGTTGTTCCCTTAGACCTGGGATACGTTCACCGGTACTTAGGCAGCCATCTGGACTTATAGCTCGAGGTAGTATTAATTCACACGGAGGAGCAAAAGAATTCAGTGGTGAGAGCAACAGTAGGAATGGAGACTAAGGCCCGTATTCAATTTGAGGCGAAAATTCCCGGACTTTTCTCCTGCCGGACTTTCCTCCTACAACACGTGTTTTTGGAGAAAACAGTTTGTGCCCACGCGCCCGCTTTTCGCCATATTCAATTTCAAAGGACGCGAAAACGGCACCCAGAGAAACTTAAACAAGCGTAAGTCCTGTCAGATTTTGGGAAATCAGCCTGACACCCCCCAAAAGATGCTCTGACATGGGGGTTCACTATGGTACCCCCGATTTGGCTTGCTGAAGGTATATGGTGTTTTTAAACGGGCTCAATAGCTGCTAAATAGCGTTTTTGTATACTGTAAGTGGTGAAGAATAGTATTCTGGGGGGTTTTCTGCAGAAAATAACTTATCCCAGCAAATTTTTGTTACTTGAAAATGGGGGTCAGCATATTTTAAAGTTGCTAAAGTTAAGTTTAAAAAATCATGAAAAATCCACCTGCCGCAAGTCCCTGCAATGAAAAAAACACTGGGGCATACTTAGGGACCCCTCCAGAGTCAAGTACGCTAGTTTTTATCTTTGTCCCCCAACATTTTCTTTTTCGCCGCCAAATTCAAAGTGATTTTTAGGGGTGTCATTAAGTGTTTTTTTAAAAATGTTTGACACAGTTTACCTGTAGGGGACTGTGAGAAGGCTGCATGGGGCTTCCCGCAACGTTGCACCCCAAAACCCCAATTCTGCACATTTTTCTGCCTGGTATTCAAAGGCAAAACTTATTCGCCTATTACTGTACATTGCATTGACTTTCCACCTAGGTGGAAAGTCTTCCAAATTGAATACGGAGTAAAACCAAAACAGGCGAAAATGACATCAGCGGCAAAAAGTTTTTGCCAAGAACACGCAAAAACGGCTTTTCGCTTCAAATTAAATACGGGCCTAAATCGTGGATAGTAGATATGATTATAGATGAACAAGAGGTGGTACACTATCGACGCGGCAAGAAGCTGGTTCAAGATGCTGTTGGTAGTAAATGTCGTATAGTTATAAGAGTAGAATAGGCAACCCGAAACCTGTACTGTGTGCTGTAAGAGGAAGATATTTGAGTTGGCTTTGAGAGCCGATGGTGCGGCTTGGAGCCAAAGCTGAAGAGTTTGACAATTGATTTGGCTTTGAGAGCTGATGTTGCGGTTTAGAGTCCATACTGAAGAGTTTGACAGTTGATTTGGCTTTGAGAGCCGATGGTGCGGCTTGGAGCCGATGCTGAAGAGTTTGGTAATTGATTTGGCTTGGAGAGCCAATGTTGTGGCTTAGGGTCCATACTGAAGAGTTTGACAATTGATTTGGCTTGGAGAGCCAATACAGTGGATTGAGCACTGAACTAGATACAATGTCCTGATAAATAGTACATAGATTACGAGTTGGTGTACAAGTTAGTGTACAAATTAGCCTCCAAAGTCCTGACATATAGTACGTAAGTTTGAGTCCAATTTAGTGTACAAGTTTATGTACAAATTAGCGTCCAAAATACTGATGGACAGTACATAAGTTTGAGTACAAGTTAGTGTACAAGTTTGTGTACAAATTAGTGTCCAAAGTCCTGACGGACAATACATAGATTTGAGGGCAAGTTTGTGTATTGGTTTGTGTACAAATTAGCATCCACAGTCCCGACGGAAAACACATAGATTTGAGTTCAAGTTTGTGTACAGTTTGGTACAAACTAGCATCCACTGACCTGCCGAGAATGCTGATCCGGCTTGGAGGGCCATCACTGCCAGGTCAGCTAGGAAGCCGCAGGTTGGATAAGGAAGCCGGAGCACAGTGCGGGAGATGATGGTGCGGCTAAGGGAACATACAGCAAACATAGAACCCACAGAGAACATACATGGGTCCTACACAGAACATACAGGACACATAGATACATACATAGAACCAGCATGAGTCCCGGACAGAACACATGGAACCCACATGTGTGTCTGGGGATCACATGGGAAGCTTTGGCAGCAGCTCACCATATCAACCACACAACTCAGGCTGCACAGCCTAGAGCCAGCTCCCACTGAGCCCACTTACCTTCAGGCAGTCTGCAGTGGGGCACAGCAGGGGGGTGCATGTCCTCTCCCGCCGCTCCACAGAACTCTATCTGACACATCCTAGACAACACCTGGACCAGGGAAAGCAGAGTATTGGAGGAACACTGGGTCTGATTCAGAGCCGGACGCTCTGACCAGAGCGCTCGCTCTGAATCAGTGCTCTCCTACCTTAAAATGGAGCGGCCTCCTGGTCGCTCGCATAGCTGTGGGTGACCACCCACAGCATATGCGAGCAGCCAAAAAGATGGTTGCGATGGTCAAGACCATCGCGACCATCTGGCTTGCGACGACACCCTTGTGGTAGGGTCTCGTTGCCGCAAGCCCTGGAGTGATTTTGGCTCTATCAGAGCCAAAATCACTCCCACTGACATCACTAGTGATGTCAGTGGGGCCGGACTCAGACAGTAGGCGTTCCCATGGGAACGCCTCCGTCTGGCAACCACGCTTCTGGCACACCCACTAAAGGGGGCGTGCTGTCAGTCACCATCGACAGCACGCACCCTTTAGTGCAAGACCCATAATGATGGCTTATTGGGTCTCGCGCATGCGCACGATGGAGCTCCCTCCGTCGTGCGCATGCGCATTGGGGGAACATCGACCCACTTGCGAGCGTCCTGCACTCGCAAGCTGGTCTGAATGACCCCCACACCTCCTGCAATCCAGTCACTGGGGGTGGGGCCAGATTCAACCTTTGTCCAATCACGTGCTGAAGAGGGAGGGAACAATGTTCTATTGCCCAAACCTGATCTGGGAGGTGGAACCTGAGTTATGTCAGCTTAGTAATCACATTATTATTATATTACTTACAAGATCCCTCCCCCCCACCCAAGATTACACGAGAAGGTGCTGCTGGAAGAAGCCCAGTAAGTTATCTCTGTATTGGATTCCTCTTGAGGAGAAAGGCTTTATGTTTATGTGCAAAGCCTATGTTACTCAGAGGATTTCAAAGAACATTTTAGTGAAAACCCAATAAAAATCAGTTCAGAAGTTTTCAAGTTTATAGTGAACATATATGTAAACAAACAAACCTCCCCCTTCCATTCTACCCCTCCCCTTCCATTCTACCAACTCTGATCTATCTCTGCTCTGTTTCTGGAGAAGTCATGGCCCTCATGCGGTCCTCCACCCCCTCTATCTCCCCCTTGACCCTATCCCCTCCGACCTCTTTCACAACCTCTCTCCTGTTGCTTGTTCCCATCTTGCCCATCTCTTCAATCTCTCCCTCTCACCAGGCACTGTCCCCTATGCATTAAAGCATTCCCTTGTCTCTCCCATTCTTGAAAAACCCACCCTTGATCCTAACACTCTCTCCAACTACCAACCAATTTCTCTCCTCTCTTTTGTCTCCAAACTCCTTGAGTGGAATGTCTACAACTGCCTTACTGTCTTTCTCTCCTCCCACTCCCTGCTTGACTCTTTTCAGTCTGGCTTTTGTCCTCTCCACTCCGCAGAAACTGCCCTCATGAAAGTCAGCAATGACCTTCTTGCTACTTATTCTCCTTGACCTCTCTGCTGCTTTCAACTCTGTGGACCACCCTCTCCTGCAAATCCTTTACTCCCTCCATCTACATGATACTGCCCTCCTGGCTGTCCTCCTGCCTCTCTGACAGTTCCTTCTCTGTCTCCTCTCATGACTCTACTTCCCCCACTTCTACTACCAGTTGATGTCCCACAAGGGCCTGTTCTTGGATCTTTCCATTTTCCTCTCTATATATCCTCCTAAGGTGAGCTCATCAGCTTTTCTGATCTCCATTATTAACTCTACGCTGATGATACTCAGGTCTACCTCTCCTCCCCTGACATATCCCCCTCTCTCCTCACTTGTATCTCCAACTGTCTCTCTACTATTCCTTCCTGGATGTCCCAGTGCTTTCTTAAACTCAACATGTCTAAGACAGAGCTGCTCATATTACCTACCTCTAAACCTCACTTTTCATTGTTTTGTTATCTTTTAAAGGCACAACCATTTCCTTTAGCCCACAAGTGCGCTGCCATGGTGTTGTCCTTGACTCCTCCCTCCCCTTACAATCACACATCTAGTACTTCTCACAGTCCTGCCATCTTCATCTCAGAAAAATCTCCAGGATTAGATGGCAACTAAGACCCTCATCCACTCATTAGTCATTTCAAGGTGGACTACTGTAACCTCCCACTTTCTGGCCTCCTTGCCTCCCCATCTCTCTCAACTCCAATATGGCCTCAATGCTGCTACTTGAATCATCTTCCTTTCCAAATGCATTACATCTGCATCCCCTCTCCTTCAAGCCTTTCACTGTCTCCCCTTCTGAACCCAATTTAAACTTCTCATACTCACTTACAAAGCCCTTACCAAATCCTCTCCAATTTACATCTCTGACCTTATCTCCTTTCACAGTCCCACCCAGTTTGCTACACAAATACATGTCGCATCTCCTGCCAACTGATTACTTTTGTCACAACTGGGCACTAGAGACACCTCTGTAGAGGCCAAGAACCAGGGCGTTAGGGTGGTAGAGCAGTAACTGATAGGAGTGACAGTGAAAATGTATTCCTATTGCGGCCAAACCCAGGTTTGACTAGACCTGCCGAGAGGCACGGAATCTAACCCACTTGGTGGTTTTCACCAGTGACAACGCCTATTGGGATTTTAGTTTTGCCACACCAAGTGAGCAGGTCGCGGCCCTCTGGATATGAGAAATCAGCATGAGAAGAAAACCCTGAATACTAGTAATCAGCTTAATAGCTGAAACTTGTAACACAGAGAGAAAGAGCTGGACAGCACACCTGAATTCAGCATGAGAGCAAATACTTATAACTCAGGGAATCAGCATGAATAGCTGAACTGCACACCAGAGAGAGAATCGCTGGAAAACACTGGAATTTGAAAACAACAGGGAGCCTGGAGTGAAGAAGTAGTACTCAGTCTCTGGAACACTGAAGACTTGAAATACCCCTAGGCAGTTGGTCATTGGATCAGAGACTAGTCAGGTGATATGGACCAACATGGCTGCGCCCTGCCCTAGCAGACCCCGGGGAGAATACTCAGTCATTACTCACCTCCACTGCCAACGACTGAACACCTAAGCTCAAGGACACCATCGCAAAGGTGCGTAGTGGTTGATCCCAGGCCGCATCCTGACAGTACCCCCCCTTTCAGTGTAATCTCAAGACACTTAGGAAGTGCACTAGAGAAATTTCATGAATTCAAAACTTGAGGCACCAGAAAAACTTTAAAAAAAAAAAAAAACATTTTCAGACTTAGTTTGAGGAGTTAGTAGATTTGTCAATCTTCAGAGAAACTTCAAGAACTCAAAACTTGAGACACCAGAAAAACTAAAAAAAAAAAATGTCAGACTCGGTATGAGAACTTGTAGATTTACTAATCTTCAGTTGATAACAAGTACGAAAGGATGGATTTTTCTTTTGAACAGTCGTAGTTCTCTGAGGGAATATATGGTTCAGAAGAATAGGCTCAGACAACAGAGGATCCTCAGGAAACAGGACATTGCCTTGTGTAGGATCGAATTCTGACTCCAAGTCCATATCTAATGGAAGAATGGAAGAATTGATATGACTAGAATTCATGGAGGGCTCTGGAGATGAACAGAGAGAAGCATAACCAACTCTGATAGTATTCCTTCGAGATTTCTTCTTTTTGACTGATTGATCTTGCACTGTACAATCTTGAGAAGGAAGTAAAGTAATGTATATGAGTTTAAAGTCTGAGTGTGGTAAACTTGCACTAAAAATGTTGTCAGAAGAGGTACTAGAAGGCAGACAGGAGGGAGACATTTTTTTATAAAGAGCCATACTAAAAGCCCTCAGATTTGAAAGTGTAGGGTCTTTGGACGCTATGAGTGGATTAGCCCACTCTAATTTCCTCTGAAGTTAAGAAGTAGGAATTTAACAAGGTTAGAGGTTGTAACACCGCATGAAGGATCAGCTTCCATTAAGGCCATATATTGTTCAAGTAGTGCGTAATATTAAGTCATGTCTCCATCAAAAAGAATGTATTCAGGAGTGTTCGATGAATCCTGGGAAGTAGAATTATGCTCAGGAACAGGAATAGAACTATCTTGAGATTCTTTAGATTGAGGAATAAATGAGACTGCTGGAAGTGAATGATGTTTCTTACACAAATCAATAGATGGGATCAAGAGAGATCCAGAAGTACTGGAGTTGGCCACAGTTGAAGAAGCTCTAGAACCGCTGAATGGAAATAAATTAACACTAGAAATATCAATAGTTGTTGAAGCTAGGGAAGAAAACCTTGATGGGTATCAGAATTGGTAGAATCCAACGACAGGGTAAAGTTAGTGTTACACAAACCGTTATTCTTTGAGATGATATGCTTAGAAGATGACTCCTTGTCAAATGAAGTGTCAATTAATTTAAACAAGCCATCCACATCAATAAGCTTGACCCCAAGACTCACTGCTTTCACTCACTTGGATTCTCCACTGTCGCGACCCATGATAAGGTAGAAAGTCTCTCGGCTAATATTTCCAGTAACCTTGCCCCCATAGCTCTCTATCAATAACTTGACTTCATCATTCTTAATAGATTCCAATACTTATGTGATTACAAAGGCTAAACCTTCCATGCAATTACCTGTTCCCTGAGGAATTTGCTTGATAAAAGAAACCTTAGGAGTGAGTTTCTGAGAAATTGAAGCTTCCTCCTGGGGTAAAAAACTTGAAACCAACTCTTGGGGTGAGAAACTTGAGACCCCCTCTGGGGATATGAAACTTAAACCTCCCTTGGGGTATGGGACTTGAAAGCCCCTCTTTGTGTGAAAAGCTTGAAACCCCCTCTTGGGATGAACAACTTGAAACCCCCTCTTGGGGTGAGCAACTAGAAACCACCTCCTGGAGTATGATACTTGAAACCCCTTCATGAGGTGAAAAACTTGAAACCCCCTCTTGGGGTTAGACACTAGAAACCCCCTCTTGGGGTACGAAACTTGAAACGAAGACCCCCTCCTGGGGTGTGAAACTTGTAACCCCCTCTTGGGGTATGAAACTCAAAATAAAGACCACATCCTGGGGTGTGAAACTTTAAACCCCTCCAGGGGTACAAAACTTGAAACCTCCTCTTGGGTTATGAAGACTTGAAACACCCTTTTGGGGTACAAAACTTGAGACACCCTCCTGGAGGGTGAAACTTGAAAACCCATCCTGGGATGTGAAACTCAAAATGGAGATTCCCTCTTGGGAACAGAAGAAATTAAGTCTGGTTGTTCCAAAGGCCCTTCTTGAACTTGAACCACACAAGAAGTTGGCATGGGGGCATTGAATAATTCACTAGGAACTTTAGCACAGCGTATCCTAACTGGTACCAAAAAATCTGACATGATACTGGGATTTGCTCCCTTGAGGGTAACAGTTCAACTGTCTCTCCTGGTGTTATGATGTCGGATTTCTTTTCCAAGGATAGCAAGTTTGTTGCCTCTCCAAAACCTGCTGATTCACATGCCCTACTAAGACTGAGAGTGGAACAGACTTCAACCAGATTGCGACCGGAAACAACAGAAACTTGTGTCTCAACTACATCTGGTAAATTCAGTGATTCTTTTGAAACTAATTTATCAGGTGTCTCTCTGACTTTAGAAGCTCACAATAGTCTACCAGGATTCTCAAGACGAGGATAGTAGCATCTTGTAACAGGACCTCAATCAAAAACTTGAACCTTCTTTTGCTTAGTGGACATCATCTCCTTGATAGAAACAGGATCCTCCAATGGCTGAAGAGAAGAACCAAAAGCGTGGACGTTAGCAGTCTCACACCTGCCACCACTTCTTGGTGGGCGCAGAACACAGTCTTTAAGAAAGTGATCATCATAACCACAGTATAAGCACATATGTAGTTCTGGGCACCACTGATGTTTAACCTTAGTAAGCTTAGGGCGCAGGAAACTTTGATGCCTTACTTTAGTTTGCTTGAGAGAGATTTAGTCAAGTCGGGAGTAGCACTAGAAAGCTTGGGAATTACTAGAAACAATTTAGAGAGAAGATTTTGTAATTATTCTAGGAGCAAGTTGAAACTCATGAGATGTTTAAAGTTATTAGTATTAGGTAACAAAGAGGCCAGAGGACACTTGAGAGGTTGACTGGTATACTCAGAAAAAATTTCTTCAGTAGGGGTAGTTGAAACTTGAGAATGAAACTCTAAAGGAGATAACAGAAGAATTCACTGGCGGAACTTGTGAAGTGAAGGCAGTGAGAACAGGATGAAAAACCATTAATTGATTGGAAAGTTCTTGAAGTTGTTGTCTCATGAGTTGCTGATTTGTCTCCTGAGCATCCACACAAGAGAGTAAACTATGAAAATCCCCTTCACCCAGAAACCCGGCGGCTTGCATGTTGGGCCTGATCAAACTGTCACAACCGGGCACTAGGGATACCTCTGTTGAGGTAAAAAACTGGGGGGGGGGGTTAGGGTGGTAGAGCAGTAACTGATGGGAGTGACAGTGAAAATGTCTTACCCACTTGGTGGGCTTCTCCAGTGACACCTCCTATTGGGATTTGGGTTTCGCCGCACCAAGTGAGCAGATCACGGCCCTCTGGACAGGTACCTGGGAGTGCAAGAAGACAGGAATATAATACTAGAAAATAGCTCTGAGAATTATCGAAAAGTATAATAACACTGGAAGTTACTGAAAGCTGTGGTAACACTGGAGTTTACTAGCAATGAGACAAATTGCAGCTTAGTAGAAATGGAATGGCACTGGGAAACACTGGAAATGGAGTGGTACTGGAAATGCTGGAAAAGAACCAGATGCAGGCTTGCTCTGGGAGACACGGGAGATCCTGAGACTGACTTGCTGTAAGGAACACAGGGAATGTAGATATAGGAGTGTACTGAGAGTTGCTAGAGATCCAAGCACAGGCTTGCTCTGTAACTATGTGAGAGGTGAACATGTAACTCAGGAAAATCAGCATGAGAAGGGAAACGCTGAATACGGGTAATCAGCTTAACAGCTGAAACATGTAAAACAGGGAGAGAGCTGGACATGTAACTCAGGAAAATCAGCATGAGAAGGAGAACTCAGAATACTGGTAATCAGCTTAACAATTGAAACTTGTAACAAAGGGAGAGAGCTGGACAGCACACCTGAATTCAGAATGAGAGCAAATACTTATACCTCAGTGAATCAGCATGAATAGCTGAACTGCACACTGGAGAGAGAATCGCTGGAAAACACTGGTAGTTGAAAACGATAGGGGTCATGGAGTGAAGAAATAGTACTCAGTTTCTGGAACACTGAAGACTTGAAGTAAATGAAGAGATGAAGTTGATCAGCTAACTTCCTGTTCCTGGAACCAGATCTACATACCCCTAGGCAGTTGTCATTGGATCAGGGGATAAGATTATTGAATGCAGGACCACCATTGGGAGAGAATAGTCAGGTGATATGGACCAACATGGCTGCACCCATGCCTGCTACCACAGGAACCAGGACGCATGCACAGAATCCCCAGCAGACCATGCAGAGAATACTCAGTCACCACTCACCTCCATTGTCAGCGTCTGAACACCTAAGTCCAAGAACGCCGGCGTGGAGGTGAGTAGCGGCTGATCCCAGGCCGTAGCCTGACAACTTCCTCCCACTCACGTCTCCAAAATATTGGTTATGCTTCTCCCCACCTTGGAATTCTCTCCCTCTCTTTATCAGACTCTCCACCTCTATTTTTACTAATATTCAAATGAGCTCTCAAGACCCTCTTCTTCATCAAATCTTTCCAGCTCTTCTCCTAACACACTGCTCCATGCTCCTTCTTGACTTTCTTTCACCTATGTGTCATCCCTGTCTGTCTGCCACTTCCCTTTAGAATGTAAGTTCTCATGAGCAGGTGCCTCTTCCCTCGCACAATTTTAGGTAAGTCCTACAAGTTATATACTGTAGTGCAACTTTGAGTTGATTTTTGGGTGTGGGTCCCCTGGATTGCTTTGGTTGGTCTGCTTCAGGGCATAGCATTATAACACATTCTTCCTTTTTTGCACAATTTTAACACTTTACTGTTTATTTTTATTATATTTGTATTTTCACCTTTCTATGTAGCCATAGCTGCTCTTACCTTTCTTACATGTTATTTCAGACTTCACTTTTCTCATTATAGTGAAGCCCTGGGGTGACTCGGCTGCAACTATTTAGGGGTGTCCTGCACTCTGGATTTGAACCCTAGTATGTTAGGGACCTACCTTACAGAGGTTCCCTGGATATGGTGGGTAGGCCCATAACCTTGGCCATAATTATGCTAAAAACCTCTATTGATTGCAAAATGTTATTGCATAATGTATTTATATATAATTAGTAATTTGGAGTTGTGCACTTGTGATACGTCTGTTTCTGTGCATGCAATAATGTCTCAACAGGTAGCACCTCCCATTATATATATTCAGGGTGTGCAGCACAGGAATCTTTCCTATACACTCTATTTAATGTGCTTCATTGCAGGCCTGAAGGAAAGGAGACGCCTTCAGCCTGGACTAACACTCCTCCCCCATTGGTTTAAAAGCATGGTGTCTGGTATTGTATATGCACGCTAGTATTAGGCACAATTTTAGGTAAGTCTTACAAGTTATATACTGTAGTACAACTTTGGGTTGATTTTTGGGGCGTGGGTCCCCTGGATTGCTTTGGTTGGTCTGCTTCAGGGCATCGCATTATAACACATTCTTCCTTTTTTTTGCACAATTTTAACACTTTACTGTTTGTTTTTATTATATTTGTATTTTGACCTTTCTATGAAACCACAGCTGCTCTTACCTTTCTTACTTCTTATTTCACACTTCATTTTTGTCATTAGAGCGATGCCCTGGTGTGGCTCAGCTGCGCTGATTTAGGGGTGTCCTGCGCTCTGGATTTGAACCCTAGTATGTTAGTGACCTACCTTACAGAGGTTACCTGGATATGGTGGGTAGGCCCATAACCTTGGCAATGATTATACTAAAAACCTCTGTTGATTGCAAAAATTTATTGCATAATGTATTTATATATAATTAGTAATTTGGAGTTGTGCACTTGTGATTTGTCTGTTTCTGTGCATGCAATAATGTCTCAACAGGTAGCACCTCCCATTATATATATTCAGGGTGTGCAGTCCAGGAATCTTTCCTATACAACCTCTTCCCTCATGTGCTTCTCCTTCCCTTACTTATACTATCATTTACTTCTTACTCCCCAGAATGGCACCTAACACTTGGTTGCTGACACCCTGCTGCTTATTTAAATGTTATGATCGCTAATGCTGCAATGTTTATAATCCATGTCCTTGTCCTGCATTGTTTTGTACTGTTAATAACTGTTTTCTTGTGTACTCATTTATTTTTGTATTTGTAAGGTGCTGCGGAACCCTTGTGGCTACATATAAATAAAGAATAATGATAATATTGTATTATAACAGGGCACCAGAGTCTACTTCACATGTATCATAAGAGGATACTAGAGTCTGCTCAACATGTATTAATAAAGAACAAATGAGTCTGCTCCACCTGTATTCTAATAAGAGGACACCAGAGTCTGCTCTGCCTGTGCTATTATAACAGGGCCCTGGAGTTGGCTGCACATGTATTACAGTACCATAACATGACACTCTGCTCCATCTGTATAGTAAATTCCATCATTACCTGTAGCTGCTGCCAGGCACATTCCCGCTCTTACTACTTCAAGCTGCAGCTACACTACAAATATCACCCTGAAGATGTTATCATGGACCTCTGGTCTGTACATTCCAAAGTAGAAAAGCTACAACAACATGGCCACCTCCAGTGTATCTGCAGACACAGAGGCCTCATTATTATCTGTGTCAGCTGATGAGAGTGGGCATGTCTATGCAAATGAGTGAAAGTTGCCTGGAGACTGGATAGGGTGTATATATTACAAGCTCCACCCCCCCAGATTACACGAGGAGCTGCTGCTGGAAGAAGCCCAATAAGTTATCACTGTAATGTCTTCCTGATGAGGAGAAATGATTGTTGTGTGTGTATGTGAATAGCCTATGTTACTCTGAGGATCTCAAGAATGACTTCAGTGAAAACCTGATCAAAATCGGTTCATCAAATTTATTACGAACATTCAAAAGATTTTATACAGTATATATACAGTATAGATAGATATAGATGAGAAATGTGAAGTGGTGGGTGATACATTATGAATTACTTGTGGTTTGTGATGCGCAATAAATGAGGATCAATAGGTGGATAGAAATAGGTGATGATTGACAAGATAAGAAATATAACCATTGGCTGACAGTGCATGTTGAGAGATGATTCATAAGGTCAGAATGATGACTGATTGAGTGATATATGATAATGTGAATTTTACTACATAATCTTCACACACTTCAGCTTTATATTTCAATTCAAGAAGAAGTGTATGCTCCTATGGTGCTAGTAAATGTAAAATATATTTCCAATTTTGTACTTAACTGCTCCATTTACCAGGTTGAATATACAATATACAGTATATACAGACAATGACACAAGGTTTTAAGGAGTTGTCTGATGGAGGATATAATTAAGCATATTAAAGAAGGATCACTCATAAACTTCTTCATATCCTAAACAAACTAATGTATATTTATTTTGAAGGGCATCCACCAATAAATGTTTGTACATACTGTAGCACTTCCTCACTGTGCAGTGTATTTCATATACTTTCCAGATCACAATTCTTACCCACATCCAGAAACTCTGAATGAGTAATCATCTAGAAATTTTTGGTATTGCATTTTCCATTAGATGTACTTTACTGTAGTTAGTACTAATGATGCCCACGTAAAATGCATTTCCAATCCTTTATATTAAATAGCTTTATATCACATTTTCATCACTGTCCAAGGTTATTAGTCACACACACATACAAATAACTCTTCAGGATATGCAAGTAAAGTAAATGGTGGGTCTGATTTACTTCACCCCCCTTATTAAAATGTATATTAATTTCTCTATCTCTTACTATATATTTAAAGAAAGATAATTATATTTTAGACAGAAGCCAAGAGGCTTCGAAGTGAGAAAGGAGATAATAACAAGAAGGAAGACACCAGACTATCTATACAAATCTAGCATTTGATATTGACTCAAGACTCAAATATCCCTGGAAAACCCAAAGACTGAATGCTTTATGAGTCTGTTACACAGTTTTATTTGAAAACAAAGACCTTTGGCTCTCTGCACAATTCTAATTAAAGCTTAGAAAACATTCTGTGCAAGTCTTTGAAAAACAGTTCAGAAGTCAGCATCATACATTATACCCAATTTGATCTGGATAATCATTTTGAAAATTGTTTGCGGTTTAGTGTACCATTAGTTTTGTCAGTGACCCATAAGTATGTCTGGTGCAACCACACTAGACATAATAGTTAACATTAATAAAAGATTGTGAAATGCTCATGGTTGCCTGTTGATCTTTGTGCACATGTGCTCACTCCTCCTATAAGCATAGAGAAAGCACATTTGAATATTATTGTGGTTTATTACGATTTACACAGTTGATTCTGATGCTTACAACTCCCAAATGATTTATAGCAAGTACGCTGAACACAGTCCTAAAACTTGGATACAGAGAAGATGTGGAACAGACGTGCTGGATTTATTCCACTCTTTGGTGGGTATAGCGCCAATTTGAAATTGTTCCAGGAGACTACTCATGCACAGTTCATTGGAGCAGTAATGTTCCATCTACCCCAGAACGGCGTTGGCGAAACACAGAAAGATCTCTCACAATGCAATTATTTATCTCAGCACTGACAATATGGATTGAACTTTGTCTTTGAAATATTTTGTTCAGTAATCAATATCCTAAATATTTTTATTAACAGCATGATATATTGCTACAGTATTATTGATTTTCCTTATTTTTTTTTGCATTACTGCTATATGTCCAGTAAGATAAAAATGTGTTTATTTGTTCATCTTTTTACTATGTCCTAATCTTGTGTGCAAAAATTAAATACATTGAACAAAACTTTTTGTTAAATAAAACATACAACCTTAGCATTGCATTTGTCTTATATGTCATACATTTACTTTTGCTTTTTTTTAATTTAAGATTATTATCAAATGAAACTGGTTGTTGCTGAAATACCCTCCAGACACTGGTGCTGTAAAAAGAATGAAATCCTGAATTTAGCAGCTGCAGATGTTGTCTCTCACCCATTACCACTGAACCATATCACATTCATCGCTCTGTTTAAATATCTACTCATGATGCTGTAAAGAACATATGTAACTGAGAATTGTCTGCTCTACGTCTACTGCAATCTGGGAATACAGAGCACTCCGATACATAATTCAATACTTTGGGAAATTTTTTTCTATCCAAACAAAGATCTTCTCCGGGTCTAATTTTATCTAATGGAGCTATATTTTAGAGAAGGCTTTCCTTTAAGAAAAATACTAGTGATCGCTGATTTGTACAACAGTTTGCCACAGAACAGAACATTCTAATCATTTTAACCATTGATCTTTGTAGTCTGTTTTTTATATTTTATCCAGATGTCTTGAATTTATGTCAATTTGGTCTATTTTGAGCAGTCTTTAGCATCCTTATTCTTGAGGGCTGTAGTTTATAGTTTTAAGACATTACTAACTAGCTGTTTATGGGTACACATATATTCACACATCATCAGCGGATGGTAGATTAAAAATAGAAAAAGATGTGTTCATTGTGTGTTATCTGTTTTAAAAAGGGTCCATGCTTACAGAGGACACATTGAGTGGTTAGCAATAGAGGGTGCAGCAGTCACATGGTGACTGGGTTGTTTGTTACACCGCGTTGTTACAGTGTGTACACCAAGTCCTGCATTCAGCAGGGATGGGTACTTTTATATTGCAAAATATAATGAGAGTGTGCTTTGAAAATTGTCTATACCTGCTGGATACCATAATCCATGTGGAAGCATTGGCCATCAGAAGAGCCAGACAATAAAGGTCATACTCAATGCATACCTCCCAACATTGTCAGGTTGAAATATGTGACAATGCACGTGTGAAGGTGCGTATGCCCAAAAAGGGGGCATGGCCTAATTAGAAGGGGTGTGGCCTCACAGCGCACCCCCTGTTTTTGTTACTTCAGGGATGCTGGGCTGCCATCAGGATCTCACCGCACTGTGAACAGATGCATCTATTCACCTGCTGCTATGAAAGCAGCAGTGAGACTCAGAGTGTTCCCTCCAAACTCCCCTTCCCCACAGGTGGGATTGCGGGACAGTCCTGGAAAAGTTGGGTCCATTAAGTTATGTTTCCATTTAGTGATGATGATGATGATGATGATGATGATGATGGTACAACTGAAAACAGCATATCCAGTTTTACTCACATGATTTTTGGACTTTTGTGACTGATTCTTTTGAGAAAAATAGTTTGATTGTTAATATAATAGAGTCCATTTTCTGAATGATAAAAGTGTCCAAGTCTGAGAATTCCAAGAACAGATGGAGTATGGGGAGCCTAAATGGAAAATCCACAGTTAGAACTACAGGTTTATAAACAGTCACTCTTATTAGTTAGGGAAGGTCTACATACACCCATCACATGAACTACACTACCACTAATATGTTCAGAATTTATCAAAGAGAAAGAAAATAACTAGTACCTGAATATTCTTCATGAAGCCTGTATTTATATGACCTATTGGTTGTACCTTGGGGTGACCCCAATAGGTGGCAGCAAAAGTGAAAGGATGCTAGGCAACACAGATGTCCTTAACCAGGATACCTGGTTTATTGGTAACAGCAACAGCGGTAATGCAATGGTGGTAATCAATGGCATTCAGGGACTTACACATGGAAGCTAAGTACTGTGCACTGCACATTACTGTGGCACTCTACACTGTGGCAAATGCTACTTTAGTCTGTGTACAAGCCATGACGTCACTGGGTCAGGGGTCAGACCTTCCAGAGACTCCGGATCCTAGTACCTAGATGTACTGTATGCAGGAAATGGTGCTCTCTAAAAGCCTGTAGCGAATGTATGAGTTTGAAGCTTTGCACCTATTCCACTGAGCAGGTTTACATGGCATTTGTATGGTTCTTGATTCAGGAAACAAGTAAATGCTTAGTTACTGGAATCCCACAATGCAACATTATGTCCACTGAACTTCATGCTATGGCCATACTGAATGAGGATCCAGATACAGTAAGAAAGGATTCTATGTTGTGCTTTTTTGTGGTTTGCTCTAGGAGAGGTGTTCTGCTGTGACAATTATTCAGAATTGTAGAGGTTGGCAATTCTATCACAATGGAATAGTCAGGCCATTCACCATTAATACACAATAAGCATGTCAGATGCAGTTTAGGACTCTGCAGAATGCCATGTGTTTTACTGTCCTAATTGATAGATGTTCAGAGAAAAAGGGCATGAAGGAAAATCCACTACTTTAGTTATTTCCACTCTTACTGCATCACAGTCTGTTGGATACATGAGCCAAGTATACAGAAAATACCAGCACCTAGATATTCTTGGTGAGGAGCACACATGGCAACCTACAGCCAATTCCCAAATTCTGTTTTCAGTGATTTCTGTTCCTTGTGACCAGGGCCGTATTAAGGCTTGTGGGGGCCCAGAGCAACTAAGTTGTGAGCGCCCCTTCCAAGCCACACAGAGCCTATACCGCCCCCCCCCAATAGCCCCACATAGAGCCTACCCTCCCTCCCAAGCCACATGAAGCCTCTCCCCTCAAGAAAGCCCCACATGGAGCATACCCCCAAGCCAAAAAGCCACATGGAGCCTACTGCTTCATCCCTATCACTGATGACTCACCTGACATCCTGGAAGAGCTATGTCACATGATGCTGATGTGGGAACTCGGGAGCCACTCTGCACTGTATGGAGCAGCACTGACTGTGCTGCTGCATGCAGTCGAACAGCCACGGCTGCTGAGCTTACAACCGGGAACAGGTGCCGCTGGACAACTGTTCTTGGCAGGGTCACATTGACAATGTGTGGGGGCCCCTCTGTTTGTGGAGGACCTGGGGAAACTGCCCCTGTTGCCCACCCCCACTTAATCCATCCCTCCTTGTGACCATGCATTACTCTTACAACAACTTCTTCAACTATAAGATAAATGGTAATACCATGAGGAAGATTTTGCTAAATGTCATACCCTCCCAGTATGTCTAATTCAGTCCTTCAGGATATTGGTGGACTTCAGCTTTCCTCTAGTTCTTGGTTGTCCACTGCTGAACTACTCACCTCTATGAGTGTGCTACAATGCAAAATGATGTGTTTCCACCTAATCTCTTCCAAGTCCTAGGAGCTCATTTATTAATTATTAAGCTTTTGACCTGATAATTATAATATCTTGTCTCCAATATTCATGGCAATAAGAAATTAAGTACTGCTGGCATGTATCATTGTTCACATGCAGGGCTGAGGTCCCATAGGAGTCCATCCCTGCGATGTGTAAAATTAAAGTGATTGCACATGCATGAGTGAAGAGTGTCGGGGAGGGATCCTACAAACGCTCTCCCAGTACATTTTTGTGGACTGTAGTTCATAGACTACAATGGCAACCTCCATCTTCAATTACGTTAGTTACCAGGGCCAAGCTCTGGAATGCCCTTCGGTAAATTCGTCAAGAAAGTAGCCCCATAGGTTTCTATGGAGACTGCTTTTACGCTCAAAAATGGTGTCTGTAGCAGACATCTGTGATATGTGCTGCTATCCCCTGTAGACACTTTTACGGGTACTTAATATTTATGGCTATTCACCGAAAATGGGTGTTTTCAGGAGATATACCAAAAATATTATTTGATAAATAACCTCCCTAATATTTTATGATTACCATGATTGCATAATCTAGTAAAAGACTGGTTCTCTGGCGAAGTGATGTCTTGGAGCCAATCCTGCAAGAAACATCTTCACACCTATTTCTTGCAACACATCTAGCCAGCCATTAATACTGTACACCGGATCTACCTACCACTAATCAGAATTTATAAGCTGTCTTTGACAAGCAAACTACTGAAAACTTGCTACCACATAGATACTGGGATTGCATCACTAAACTCTTTCCTGAAAATGCATCATATTGGGGCAAAATTTATATTATTTCTTTAATCCAGAGTCTTCATTTTCCATAGTCTCTCCTCACACCAACTGTTCCACACACTAGTAGCTGCACATAAGTGCCAGTTGCAAGAGGCTGATTCAAGTTTACAGTAGCCACTCACTTTCACCTCCACCACTTGCATCTGTTTTTCTACTATTGTATGTAATAACTGTATCCTTCCTAGAAACTGATCCCTGTTCTCCAGGTAAATGATTGTAAGATTAAAAGCATCACCAAGAATGTGCTCTACAAATACCTAGTTATGATCTGTGGGTTATACAACTGCCCACACATATAAAACACAACCACATCCCATCATCCAAAACTCTGTGAATTACATTTTGTGAGTTTTTCTAATATATCAAATATCTGGTTCTCACATGGTGGTCTACCTTCTCGACTTTCGTTTCAGAGCACTGGGTCCACATACATTATGTTTTGCAGAGACTTTCAGAGTATGAATTGTATGCAAAACTATAGAAGTGTATATTCCTGGCTTAACGAGTGGTAACTCCTGGATATATTCTTTTCACTCAAGGCTTACAAATGAATCCAGAAATAGTTTTGTCTTTAGTAGATTGGCCCCAGTCAACCACCTTAATGACTATTCAACTCTTCATTGGTTTCACAAACTATTACATCCAATTCATCAAGATCATTTCAAAATTAATCACTCCCATTATAGCTCTTACCCAAAACTATAGTTGTCAAGCCCATTTGGCCCTCACAAGCTCTAGCTTCTTAAAACCACAGCTGAAACATTACAGCATACTGGTGCTGACCTCCCCTAATATGTTGAAGCTAAAAATCCTGATCTATCTGAGAGAACTGTTGTTTCTCAATGTACAGCAATGTTCTATAAGCTATTACCCTGTGCCTACTTCTGCTGCAATTAGCAATGGAAGAATAAACCATTTGAAATTGACAGATGAAAGCAAATTAGCCTCGCAGGAGTGGAGATACTTTATAGTGGTGCACTTCACTCTATCAAAATTTATGCTGACCATAGAAAATATTGTAGGAATACTTTGTCCAGCACATTCCCATTCTAATTTTACAATTATATTGCCTTGGAACCCAGAATATTAAAGAAAAAGTCACTCTAATAAAGCATATGTCCAAATCGTAAATCCTCCTAAGAAACCTATTATCTGACTCACTGCACCTCTGAAGACTGAATAAAAAACACCCTTAAACTTTGTCCTTCTATGCAGACTAAATTTATCTGAATAAAAAAAACCAGTCACATTATCTCTGCCAGCCTATTGACAGCACTAGATATTCTAGTCACACCCTATTACATAAGCCCCTAAATCTTCTTAGCAACCAGAGGCTGGGTACACACTAAGCGACCCGCCAATGTGACGCCCAATGGTGCCGATGAATGATATATTGGGCGGATCGTACACACTGCACGATCCAGTGAACAAACACTGATATATCGTTCACCAGCACCATTGACCTTGCCGGCATTGACAGCTGGGTCACTCTATCGGCTGTGCATGCAGGTCGATGGAACAATACCTATGAATGACCCACGGGAGTGTGCATAGTGAGTACATACTAGACAATGTGCCCGATATGTCGCACCTGATCAAGGAGATCAGATGACATAACGTCTAGTGTGTACCCAGCTTAAAGGGGATGTATTTGCAATCCCGACGGTTGGGATGTTGGTGCTCAGAATGCCAGTGCAGGAATCCCAACATCAGTCAAAATTCCCGGCCCAAGCATCCTGAGCGCCGGCATCCCGATGGTGAGTATTAGGGGTAGGGTTAGGGTTAGGCACTAGGGGAAGGGTTAGGGTTATGCTTTGGGGAAAGAGTTAGGGTTAGGCTGTGGGAGGGAGGTTAGGGTTAGGCTGTGGGGGAGATGTTAGGTTTAGCTGGCGTGGAGGGAGGGTTAGGTTTAGGGGTAGGGTACTTACTGGCAGGTGTCGGTATCCTATCCCTGTTGGGATGGTGGCATTGGGATTCTGACTGCCAAGATCCTAAATGCCAGCATCCCGTACCCAACACGCTTAAAGTACAGTGACTGTTTGAGCCTCTTTCAATACCACATAACAATGGGCACAAATCTTTTGGGTAATAATTGATAATTTTTCAAAAACAGCACATTATCTTCCTTTGCTAAAATGCTACATCCTCAACACTTCCAATGCTCTTTACTCAACACATTGTTTATCGTCATAGCTTCCAAGAGATCTTCATCTCAGACAGGAGCAAAGATGGAGCAATTATCATCATCTCTCATACTTTCACCCGTTTATTGTTTTCACAAACCCTAAATCTTGGAGCTACTGAATTTGCAATTTGGCAATGATAACCTGCATAATATATATGAATATATGTGTCTGCAGTCCAGCCCTTCTGAAAACCAAAACCAGTCATCAGCCAACCTCCTCAGGGAAATTCATGGATCTGATGGAGCAACATCCAAAAGTAATTTCGACTTTACCAATGCAGTCAACGGGAATCGTGCCAACCTGAAACTAATAACCTCATATTCCTCCTTGAGAAATGTGTATGCAGCACAACATGACAATAGAAAAGTTGATGATAAAGATGATTTTGATGGTGGTGTTGGTGGTTAAATAATTCATATTCTTAGGACTAACTGGAGAAATAATATCCATGTGAAAGTCAATAGAGAAAAGAGGTTATCTTATTCATTCAACACTGCCTGAGAAAGCAGCCTTGTGCTGTGAAATTTTAAGTAAGAATTTAATTTTCTTTTATACTTTATTTTTTTAAGCCTGATTTCTAACTTGTGATATTGTGTTTTTAAATTATTTTATTTTGTTATTAAGTGCTGACACTACCTCTAATAGTCCTATATTGCTTGGATCCCATTTATGGAGAGTTTGGGACTAGTTTTGAATAGCGGAAGTGAAGTGTCACAATGAAGTTTTGATCTATAAAGTACCCCTCTCAGCACCGGAGATACTCTACTGTTTTCAATGGTGATATTTTCAGCAGTGCTAGCAGAAATCCACCTAGCCATGGTAAGGGTAGATGAAAAAATTCATGATGAAATGAGCCTCACTAGTTTAATGGCAAAAACTGCTGACATACAAGTCAGCAAGACTTGGAAATCAGAAGCCTATAATGCTCTTATGTTGTGTGCCTGTTGACACAACCTCTGCAGCACCAACAACAACAACTGTGGAGACTCTGACTGTCAAAGCTTAACCTACAATAAAGTAAGCATTACAGGGCCTGATTCAGGCTAATGTCATTTTCAAGCAGATCAAGTGATTGCTACCAGGGCTGAATTACAGCCCTAATCTGTCCCTGTTTGCAAGCACTTTGTTTCTGTCATGTAAAATCTTCACTCACTTTGATAAATACTGCAGAAACATGTTACATACTGTAGACTTAGGGTTAAAAACAATCTGACTTTGCACAAGTTGAAAATGTAGATCATGAGCAACAGAAGCTCCTCTATATCCTTATTATAGAGCATTCCAGGCAGCTAGAAATCACCGCAGTTTTACATTCCTAAATCAATGCTAAGTTACCTTTCACATTTCTATAGGTGTCCATTTTAATCAGCCAAATAAAAGAATCAAAAGTTTTTATTAGAATGGTATCACAGGATCTAATTAACAATAATTTAAATAGACATGAAATTGACACTGTGTTTGAATGGCCAAATCGCACATTTATTAGTCACTATCAGTGAGTAACGGTGGTCAATTGTGATCCATTAGAGATCGCAGCTACGATGGCATTTGTGTCTATCTCTGAATCAGGCCCAGTGATTGCTGCAAGTTGAGTCTTGTCTTTTCCTGTAATGAGCTGTCAGTATGAAGTTGTCTGATTTTTGTCTGGTGCCATTTATTCTATTTGTCTTTATCTGTGTTTCTGTGTGTGTGTGTGTGTGTGTGTGTGTGTGTGTGTGTGTGTGTGTGTGTGTGTGCCTGGGGAGTGTTTGTGGGTATTTTAGTGTTATTTTTTATGTTATTTTTTGTTTTACATCACAGACCACCTGCACATTCATAGAATAGGCATGATGTTGATTAATATATAATTGTGCACTATTGCTGGGTGGTCTCAGCCCTATGTGCATACATTCTATACCTCCCCAGACATTAGGCATGCAAGACTATAGAAACATACCCGAACTTCATGCCACTGTGACTCCTGGCTAGGAAAGCAGATGTAGGTGTCGCTGAGAGGGATGATTGCTGCCCTGACCTGGGTGAGGTGCCTGCTAAATGTAGGCTGTGCTATGCTCATCACTTTCCCAGACACTGCCTGTAAGGAGCAGTGGAAAAATATGCAGAGCACACAGCAGCTTGAGCAGGCATGATATGGCCCATGACCATGCAGTGTCTAGCTCAAGCTTTACGAATAATTGGCTACACACCCGGAAGTCGCGGGAGGCTCACGATTTTTTGGGTAGCAGATCTCCAGTATCCTGCCCATTTCCTTGTGAAGCGGGCAGGATGGGGAGATTTAATGGAGAATTTGCAGGTTCGTAGGAAGGGGGCGAGGCTAAATGACGAAATATCACTGCGGTTAGCTCCATCCCCTCTGCGCAGACCAGCAAATCGCAGACTTTTCTAGGAAAGGGGTGGGGCCTAATTACATCTACAGTCCAGCCCCGCCCCCCGAACCACACAGCAGCATCTCCTCACCGGGCTGGTCCTGGAGAGGAGTTTTACAAAGTCGGTAAGTATGGCTTGACGAGTTCACACAGCATCATTATGTTGGAATGACTCAGGTGGAACATCTGTATGACCTCGTCAGCAGATAATGCATTGAGGTTTAACAGACCACAGAAGAACTTAGACTCTAGGGTACCCCAAGAAGCTGCTGTGGTTCCTCTAATTCTGGCTCCTTGGTCTCTTCAGTCAGGTGGTCATTTGCATACTGCAGGAAAGTGGACAGCATTGCATTGTTTTCAATAGCCATGATTCCCACAACCACAGTTCACCACATGGTTGTGTCCCCTTTTATAGCCATCATAATTAACTTCCAACCAATAGAATGTAGTTTAAAACCTAAAATTACCTGTCTGTTATTAGTCTAATATATTGATGATTTGTCTGTCGGTTTTGTGTTTGATCGTTGTTCGATTTACAAACTGACTGTTAATAAATCAGGGGATACTGTAGTAGTGTATGTAAAAGTATCGATGTTTGGTTGATAATCAGTTTTGGATGGGATTTGGTTTTATAGTCGGTTTTGCCTTTTGTAAATCGACTACAAATAGAACAAAAAAAAACAAATATGGATCTTTAGTAAATATACTCCCTTGACTTCAGGGGGTAAATTTACTAAGATTCAAGATGGTCTCGATTTTCAAAGTGATTTATCTCGCTGGAATTTGACAAAATTTGGGTGATTTAATCCCCTTTCTTATACCAAATTTATCAACAGACGATTTGAGGCTAAAAGAGTTTGCCGATGGTGAAGCAGAATGAGATATCTCTCCCGAGTAACTCGTTTTGCAGGAGATTAGTCACCCGAGATTGCAGTGTTTTCTCTCTTCAAATCTCTCCTGAGCAAGCAGCCAGCACATATCAGTGAGATATGTGCTTGCTGCTTGTGTGCTTTCCCTTGTAAAAATGAGAAAAATGTATTTAAAAAAATGACGTGAGGTCCCCCCCAAAAACACTAACCAGATCCTGGCTTGCCAGCCTGTCCAGGTTCTTAACATTACAGGGAACAAAATGTGTAGGGATCCCCTGTAATGTAAGAACCAGCACAAGGGAGCAGGGACAGAGCTAGTTTTAAATATACAGATAAAATAAATGATGTGAATTCCACCGTATATTTAAAACCAGCCCTGGACCCTTTCTTAGAGGGGGCTGATGCCACAGCCAGGGGTGCCCTTTCACCGGGCCCCCCAGCCGCAGCATCAGCCCAGGCCAAGGAACCCTGGGGAGTTAGTGACTTCCAATAAAGGGGTCACCCTCTCCAGGGCACCCCTGGCCTACGCTGATAGCCCGGGGCTGTCCCCGTCACCCGTGGGTAGTGGGTGGGTGGTTGATTGTGTTAGTGTAGTGTAAAAAATAGATTTTTTCAACATTGTCTTTACAGTGGAACTACAGGTCCCAGCAAGCCTCCCCGCAATCTGGTACTTGGAGAACCACAAGTACCAGCATGCGGGGCATTAAGGACCCACTGGTACCTGTAGTTCACCTGTAAAGAAATGGTTAAAAAAACACACAACTCTCCGTGATAATAAAGCTTTAATGCATACATACATACACATACATACTCACCTGTTTCCAGATGTTCACGTCCACTTGTCAACGTAAAGTATCCCCACGATTTACCTGTAAAAAAAGATCCAATACTCACCTTTATGTCCCACGATGTTCTCTTCAGAAATCCAAGACAGGCCCCATATACAATGTAACAGCATGTTACTGCATGCTGTTACACTGCGCTACTGTCTGCTTGTGGGAACGAGCAGACTTCAGTCCTTGGCCGCCAGCCAATCAGCGGCGGCTAACATTAGTGGCCGCTCATTGGCTGGGACCCACGTGGAGGAGCCGCTCTTTGGCTAAGCCCACGTGGGTCCCAGCCAATGAGCGGCCGCTAATGTTAGCCGCCGCAGATTGGCCGGCGGCCCGGGACTGAAGTCTGCTCTTTCCCACTTTGCCTTTAGTAAATTTGCAAGCAGGAAAAAAATCAATAAATCACTCCAGATGGTCATCTCGACCTATCTCGATTCTTAGTAAATTTACCCCCAGGTGGTGTAACAGAGCTTATGGGAACATTTAAGGGGGGCGTTGAAGAATGTTGGCACAATAATGAAATATTGATATACGTCTTTAAAGGAAATAGGGGATGGTGTAATATCCAACACCACATAATATAATGATAGATGTCTCTACATAATTAAAAAAAGCCCTTCATTATTATACATGTCAAATACAGTCTTAATACCAGAGACATATCAGACCCATTGTGCACTCCTGACAGTCTACTGATGACACCAGGATCAGGTAGGAAATGAAGGAAAATAGGGGAAATAATTTAAAATGTTCAGTGCCATCTGTGTGGAGTTTGTATATTCTCCCTGTGCTTGCATGGGTTTCCTCCAGGTATTCCGATTTTCTCCCACAATCCAAAAATATACTGGCAGGTTAATTGGCTCCTGACAAAATGTAACCCTAGTGTGTGTGTATATGAAGTAGTGAATATAGATTGTAAGCTCCACTGGCAGGGCTAAAGTGAATAGCCAAATATTATCTGTAAAGCACTGCATAATATGTGTGCACTATATAAATAACTTGTATTAATAAATAAAAATTCCTTGGTGAATCTCAATTAGATGTTTTTAAACCTTGAATTTTTTATAAACAAGGACAGACAATGGCACCTCACATGTTTGTAGAAGCCTCTGGGTGACAATCTGGGAATCCAATGGGATTAGTTCATCACGGTGGTTCAGGCAAAAGTGCTGTTACAAAACCAATTGATGGGTATCCAGATACTACTCTGTCACAGATATAACAGCCAGTGAAAGCCAATGTCTAAATTGCATCATCCGTTGGTCAATCCAGATCTAAACTATTAAAGTCACAGTCGACCTGTGACTTTTACTGTGTCCTAATGTTCTTCATGTTAATGGTGGTGCCGACTCTAAATTAATAATTGTTTAATCTAAAAGTTCTAAAAAATAAACATTTAAAAGAAATAAAATAAATCTAAAACCATCTTCATGCTGTCACCTGATGAACACCGCCATAGGGCTTTAATTTGCCTAAAAGATACAGCCCTTACAAATGGACGGGGGTTAGAGCCCATTGTGTTTGGAAATACTGTATGTACCTAACATTTGGAATTTAATATCAATGAAATTGTGTGAATACAGGTCTCCTTTTAGTGTGCTTATGACATAAATATATCATGGGTCTATCACTGTGGTCACACTTCACTGGCAGACAGATATCCTGCAACAGCATCACAAACCTGGATTTATCTCTTCACATAGATTTTCTGCTGTTTTTTTATTGAAACTGAATCCTACCTGCACCAAACATTTTTCTTGAATTTATCAATGTCAACTTCTAATAAATGTTTTGTTAAGAAAAGAGGATCTGTGCATGAGAAGGCAAAAGCAATGTGCTTTGGTTTTCCAAAATAAAATCAATTCTTATCAATTGCTGTGCAGTAAGAACATGTATGCACATATTTTTATTAAAGTTATGTTACGACCAGTAGATGAGGGCATTGATTTTTTAAACCACTTTTGGCTGCATATTTTTTTTTTCATATTGCAGTGTATAAATATTTGAATATATTTATATTATAAACATAACACTAAATTATTCTGTACCGAAGATACTGGTACTGCACCACAAAAACCTGAAATATGTAATATTAATACTGTAATGTGCGCAGACAGATATTGCAGTCATAACTGACAGCACATTGTAGTGATTAGAATTCCCCATATCTATTGTATTACCCTCTTTGTCGGGATTCCGGGTTGGAATCCTGACAGCGGCTGCCCGACATGGGTGAAAATCCCGATCGTCCCTAAGGTAAGTATTGACTAACTTAACTCCCTCCCCTAACCCTAACCCTTCCTTAGGGGTGCCTAACCCCAACCTTTCCCCAAGTGCCTAACCCTAATCCCCCCTCTAAGTGCCTAACCCTAACCCCCCCTTCCCCTAGCCTAAACCTAACCTCCCAGGGGGGTGCCTAACCCTAAATCCCCCCCGGAAGCCCTAAACCTAACCCTTCCACTTACGGCTATCCGCGATTGGCGCCCGGCGTACCTTCCATCTGGATTCCGGACGCCGGTCTCCCGGCGTCAGTAAAATGACAGGTGTCTAGATTTAGACGCCTGTTATTTAACCCTCGCCGGGATTAAGCAGTCGGGAAGCCGGCTGTCGGGATTAGGTCCGCCAGCTTCCCGACTGCATACCCTTTGATCCACACTTATATACTTACATACATGCAATGAGTGTGCTAAACACAGAGAGATCCAGTGTATCCAGCAGCAGGACAAGCCATCTGTCTAAATTAATCACCTTTACAGTACTTATTCGTAATTTAGCAAATTGAAAATGATCCATGTACTCACATAACTACTAATCGGTGGGCAATTGTTACTTTCTATTATAATACACAATGCAATAATATATAGAAGACAAAAATACAACTAAATTTGTATGTAGTATAATTTTATAATTGCAGTTGTTTGTCTGGGACAACAGGGACAACAAATAAAAGACTTGTAGCCCCATTGATCAACATAACTAAATACCAGGGGTATATTTACAGTAGTTTAGTTAACATTAGTGATACTAATGAATATGCCACTGGTATTCTTCATTACTTACCCCTCCAGCGAGGTAGAGTGACGATCTCTCTCCTCAGCGGCACCTTCTCTTCTGTTGCTGGCAGGGTATCGCTGCCAGTGACGAGTCTCTGTGTCATGCACTTGGAAGGCTTCGCTGAAGCTGGAAAGGTTGCTGCCGGGTCCCAATTGCTGGTAATGGGGTCCACATTGCACTCGCCAGCTAAAGATGGTGAGAGCGATGCAGTGACAAAGAGTGGTAGTCTTAGATTACCGCTGTTTGTTAAATACTGACAGGATGACATAACCCCTTGAGCAAGTGCTAAAGGGATTATGCATCATTAGTAAATGAGGCCCATGGGACTTACTGTAGGTCCCCAGCAAAGGTTATCTTACTGTACATACACTCCAACATATGTGTTCCACTATACTAGGTGCCACCATCATACCCATGTGCACAACATACAGCATGCTCTCTGCAGGTCCGTAACTAGACTTTTTAGTGCCCTGTGCCAGAGAGAGCATTGGCACCCCCCATTTTTTAAATAGGGACATAATATAGTGCACCTGAAAAAAGGCCATGGCCTCATGGGGAAGGGTCAGGGAAGAGATGGGGGAGGCCAGGAGATGCTGGGGATAGAAGAAGAGGAAGCTACAAGTAAGAATCACAACAGGAAAATTGACAGGCCCAAACAGCGCCCCATGCTCTGCGGTGCCCTGTGCCATGGCTCTGGTCGCACCACCCTTGTTACGGCCCTGGCTCTCCGAGTCACCTTCCTTACACCCTCCAGGACACTTACTGGTGTTATTGGCAATGATGGTTCTTGGCAGTCTGTGAGTTGTGTTCTGGTTCAACTTTCAACAGTTTCCTGTCTTTTCTTAGTGTAATGGTAGATCCATCAACAACTGCCATACCCTGGCAGCACTAATGCTGTCGAGACATCAAAAGATATATTATACAATTTCTCATATGTTGCATACATGTTGTTGCCTGATTACACATTGCTGATCATAATGAGAAGGAAGATAACAATGACTTAGAGCTGTTGCTGGTTAATATGACTGTATTTCTCTTTGCCACCTCTGTTCAGTTCCCCATGTGGATTGAATCACTTATTGGCATGTAGTGATGAACAGATGACTTTAATATCTGGAAGTATTTTCCTTAGTTTATGAAACATACTATTTTAGATCATTCTTTGCATGTACATTCTGCTTATCTCTAATTATCCTTATTACCTGACTGATTTCTCAGCACCAGAAATACAAGAATCAGTGTGACAGTTAACTGAATCAGAATCTTCATTAGCTTATCAGGACTGGAGAGATGTATACGTTCAGCTGCCAATGCTGTTCACTTTATTTTATTGTATTATTTAGACGTGCTGTTTATCTATGCTATTAACATCAGTCTTGCTTCTTGACCAGATGCTGATTTTGTTGGTGCTTCTAAGCAGAGGTGGATTAAGAGAGGAGAGGGCCTGTTTGCGGATTCCGTGGGGGCCCCCTCCATTCTGACAGTGCAGTAGACTCTGGCTTTGTGTCTGAGTCTACTGTACTTGTGCAGGTCTCCTGGAATATGACTCCATGCCACATACCCAAAGAAATCTCTATTGTGCATGTGCAAAACACCAGGAAAATGTCTACTGCACCATTTTCCCAGTGATTTCTGCTGTACTTCAGTGCCAACCAACGCAGAATTTGATAGGTATAATTATTAGAGATGAATGGCTTCGTTTAGGTGACAACAAACACAGCCAAACTTTGGGGTTCCAAGTCGAACCAAGTCCTGGCTTAGATCACTTTGGGGTCTGAGTAGAACAGAGTCCCAACTCGGGTCTTCTCGTCAAGTTTGGAACTTGCATAATTTGGATTGTATTTATGTCCCTCCCTTGTGATTTTGGGTGCTGCGAGGTGGTCAAAATGGACTGGAAATTACTGCTATTGATGTTAATATGAACAAAAACAGGTCCAAGTTACATAATTTTAGCTGTTTGTTTACATTTTTAAAGAAATCCAAAATCAAAACACGTCAATAATTTAGAACCAAAACCAAAATACGTGGGTCTGCAACCATCTCTAAAAATTATGGGCAAACCTTGCACCCATTAGGGATATGCCAATGCTTAAGTTCTAAGCATGTTGCAGGAGGAAAATTAAATGCATGTATTGTATTCTTCTAATCACCATCAATGCATAAGTGATCGTATTCCAGAAAACTTTTGTGATTCATGTTACCATGATTATATTCTTTCCTCAATTCCTTAATCATAGCAAATGGATTTTTACCATGCCTTCTGTAAATACTGGCACTGCAGCTGCATCACCATGAGTTTGGTTGATAATATTTTAGTCAATGACTTCTCTTAACAGCCATTTTTGTATTTGTAGAATATCTTTATTGGTGGAAAAATATAGCTGAAAAAAAACAGAACAAAAGATTTAACAATAAACAGAGTAGGTATAGAGGAGGCTGTGCATGAAGTAGTACAAGAAGGTAGGAATTTAGGGCTTACTGATCGCAACTGCGTGAACCGGCCACTGCGATTGGGACAGCGTTCACAGTGACTATGTAGACCCATCATAGAGTGATTGCCAGGAAATGCCATTTGTGGGTGGCGACTAGGGGGTGGTCAGCGAAACACAGGCGTGCCGGGGCGTTTGAACGCCGTTGCATGAGCATGCATAAATTATCCACTGCGATGCCTTATGCAGCCTCCTAGTACTCCTAGCGTGCGGTGAAGTTAGCAATTCCTGAGTAAGGTCAGATGTTAATAATGGTTTTGCAGTCTTGCTAAGGGTTACGGATGTGTGTAAGGTAAAATGGGTGTCCTTATGTTGTGCTGCGGTGGCATATCGATCGCAATGGATTAGCATACTATCTTGGATTAGCATACTATCGCAGTGAGACTACATGTGTAATCACTATTGCAATTTCAGTTTCAATCTGTAATGAAGCAGGCCCTTAGTCCTGGGAATCCCCTAGAGAGTTTTTGTTAAAGACATTATGTGGAATTCACATACTTCACAGGTTGTTTAAATGGTCTACCAGCTTCTTCATTGATTTCACCATCAAAGTTATGCATTTCCAAAAAGTCAGAGATGAGGTTCATTACAGTAGCTAGTTTGTGCAGGTCTAAAATAGACTGGTTGTCATTGCTCTCCAGCTGTAGGGCACATTCCAATGCTTCCAAATCATTGCCCCACTCATCAAGATCTTGAGGATTGGGGAGCTTATGGTGTCTGATTATAAAGCTCCATCCAATCACTGTTGAAGCAAGAACCTCAAGGTCTCATTCTCCACGGTGCAAACTCTCTTTTTGTAATGTTTAATTTTGTTATTTACTGAACAAACAAAATGAAACAGTGATCACTGACTGTCCAATTCCTTTTGCAATGCTTTGCTAGCCCTTCTGTACTTATACTCTCACCCCAACCACACAGTCATCTTCCCAGCTACATTGATAGTTTATAAATCAACTACATGGTAACAGGGAACAGGCAGACTGGTAAGAGGAATAGCCAAGGACAGGAACAAGTTAATAGACAAATAGCAATAGCTAAAAACATGAATGCTGAAGCTAGGGATGAGACCTAATACTCTGGCATTTGTCTGTGCTCAGAGTACAAATTTGACTCTGACGTGACATCATGTTCGGCGAGCATCTCCCCTTTAAGTTTCAAACAGGTCAATGCGCGCACTTCTTTTGCAGCCGTGGCCACCTGCAACTAATACAGCATGGGAGACCAGCAGGGGGAAGCACCTGCCGCCATCATGTAACTGCGGCTGGCACCGCTGTGAACCTGGCCACAATGGAAGCATGACAGCCAAGGGGAGTCATGCACTGTCGGGTATGGTAAGTGAGTTCTGGTATGCTCCAACAGTTCTAAGTTCTTGATTCCAGAATTAGCTTATTTAGGCTCTGAGGACCTCATTCAGAGTCGGTCGTAGCGGCCGCACGGTTGTACGGCCAACGACCGCAAAATCCGATCGTACGGCAGGGCGATAGTAAACAAAGTGACGCCCATTCGTTAGCACTGCACCTCCTCTAGCTACCGACTGATCTGAACGAACGAACAAGTCAATCGTAGTCAGGCGCTGTCAGTCGCTGTATGCTAATTATGTTCTGATGTTTGCGGCCATATGTGCTGTTTTGATGGTCACATGTCATGTTTACATGGACTATCGATCAGCTTGTTATTAGCTTGTTGTCAATTATCTAATTCAGTGTTTAACTCTTGCTGTTCTTTAAAATTAGTTTTTTATCATGTGTCAATAAACTTTATTGTTCATTTCGTGGGTGTTTTCTCAGTTCTTTTTTTTCACACAATTTGAAAAACAAAGTAAGGTTTATTAACTGTGAATGTACTTTTGCTAATTGTGTTAACTTATAAATGCATGTGCATTTTGCATGAGGATCATTTGCACTCTTATGTTTGCAATTGCACACTGCGTGTTGTAGCCAATCAAATGTGACCTTATTTTTCGGGACACATGATTAAAGGATTAGCCAATAGTGTTTTTTTTGAGGAAAGTGTAAATATTTTAGCCAATCATATTTTTTGTACCCCATGTATATTTCATGTTTTCTGAAAAATCGGCCATTGCCATAATGAGAGCCGCGCCCTTTACCAGGAGAGAGTTGCTTGTCCTGGTAAACATCCTGGACATGCATATTACCCATGCTGGGCCGCCCATTTCCAACCGCATAAAGCGGGCGGCCTATGCGGAGGTGAGGCGAGCCCTCCGATCAGCGGGTTAGAGGCGCAATATTGCCCAATTAGAGAGGCGCTGGTCTGACCTGCACCACCGGTCGCCTGCGCTCCTCATGAATTTGCGGGCACAAATATGCAGACGTAAGTATGCGTTTCTTTAAAAGTAATAATTAGTGGACTGTTAAAAATGTATGTTCCTTTGCCAATTATTTTAGTCAATGTTAAAAAACCCTCCTGTATGTTGTCCCTATTGTCCAGAATGTGTAAAGTGTACTTGTATTGTGTAGCCGAAATTCTAAACTAATTTATTTTTTGGATTTTATGTTTACATTTTAGAAGCACAGCGGAGACAGAGAATGCAAAGACATGCTGGTGGCAACCTGCAGCCCTCACCTTCTGCATCTCCTCAAAACAGCCCTCCCTCACCACCACCATACTCCCCCCAATAACCCAATCCTCCCCAAGTATTCATCCCTCCCCTGCCCACTCATCCCAAATTTCTCAAATCTCCCCTCCCTTGGATCTTTCCTGCTCCATTTCCCCTTCAACCATTCCCCCCACTCCCGAATATTCTCCTTCACCAGAAGTATCTCCGCCCACATCTGTTGTTGTGTCTGACCACTCTGAGGGTATGTTTGTTTTTATTTAATTTTTTTTGGGTGTTGTTGTTATCCATGTATTTGTACAAATTTATGACCTTTTTTTTGGGTTTCAAAAATTTCTGTATGGGGTTCCAAATCATTGCGCAGTAATGCTGTTTTTCACAATTACGACCTTAGGTTTTGTGGCTGGGCCTTTTTTTTATTGTGGACCACAAAAATATAGGTTTAGTGGTTTTTAAAAAATGTTTTGTATTTTTAGGAAATAATGATTACATTCGGATTATTATTTTACAAGGTAAAAAAACATGTCACCCAACTTGGCAAGTTGCTAGGAACCAGACAACCCTTGTTGATGTTGTGTACACTGTGTTTAAAATGTACTAATGTACTTAGGCAAAGTGATGTTTTCCATAGCAAACAAACACATTGTATTTTAGATTTATCAACAACATTCTAGAAGTGAATACATGCATTGTGTTTTAAGGATATGGCCATCATGACTTAAAAATACACCTCCCATTATTTTTAACATCATCACAGTGGTTTTTGGCTTATGCCACATAGTTAGGGTTTCCAATTATTTTAACAACATAAAAGTAGTAACCTATTAATAATGTTGTGTAGCTGATACTTTCAAACACACCGTAACATCATTGTGTTTAAACACTTTTTGGTACATTGAATAATGTGTAATGTTCAAATGTTTGTAATTTTAATGAAGTATTTAATCCTAAAAATTTTTTTATTGTCCACATCCTGAGGGAAATTAGGGAGGAGCTCAGAGACACATTGGGATATTTAATGCAGGCCTACTGCTGCCTCCAAAGAATAGTGGGGCGTTTGGAGGATGTTTAGTTTTTTTGTTTACATTTTTTTGCATTTTTCTGACCCCCCCCCAAAAAATAAAGTATTTGTATTTCAAACATTTGTCCTCTTTTTTGCCACACATTAAAGGGTGTAATTCTGCATTTAAAAACTTTGTGAACAAAGGTGGGTGCCTTTCCATAGTGTAAGAACTAAAAAAATGTATTAGTAAACCTTAAGAACATTTGCAGTAATGTTGTATATTTTTTATTTATGGGTTGGCATACATTATCCACCTCAAAATGGCTTTCATTTAAAAAAAAAACAACAACATTTGTATTTAATTGAAAACATTTATTAAATAACAAACATGTTGCCAACAGGCCTTTACTGGTAAAAATAATTTCATAACAGATTCACACATAACAAATGTCCTCAGGGTTTGGGCAAATAAAACATCTGGCTTAGTCAAGCATAAACAACTATAGTAAAAAACAAACAGATTTGTGAATGGGAAACATACAAATTACTAAAACAAAAGGCAAATTAACTAAACATGTTGGGGGATATCCGTGCAAAATGTGTTAGTTGTCCAAAAACATACAGGGTATTGCCAATGGGTTCTATTTTTTTTGCAGGTTTTGGAAAGTGTTGTGATTTGGTTGGTAGGAAAGAAAACAAAAGAAAAAGGTACACATTAAAATACATTTGCAAAAAGTGGTTTTTTTTAAAAAAAGGTAAATATTTCTACCTAAAAAACATGAAGCAACATCATTGCGTCAGCCCCCCCCCCAACAGCATCACAACACCTTCCTCCGGGGGGCCATCCTCTGGCAAGGCCTCCTCTGGCTGCATGGGTACTCGACTCCTTATTGCAATGTTGTGTAAAATCCCACACAGGACCACAATGCGAGAAACCATATCTGGTGAGTACATGAGTGCACCACTAGAGTGATGGAGACAACTGAACCGGCCCTTTAAAAGGCCGATACAGCGCTCCACCACCTGCCTGGTGGCAGTAAACACGGCATTATAGTGAGTTTGGGGCCCTGGTTTTGGAGTCAAATAAGGACTCAGCAGCCAGGGTGTGCAAGGATATCCACTGTCATCTGATGGAAATGGGACACCAAAAGATACGTACATTTACCATGAAAACCTGTTTACACTATTACTAGAGATACATACTGGATTTTTACTTACCAAGAATCCACGCGTCTCCAGCTTACAGTGTGCTTAATTTTGGCCAAATCCCTGAATGCTGGATCACATACGCATCGTGGCTGCAGCCTGGGAATTTGGCATTCAGGAAGAGGATCTGGAGGGAGGCATCACATAGCACCATTACATTCAGGGAACGGTAATGATTTCAGTTCCTATATATTTGCTCCCTGCATGCAGGGGGCTGAAGTGCTATGTGAGTGCCATCCACTACCCCTATGACGTGTGGAAAGCCTGCAATTTCAAAAAACTTCTGCTTTACCACATCAAGGGCTTCCGTATCCAAAGGCATACTAATAAAATGTGCTAGATGATTGAAAAATGCATCTAGCACACGCCTCAGGATCCATGAAAATGAGGGATGGGAGAGGCCACCCACCAGCCCCACAGTGGTTTGGAAGGACCCTGAGGTGCAGAAATGTAACACTGCCAACAACTGTGTAAGTGGTGAGATTGCTGTAGGAATGTTAATCTGACTTTCTAGATCGTTCTTTATTATTGAAAGAGTGTTTAGGATAATATTTGGAGGCAGGTGATAAGTGGTTACAACCACATCATCAGGCATTCCAAAAAGGGTGACATGTGTTCTATATATCTTGGCCCTTGCATGCCTCCTATATCTACGCCCAGGAGGAGGCTGAGGAAGGTTGGTGGGGGTCAACATGGCCACTATTAGCTGTCCAACATTGCTCTGTAAAGTTAAATTTATATTTTAAATTGGTTCTACAGAGTGTTTTTTGATGATTTGTGCAAAAATACTTAGCTTTATAATAATGGTGCATATTCTTACAGGGTCGGGCAGTGCCATCTTCGGAAATCTCTACATGTGTATTTGTTGTACGTTTTTTAAATTAGAGGGAATAAAAAAATGAATTAGATTTTTTGAGTACAAACCAATATTAATACTATTATTGTTAAAACCATGCTTAATTTTTAAAATTAGATCAATGCACCTGAAATTTATGATTGACAGCACTATAAGGTTGGGCCATGACTGACCCTCTGAATACATCCGCCTCTTGAGAAAGCCGCCAGGTGCAGAGAAACGCGTTGAGGACACTGTTGTGTTATCTGGTGGTGTGACTCCATCCTGTACTGCATACTGCAGTGTGAGATCTCTGCCTGTCCTTCCTTCCCCCTCCAACGGTTCACACGCTGGCTGATCCATAGCGGTTTGCTGAGTTATACTGAGCAACACAGGTGATCTGCATCACGGGACCAGTACCCAGGAGAGGTCAGCCTCTGCCTCATTTATCGCTCAAGGAAGCCGCCACGATAACGGACGCCGCACACTACTGACCGCCGGAGTGGTTCAGAGAGAGGGAGATTCTGTCGGACATTTATTCTGTTACCTAGGACACAGGTGGTGATTACGGAGGCTGCTATTTATTTACCATATTGGAGGGGCCTGTTTATTGGAGGACAGTGAGTATTGCTGAGCCCCTATATTCACATTTATTACAGATCAAGCACTGCTCGATTATCAGCATATGCTCCACTTTGAAGTATAGCGCACTTGTACTGCGCTTTGATATCAATGTTGCCATAAATATCAGTCTGTGGCTTGTTACACAGTATTACAATTACTGGGAACACATCTTCTACTACTGGATGTGGAGTCTACACTGCACAGTTTATTATCTGATCCGCAAAGGAACTTTTGGCACCCTTTATTACAGAGTATTGGAGATCATTACCCACCGGTTGATATATTTACATTTTTATTCTAACGTATTTCTTTGTATATTTGTGTACAATATATGTCTAATATATGTTTGACATATGTCTTTTAAGATTGATTTTATAGCTTAAGCAGTCACCGCACACACATTGAGATAATGGTGATCCAATTACCTGCTGTTACTGATAATGTTTGGAAAGAAAATTTGGATGACACAAGAGATTAGTACTGAGTATTTGATGGGAGACATTACCGTTTATTGCTCTGATATAGAGCATGTGTAGACCAGAGGTGATTACTATTGCATAGCTGATCAGGGACATTACCGTTCACTGCTCTGATAAAGAGCATGTAATATGATACAGTACTATAAAGTCTACACACACAGGCCATTTGGGCGCATATAGAAGTGTGTTGAATTAGGGGAGACACTATAGGCAAACAATAGGAGGGATATTGCCTGTAAGTCTATATTTGAAATATTATCCCCTGTGGAGATTTTTTCAATACTGTGGGAGTTAATTGAATGTGTGTTGTAATAATCAGTACATGCCGCATAAGATAGATATAGCGCCGTTGTAGAGCACTAAATTAGATTAATGTCAGTATTATACTATACAGCAGTTTCTTATTACATTCACATAAGTAAAGTATCTATTGTGAGGAATAAAATAAACAACTACTACTTTTATATACAGAAACCTGGCTGTTTATACTAGCTAATTAACATTATTTAATAGGCTCTGCAATCAAAGAATTTTTGATATTGAACAAGGAGATTGGAGCCCATTTTGGCAGACTAGTGAGCTAATATAGTTCTGATATTGAGCACAATATCTGTCTCATAATTTATTAATAGACCACCAGTGGACTAATACAGCTCTGATTAAGATTATAATAGTACAACTTCAGTTTATATACAGATTACTATAGGGCAGACTTAACCCTTATATGGTGCACATTGTTGAGAACATTTCTTGACTAAATGTAATACTGTGAATAAAGCCCATCACATAATTATTAGTGATGTAATACTGTGAATAAAGCCCATCACCTGATCATTAGTGATGTAATACTGTGAATAAAGCCCATCACATAATTATTAGTGATGTAATACTGTGAATAAAGCCCATCACCTGATCATTAGTGATGTAATACTGTGAATAAAGCCCATCACCTGATCATTAGTGATGTAATACTGTGAATAAAGCCCATCACATAATTATTAGTGATGTAATACTGTGAATAAAGCCCATCACCTGATCATTAGTGATGTAATACTGTGAATAAAGCCCATCACCTGATCATTAGTGATGTAATACTGTGAATAAAGCCCATCACCTGATCATTAGTGATGTAATACTGTGAATAAAGCCCATCACATAATTATTAGTGATGTAATACTGTGAATAAAGCCCATCACCTGATCATTAGTGATGTAATACTGTGAATAAAGCCCATCACCTGATCATTAGTGATGTAATACTGTGAATAAAGCCCATCACATAATTATTAGTGATGTAATACTGTGAATAAAGCCCATCACCTGATCATTAGTGATGTAATACTGTGAATAAAGCCCATCACATAATTATTAGTGATGTAAAACTGTGAATAAAGCCCATCACCTGATCATTAGTGATGTAATACTGTGAATAAAGCCCATCACCTGATCATTAGTGATATAATACTGTGAATAAAGTCCATCACAAGATCATTAGTGAGCAAAATACAACCAGGGTACGATCTATAATATTGCTGGAGTAATTCATTAAATACTGTGACCACAATCCAGAGCTTTTCTACAGAGCTGAATATCAGTGGTGGCAAGTGAGAAAAATATAACACATAACTCTGATACAGAGCATAAATTATCTTAGCCCAAATACAGCCAATTACTCAGAGCATATAATCTAAATATGACATACAGGATTGCGGTAGGAGGCCACAAGTTGTAGCATTATTGCTCATAACCTACAGAGCAAAATAGGACTGGGACAGAGCATATAGTTATTTACCATTATTTTAAATAATAGGTATCAGACAACTAGGAAGCTATAGCTCTGACACAGAGCAGACTAAGATATGTGTAAATACACTAGCAATCCTGTCTAGTGAATATTCAAGAGAAGATAAAGCTGTTAAATTTGAAAGAACATTTTGCTAAGTGGATATAACTACACTTACTGGCAGAATAGATTGATACACAGTATCCACATTAGTAAGTCAGTACTGCTGCAATATATGTGACACACTTGTTAATAATATTGGTTACATCTTATATAATAGGTTATAGACACATTGTGATTGACAAACTGATTTATTATGGACTTTTTCTTTAGAACAAGGGGCAGCTATTTTCGACACTTATTTTCAAATTCCTTTTTTTCACTTTCCATCATCTATATTTTATATTTTATATTTTGCTTGCATTTTTAAGTTAGCTACAGTATCATAACTGCTAATTATGATTAGCACATGGTACTATTTTATTGTTGTTTTCTCATGACATTTTAATGCTTACCTAATAAACATTATGGGGTATATTTACTAAAGTGCAGGTTTTTAGAAGTGGAGTTGTTGCCCATAGCAACCAATCAGATTCTACTTATCATTTATCTATCACCTTCTTGAAGATAATAGCTACAATCTGATTGGTTGCTATGGGCAACAACTCCATTTCTAAAAACTCACACTTTAGTAAATATACCCCTAAGTTTTAATATTATAGGTGAACTGGTGTGTGCACCCAACTGTGACCATCGCCATGGGTTACAGCGATTCATCAAGGTGCCATGTCATGACTTTATGTAGTTTGTGTGCTCTGGATAAAGTGTGTGTCTTATTATAATTCCCCTAAAGTATATATTTCAGAAATCGCTGCTTGCCATGAATGGGTACAGTATGGCAAAGCTGGATTGCATAAGCTAATCAGGGCAAAAGGGTCAAGTGACACCTGGCCTTTGAAGACAAAGCTTCCTGAATGTAACGTTTGCTCCCACACTAGGGGGCCAAGATGCAAGTCCAGTATACAGTCACACTGGCTGCTAGAAGGGTCATTTGTAACACCTTATGCTAGCAGTCTTCCTATCATAAAATACCTTAAAGGTACAGGCAGTTATATTAGTGTCAGGTCTTGTACAGTAGTTATGCTAATTTGCATCTACACAGACCCTGGGAGAACAAAGGACAGTATTTTTGAGCCTGAAAAGGGTGGGGGCTGCTGGGGGAGAGAAAGTCGTGGGACTATAAGGCCCAGCAGCCCACACTGCTAGTTGTTCACTCTCAGGGTGTAGCTGAGAGTTAAGGGGTGCTCCCCATGTCAGTCTATGGTGGTCTCCCTCCACACAGATCCCCTAAGATCTCAGTGTAAGATACCTTAGGATTCTGATACTTTATCATTTTATTTTATCTGAATCAATCTGTGCATTTATTACTGTATGTCTTATTTATTCACCTATTTTCCTTGTAATTTAACCCTGGAGATATTTCTCAATAAATCCTAAAACTTTATCAGCGTTATCTCTGTGCTCTAATGAATTCACGTGCCTGTAGAGGCCCATGCTATATTTGTGTAATAACTGTGAGTTTAAGTGAGATTTAAGTGTCTTGCGAATGTAAGAGCTCTATTTTAATACTCTTCATGGTGGCAGCTTAGTTAAAACCCACATCACAACCACCCAGCTACGTCAGGTTGGCGTATCTGAGTGTAGGCTGGGCACGGTGTCGTGATACCAACCAATAGCTTTCTTTTTTCTTTTGGATTTGTATATATATTTTCTAGCTATGGGTAGCACTGCCAGACAATAAGAGTTATTGCCAATATCAAGACAACTCTTTAGATTGATGCGGAAGAAATACTGTATATACTTCTTTCTACGGAGCACCAGAAGAATCTATCACTGCCCCGGACATATATGTACATATTGATCTCCTTATGCACTGAATAGTGTATTATTATACAGTATTAATATATTAACCTTATTGATGGTGTATAACAGTGCACCCCTATCAGTGCATGTCTTCTAGATCTCCTAGTTGGTGCACAGGTGTAAATAATACTGGCTGACACATGTTAAAAATTCACAAGTGGTGCTAATTATTTAATTTGTGATACTGAGAAAAACATGCAGCACTAGTAAAATTCTATTATATTACTATTTCTATTGTGGTAATGGTGTGGGCTGGGGAGAGGGGTTTCCAGGCAACCAGAAACCGGAAACCCCCACTGTGTTTGCCTATGGCTTTATTGGCAAATTTACCAGCCACTAACACCATCTTCAGGTGGCATTAGCCGTTGTAGCCTATGGGCTAAATTAAGCAAAAGCTACCAGGAGAGAGCCGGGGTCGTACACGTTGGGGTCGCAGACTACAGGTGCACACTAGCATGCTGGGGTCCTGAACTTAAAGAACAGTAATGGCACCATCAGAGCCTATGTCTTTTGTATGTGATTTTTGGTAAAACCAGGCAATATTTAATTTCTTATTACCGCGTCAGGCTCGGACTTGGGTAATTCCCCGGTGGGCCCCACTGCCTTGTGGCTATGCCCCTTTCAGCAAGGTGGTGGGGCTTAGCAGGCTGCGAACTGGGGGGGATATGCTGTCATCAGGTCCTATTTAACAATGGGCAGGTGAAGCACCCGAGCCCTCTGTACATTCAGCCCCCAGCAGTCCAAACGTCCTAAGTCCCTCCCCCGGTCCATGAAGCCCCATCCACCTGCGAGCAGCAGAAGCTCTGCCCACTCCCGGATAAAAGAAGTTCCGACCACCCCCCCAAGCCTCCTACCGAGCAGAGGAATGTGCATGGGGACAGGGCAGCTACACGCATCTCCCCAGGTCAGTGCGTGTAATATCTGTTTCTGCTCTGAGAGTCTGATCTTACCCTGGTGCTGTGACATATTAATCACACACTCGGCGGCACTCAGTGTGCCCCACTATTTCAGAGCTCAGGTCGCTAACACCAGTCACCTGCCCACTGCCCACAAAGTATGAATTTGTGCTACACAGCAGGGGTGTATCTATAATGGGTGCAAGATGTGCAGTGCACACGGGCCCCTGAGTCCAGGGTGCCCACACACTGCACAACTTGCACCCATTTAAATTTACTTACCTCTCTGTCAGCCGGTGCTGGCAGCAGAACTGCAGAAATCACTGGAAAAATGGCTACTGCTGCCATTTTCCCAGTGATTTGAGCATGCGCAATAGAGATATCCCCTGGAACGCGGCATGGGCACCAAATTCCCAAAGATCTGTGCGCAATGCCAGGGAGGAGGGGGCCCAATTACAGCCTACCCTCTCCTCTATTAAAGTGCCTCTGTAACACAGAGCACAGAACTAGCGGCAGCCGGCATAATCTATGGAAGTTCCTTACTTGTGTGTTTGGCCACTGTGCATATCTTCAATAACTGATTCTGCGCAGTAGTATTGGGATGGTATGGGATCCCAGTGGTCAGAATCCTGACGCAGGCATCCCAACAGGGTTAGGATACTGACATCTGTTGGTAGGTATCCTCACCCTCCTCCTCTCCCTAACCCTCTGTCCCCTGTGCCTGAACCTAACCTCCCCCTTAGTGCTTAAACCTAACCCTCCCCCTCCCTGCACCCTAAACCAGTGGCATAACTAGGGCAGGATGAGTGGAGCATGTGCCCTGGGTGCCATGGCAGGCCTAGCAGAGCAGGACGCCGTACCCGCACCACCCGCCAGCCCCCCTCACCACCATTGGACATGGACTGAAGACTGAACCAGCAGGCAAGTGTGCCTGCTGGTGCTGCTGGGGATTAATGTAGGGGGAGCTGCAGCATAAGCGTGCAGCCCCGCTCAAGCAGTCTTCTCATTCCATCTATCCTGACTGAGCACTACTGTTGGAGGTGATGGTGTGACTGTGACAGGTGATTTTCCTTTTCCCGACGCTCTCTCTGCTGTGCACCAGCCAGCTAAGTATTATATTTTTTTGCTGGGGGGGGTCGGACTGCCACTGGGGGGGACAGACTGCCACGGGGGGGAGGGGGGCCTTGACCTTCAATTGATGTCAGCAATATATTTACTTGGCTAGCTGCATTTGTGTGAAAGGTGTGTTTGTGTATCTGTGTGCGTGTGTCAGTTTCTGTCTGCATCAGTATGTGTGTATCAGTGTCAGTGTGTGTGTCAGTGTGTGTATCTGTGTCAGTGTGTGTGTGTATCTGTGATTGAGAGACGACACAGAGGAGGGAGGTGATGGTGAGGCTGAGAGATGACTCAGGGGGGAGGTGATGGTGAGGCTGAGAGATGACACAGGGGGGCAGGTGATGGTGTGCTGAGAGATGACACAGGGGAGAGGCGATAGTGTGGCTGAGAGATGATGCAAAGAGGGAGTTTATGATGTGCTGAGAGACGATGCAGGGGGGGAGGCAATGGTGTGCTGAGAGATGACACAGGGGGGGTAGGTGGTGGTTTGGCTGAGAGACGACAGAGGGTGGTGGTAATGGTGTGCTGAGAGACGATGCAGAGGGGGAGGCGATAGTGTGGATGAGAGACGATGCAGGGAGGGAGGTGATGGTGTGCTAAGAGATTACGCAAGGGGGAGATTGTGTGGCTGAGAGACACATGGGGAAGGAAGTTACACAGGGGGAAGGAGTCTGTTTGATCCGCTGTTGTATTGTGATGACCTTGTTAATATTTCTACACAAACAGGCATCTTCCGGATGATGTGACCTACAGTACATGAATATTGAATACCGACTGAAGATGCCATCATCCCAGGGAAGATACATCTCTTCAGAGGTCCCACTGTATAGGTAAGGTGCATATGGAATGGAAAAGAATTTTCCCAAAGTGACGAGAAATGGGTGGCATGTCAGGTTGGCACACCCCATTTTCAGTGACCACACCCATTTGGTATGTGACCATGCCCATCAGTATGTGACTACGCCCAATTTTTTGCTGTGCACCTTCGGAGGGTAAATTTTATTTTTTATTTATGTGTGGGGAGGAGGGGGACGCCATTTTTCAACTTGCCCTGGGCTCAAAAAACACTAGTTACGCCACTACCCTAAACCTAACCCTCCCCACACCCTAAACCTAACCCTTCCCCTTAGTACCTAACCCTAACCCTCCCCCTTTAGTGCCTAACCCTAACCCTCCTCCTAGTGCCTAACCCTAACCCTTCCCCTAACCCTGCACTTACCATCAGGATTCCAATGGTTGGGATGCCGGCGCAGGGATTCTGACCGTCAAAATCCCCGCCATCGAGATATTGACCGCCTCCTGTAGCATCATCATGTGACACTGGTGAGTAGAGCCCAAAAGAAGGCAGAACGAACAGGACAGACACAAGCGGCAAAGAAAAACCAGTGTCTCAAGTTTAATTGGAGATGGGAACTAATGAAATATTTAGACCTGCCTGGCTCATACAAATATTCCAATTCGAATTCCTCATCCTCGTTATTATTATTGAAATAAGAACTGACAACACAATGTATAATTTTGGGCTATTTTGCCTTTCATTGCACGTTGAAACTTTTTTTGTGATTCCAAGCAGGCAATTCAGAATTCTTAAAACTTACCTGACGCTGTCGGGATTTAATCCTCTCAGCCTGACGCTGTCGGAACCGCCGGCATTTCAATCCCATTCCATGCAATTCTGCTGTATTTGTTATTATTATTATATTTTAAGATTGACAATAAATATTTTATTACAAAGTGCTTTATTTTATTCAAATAATATATCTTCACTCTGATAATATATAGGGACAAAATATCAGGTTTTAGACCCTATAATTGAAATCTCTTATCAATGCTATTTGCAGTAATAAGAAATGATTTTCAGCATGAATGTATAAAAAAATACATGCAGGGACAGGTGCTCTAAAAGGAGCCCATATCTGCTGTGTCTTAGCAGTGAAGTGATTGCGTTAGCGGTCACCTCACTACTATATCGGGACCCCGTCACGCTACTGCGCATGTATGGTAAGGAATCCTCTCCCTGTAAATTTTGCAAATTGTAGCCCATAGATTACAGCAGCTAATGCCATCTGAAGATGACGTTAGCTGCCCAGACCAAACTACAGAATGGTAAATCTGACAGTTTTGCAGCCCCCATAGAAACCCCATAGAAACCTACAGGGCTGCAACAACATTAAAGTAGTTGAAGGTAGACACTATCTATGCCCCCCATGGAACTAACCACACCCCATGGCACAAACCACACACCCTGTGCTGACCACACCCACACAGCACTGACCACGCTCCCACATCACTAGTCATATCCCCTGTAGTAGCACACAAAAAGTCCTTAATAAATTTCAGCTACAGGCCCATATGGACCTTAATCTGGCACTGATCAGGACAACCGTTTCTCTGGCGTTTTGGAAGTCTCTCACTAGTTAACTCCCCCTTCATCTATTTGCACATATTATTGCCACACCTCTTTATTCACTGGGTACACCCACTTTGGCAGATGGTTACGCCCCTTCAGTGGGCCCCTACTATTACAATCCCCTGGTGGTCCCTTCATGCCCCAGTCCGACAATGGCCACGTTAAGTGGTGGTAACAAACTATAGTTATCAGGTCTAAAACCAGATCAGTAATAAATATGCTCTTAAATGCAATACGTGTAGCAAGAATGCCAGAGTGCATTTTGCCTAACTCAACCAATAGTTTGTATTTTTGGAAAAAGCTATATTACATTTGCTTATTATTATCTATCATATGTAAATGCACTATAGATACATTTTTATTTATTAATAGGATCATTTGGTCTGTGTGCCAATATTTTCTTTTATCCAGCAATCTCCATTTTAATAAACTGTAGGTATTTAATGTATTGTAATTAATAAATACAATTTTACAACATTTAAAACATTTGAAAGACATTACATAGTCTAATGACTTTTAAATGCCTTACAAAATGCTAGCATACATTTTATGATATCACTTGCACTTCCTGTACCAGAAGTCACTTTTGCATTAGCTTCATAACTGAAATGTCATCCTGAATGACATTTGTGGCTGTATGATGCTCTTGCAAAGGCAGACAGAGTATAATACCACAATAGCAGGTGGACAAAACATACTGGAATAATGTCAGTCCTTTTGTATTAGTCATGGAATTTTTAAGAAGTGTCTGCAAGGCACATGAACAAAAATAAAACTGTGAACTAACAAATCCCCCTATGACGTTACTCTGAAATGAATTCCTTGTACTGGGAATAACTGCTGTTATAATTTCTTTGCCAGTGTCATGAATTGTAGCATCACTAGCATAGAAACTTAACTATGGTTGACAAATAGGGGGAAATTAACTAAGCAGCTGTTTTGAATATGATTGTCAAAGCGCCAGAGCCGTCCCTAGCCAAATTAGTTGCCTATGCAAGATTTTGGGATCCAGAAAAGGGGTGTGGCCAGCATAGCATGGTATCAGCACCCACCCTCACCCACCACCCCTCTCACAGCAGAGCACCCCTCTCAAAGTAGTGAGCACCAAAGCACCCCAGCGATCTCCCAGTTCCAAACGTACTTTACTTGAGCGCAGCCTGCAGAGCTGTTCTTTTTCTACCTCTGGCTGGCAGGCCGCAGCTCATTGTGATGATTGCTGGAAGCGGAACCCAGAGCCGTGAGTTATGTCTCACTATTCAGAGCTCTGCAAATCCCCATGGTGCAGCAGCCCTCCCGCAACCATTTACTTACAGTCCTGAATGAGCCTCTGCCCATGCACAAAAGCTCTTTCTGATTGTGTGATGCCTTAGAGCTGGCCCGGCTCTAATCACTATCCGCCGTCCAGGTGCTCCGCCCCCGCAAACTGCTGCCAACTGATCCACTGCTGCCCACTCACTGTTTGTTGCTGCCAGGCCCAATCGGATCTGTCAGCTGAGCTCCGATCGTGGGCGCTACCAGCTGCAGTAGCATCTGCCAGAGTCTCTACCCAGTTGGAAGCCGGTGCCCCAGCCGTGCCTGCACCAAACCTCCAGTGGCCCTAGGCAGACTTGAATGCCCCTAGGCATTCCAAATGCCCTAGGCATTTGCTTACTTTGTCTATGCCTAGGTCCGGATCTGCAATGCTCCACACTCTGAATTTGGTTTTCAAACCCAAACTGAGTACCAGTGAACAAATGGTGCTCTATAGCATCTAGGAGCTGCTATATAAGTAAATGGGATACAGTTCTATTCGTTTATTGGAAAGCTGGTGGCAAACATTACAGCTTAAAAGCAAGAGTTCTCCACCAAAGCAACAGGCTGATGATTACAGCTATAATTTTGTCATAAAGTTTGGTACTGTAAATGTGCATAAAACAATGCAAGCAGGTTGACAAGAGTAAGTATTGGAAATGGAATATGCTATGTATTTGACATAGTTACTTCACAGTTCACAGTGTATACATACATTGACAGCAATCTTCATAAAATAATAGTACTGTCATCTCATGGTTCTATCAACACTTTCCTCATGCAGACAATCCCTGGTTACTGCAACAAATCCAACCACAGATGAGGAGGCAGGAATTTACATCAACATGTGACCAAAAAAGAAATCCATACATTTATGTCTCCATTTACAGAGCCATCATGCTCAATAAACTGACCGCCAGCCAATCTAGGTAGAATATATTGCAACATCTATAGGGGAAAATAAGGACACCACATGCTGCTGCTGCTAACAGTGAGACAACTCAGTAGGCACAGCATGAAGACACTCTTCTTCCACCACAGAACATTGAGGTCTACTCATAAAGCAGTGGAAAGCCCTGTTTAGCTGAAAACAGGGATTTTCACTACTATCAGCAATTCATACAGGAAGTTATCATGGAGACGGTTATTTCTTCTCCAGCAGCAGCCCCACATTGTGTATGAATCACATCACCCTACTTTTGTACGGTGAGTGTGATTTATAGAAGAACGGAAAGCTCTGCCTTACACCCGGCACTGGCTCCACCTCTTTTAGACCAGTGGCCTTTGCAGCAGGTTTGACTTGATATGCTGCTGTCAGCCACCGGCGCATGCACAGGAAGTACCTTCCTTCGCCTCCGCGCTGCCCAGAAAGGACAGGAGCTGAATACAAGATTGCTGAAGCCCTGGATACCGGATCACATTGCTGGAAAAGTAAGTACACATGCATTGCTACTTAACAAAACTATATATAGCATCGAACTGATGTAATATATAGTGAAAAGTAATCATTCCTTTACGCTAAACTACATGAATAGTACCCATTGCTTTTTATATGACAACTGCTGCAGATGATTTCTGACATATCCAAAAGTACTTCTTATATGCCCAGAATCTAATAGTCAGAAACATTATGGGAGGAATCCAATTAGCGGGGTTATCCTCGTGTGACATTTCCCCTAGGTGGACTTTTACTCGCAGCTTCAGGAGCTGCAAAAAAAAGTCAGCGAGAAAAAGGCACCATCAGGGTTTTGAAATACAGGAAAACCCATTGATTCTGCAGTTTACACGGAAACAGAGGATTTGTGGACATATCTTCTGATTTACCGCGCAGGTAGAGTACTGTTTCATTGAATAGCGTTAACCCACAACAATCTGGATTCCCCTCTACATATTTAAGTATAAATATTGTCATCTTCATTATTAATTTCTGCTAGAAATTATTTTTATATATAAAAAATAAAAGTAACATTTTAAGTAAGTGAATTATATAAGAGTGCCCCCCTCCCCAAAGGAGTTTTTTTTTTTTCAGCTTTAGGCAGAAAATAACCTGTTTGATTACTTGTATTTGACTCTAGGAAGCTCCATCAACCTTACAATCTTCTGACCAGTAAGGATACTGGATTTCAACCTGTATACGCACCTACCTATACTTTCTAAACCCTGCTTATAAACCTCTAAAATTTACGCTATTTGCGTACGCAGTCATACAGTAAAATAAAGACTTTAGACCTTGGACATGTGTTCCAAAGCACAAAGTATTATTCAAGTAAAGTACAGTCAGTTACACGCTGTGATCTAAGTACAATTTAGCGCAAAGAATTATACAGACCCAAGATACAGTCATACATACGCAAGCGCTCTGGGACCAGACTCCGGCATCAGCAAGAGACCTCCGTCAATTAGCAATCAGCAGAATAGACTAGAAACCCAGGGTCAGAGCACACATATTTATACCACGCCCAGAAATTAGCTGAACAAAAGAGAGGTCTTGTTGCAATTCCATTGGCTCTCCTTCACGGTGTGTTTGTTACATGGCACTTAACAGGTTGATTCAAATGGCCACAGTCCAGCCTCCAACAGCTGGTTGCCTTCGTTTTCCCACCTCATGCAAATCTAGACTGTTGGTTTTACAAAGTACATTTTGGTTCTTTATGTCTTTACGGACCATAAGTTGCAAACGCATGTTCCGATCTTCACACCGATGATACCAGGAAGCTGTGGATAAAGTGCAGATTAAACCTTAGATACCAAATAGTCTTTATTTCACAGCATTTGTAATAAATGAATAAAACTTGGATGTTTTACTTTATAGCTATGGAACCTTTTGTGTAAGTGTGCATTATGTAAGTATTAGGGATATGAGAAAAGACGCTAGTTAGGTTTATCTGATTTGGGGCAGATGTGCACGCATGCAGCTAATAAATAGCGTTCGCATGCAGGATATTGTTCATTCGCTACTGTGCGTAATGTTAGCAACGCAACTGTGCGCAATGTGCAGTGTTTATGCATGAGATTCTATTTATGATGGATTTAACATATATATACACACATATTTCATTCCTTACTAACAGTTTCAAACTGCAATGCAAATGTGTTATGGGCAGTGAGCTTCACTTCTCAAACAAGGTGGAGACCCCCAGCTGTGAAGCTGGGGCCATTCTGTCTGAGAGTGAAACTAAAACCTGTTTAGGTATCAGACAAATTCAATTGTGTAGATCAATCTCTGGGTTATATTACAATTGCCACAACTATACTTGTCTATATACAGGGATTCCCAATTTGTATGTAAAACACTCACAGTATTCTGGTGTATTGTCTATTCTATTTACTTTTCTCAGGAGGCTGTTTTTCTAGTTGTTTTTGGTATTTCTCTATGCAAGGTTGTCCCCAGAATGGGCCTGTCATGGCTTCTAAAAAGATTATCAAAAACATTGCCATCTGTACTTAGCTCGTGAGTTGTAACTTACAATGGCGCTGGTCGCAAAGTGGCATCTTGCAGATTCTTGTTTCTAAAATGGAGTATAGCTGCCATTCGCAAGATGGCATCGCGCACGCTAATTTTTACGCTGATTCCGTCTCAGCCACTAACCCAGCTTCGACACTAGTATAAAAGTAAGAACAATCTTTATTGTTGGCATAAATACTATCCATATGAATATTTCATTTCTGTGCAGAAATACCCCCTTCTTACACCTGTATTTGAATTTTCTGAGACTTTTCAGTTCCTGATTTCTAGCATGAGCACACACATGCAACATTTAAATAGCAGCTATAAAAATCATCATGCTATACTTATTAAGCCTGTTTGCCTCTAAAAACATAATATGGCGAGTTACAAGCTCAAACAAGAACTCATTCCAAAATGTAGAATTGATAACTTGATAGCATGTTTCCAAACTCTTCTTTAAACTTTGTGACGGACTCCAGCTGAGAAGAGGATTTACAAAAATTAAAAAAATATATTACAGAGACAAACTCAGATAAGTTGGGACCTTGCCAGTCTTGAAAATTATAATAAGCAAAACAATTACACCAAAAGACTTTAGACCCAAAGTATTTCCAGCATTTGGACTAGCAAGAGACAAATTGAGAAGTGAGTGAGAAGACCTAATTGTAATGCTAATTAAACATAATCACCTCATATTTGAAACATGTGAAAAGAAAACTGAAGCCCTTGGAAAAAAGTTGGAACTATTTGAGAAAGATACCCACTGTCAGCACAGTTTTGAACATAACAAAAAATACCTATAAACGTATGAATCAACAATTATAGAACAAATAAAGAAAAAATTCATAAGAAATAAAAGGGATCTTGTGGTTGGTAGAGTTTTCAGGTGGAAATGATTTTCCAATAAAGACAACACCAGAGGTTATATCGACAAGTACACATTGTCAGAGGCTGAATCTTCAGGAAATTAAGATATCTTGGATACTCTATATCAAGATTCTTACCAACAATTTTTCAGATGAGTAACCTTAATTTTTTAAGTAAACATCGCAGAACATTAGGATGACCTATAAGAGGAAAATGAGGGGAGCATCAAAAAGAGGAAGGGAATAAGTAAGATGGGATTCTCCATCCTGCTCACACTACCAGACATGCACTACTGAGGATTGTTTAACGATACTTTCAAGGTCATTAATCTATCTGACCACATTCTTACCAATAACCAAATTAATGACCTTACTAAGGGTCTCTCATTCTTTCCCACGAATAAATTTAACAGATATGAATGGGAAAAGAATCTGAGCCTATTTGGCAGGAAACTACTGCTGACTAAATTAATTTCTAATAAAAACCCAGTAGACAAAAAAAAACATCCTACCACAAGTGAGTAGATATGTAAAGCTACTATTCCAGATACAATAAGGAAATTACCCTAAACAAAGAGGATCTTGAAGCTCTTTCCATCCTAGAAGAATTATGGAAACAAAATCTAGAATTAAGAGTATAGGAGATTAATGTGCAAGAAAATATCTAAATTTTATCCTCAAGATAGTGTCTATCCAGAAGTTAAGGTCTTCATGATTCTGGTAGCTGAAGATCATGACCAAATGCAAATTCTTGAAAAATGCATATTGCAAAATTGACAGCCTTAATAAACAAGAGAGGAAAGCAATGAATGACATCAAACATGGGAAGACGTTGTGATCAAACCTATGAATATCTACAAGTTGCGAATCCCAAAACACCAACATTATACTTACTACTCCAGAAAGTCCACAAGTACATCATAGATCTACCAGGCAGATCTATCGTTTCTGGCATTGGTGGACCCCTAGAGATTACGAGTACATATATTGATATTCATTTAAGACACCATGGACTAGGACTCCTTCATAAGTACAGGACTCTACAGATGTCTTGAAGAAAATCAAAATACAAGAGAATCAGCTCTTAGTAATTCTAGGCATTGAATTATTTTACACAAGCTTTGCACTCCAAGAAGGCATGATAACAATACAATACTTCCTCCCTCTTTCATAAGTTCATTTTAAATCTGCTCACATTTGTTCTTTTCAACAACTACTTTACGTTCAATGATAATTATTACAACCATATTAGAAAAAAAGAAAAAAATGTTCCCTCCAGCACACTGCAAAAAAACAGCAAAAAGACTTGAATACTATATGATAATAGATTCAGAGATCTTTGTTGCATATATTTGTAAATACATGACGTGGCCCAGTGCTTAACTAGGTATTTGCAAATATATGCAACAAAGCTCTCTAGATTTCTATTATCATGTAGTATTCAAGTCTTTTGCTGTTTGTTTGTTTTTGCAGTGTGTTGCTGGAAACATTTTTTTTCCATTTTTTTTCTTTTTTACTAGTCCTTTACAAGCAACTGTGAAAAACTATTAGGGTGATCTGAGCAACCACTATTTTGTATTGCTGTTCTGAGAGACATGGATGGGACCAGCATTGGGAGAGTGTACTGGTTTCTGTAGTGCTATTTGGAAGACTCTGGGGTACTTTCAGGTGAGTTGGCTCTCAACTGAAATATATCTATGTGCTGTTGTCATGAGGCACAACAATATTCAATTATATGACCCAGAGTGGGTGCAATTATCATGTAGCATTAGGGATGCCAGTAAAGAAAAACCTTGATGCAACCTGGTGCTTAACCATGTATTTGCAAATATATGCAACAAAGATCTTTGAATTTTTATTATCATGTAGTATTCAAGTCCTTTTGCTGTTTTTTTTTTTGCAGTGTGCTGGAAGGAACAATTTTCCACCCCTCCCTTTACAAGCACATGTGAAAAACTATTAGGTTGATCGGAGCAACCACTATTTTGTATAAGTATTACATCCACATCAGAGGTACAGCAATGGGCTTGGCCTGTGCGCCAACCTACACAAACCTCTTACTTGGATAGTTGGAGAAGGAAAAAAATTTTAATGGTGAGGTCAACAAAAACATTGCAATCTGGTACAGATACATAGATGGCATACTGATGGAATGGCAATAGAGAAACACTATCCTCTTTTGTTTATCTACTTAACACCAATAATCTCAATTTCAAATTAACCTATGAAGTCAGTGACTTACACATATAAGAGAGCCAAATCATCTTTGGACAAAAGTATCAGGGAGTCCTTGATCTATAAAGAATAAAAATCAGACAATGAGATCATACTTGTCAGCAATTTTTGCCAAGGATGAAAGGAGATCAAAAATATTATTCAGAAACATTGGCCGGTTTTGCTGACAGACCTTGACTTGGCAAAACATTTGAAAAAGAATGTCCTACAAGAACATACAAGATACACTTATTCAATTCCATTTTAGAAGAACACCATATATAATTTCATCTAGAACAAGATACATATCCTTGTGGATCATGCAAGGCATGTGAGTACTGTATATCATCAAAAAGACACTACAGCACAATGTCATACCGATTAAACAAATTATTAACTATAATGCCATGAATGCCATATACTGTGTTACATTCCCTTGCAATGGCAAGTACGTTGGAATGTTGACCCACTTGCTAAAACAAAGGGCTTTAGAGCACACAGGGTCCAACCGCAATGTGGCCTGCAGGAAATGAAATTAAATGAATTGAAATTTAACAACAGGTTCAAGACATTCTCATTACAAACATTACAAATATGCAAATACAGTCAGGTCCATAAATATTGGGACATTGACAGAATTGTCATATTTTGTCCTCTATTCACCACCACAATGGCTTTGAAATGAAACAAACAAGATGTGCTTTAACTGCAGACTTTCAGATTTAATTTGAGGGTAATTACATCCAAATCAGGTGAACGGTGTAGGAATTACAATGGTTTCTGTATGTGCCTCCCACTTTTTAAGGGGCCAATCCTACATCTAACTTTCACTTTTTAATACTTTGTTGAAAATCCTTTGCAGGCAATTACAGCCTGAAGTCTGGAATGCATAGACATCACCAGACGCTGGGTTTCATCCCTGGTGATGCTCTGCCAGGCATCTACTGCAAATGTCTTCAGTTCCTGCTTGTTATTGGGGAATTTCCCTTCAGTTTTTTCTTCATCAAGTGAAATGCATGCTCAATCGGATTCAGGTCAGGGGATAGACTTGGCCATTGCATAACATTCCACTTTTTAGCCTTAAAAAACTCTTTGGTTGCTTTTGCAGTATGCTTCAGGTCATTATCCATCTGCACTGTGAAGCGCTGTCCAATGAGTTCTGAAGCATTTGACTAAATATGAGCCTATAATATTGCCCGAAACACTTCAGAATTCATTCTGCTGCTTTTGTCAACAGTCACATCATCAATAAATACAAGGGAACCAGTTCCATTGGCAGCCATACATGCCCACGCCATGACACTACCACCACCATGCTACACTGATGAGGTGGTATGTTTTGGATCATGAGCAGTTCCTTTCCTTCTCTTCACTTCCCCTCACTCTGGTACAAGTTGATCTTTGTCTCATCTGTCAATAGGATGTTGTTCCAGAACTGTAATGGCTTTTTTAGATGTTGTTTGGCAAACTCTAATCTGGTCTTCCTGTTTTTGTGGCTCACCAATGGTTTGCATCTTGTGGTGAACCCTCTATATTCACTCTTGTGAAGTCTTCTCTTGATTGTTGACTTTGACACATATACATCTACCTCCTGGAGAGTGTTCTTGATTTGGCCAACTGTTGTGAAGGGGTTTTTCTTCACCAGGGAAATAATTATTTTGTCATCCACCACAGTTGTTTTCCGTGGTCTTCCGGGTCTTTTGGTGTTGCTGAGCTCTCCGATGCGTTCTTTCTTTTTAAGAATGTTCCAAACAGTTGATTTGGCCACACCTAATGTTTTTGCTATCTCTCTGATGGGTTTGTTTTGATTTTTCAGCCTAATGATGGCTTGCTTCACTGATAGTGACAGCTCTTTGGATCTCATATTGAGAGTTGACAGCAACTGATTCCAAATGCAAATGTCACACCTAGAATCAACTCCAGACCTTTTACCTGCTTAATTGATAATGAAATAATGAGGGAATAGCCCACACCTGTCCATGAAATAGCTTTTGAGTTGATAGTCCCATTACTTTTGGCCCCTTAAAAAGTGGGAGGCACATATTGAAACTGTTGTAATTCCTACACCGTTCACCCGATTTGGATGTAATTACCCTCAAATTAAATCTGAAAGTCTGCAGTTAAAGCACATCTTGTTTGTTTCATTTCAAAACCATTGTGGTGGTGAATAGAGGCCAAAATCTGAAAATTCTGTCAATGTCCCAATATTTATGGACCTGACTGTACATACAAAGATCTAAAGATTTTCAGTTTTGGAACGGGTCCATCTTGGAGATAAAGGAGGGGACATCACAAGGGAACTCCTCAAAAGAGAAAGTTCTTGGACCTTCAAATTAAGAACACTCTCACCAGGGGGGTTTAATGAATTCATCAATTATGCTGTGTTTCTGTCATAATAAAAAATCTACCTGTAACAAAATTTGTTAACCTTACTTTATGTTATGGATCTATTATTCATTTTCACAGTCCGTTGAACTATCATCAAATTCCACATATTCCCTGAACTCTTACATATTCATTCAGAGACTATGGGCCAAATATAATAGGGTAAGAGTTTAGAAAATGTGAGAGTTTAGCAGTAAACTCTCACATTGGTTGAATTTTATCTTCAAAATGGGAAAACATCTGAATGAGATTTTAAATCGTGAGAGTTTTTTAAGTCTAAAAAAACTTGCAAGTTTGCTCTGTTACTTTGTTTTTGGACTCTATTACTCCATTATTATTGGTAAAGTTTAAAAAGTGTCAGAAAGTCTCACTTTTCTAAACTCTCACCCTATTACATTTGGCCCCATGCTCTTTTCTTTTATTATTGTTACTATTTCACTCTTCCATCCACCTCTAAACATTTTTTCATATGCTTTAGCTAGTAATATACACTTTATTTTCTTGGGATTATATCACACCCCAAACACTGAATCCTCTAATGTCTAAATAAAGGTCGCCTATTTACCCACTTTCCTTGCATGTAATGTGTGTATGTGAGCATATGTATGGATATTACATACATATATTCATGTTAATGTGTATATGCTCCCCTACCCTTAGATCCAAATATCATATTAAACTAAAAAGTGTGTAGGTAAAGTTATACAATTGTCCTGATGGGTTCTGCCTACAGGAGAGATAGACCTTCTCTGCAATGGCAGAGAAGTAAATGCCAGATAGTGAGACCAGAGAGAGAGACCTGGTCAAGACAGGAGGGAAGAGAGTGTCTCTCTTTACAGAGCCAAAGAAGACAGAGAGATAAAGCTACATAAAAATACAGGGAGTCAAGTTGCAATTACTATAGTATGAAAAAGTTTTTACCCTTTTCCTGATTTCTTCTATTTTACATATTTGTTGCATTTCATTGCTTTAAACGAAATTGAAAATAAGACAAAGTCAACCTGAGTAAACACAAAAATAAACTTTTTTAATGATTATTTCATTTATTGAAGGAAAAAAAGATATCCAACACCAACTGGCCATGATACTGAGATACTCATTCAGCCAATGATCCAAACTGAATTGATAATTGGGCTAATATTGATTAGACACAAGCAGACTTGATTTGTGCCAGTGCTGTTGAATCTAAACATTACTTATATAGAAATGTGGCGCTGACTTATTTGTATGTATATTACTTATATAGAACCTTTTCAGCAATGTGAGGTTGACTAAAAACTTTCAACAAGTAGCACAGTGTGCCTCAATGAAAATAAAATCCAGAAGTGATTAGAAAGAATGTTCTTGAGATATAGCAGGGAGGAAATGGCAAGAGAGGATGATAAGTTCCCTTTCCATTGGGGCTAAGCTGACTACTGGGGTTTGCTGAGAAACAACTAGCACTGCCAATCTGGAATCTGTCAGATAGCCAGTCCAGAACAGTGTATGAACCAAACTTTTACTGTACTTCCCTTTAGTGAAATGCCTTGAAAATGTTACCTTTGTAATTACTTTCACAAATCATACAGAATTTAATTATCCTGTGGACATGAAGTATAAGGGGTCTATTAACTAAGCCTTAAAGAGAGATAAAGTGGAGAGAGATAAAGTACCAACCAATAAGCTCTTAACTGTAATTTTTCAAACACAGCCTGTAAAGTGACAGTATGGAGCTGATTGGTTGGTATTTTATCTCTCGCCAATGGGCAGATGTACTAAACTCTGGAAAGTGATTATTCAGAAAGTGATAAACTGCCAGCCACTCAGCTCCTAACTGTCATGTTGCAGGCTGTGTTTGAAAAATGTCAGTTAGGAGCTGATTGGTTGGTGGTTTATCACTTTCCAATTTATCACTTTCTAGAGCTTAGTACATCTGCCTAGTGAAAAGACTCCTAAATCTCTTATTAGCTTGTGGAGACCACAAATTCATTTGGGGCATGTTGTTAAAAGCTCCAAATTCCCCCTGACCTGCTCATAAAGATTCAAGAGGTTCCTGCGTGTTCAGGCAAAACATCTGAGTTACCTGAATTCTGATCTGTGAGAGGTTATTCTTTGGACATCCATGCTCAAAATGACCTTACATTAACTCCTCAGGCTATGTTGCTGTTGCAGGCCATCCTTCCTCTTTGACTTAAGACTTTCCTCCTCCATACTGTGTCAGAGTAATCAAAGCTACCATGCCAAACATTCCCAAATCTTTACTATTTTCCCAAAACTTCAGTAGCAGAAAGGTGTTGTCCCTTTTATAAGATTCATAATCAAATGGCATGTAGTTTGAACAATCATGCCTATCAGAATCACATCTAAAATGTCTGCCTTTTTCTGGGGGTTTCTCAAACACAGCTTAATACACTGCACAATTTGTATGCTTCCATGTGCAAAAATCAGAAAGGTGGTTTCAAATCTGGTGGTCTGAATAAAATGCAGTTCGTTGTGCTTTTTGGCCTTTAGTAAATTGCGCAGTTTGGTGAAACCACACTTTCGTAAATCTCCCCCATAGTCTTATAGCTTTCCTAACGCTGTACGAACATTTTTGAATATTGTTGAAGCTGAATAATTGGCTGAGACAAGTTCAGTTTAAAATTTAATCGCAGCGACGCCATCTTGCGACTGGCCGCAAGACGCCATCTTGAAAATGAGATCGCAAGATGCCATTTTGAGAATGGCCGCCTAAGCGCCATTTTAGATAAACTCACATTTTAGTACATGTGGCGATAATACTATTAGAACCATGCGATTGCATTTTTCACCATTTCTCATACACACATTAATACGCACAATTGCTCTGTTAACTAGTCGCATATTAGCGAATGCATAGGACTTTGTATGAAACCGCTGTATTATTAGCTTTATGCGCACGCATCTGCCCCAAGTTAACTTGCATCCTTATATCAAACCCTCAATACCCACACATTACATATTCACACATAAGGTTCAATAAGCTATAAAGTGTATGATTTAAGTTGGTCCAGTTAGTTTAAAGGCTGAGAAATAAAGAAATTTGATAACTAAGGTATTATACATGCTAAACAAGTCGTGTTTGGTCTTGTATTGATGCGTACTCTTTTTACAGTATTCCGGTGTTATCGGTGGGGAGGTCGCATCATGCAAACTCAAGTTATGGATCGCAGAGCCTACAACCAACAAAATGTATATTTCATGAACAACTGTTAGAATGTTGCAGGGGGCGTGAAGAGGAAGACCCCCAGCTGTTAGAGGCAGAGAGAGTCTATTTGAACCAGCCTGTTAAATGTGCTGTAACAGATGCTTCTCCCCTGGGAACCAATGACATCAGCAACTAACTTCCCTATTGTCCTGTTTATTCTGGGGGGGTATAAATATGTGTGCACGAACGCTGGTTCTCAGTCTTCGTGCTGAACACTGTATGACTATGGGTCTCTTGCTGATGCCTATCTCCGGGTCCGGAAGCACCTGCGTATGTATACTGTACTTGGGTCTGTATAATTTTCCTTTTGTGCCTAAATTGTGTCTAGATCAATTGCGTGTAACTGTCTGAACTTTTACCTGAATAACACTTGTGCTTTGGAACCACAGATTCCACGTCTGTCTTTATTTATGGTATGACTGCGTACGCAAATTAGCGTCATCCTTAGAAGGTATAGGCAGGATATTAGAAGGTATAGGCAGGACATTAGAAGGTATAGGAAGGTGTGTATAGAGGTTCTGATCAGTGAAGTCACTTACCTGCTCACAAGATACATACGGCCATCGATATTTCAGCAAAGGGTGGAGTGGCCACATGCAGGGTTTGCCTGCAACCGCATTGTGCTGAAAGATCACTATCCGTCTCCATGTGAATAAAGGAAGCTGACTAGAATCCAGGGACAAGAGAGGAAAAAGTTTGTTTTCCTCTGTTGATAGAACCTAATGCTTAGAGGGGTGCCGCAGTATTGAGTACGCGGCTGAGACACATTTTTGTGTACGCAGTTAAAAAGTCATTATACGGTTGTGCGCTAGTCACATTATTGTGTATGCGGCTGGTCGCACAATAGTGTATACGCACTTCCGGTTGTGCTGCCACGTGTTTAAACAAAGCCATTGATGTTTAAATTTTTTTCTATTACCAATATCTGGGTTAACGTGTATTTTTCTGCGCAGGAAAAAAGTGTGTAACAGTGAATATTTGTTGAACAAAGTTAAGGGTATCGTATGATCCTTAAAGGCTAGGTGCAAGGGTTAGTCTAGCCGCTCGGTAAGCAGCTTTACCATTCTATACACAGTAGCAGGTGTACATGTTGTCTTTGTTGTAGAGAGGTGCATGAGAGTAGCCGACATATAAACTCTCATAGGTGTGGAAGTTGCCTTACTAAATCTTATCCGGGTGTGGAAGTTGCCTTTTTCAAATCTTATCCAGGTGTGGAAGTTGCCTTACTAAATCTTATCCAGGTGTGTGGGCGCCGCCGACTTAAATCGTCCACAGGCATTAGTAATGACTAAATTCCATCATAAATGATTTCCCCGATCCCAAAAAGGAATTAGCCAAATGTCAAAGATTTTTGAGAAATTTGGGTAGTTCACATGAGCCCACTAATAAAGATTGGCGTGTGGTGTTAAGGGTCTGTCTGCCACGCAATACTGACGTGACAAAATTTATCACGGATTGTGTATTGGATGGTGACGTTCCCTTAACAGACCAAGTAAACCAAGGTAACATTTCCCGCATTGTAACTCAATTGGGTATATATTTTCCAGTAGTAGTTAACTGGAACAAAATTTTCACCATTAAGCAGAAAGAGAGTGAGACTGCAGAAGATTATTGCGATTGGGCTCTGCAGGCTATCACCCAGTACACTGGGATAGAGGATATTAAAGATAACACTCACCACCAGGGGATGATAGTCACAGTACTTGTGGATCGTCTGAAAGAGAGTTTAAAAACTCGGGTTCAGACCTCACAGCCTGGCTGGCGGGGACTCACAATAGATACCCTTATAGAAACCGTCACTGAACATGATAAAAACATCTCCAAAAAGAGAGAAGTCCAGAGCGAAAAACTAATGGCTGTCAGTATACAAGCTCTGGAGGGAATGACGGTAACATCACAGCCAACAGACACACTTGCACTTGCACACAAACTCACGTCTGAACAAGTATGTGCTCTCACTAACCCCACTCAACAACAAACACAACTCTATCCCACTAACCCGATGCAACCACAGGTCCCAGGCTATCCACCAACTTCTTATCCCCCACAATACCCTTACCCTCCCTATCCTTACCCATATCCACCACCTTTATCCTCTGTGCAAACCTCACAACACCACATGTCTTCACCCGAAACATGAACATGTTTTAACTGTAAACAAACAGGACACTTAAGTCGAAACTGTACAGTAAAAGGAGTAGGGATCCCACATCAGGGAAGACCTAGATATCCCCATAAGGGATATGCACAGAGGCCAGCAAATTTTCAGCAGGCACCAGCTCCAATTGTAGCCGTAAATGCTTTATTGGAGAATGGTAGCCAACGCTAGGGGTCAGGTCATACCTGTAGTCTACAGATGGTCAGGTTAATGGGAAGTACTAGGGAAGAACCGGTCATGATGGTTGATGTAGCCGGTACTGAATATCCTTTTCTTGTAGACACAGGGGCGACCAGGTCGGTGATAAAATCTCCCATTAATTTGCAGGTGACCAATGAGACAGTACAAACAATGGGTATAACAGGTAAAGTGGAACATTATCCTTTAACAAAGTCCACAGAGGTTACTATTGGGCCGTTGCATACCAGGCATTCTTTTCTCCTGGCTGCTGTGGCTCCTACTAACCTATTGGGCAGAGACTTGTTATGTAAGATGGGATGTGTTATATATTGCACCCCTGATGGTGTATTTTTAGATATCCCAGAGAGAATGGTATACGAGGTGTGGGATATGTTAGACACTCCTCAAAGGATAATGTATCACTCTACAGTTTTAAATGAAACTCCATCACAGGTAGATGAAATCTTGTCCCGAATTCCAGATTCCCTTTGGACTAAAGATGGACAGGACACTGGATTAATGGCAAAAGTAAGCCCAGTAATGGTAAATTTAAAAAGCGTAAGGCAAGCTGCAAAAAGTCCCCAGTACCCACTAAAGCAGGAGGTAGAATTAGGGGTTTTTCCAATAATTGTGCGATTACTGCAACAGGGAATGTTAGTTCGTACAGCTAGTGTCGCCAACAGTCCCATCTTTCCAGTGAAGAAGAGTGGTGGGAGGGGTTATAGGCTGGTACAAGACCTTAGAGGTGTTAATAAGGTAGTACAGAGCCTATTCCCTGTAGTGCCCAATCCAGCTGTCATTTTGATGCAAATCCCACCAAATGCAACCCATTTTACTGTCACTGACCTCTGTTCTGCTTTCTTCTCTGTGCCTCTCCATCCTGACTGTCAGTATCTATTCGCATTTACATACAGAGGTTTACAATACACATGGACACGATTACCCCAAGGTTTCATAGACAGTCCCAGTATCTTCTCCCAGGCATTGCACGACTGTTTACAATCTTTTCAACCTGCCAATGGATCTGTTCTAATTCAATATGTGGACGATTTATTGCTATGTTCTGACTCATTTATGTCATGTTTGAATGATACTAAACTTTTGTTACTTCATCTCTCACAAACAGGACACAAGGTGGCTAAGGACAAACTACAGCCATGCCAATCCAGAGTAAAATATTTGGGACACTGCCTAACCCAGGGGTTACGACACCTCACAACAGATAGAATCCAGGCCATACAAAACATGACACTGCCGCAGAATCAACAGCAAATTCGTACCTTCTTGGGAATGTGTGGATAGTGTAGAATGTGGATACCAGGTTTTTCTATTTTGGCCTTACCTTTACAGGAATTAGTCTCTTCCTCAAAGCCCAATCGTGTCATACACACAGAAGAATCAGAACAGGCTTTCCTTAATCTTAAGGATAGTCTGACAAGAGCTCCTGCATTGGGAATAACTGATTATGAAAAACCTTTTGATTTGTATTGTACGGAAGCCGATGGTTGTGCTGCAGGTGTCCTTACACAAAAACATGGTGATGCCAGTAGGCCCGTAGCATACTACAGTGCCCAATTGGACACGGTAGCAAGATCACTCCTCACCTGTTTGAGAAGTGTAGCAGCTACCGCTCTATTGGTGAGTAAAAGTGAGGACGTAGTATTGGGCCATGATATGATTGTCTACACTCCCCATGCTGTATCTGCTCAGTTGAACTCAGCTCTAACCAGACACGTCTCCTCGGCTAGGTTCACCAAATGGGAACTAGCTCTAATCACTCCTGCAAATATATTGTTAAATGTTGCAGTACGCTGAATCCAGCAACATACCTACCATATGTACAACATGATGTACAAAGGGTGGAAGGAGAGGAGTTGCTGGCGGGAGGTGAGTTCGGCAGACATAATGATACGCACGATTGCATGACATATCTGAATCAGACATTTACAGCTAGACCTGACATACATGACACACCTTTAGAGAATGTGGATGTAACTTTTTATATGGATGGGAGTTGTCATAGACAAACAGACACAGGTTAATTATGTACAGGTTATGCTGTTGTAAATGACACAGACATCATAGAAGCTAAACCTCTCGGTCTTTCTCACTCAGCCTAGGTGGCAGAGTTAGTAGCACTGACTAGAGCATGTGAACTGACAGCAGGCAAATCTGCTAACATTTACACTGACTCAAGGTATGCGTTCGGGGTGGTGCATGATTTTTGGGCTCTATGGCGTCTGAGAAATTTTATGACAGCAGCAGGCACACCAGTTGCACATTCCCGACTCATAAAACATCTTTTAGAAGCAATCCAACTGCCCAAAGCAGTGGCAGTAATTAAATGCAAAGCCCACACATGTGAGGATGACCCGGTGTCACTGGGCAACAACAAAGCTGATGAAGCTGCAAAATCGGCAGCAGGGTTAAAAATGTTTTCTCCAACTGAAACAATTATGTCAAAATTTATGTTCAATTCAGGAAAAATCCATTTGGAAGTCCAAGGGATGTGGGCAAGAGTCCTCTGGGCTCTGGAGGGACGGACATGGTAAGCCAGTAGTCCCAAAGGCATATTACCCCAGCCTGGCTGAGGCAGCACACGGCCTGACTCATCTGGGTAAACAGGGTATGTGCAAGTTGGTGAGGGCATATTGGTGCGCACCAGGTTTTTCTTCACAAGCAGAAAAGATAGCAATGTCCTGTTTGACCTGCTTGAGAAAGAACATAGGGAAAGCAATCCCTACCAAACCGTCCCACATTCCACTGACTGATGGACCTTTCCAGGTGATACAAATTGATTTCATCCAATTACCACCCTGCAGGAACCTTAAGTATGTATTAGTGTGCACAGACGTATTTTCTAACTGGGTTGAGGCCTACCCAGCGGCCACTAATACTGCTGCGTTTACTGCCAAGAAAATAGTTCAGGAATTTGTATGCATGTACGGTATCCCTAAAATCATCGAGAGTGAAAGGGGTACCCATTTCACAGGTGATGTTTTTCAAAATATGTGTAAGCTGATGGGTATTAATAGCCGACTTCACAACCCCTACCGACCGCAAGCCAGTGCAAAGGTAGAGAGGATGAACGGGACTTTTAAAAATAAGCTAAGTAAAATCATGACTGAGACTGGACTAGGATGGCCAGAAGCGTTACCTTTGGTCCTACATAGCATAAGGACCACTCCTAGACCGCCTCTGAATCTGCCCCATTTGAAATATTGTTCGGTAGACAACCTCATTTGATTATAAGTCCACAGGAAGATCTAAAGGGTAACAACGAGGTAACTGTGAAGTATCTTATATCAATGAGTAAGCAGTTAAAGCAACAGCAGCAGAAACTGAAATTGTTGTCTAATGATATGCCTGAAACAAACTGTCATGATGTTGAACCAGAAGAATATGTAATGATCAGAAATTTCTTGCTTTCAGGTTGTTTCACTGATCGGTGGGAAGGTCCGTACCAGGTGCTACTGACAAGTACTACATCTTTGAAGGTGGCCGAGAGAGATACCAGGGTCCATTCCACTCACTGCAAAAAGGTCAATCAACCGGTGGAGAAACAAGTAGGAGACAAAGCTGATAGCGTGGACCTGTCGCTCGCGAGCTTGTTCAGGGAGGATTGAAAAGGTCGTAGTAAAATACCTGAACTGAGAGAAATTTGCAGGTCTTGTTGTGACAATGGATGGGCTTGCTGTGTTCATTTTCATATTCTCTTTTAGAGTGTTCACATCCTGGTCAGTCCGGTGATATCCAGTGTCTGTGATGGGGGACTGCTTGAGGAAACGGGAGCTGATGGCAGTGCTGATGGAGTGGAATCAGGAGGAGTTCAATGCCAATCAGGGGAGTGTCTGACCAATCTTAGTACTGTTATTGTTAAGAGAGCTGTCATTCCGGATACTTGGGGAAGGTGTGGAGGTTTATCGTCTGAAGATTGCTGTATTTGTGAGCTTTGTGGGTCCCTAGTTGATGAGAACTGTATCCAACAGTGCCAACCTAAATATAATCCGTACTGGGGTGGGTATCCTCTAGAGGATTATCATAGCATGGTAGGCTACGTGTTAATTCAAACTGATTGCTGGGTGTGTTCACATGTGCCACTGGTACAGCATAACGTAGGGTTGGTGCCATTTCCACTGAATATCACGGAAATTTTAGAATTGCAAAAAGGGAAAACATTGGATGGAAAATTTCTATCATCCAAACCACCTCATTTCAAACTCTATCAATTCCAAGTAGATAGATCACTTTTGTGTCTAAACATAACCAACCCCAATAAACCCGGGAGTTGGGAAGTGACAGGGAATAATCAGACAATGACCTCCTAACAAAGAGCTGATAATGAGTCCATAAACCATGATCTGCTGTGCTCCATTAAGTCAGGTGGGAAACACTTTAGGTATCGGTATACATTGAGTTCCACCAAAGAAATTATTGGTAAGGTGCCAAATGGTTATTGTGCTAAAATAATACAGCCAGAAACTTGCATGTACCAGATGGAAGAACCAGAAATAGGATTGTTTGCAAGGGAAATGTGCTTAATGATAATGATGCATAACATTCCTTATGTTCTCCCTGATAATGTATATTTCATCTGTGGAAGAAAAGCGTATAAATGGCTCTCCCCGAGTTCCGAAGGTTTGTGTTACCTAGAAGAGTAGTCCCAGAAGTTATGACCCTCACACATGTTGAAATGCTGGGTATACATAAAAACACACCGTCACCATATCTTCACACACAATATGAACACGGAGGCAAAGGAAATATGGTACCTGGTGATATACATAAAGCCACTCAGTTAATCAGTGAGGCAACTGGCTTTCAAGTTCTGGTCGCATTGGACCCCACCAGGATCGCTCGGAGTACATTAAATTTTAGATATATCCAGGAACTTGCTAAATTAATAGATAATATCACCGAGATGTACGAAGACACATTCAGGTATACAGGGAGAGAATTGCAAGCGTACAAGAAAGAACTGGTGCAACACAGGCTAGTGTTGAATTATTTAACTGCTGTTACTGGAGGATATTGCGTAACATTGGCCACCCAATTTGGAGTAAAATGTTGCACCTATGTCACCAATGATACCAGCGACCCTAAGGAGGTGAAAGACTGGAAGATGGATGAAATTCTGCAGCTAAAGTGGGAATTTCGCAAGAGCCATAACATTTCAGTGGCTGAAGTAGGGGAAAAGATAGAAGGATGGGTATCATGGCTGAACCCAGTGAAATGGTTCTCAGGTCTAGGGAAATGGGTCCAGGAAGTGATCGCCAGTGTAGGCAAATTCTTAATCCTTATACTGATTGTCATCATAATAATTGGCATATGCGTCCGGTGTGTTCCTATTGTGTTGAAGTGTGGAAAATGTAAAAACAGAGTGAAACGAAAGAATTAAACTATGATGGTGGTTCAGTAATGACAATATGTATACCGAGGTAAATATAGAACTGCATTACAACCCTGAAATAGGAAATACAATCGTTTGATGTATTATATTTAGACATGCATAGAATGTATTATTGAAATGTTATTCATAGAACACCCCAGATAATGTAAAGTCTCAATTCCTCTTCAAGACAGCTTTTATAAGACTGGTGCATTCCCACACCTTTCACATGATCTTCCAAGATTCTTGGTGTGCGTATAATAGTAGTTTTATGTCCCCACCCAGAGACACATTATTGATGGACTAAGAACCACCTTGTGCCATCCCATAATAACACCAAATAATATGTAAATGTAAGCCTAAATTAAATTCTAATAGCAGATTGTGATAGCATGTTCTTTATAATCAAAGGGTGGACTGTTGAAGCTGAATAATTGGCTGAGACAAGTTCAGTTTAAAATTTAATCACAGCGATGCCATCTTGCGACTGGCTGCAAGATGACATCTTGAAAATGAGATTGCAAGACGCCATTTTGCGAATGGCCGCCTAAGCACCATTTTAGATAAACTCACATTTTAGTACATGTGGCGATAATACTATTAGAACCATGCAATTGCACAATTGCGCTGTTAACTAGTCGCATATTAGCAAATGCATAGGACTTTGTATGAGACCGCTGTTTTATTAGCTTTATGTGCACGCATCTGCCCCAAGTTAACTTGCATCCTTATATCAAACCCTCAATACCCACACATTACATAATCACACATAGGGCCAAATGTAATAGGGTGAGAGTTTAGAAAATGTGAGAGTTTAGCAGTAAACTCTCACATTGGTTGAGTTTTATCTTCAAAATGGGAAAACATCTGAATGAGATTTTAAATCGTGAGAGTTTTTTAAGTCTAAAAAAACATGCAAGTTCGCTCTGTTACTTTGTTTTTGGAATCTATTACATTGGCAAAGTTTAAAAAGTGTCAGAAACTCTCACTTTTCTAAACTCTCACCCTATTACATTTGGCCCATAATGTTCAATAAGCTTTAAAGTGTATGATTTAAGTTGGTTCAGTTAGTTTAAATGCTGAGAAATAAAGAGATTTGATAACTAAGGTATTATACATGCTAAACAAGTCGTGTTTGGTCTTGTATTGATGCGTACTCTTTTTACAGTATTCTGGTGTTATCGGTGGGGAGGTCGCATCATGCAAACTCAAGTTTTGGATCGCAGAGCCTACAAGCAACAAAATGTATATTTCATGAACAACTGTTAGAATGTTGCAGGGGGCGTGAAGAGGAAGACCCCCAGCTGTTAGAGGCAGGGAGAGTCTATTTGAACCAGCCTGTTAAATGTGCTGTAACAGATGCTTCTCCCCTGGGAACCAATGACATCAGCAACTAACTTCCCTATTGTCCTGTTTATTCTGGGGGTATAAATATGTGTGCACGAATGCTGGTTCTCAGTCTTCGTACTGAACACTGTATGACTAGGGGTCTCTTGCTGATGCCTATCTCCGGGTCCGGAAGTGCCTGCATATGTATACTGTACTTGGGTCTGTATAATTTTCCTTTTGCACCTAAATTGTGTCTAGATCAATTGCGTGTAACTGTCTGAACTTTTACCTGAATAACACTTTTGCTTTGTATCCACAGATTCCACGTCTAAGTCTTTATTTATGGTATGACTGCGTACGCAAATTAGCGTCATCCTTAGAAGGTATAGGCAGGATATTAGAAGGTATAGGCAGGACATTAGAAGGTATAGGAAGGTGCGTATAGAGGTTCTGATCCAGTATCGTTAATATGTTATTACAATATATTTCTAGTGTGTTTGGCAATATTGAATTTGAACCATTATTCAGTCCTACATGAAATGGTTAATTTAAGATTAATGATCTCTGGGCCTCATACAGCACAGAATGGAATTACAAAGCTGCACGCAAGCAGCTTTGCAATTCCATCCTTGCAATTATGGTAATGCAGCAGAATGCATCAAGCCTCCTTCATGCATTACTTATTCGAGCTGCGTCCAAGGATGCAACATTAGATAATCAGCGATAACGGCTAAATGACCCATGGGGTCACGCAAGCTGGCCGCCGCAGTTACAACAAAGAGGCCAGGAAATATCTGTCAGCCAACAGAGATCCGAGCCTCTTCCCTCCCCCCAATGGCGGCGTCATGCCTCCGTTTTGAGAATTGGAGGCCATCGATGCCCCCTCACACCCACAACCAGCAGTAGACTGTCAATCACTGACAGTCTGCTGCCGTTCTGCGAGCAATCAAGCAGGACCCGTACTGCACATGTGCAGTAGGGTCCAATGCCTGTGCAGATTCCGGATAATCGGGAAACTGCGTTCAGCAGAGCACATATGTGCACTGCTGAATCACACCCTCTGTGCATATGATTTAGCAAGTCATAGCTAACAAATGGGATTAAATATACACCATATGGTATATAATACTTTAATATTCTGAAGTGCATTAACCATTATTTGTGGATGTGGATTTGCTAATATATTGGCAGGCTGGATTAACACATGATTTACTGTATGAGTCATATGTAAGTCTTGAGGTAATTTGGCATTTGGTCACTGTCATTTTGCGTTCTTCAGTTGAAATGATCTACTTTATTCAGCCTGTAGATAGTAACAATAAAATGGGAGGTTTGTATCTGTTCTGTGTTAATTTTCCTGTAAATGGTAAAGCCTGGTGTACTCTTGTGCCAGACACATTTATGGAATTTACTTCTCAACTTGAAATATTTATCATAAATTAAGTGTAGCACTGTTTGAAATGTACACAATAAAATAGAATGTAAATGATAATACATGTGTGCATCCTCCACTAAACAGCAAATCAGTACCATGAACATGATAAGACTGTGACAGAATGTAAAGTCCGAAACAAACAGCAGGAAAGGGCAGCACGTGATGGGATGAAATGCAGTAATGGTATGCATCTGCTGGCTCCCATTCACTTATCATACTCCTCAAATGTCTAGATGGTTTCAATCTTTGTATAATTTCACAGCTGATCGCATTAGATATAGTGAACTCATTTTCAGCACATTGGGCAGTACTACCCCTCTAATTAATCAATTCAAAACTTCAAGAAAGTGCTGATATAGATTAGTTGTCATCAGGGCCGGACTGGCCACTACACACTTCTGGAAAATGCTAGAAGGGCTGATGGCCTCAGGGTCAGCTCGAGGAGAGCGGAATTGCCCCCACCGTCCACCCCACGCCGCCGGATACATGTTATGCACTCAGGGGAGGGAAGGGGTGGCTGCAGTGATGGGCCAGAAAGAGACAAGGGCGTGCTGCGGGGCCAAGCCTCCGTGACTTGTGGCATGCCCCCTTCGTGCACGCCAGTGCCTAAGGTGCGCACAGAGGCGGACTGCAAGGGCTGAACTACAACCCCAGTCCATCCCTGGTTGTCATTACAACTTTGGCTTTATGTTCATTTGTGGTAAGTGAACAGAAGAAAAAAGAAAATCCTGAAGTGGGGCACTCACGGATTAGGATTGTTGTGAATAAAGAACATGTTTCGACTACATAGGGGAACATCTAATGCATGAATAAAATATAACTTTTATTGTTTTATGTTAAAATGAATAAGAGTGTCGCAAAATATAAAGAATGAATATGTAAATAAAATTGTGTGACCACTGTTGAATGTGTTATATTGTATTATAAATTATAAACTCATCATCATATAACTTAATAGCTTATTGTGAGTTTATCATGATAGGGTGTCTGTATTACAGGGGACACAAACACACTTTCTCTTCTTTAAGGTTACTGAGATATGATATGTCAATCATGGATGTTGAATTCCATGTATGAGAAAACAACCCCATTCATTCATCACTTGGTAGTATGGATATATATGATTTAAAATTAAATTTATTAAATCAGTACTTGTATAGAAACTAGGATTTATAATTATCAAATGGAGTATATTTCTCTCTTGTAATCATCACAGTAAATTAAATCTATATCTCCACATGTTTGTGTAATTAGGAGTCAGTAATATAATAATGGCACAAAATATCTCCTCATTTGTTGGCCCTGGTCGGTCACAGTATTATCAGGTTTCAAGAAGATCTCAGAAAATGTCCTGTGTTATGAACACAGTATGACATGATCAAAATGTGTTTACACTGTCACTTTCAAGAGAAAGAATACACTGTTTATATGTATATGTGTTAGATGCCCCGTGGTTAAGACATGGCTAGTATACTAAATATAATTCCCCTTGTTCTTTGCAGGGGTAATGATAACCCTTATAAGGCAGTCTGTTTATTCACGTTGAATCACATAGAACAATGTATCACATGGAGTCCCTGACACATTCATGCTGACACAATGTATCTCCTAACTCTGGCAGGTCACATGCACCTGCTGGCAAGTCCCTATGTCTAACAGACAACCTCCGTTTATGTCATAACCAATCAAACACAAATAGTGGTAAAAACACATAAGTTATAAAAACATAGCACACGCTAGCAAACGAATGTCGCATGTCGCATGCTACAGATAAGTTTTCATCAATATTTTATTTATAGATAAATATATTAGTACTCAGTTACAGGTACAGGGTACAAATTTTAACCATGCAAAAGGGTGCAAATGGTTTTTAGCCACTTCCATGGCATGGTCGCATTCTTCATGACCACACCAGGCTGTCCAATGGAATACATATGATTGACCGACAGTCGGGATGCCTTCGATCAGAAGACCAACAGCGGCATCCCAATGTTCAGGATCCCGACAGGTGCCGGTAATTAGCTTAACCCTTCCCCTCTCCCCACCTAACCCTAACACTCCCACAGTGGTGCCTAATCCTAACCTCCCCCCTGGTGGTGCCTAATCCTATCCTCCCCTTGTTGATGCCTAAACCTAACTCTCACTTCCCGCACTTTAAACCTTACTATCCCCAGGTGGTGCCTAACCTTAACCTCCCCCCGGTGGTGCCTAACCTCAATCCCTCCTCCCCACAGCCTAACCCTAACCCTTCCTGGTCGGTGCCTAACCCTAACCCAACCCGGGAGGTCAATAAACCTAACCCCCCCATCCCCAGCCTAACCCTAACTCGCATACATACCTTCAGGATGCTGGCAGCCGGGATACCGGTGTTGGTATCTTGATCTCTTTGGGATGGTGGTGTCAGTATTCTGATGGAGCTTGGGATTCTGACATTGATGTCTGGCATTCCATCCACCGGCATCCTGCAGAGATTAGCAGCCACAGGAGAAAAGTAGATTACCCACCCTCGTAAATTACCCCCCCCCCATAGTGTGTACCTGGTGGCTGAAACTGCTGGGGAAAGGAAAGTTGCGATGTTCTCTATTTTCCGATGGTGGCGATCCTATGTTCCAATGTTTACATATAATAAACAAAGAAAAAAATCTTTTTTTTTAATTACTCGTATATCATTTTTGAAATACATGTTATTCATCTAATTCACTCATAAAAAAAATATGACAATTTCTGAGCGGTTTTTAGAAAAAACTGTCAGTTACCTGTAAGTGGTTAATATGTAATGTATGCAAGGCAAATACTGAGCACAAAAATAATGGAGATATTTAGTTTTACACTGCAGTTTAGAGTTCAGCTAGGATGCTCTTCCCCCTCAAATCCTGATTGCCCATTTTACATTTGCAACATGGTTTTGCCATGGTAGCTGGGTTCACTCTCATCTGTGAATGAGACCCATTGTGTAGACCAGTGGTCACCAACCAGTAAGTCTGAGCTATAAGTAAGATTTAAGAATATATTTTCAGTAACCTACAGTATGTTTGCTACAGTCTCTTTTAGGGACTCATGTCTTGGATGGAAAATTCAGACTTTGGTTGAAACCACCTTGAAAATAAAATATAACTGTACAAAATAAATAATTGAATAAAATATAATAAATAAATAACATTTAAAATCAGGCAGTCATCGGTATAGGCAAAAATGTGAAATGGTAGATGTAACAAAAATAAAAATAATCTCCTTCAGAACCTCAAGTTCAAGCTCTAAATTCACAAGACCCCTCAATCCCTCCACCAGCATCAGCCTGTATTTACTTAAAGTAGAGTCATTACAGAATCAATTTATTGCTTGTATGTTGCAAATCATGGGGCTTTTTTTCTCTTTTTTGCTTGGCTACAGTGGGAACTTTTCTAAATTAGGGGTGGGCAATGGCATGCTAAAACTGTTGCAAGGCATGCAGGGATTTGTAGTTCAGCAAAAGCTGGAGGGCCGCTTATTGCCCACCCCTAAATCTAAATGGTCCCCATTTACTGTCTGAAGCAGACTCGATCTACACCATAAAACTGTTTGGTTGTACACCGGTGAGTACATACAGTTTGATCCACTTGGCGCACTTCAATGTGTACAGCTACTTCTGGTCTTTGGGGACACCACAACCAACTAGCTTTGTTCCAATGTTTGTGGAGAGGTTGCTTTCAATAAATAAAAATTTATTTAACACTACACTTTAAAATGTTTCTTATAGAACACTGCTAAAGCATACTTGCCGACATTCAGCTCCCTCCTTCCGGGAGGGGGCTGAATGTCAGCTTACAGCGGGGGGCGTGGCCGCACTATAACGCCGTTGCAGGGGCGTGGCCAGTGCAGTCTGGGAGTGTGGCGGCGAGATCGCGTAATCGCTGCTCCGCCCCCTCATCACAATGCCGGAGTAAACGGCATTGTAAAGCGGGGGGCGAGGCCACGATGACGCGACTCAGTGCGAATATCGTCACCGGGCCTCCCCGCTGCGGGGGTTTCCCTAGTAACTCTGCAGGGGGGTAGGGAGGGATGGCGGCTTGCGGGAGGCTTGCCTGCCTTCCCGGGGGGCCGGGAGCGGCACCCGAAAATCGGGAGGGTAGGCAAGCCTGTGCTAAAGTTATAATGTTTAATGGTCTATTTACTAAGCAGTGTTAGGAGACAGAGTGAAAAGTGATAATAAAGTGATAAGGTGGCAGCCAATCAGCTCCCAACTGTCATCTCACAGACTGTGTTTGAAAAATGACAGTTGGGAGCTGATTGGCTGGCACCTTATCACTTTCTTATCACTTTTCACTCTGTCTCCTAACACTGCTTAGTAAATAGACCCCTTAATGTCTTAACTTATTCATGAGAGTGAGTGGACACTAAGGGGGATATATAATAAAGCTTGGAGAGAGATAAAATTGTGAGAGATAAAGCACTAGTCAATCAGCTCCTAACTGTCAATTTTCAAAAACAGCCTTTAAAGTTACAGTAGCAGATTGGCTGGTGCTTTATCTCTCACAATTTTATCTGTCTCCAAGCTTTATTAAATCTCCCCTTTTAGGGCCGTATTCAATTAGAGGCAAAATGTCCCAGACTTTTCGCCTGCCTGACTTTCCGCCTCCTTCGCTTGTTTTAGAGGCGAAAACTTTTCATGCGTGTTCCCGCTTTTCGCCCTATTCAATTCCAAACCACGCGAAAACGGAAAGCGGCGAATGCGGAACAGGCGGAAAGTACTCTCAGAAGTGGGGAGATCAGTCGGTACCCCAAAAAAAGATACACTAACATAGGGAATCAATGTACATGTGTACTAATAGCCCTAATAAAAGTGTTATGGGTTGTTAAGTAGTTTTAATTGCTTCTTATTAGTGTCTATGCATAAGTGGTGAAGAATGGCATATAGCAGTATTTTTGGGTGAAAATAAGTAGTCCAGGCAAATTTGGGGTACTTGAAAATGGGTGCTAGCATATTTAAATGTTTCTAAAGTGAACTTTTAAATAATGCCGAAAATGCACCTGCTACATGCACCTGTAATCCCAAAAACACCTGACCCATCCTTGCAGACCCCCAAGAAGTCTATTTCGCTAGTTTTTAGCTTGTCCCCCCACTTTTTACTTTTTCGCCTCAAAAATGAAAGTACTTTTTTGGGGTGTTCTTAGGGTTTTTTTTTTCAAGATTTGGCCTTTGGGGGAGTGTGCCAAGGGTTCTAAGTGGTTACCTCATGTTTGCACCCAAAAATAAAGATTTTGTACTTCTTTTCACCTGCTATTCATAGGCAAATCTTTTTTTCTCCTATTACATTGCATTGAGCTTCCGCGCAGGCGAATTCCGGCTGGAATTGAATTTGGAGATAAGTTCCGACCAGGCCAAAAGCGGCAATAGGCAAAACTTTTTCACCGATTACGGCCTAATTGAATACGGCCCTTAGATTTAATAAAGCTTGGAGAGAGATAAAATTGGAAATAAATAGCAACAACCAATCAGCGCTTAACTGTCATTTTTCAAACACAGCCTGTAAAGTGACAGTTAGGAGCTGATTGGTTGGTGCTATTTATCTCCAATTTTATCTCTCTCCAAGCTTTATTAAATCTCTCCCTAAATACTATGACACTTTTGTGCGTGAGATTTTTTTTTTTATGTTGGGCAGTGTGCATCTAGAGAAGCAAAGTACATCCCATTAAAGTTAGAGGGCAATGTATGGTTTCTGCCAGCTCTAAATTGGTGCAAAACTAAAAGTGTTTATGCAGAACACCCCTAAAAGGTATGCCATTTGTCAGGGCCGTAGCTAGGGTAGTGCGGCCGGTGCCATCGCACAGGGCACCACAGGTCAGGGGGTGCTGTTTGGCCCTGTCAAATTTCTGTTTATTATCATTCTCACTTGTAGTTTCCTCTTATTTTATCCCCAGTAATTCCTGGCCTCCCCTATCTCTTCCCTGGCCCATCCCCATGAAGCCATGGCCCTTTTTTGGGTGCATTATGTCCTTTGAAAAATGAGGGGGGTGCCAATGCTCTTTCTGGCACAGGGCACCAAAAAGTCTAGTTACGGCTCTGCCATTTGTGTCCCTTTATCTCAATTTATAATATTGTTCTGTATAAAGATGTTTTGACACTGCACCATACTTTGTAAGGAACACCCGAAATCCATGCAAATCAGGTGGTGCAATTTTTTTCTCCTCCCCATATCCACTATTCTGTAATCTAGGAGCACCAATTTCAACAGTACAATATACTTATTTATTAATACTTTCAAATAAGTGAATCATTTCTCATACATGGAGTTTTAAACACGTGCTTTCAGGTTCTAAGTTTAGTTCCACTTTAACATGATTAGGACACAGAGATTTAGGCAGTATGTTCATGAAATCCAGATGGTTAATAATATGTAGGCTGCTAATAGTCATGCTGTGTGGGACTCTTTAGTAAAATAAATATATTAATACCCATGAATCTTCTATTACATCAGAATCAGCATTGGTATGAATAATCATTGGTCATGGGGCTCTTCTAAAGTAAATTGACCGTATTTTATTTTAATTTTCCCAGGTCTATTTGTACTGGCTTACTGCAGTTGACCCTGTATAATTGCTTACCGTCATGAGATTGCCAGTTGCAATTTTTTCTTTATTAAGGCTACTCATTGCAATACATCACTGAGCTTAAAGCTGCAGATGTAATTTATATAATTCAATATTTGTTTTAAAAAAATTGTGTAATTTGCTGGAAACTGAAATCATCTGTATTGGGCACTGACATTTTATTTCTGTTTTTCAGTTAGAGGACCTGATGTGCTAGGTCATTGCGGGTAAAAATCACAGCTATTCAATTCCAAAATCATGATCAGTTAACACGGAAAAATCACTTTATGCAAACCTCCCTGAGCAGGTGAAAAGGTAGGGAATAACCTTTGATATAGGTATCGAGCGGTGAGAGCAGATATTTAACAGCAGATATATAATACCTATGGGCAAGTGTTAATGTGAGCAATTTTTCTATTTTTTAAAACAATTTTATCCATAAGCAAGTGTTTCACATGGAACTAAACCAATTTAATAATAATATTCTTGAAATATATATAATGCGGCAGACCATGTGTGGGATTGTTAATTGAAAATACAGCATCAGAAAGAGAAGATTTTTGTTGATGAGATGTTTCTTGATTCGGATAATCACTATACTGAATTCAGAGAGAATTAAAGGAGACCATATTGTAGGTGTGGCCAAACCAGTCCTCAAGGACCCCTAACAGTTCATGTTTTCCAGACCACCTGTGTTTCTGTAGAATGTAACAGTAAGGAATGGATGCGCCACATGTTTTAAAATGTTAGTGATGATTACACCTGTGCACCAGCTAGGTGGTCTGCAAAATGTGACAGTTAGTGATGATTACACCTGTGCACCAGCTAGGTGGTCTGCAAAATGTGACAGTTAGTGATGATTACACCTGTGCACCAGCTAGGTGGTCTGCAAAATGTGACAGTTAGTGATGATTACACCTGTGCACCAGCTAGGTGGTCTGCAATATGTGGCAGTTAGTGATGATTACACCTGTGCACCAGCTAGGTGGTCTGCAAAATGTGAGTTAGTGATGATTACACCTGTGCACCAGCTAGGTGGTCTGCAAACTGTGAACTGATGATTTACAATACAAGAATAAGATTTATAGGAACACGTATATATTTGTTTCTATTGGTTTTACTGTTTTTCCATCATCATCATTGTTTTTTGGTAAGGTGCCACAAAATTTTGCAGCGCTGGACATTTAGTAAAACATGCAAAGCCTACATTATGTGAGTTTAGAGAAATCTCTCCTTGTGAGAGTTTACCTTCAGATAATGTCATTGGTTCTCTGGAGTTGATCAAGTGGGGAAAAAAGGAATGTAATATACTTATGTCAACAGAGATTGAGATGGAACATGGTGAAAATATTAATAAAATGTGCAAAGTTGCCAAGCAGAATGAGGATTTGCTATCTCAGTAACATTTCATATGCAGTGTAAAGAGAAAAGTATCAAAGCTTTTGCACAATGGCTCAACACAGCTACCAGCTAAGACTATAAAAGTCAATGTTATCTTAGTCATTTTAAAACAGGCAGTTAATGATTTATCCTCAACTTTAAGGCTATAACTGATTCTTAAGGTTCACTGAAAAGCATGTAACAGTATAAAGAAAATTGTATTTGAAATTTACACATACTAACAAAATGTTCAGTAAAAGTAGAAAGGGTCATGATATTGAAAAGGGCTTAACCTGCTGGGCAGACTTTTTTTTTCAAATTATGTTTAAAATTGCTTGTATTTTATTGATTCATAAGTGGCAGGAACACTTGGACTTCCCATTACTGAGGAGAAAACCCGTAATGCCCTGAAAACACAAAAAACATCCAAAGCGTCTGGCTTCCCAATATCCTACTATAAAACATTCCAAGCCTCCTTAATCTCACACTTTACTGAGATGTTTAACCAAATTCTAGATGATAAAACCTTCCACCCTTCTACTACTAGAGCCACTATCACTGTCATTCCCAAGCCAAATAAGGATCCTCTCATCATCTCTAATTATCGACATATCTCACTATTTAATGCTGATTTGCTAAAATCCTCTCAACTAGGCTTAATCCCCTACTACCAAACTTTATTCACCCTAATCAGGTAGGCTTTGTCCCGTCCTGGCAGGCACTTGGTAATACTAGATTTACAGTGGACATTATTCACTATATAAATACATCAGCTTCCTTCTCTTGTGCTTTCTCTGGACGTGCAGAAGGCCTTTGATAGGGTCTCATGGTCATTCATGATGCACACTCTTACTGCTTTTGGTTTTAGGGGTAAATTTTGACAGGCCATTAAGTCCCTTTACTTTAACCCAACTGTTTTTGTCCTTGCTGGGGTACTACTTTCAGGCCCTTTTTCTATAACCAACGGGACCCAACAAGGATGCACTTTATCGCCCCTTATCTTTGTGTTGATTATAGAACCACTTGCTAGGAGAATACGTGTTAATCCTGATATTGCTGGTGTGACTGTTGGAGACTCTCAATATACTCTTTCTCTATTTGCCGATGATGTTCTTCTCACCCTGACTAAACTGCTCACCTCTCTTCTGAACTTATTTCATGAATTATCCAAATATGGAGATGTGTTGGGCTACAAAATAAACCATACTAAATATGAAGCTCTCCCTCTCCATCTCCTAGGAAGTCTGAAGCAATTATTGCAAATTAATTTTCAATTCCATTGGAGGAAAGACTCTTTGCAATGGAATGCCTATTTCATCTCATGGGTTGGGCGTATAAATGCTATAAAGATGAATGTTCTACCAAAACTGCTATACTTGTTTCAGACACTACTGGTTGCGATACCAACAGGAGTTCTTAATCAACTCCAATCTTTGTATTGTAAATTTATTTTGAACTACAAAAGGTCCCATATACGTAGGGATATTTTAGCTAAACGATCATCTGATGGGGGATTGGGGTTACCAATACTCCTACGGTACTATAATGCTTCTCGGTTAAGTAAGATGGTAACTTGGCATGCTCCTAATTTTACTAAATGCTGGGTTGACCTTGAGAGTGCTTTAGTGGGTCAAGTTCCCATCTACCTTGGTTAGCTCGTAAACACAGACCTTGAACAGCCCTCTTGATCCCAACTATAGCTCTAACACTCACCGTGTGGGATAATCTTAATAAAAAATGATCTCTTTCCACATACCCATCTCCTCAGACCCCCTTGTGGAACAATCCTTCTTTCCCATCAGGCCTCTCACCCACCATGGCAACTACATGGTCAAGGGTAGGTATTACCCACCTCCATCACATTGTAGGCCAATATGCCTCACAGCCTTTTAGTGATATCCAAGAAAAACATGGCATTCCTAATTAATTTCACTTCCAATATTTACAAATTCGTCATTTTGTTGCCTCTTCATTTTCCACTCTCTCACATTGAAATCCTTCTCCTATGAAAAGATTTTGCATATACCAACCTACTGACAAGGGTACTAGATACTTTCTTTGCCATTCTATTTTGATATTGGAGTCCCCCCCACTTTCGATACACGAACTTGCCTGGGAGGCAGATCTGGGACATCCATTAGGTGATGATACCTGGGAAACAATACGTCTTGCTATCTCCAAATGTTCTCTCAGTGTGCCTATCCGGGAGAATTCTTATAAAGTTTTTACTAGATGGTACCTAGTCCCAGAACACCTTCATCATATGTTTCCTAACTCTTCTGACCTGTGCTGGAGGCAATGCAGTCAAGTTGGCACATTTTTTCATACGTGGTAGTCCTACCCAAAAATTATTCCATTCTGAAACATGGTTCACTCCTTTATATTGTCTGCTGTTGCCCTACCTCTCTCCCTCTCCCCTGCCAACCTATTACTTTGTGCCCTGGTTGACCAGGCTTCCAAAAATATTAACAAACTGATTCTTCACATCTCCTGTGCAGCCAAATACTAATTGGCACATAATTGGAAAAAAACAGATACTCCAACTCAACAAGAACTCCTGAACAGAATCTGGTTTGTATCTAAGATGGAGTATACTACTAGTTTATTGAATAATACAGTGGATTAGTTTCACTTAGTGTGGTCTCCCTGGTACTCCTCCCAAGCAGCTACTCTTCCTGGCCTTATGTGAACCATGATTCCTATTTTTACTCCTGCTTATTTTATTTATTTTTTATTGTGTGGTCCCGGCTTGCTTATATTCCCCTTTTCCCCTCCCCACTTTCTTTCCTTTCCTTTCCTCAAATATTCTGTTGCCGAACTTTATTTTCTACCACATTTTTTTTTTCAATATATTTACTGATATTTAGGATGTTTTCCTTTTCAATTTCAATATTGCTGAAAATTTTTTATTGTTGTGTTTTTTTCATTTTATTTCAATTTGATTTTTTTCTATCACTATATATGCCTTTATATAGTTTCTCTAAATATATGTACTAATTTATTTTGTTTCTCATATATGGCTTCATGTTTTTTTACTCAATACTATGTCTATTGTGATACCAAACTGCTTTGTTGTTTATTTCTGATATACCTAAGAAACGATATAAAAAAAATGCTTGTATTGTGTTAACCATCCAAGTGTTAAATGGATCCAGATTGTGCAATATGCCTCCATGCTGTTGCATTTATATGCAAGCATCAGGTGCCCCACAAAGTCTGCAGTAGACATAATGGCATTACCTAGCACAGGGGGCCTGCAAGTAAACTGAGAACTGAGGGAGATCATGGGCAGTCCCTGCTAAGTGGGAAAGTGAGAAGGTTTTAAAATAATGCAGATGCAGGGTAGAGGGTGTCTCTTTCCTGGATAGTGCTGATGCAGGGTTATGGCTCCAGTTGGACTTGTCACTGGGTGGCAAACGTTTGTCCCCAAGTGTACCATGAAATCTATGTGGACTTTATTACTGTGTGTGATCACCAAGATGGCTGTGATTGCATATACAAGTAACTAGGACAAAGAAGCTGATGAAATATAAGAGTGCATACAGTAATTTGCAGTGTGATGAATTTACTGATATTTATTCAAAAAGTTGCTACATCTTTATCTATCTGTCTAGATGACTTATTTAATTCACATTGAGGTACCTGGTAAACAATTGGGGGATGCATAAGGTCTGACCAGGTAGGCCTGGGGTGATGCATTTGTTGACTTGTATGGGTGAAAGGTTACAATGTAAGCATTACCATGGTGTGCTCACATCCTGTAAGTGCAGTGTGATATCATCAAAGTAAATTTGAGAAACTTGACGCTCTGTATATGGCATGGCACATATAAGCAGGAGATAGACACAATTTGGGCATTGGTAAGATGAAAAATGATAAGCAATTGCTGTGCCTTAGTTTAGCCACCAAATAAACTGGAAGAGAACAACATGCAATCAAAGTAAGGGAAACAACAATTGTCACTTGTGCATAACTGATAGTAGGTGTGTAAATAACAAGAAAATCTCCTTATAACCATAGATAATCCTATTCCTAAACAAAACTGGTTAACAGCATATGAAAGAAAAACATAAGCATAACACAGTATGGTAAATGTTTAAAGAGGTAATTATTGTAGTCCAATAAAGATTTTTAATAAAGTGAATTGACAAAAATGATCCCATATAATCCACATTTTATGGATTGGAAACATATCTGCAGTGTTATGTCTGTAAGATACGGGGCTTAATGACATAATTTAGTCCCTAGCATGATTATATCATCAAACCCTGCCACCTATCGAGAGATAGCAACTATAAGGAGGTGAGGGGGGGTTTACGACCCACTTGGATTAGCAAGGAAGGGATCAATGTACATTCATTACAAGAATATTATAATGCCCTGGGACGACTACATGGTTCTCTGTAGGCCCATAAAACCTTATCTGACCTCCTGTTTTAACATTTATTATTTATTTATTACCAGTTATTTATATAGTGCACACATATTCCGCAGCGCTTTATAGAGAATATCTTACCATTCACATCTCTAATATGTAAGTCTTGTAGTTGAGTTACAGGCCTTCTCTGTAATATAAACAACACAGACATGGACAGTACAGAGACATATATAGAAGATTGCTATAGGATGTATCAGCAGAGCTGCTCACTGGGAACACAGGGCTGTCAGAGCATAAAATCAAATCATTTCAGTGTGAGCATTAATTTATATAGTTAGATGTAATTATCTTAACTCAGAATTATACCATAATTCTGAAAGTTGACAAACAGGCAGTCATAATTAGAGATGGGCAGTTCGGTTTTACTCGGATATGGTCAGATCTCAAAAACAGCAAAATTTTGGCTATTCGGCTGTCACGTGTTTTGGATAGCCAATAAGAGAAAACTGAATTAATCCGAACTTGCAATAATTTGTCGATAAGAACCAAATAAACTTGAACCTGCACATCTCTAGTCATAAAGTGCTCTTGCTATCAGGACTACTGTGAATTAGTTGTAAATTATGAGTAGAGAATCTTGAAAGTTTTAAGCTAGTTCAAAACTTGATTGAATTTTACTGGCTCCATTGTATGTTAGCACTACATTAACCATTTGACCTTGATTTAAATTTGCATTTTGAAATTTGCAGTAATTGTTTGTCATTGTTATTCATTCACATTTTGAACTTCAGATCCGCTATTTCCATTTACATTACACTACTGTATTCTGCTGGTGAGCAGTTATCATATATCAATTTGAGCTCAAACATGCTTGATAAAGTACCAGAAAAGGGGAAAGAGGAGAATGAGATTACCTGGGGAACTCTAGGAGTTTTATTGTAACTCTGTATTATGAAATCATATAAGCTGTTGTATTATTTAAAACATAACCTTTAATATTATTTAATTTATAAAAAATCACTAGTATTATATAGTAAATCTTAATTGGCGAAATATAATACAATCCTGAAAAAAGTGAAAGAAAAAATAAAGAAATGTGAATTAAAATAGTATTAAACAATTTGTTTCTTATTCACCATGTGTTTGTCTATTATTTCTAAATGCCTATCTTGGTCATGCATAAATTACCCTGTTCTTGCTATTACATTACACTATATTCTTGGCTTGAATCAATGTGCTTGCTGGCATTATATTACTGGTTGAACACCCATACTAGCTTGTTATTTCCAAATGGTCTGCCGTTCATATGATTAGACACATGACTCAAAGATTGATACTTTGTGTTACGATTTCGCTGAAGTTCAGCACACCTGCTCTAATAGGCTTCTGATAATATTACATCAGTTGATTCTAATGTCAAGTACATTGTTTACTTATTTTGAGTGATTGCTTATTCACATCCATTTGTTGGCTTCATAATTGTGAGACAATCTCACTGTAATAAATCATGTTGTGTAAGGGTTATATTTATATAAAGTAGAAAAAAAGGAGGAGGATTTAACCCCTATTGATCTTCAGCACACTGAATTATACTCACAACACTATATGAAGACTATACGGTAATAGGAATTCAGAGATATTAGTTGCATACATTTGCAAATACATGGGAAGCTGCTAGGCCGCGTCACGGCTTCTCTGTCACTAGCAGTCCCTAACACTAGGGGGTTCACGTCCGGGGAGCAGGGTACCCCAAAAAATGTCCAGCCCAAGACCCCCAGGGCATCACACGAAAAAATGAAGAAGGGAGACAGTGAAGTGTAAAGTATAGATGTGTAAGACTAATTAATAAGTGATGAAAAAGGGATTAAAATATATGTGAAAAGTTACATGAATAAAAGACAAACCTTAAAGGTGATGTGAAAAGTAACTATGTGTATTAAGTGGTGATGCCATGAGGAGGCCAGCCAGATTAGCCTTGGGGGCCCTATGCCCAAACGCTCACATACGTTATTCAGTGAAGGAGCCCAACCTCCTATCCCTGAACATGCCAAACCTGACGAGTGTCGTCAGGTTGACGGGCATGTTCAGTAGACAGTCGGGCACGGCAAGGACTCAGCGTGCAAGCGCATCGCTGGTCCTTGCCGGTTATCCATTACCTGACTTTGTGAACAATGCAACCAAAACCTCCTGGTTTTTGGCCCCTTGGCTTTACAAGGTAAGCCAATTGTTTCCTTAGATCCGGTTTAAATACACTTCCCCCACATGGGTCAAGGGTGTGTGTCTGGCAGGTCATTTATCTTGGAGCTGATTGTTATATCTCCTAACTGAGACAAATCAACGGGAATTCATTGGAGGAATATCGTATCTTTCAGACATATATCAGTAAAAGAAAATATCTTTGACTCTGTATGAATTGTATTGTACGATAATTATGGAGATAAAGATTATTTTATCCATATAAGTGGTGTTATTGAATTTAACATACTAATATAATGCATGGCAAAAATTATTTTTTTTATTTTTTATATATACAAATATTAGACTACAGTCATTCAATGGTTGTGAAATATTGTCACTGTATAGAGAAATATAATATGTGATATTAATAAGAGTAAATTATTTATGTATTCCATTGTAGTGAAATTGTATACATATTATCTAATTCGAATAAATATAAATATCAATATATATTTTTATATATGTACAAAAGAAAACTTATATTAATTTAATACGTAGTAATCTATGTATAGTATTTTGGAACTATTTAGTTCTAATATTAGGTAATTGTCATATCAATTATAAGTTCTTCAAATATATATCCATGTATCTGGAATAATATAATTATAAGTAAATCCTCTATTCTGTATGTGGTTAATATGGTTGTACCACCATTTATATAATCGAAAAATTAATAGACACTATACATACTTATCTTGAGAGATATTTAATACTTTATAGAGTAATGAATTGTATCCATAACAATTAATATGTCTATTAAAAGTGATGTATTGATCACTGTACTCAGCCTAAGCTTGCAAGTCCCATATCTGCCTCTCCAGGAAGATGGAAGTAATCTATATTCAAAATGCTAACTATATATGGTCATGTATGTATACAATACAGCATTGCTTATTGTATGCAACAACAACAAAAAATAACCGTATGTCCATCACTATATGAGCCACATTTTACAGATGTATGCTCCTTCAATGTCTTAGTCAGACGTGGCAATGAGGCTTGTAATATATATTTGGTGTTTGCACTTGGTATGATCTGTGTGAGGAGCTGGCACTGGGTCTGTTCAGTTTTAATGTTTGGTATCCACAAATAAATCAAGATAGAATTGGCAGTACCTCTTTTGTGGCTTCTTCTGACTGGTAGAATCTGTACTCAATCTACCCTATTTACTCAGTTGCCTGATTCTCCACATAAACCATCTCTTGGATTGCTGCTTCTATAATAGAGATGCATGCAGTATTCCTCTCCAAAATTGAATATTCCTGTCAGTGGATGATACCTATGCATAGTCTTAGGTGGCCGACATATGCCAGCTGTCCAAGGACATCCGATACAAATGACCTTGGGAACATACAAGGAATAAAGCATCTTGTTAGTCTGCATATGGGAGGTGGCCAAATAAATGACTTGAGGATTGGTTGAGATCAAAAATTAGTGCAGAATTGTTCATCCTTTTGCTGGTATAATAGGTTCCTTTACCAAAAACTTATTGGTGCCCATTAATGGCTAAGCTACTTCTTTTCAGGAAAAGGGATACAGCCCTCCGATGTGCTCAGATCCATAAGAGTATAGGTTATAATAATACCTGGAACACAATGATCCCTGATGAATTAATAATACAAATAATCAACAGTGTACTGAATATACTATATACTCAATACAGTATATTTGGGTCCTATGACCTGATGGTTTAATATACTGGGATTTTCTTTCCTACAGATTCACACATTAGTTCAGGCCTTATGGGTCCTCCTAACTACATTTGTTTGGGGTAGAAGACTCTTCAGGTTGGTAGATAAGTTGTGTACAGTATTGTGTGATTTATGACCATGTATTTTATTGATTGTTCCTGTTTTCTTTCTTGATTGCAGCTGGATCTTGGTTAGTTGTTATATAATAAAAGGATGAGTTTTAGCTACAGGATCTCCATATACTGTATCTACTCATCAGATAATAGATGGTATTTTGAGCTGTCATGGCACTATTAAAAATAAGATATTAAAGCATTCATTGGTTCGTCATTTTTCTTTTTACTCATTATCATTTCAGCCACTGTTTGGTTAACCCTGTGACTTATTTGCAGAGAGGTGTTAGATAATTCTCATTTTCCTTACCTCTAAAGAGTTAGTCTCCTTGTGCATTAATGCATTATGTTTGCCTTTACTGAAGATTAATGTAAAACTTGAGAAAGAATTGATCATATACTGTAGAATAAATTTATTTTCATCCAATGCACATGTGTTGTTTAATACATGTATGTAAGCCATATCCAGCTACCATGAAGTTCTTGGGTCTCCGATTTCAGATGAGGTAGTGGAACATTTCAGGAGATCATAAATTACTGCTAGGCAAAACTCTATTAACAGCAACTTACATTTAAACAAGCAGTTAAGAATGGTGGCTATGAGTGTATGACCTTCTAATTCTAATTATGGTAGCAACCACATTGAAGATCATCATGTTTGGACTGTAGCCATGTAGGCATAAGTGATGGTTTTCTTTCCTTTTAGCTAAGTAGTTGCATTGTTAATAAGGCTAAAAAAATACAGTAAATCAAGTTTAAACTATACATACATTTTGGATGTGTTGATCCAGAGAAAGGTAAAACAAACTCTCCAGAAACTTAAATTTAATCCAAACCCCATACATGGCAATCAGAAAAATTCTCTATATCAATCAAGATAAACTACTTAATTTATTCTCAAGAATTATGATTAGAATTCCTTGCAAATAAAAAGGCATCCAATCCATCTTAAATCCATACTGTATTATTTCCTTTAAAACCTCTCTCGGCAGTGAATCCCACAGTTGTGCTACTCTTGTATATCATTTAAATTGGTGTAATGTGCGGGAGACAAATTCACAATAAAAAAGTATTGCATCTGTATATAGGATTGATCTTTTGTACTCTCACCTCCAGAGTTCTAGGAGTAATAAACCCATCCAACAAGCCAGGCTTCCTGCCACATAGTTTTGAACTGAATATGCATCTTAGTCACATAACTAAATATTCTGATACAGTAATCTGATTTGAGAATAGGCTAGTGTGCAGACATCTTTAGCTTCACTTAATGACAAGCCTAGTACATGCTTAACTAAACAACTAAGGTCTCCGTAGTTAGTTTTCCAATGCACCCTGAGCAGGAGATAATGAAGATCTCACATGGAATTAACAAACAGGTGCATATATTCCTCCCCTCAGCACAGCTTCAATGTTTTATGTTTGCATTACATCAGTGCCTGTTGGAATCATAATTCATGTTTCTAAATTAATGTTTCAGTTTTACCATATTCTCCTATTACTACAATAAAGACGATTATTCAGATGTTCACATCTAGATTGGATTATTGAAATGCAGGGGTAGTTTATCCTGCTGTCTGTCTAATATATACAGTCAGGTGCATAAATATTGGGACATTGACAGAATTTTCATATTTTGGCCTCTATTCACCACCACAGTGGCTTTGAAATGAAACAAACAAGATGTGCTTTAACTGCAGACTTTCAGATTTAATTTGAGGGTAATTACATCCAAATTAGGTGAACGGTGTAGGAATTACAACGGTTTCTATATGTGCCTCCCACTTTTTAAGGGGCCAGAAGTAATGGGACTATCAACTCAAAAGCTATTTCATGGACATGTGTGGGGTATTCCCTCATTATTTAATTATCAATTAAGCAGGTAAAAGGTCTGGAGTTGATTCAAGGTGTGACATTTGCATTTGCAATCAGTTGCTGTCGACTCTCAATATAAGATCCAAAGAGCTGTCACTATCAGTGAAGCAAGCCATCATTAGACAGAAAAATCAAAACAAACCCATCAGAGAGATAGCAAAAACATTAGGTGTGGCCAAATCAACTGTTTGGAACATTCTTAAAAAGAAAGAATGCACCGGAGAGCTCAGCAACACCAAAAGACCCGGAAGACCACGGAAAACAATTGTGGTGGATGACAGAAGAATTATTTGCCTGGTGAAGAAAAACCCCTTCACAACAGTTGGCCAAATCAAGAACACTCTCCAGGAGGTAGGTGTATATGTGTCAAAGTCAACAATCAAGAGAAGACTTCACAAGAGTGAATATAGAGGGTTCACCACAAGATGTAAACCATTGGTGAGCCACAAACACAGGAAGACCAGATTAGAGTTTGCCAAACAACATCTAAAAAAGCCATTACAGTTCTGGAACAACATCCTATTGACAGATGAGACAAAGATCAACTTGTACCAGAGTGATGGGAAGAGAAGAGTATGGAGAAGGAAAGGAACTGCTCATGATCCAAAACATACCACCTCATCAGTGAAGCATGGTGGTGGTAGTGTCAAGGTGTGGGCATGTATGGCTGCCAATGGAACTGGTTCCCTTGTATTTATTGATGATGTGACTGCTGACAAAAGCAGCAGAGTGAATTTTTAAGTTTTTCGGGCAATATTATATGCTCATATTCAGTCAAATGCTTCAGAACTCATTGGACGGCGCTTCACAGTGCAGATGGACAATGACCCGAAGCATACTGCAAAAGCAACCAAAGAGTTTTTAAGGTTAAAAAGTGGAATGTTATGCAATGGCCAAGTCAATCCCCTGACCTGAATCTGATTGAGCATGCATTTCACTTGATGAAGACAAAACTGATGGGAAAATGCCCCAAGAACAAGCAGGAACTGAAGACATTTGCAGTAGAGGCCTGGCAGAGCATCACCAGGAAAGAAACCCAGCGTCTGGTGATGTCTATGTGTTCCAGACTTCAGGCTGTAATTGCCTGCAAAGGATTTGCAACAAAGTATTAAAAAGTGAAAGTTAGATTTAGGATTGTTTAGTTTGTCCCATTACTTTTGGCCCCTTAAAAAGTGGGAGGCACATATAGAAACCGTTGTAATTCCTACACCGTTCACCTAATTTGGATGTAATTACCCTCAAATTAAATCTGAAAGTCTGCAGTTAAAGCACATCTTGTTTGTTTCATTTCAAAGCCACTGTGGTGGTGAATAGAGGCCAAAATATGAAAATTCTGTCAATGTCCCAATAGTTATGCACCTGACTGTATATATCACAGGAAAGCCTATAGGACCTCATTCAGATCCGGTCGCAAGCGCTGAGCACTCACAACCGAGTTAATGTTTAGGCCCTGCGCTCTTGCTGCAGCCACATTGCACGTGCGCAAGCCCCGGAGTGAGAGAGAAATTCTCTCGCTCCAGAGCTCACTACAAAAGGGGCAGCTGTCGATGTTGATCGGCAGCTTGACCCGTTTTGTAGGCGTGGTGGGGGGGTGGTTTCACAAATGGAGGCGTTCCTTAAGGAACGCCTGCTGTTTTGTGGGCAGCTGCACTGACATCAGCAGTGATGTCAGTGAGGAGCTTCCTGCATGATCAGAGCAGGAAGCTCCCTGGGGCTTGCGGTTGCCGAGACCCAACCTTAGGGTCTCATCGCAAGCCCTGACAGTCGCGATGGTCAAGACCATCGCGACCATCAACCTGGTCGGTCGCTAAAGCTGTGGGTGGTAACTCACAGCTTAGCTAGCGACCAGGAGGCCGCACTTGAAAAGTCAAGCGGCCGCCCTCATTCAGAGTGAGCGCTCGCTTCTTGTGACCGCCTCTGAATGAGGGCCATAGTGAGGACAGAACAGGAACCAAATCTGGCTCCTGCTGATCTGTGATGAAGGAGTACATAAATTAGTAATGATTTATCTGTAACTGAATATAACTCCTTTGGACTAGCTGCTTGATCAATCTTAATGGTTAGTCATGAATGTACTCTCACCTAAGTCAGACAATAATATCTAATGGTGTGTATGGAACATTGTTACACAGCATTTTTCTGAGCAAATCCTCGTAGCTGTAAAGTCTGCTTTTCCTTTATCTTCTTCTTTTTCCTCTTTTTCTGTCTTACCTAATCATGCTTTGGCTTTCCATACTTACTGCCCAGTTATAAGTGTAATTCACATATTTCTCAGTTATACGCACCATGTAATAATTCTTTTTTTATTGTATTTGCTCTGGTTCCTCTGTATTGTTTGGAAAACTGCTTGTATTTGTTACCATAAATTGTATATTGTTTAAGCATCTTCATATTACTTCTGCAATCTCCAATTTAAATTATTCCCCATTTCTTTGCACTAAGCCCCATTTCTTGGCTGTTATATTTTGTCCACTGCTTCTATTTCTGCAGGCACAGCTAAGGAACAGTGCAAGGCTGAGGGCAATGTGACATAACTGCTGTAGGTTCCAATCATATACTTTATTTTATGTTATTATGGGATGCCAAGAGGGGAGTGGGTTTGGTAAGTAGTACCCATGCCTGAACCTTCCATGAGTTTCCAGCAGTGGAAGATTATGGTGGTTAGAATTGGTGTAGTAACATTTACGACCACAGCAGAGCCACATTGAGGGGTCTATTTACTAAGCAGTGTTAGGAGACAGAGTGAAAAGTGATAAGTCTGTGATAAGGTACCAGCCAATCAGCCCCCAACTGCCATCTCACAGGCTGTGTTTGAAAAATGACAGTTGGGAGCTGATTAGCTGGTACCTTATCACAGACTTATCACTTTTCACTCTGTCTCCTAACACTGCTTAGTAACTAGACCCCTAAGAGATTTGAAAAATGACTGTGCGGACCAATAGCTACTCATTTGTCTACAGTTTAACATCCCATATAGGCTGCGAGCACAACAGCCTGGGTGTGTACGCTCACACACACAGCCTGGATGGCCCACAAGAAGTGGCTGCACCCCATTTCTATATTATTCTTGGTGGCCTTGATGCTGTTAGTGCACACTGTACTGTTACATCACACAAGCAACCTTTCCTTCTTTCAGCAGTCTGCTATACAATACTAATGGGCAGATAGTCTAATCTGAAGCAGTCGTGGCCTCATAACCATTTAATAAACTTTACCATACAGCCGAGAACAACCCACATTGAGTATTATAAACAACAGCCCTTCAGGCAAGTGTTGAGTGCTGTAGGTGGATGCAGTAGATTGGTCCAGGAATTAACTTTAACAATATTAAGTGCTTAAAAATGTAACAGAAATCTATTCATGCCTGTGAATGTGATGCCAAATAAATAGCAGTAAAGACCTCTCAAAACTGCAACAATACAGCTAAAACTTGAACAGAGGGTATTTACAATTTTTTGTATATAGAAATTTAGAACATAATCTTCAATGACTGATATCTGTAATCATACATTTGTTGCTGCTGTACATATAAGCTGTGATACTCAGACAAATGGTTACTCTGAAGCTGAAACTCATTCCATGTGTGTGGTTTTCTGTAATTTATCAACACAAGTGATGTGTTATGCTAAGATATTCTGAACAATAACACAATGTGGTTAAATTCTGTTCTGAACCACACAATTCATCTTAATACAGAGTATACTTTTTATTGCAAAGGCAACAGCCTTCTCAGGATGAAGAAAGAACTGTATGCATTTCAGGAACATGTTGTTTAAAATAAAATCTTTCAAAAGAAAAGAATGTAATGTTTCCCAGATAGAATACATTTGCCATGTGCATGCTTACTAACTAAATGTTACTTCCTTCCTTCACTTCTATTTTTACACTTTTTTTTAACAACACTCTACAGCATTTTACAAACATTCTACATGAATGAAAGACATTCAAGATCCAACTTGTCTAGTACAATTTTGTAAAACAATTAAATAAAACTGCATATAATTAAACTAACACAGCTATAAAAAGGAGGTGATATAATGCTCACAGATGAAGTGCTAGTTACTAAACACCATTGCAAGAATTTGATATTATTGATGAAAACAAGGTGCCTGATTAAAGTTTCATAATTATGTGATTGTACATATGAAGTATTTATAATATTTTATTAAGCGTAATTATATATGTTCCACATTATGTTTGCATGCTTCTTTACTTTCATTGTATTTTAATACAAAATATACTGTATAATGACCTTACAGGGAATTATCACTTTTACATATCATTGCAAAAGTTCCTAGCTTCATGGGATGCTGTTTTGGCTCTGCTTGTTTGTATTAGCATTTTATGACTTGTATCTGTTGTGGGTGAGGTTATTGGGGGTGGGTGCTTAACTATATACTCAGTAGGTTACAAGGCTATAGGCTTGCACAAGGCTGCTAGGTTTTATTTCAAAGTGGGTTTTTTTCTAAGTGGGACTACATGTACAGCATAACTTACAGAATTAGTCAGGAGGTAAGCAGGAGGAAGACAGGAGGACGACATTTTAAAAGAACTCTCTATAACTTGGAAAAAATCCAAAGGATCTTCTGATCTTCTGGAAACCCTGCTACGTACCCACCAGCTTTCATTATAACCTTCACACGCCTTTGCCAACACCCTGCTTCAGCATTGCAAGCACCTACCTGTTTACTGAAGATTTAATTCTTGTATGTTTGTGTTTTTTCTCTATACCGTTTAAATCATTCCAATACCACTGTCAATTTATCTGTATACCACTGCAGTATCTACTATTGTTTCACACCTATAGCCTTTTTTTTAACATAATCATACTTTATACTAATTCTAAAGTCTTGCTATTTTAACAGCGCTAAACTCCTTTTGTTTATAATATACTATTGTAGTTGTGCCTTTACATCTTCCAGCACTGTTCTTCCTTTTATCTGATTTTGACCTTTGAACTGTACTGCTCCCTCATCTCACACTCATTACTACTACTGACTTCAAATGCCTCATGTACACTATGTTTTTTTTTCTTCTACTCCTCCCTCACTCAGCTGCTACATTAGTTTCTCCTCTACTACCAGTTTTCACCTCTTTTGGCCATCCATTGTCCCCTCTACATTTTCTCCCTCCTTCTGCTCCTCTGTCTCTCTACATCACATATAAGTCTCTCCACTGCATCTCCCACAACTCCAGTATTATTCATTTCTCTTCCACCATGGTCCTGCTGCACCACCACTAAACCCTGCACCCTATCTTTTCTCCAAGTTACCTGTTCTCTTCTCCCCCACACCACACTAAACCTCCACCTGACCCACCACCCTTCCTCATTCAGAAGCCAGCCACACAACCCCACACTCCTTATCCTCCTTCTATAGATCAATATCACCTCCACACTACATCAAACCTAATAATCTCATTCTCCTCTCGCCTCTTAACTCTGTTTCCTCTGGAAAGACAGTTTTGTCTATAATAAACTGGTCCCCGTTCATGAGCAGTTCATCTGCAACACCTTGATTCTCCTTGCCATCACCAAACCCTGGGTTTACCCATCTGACACCACTGCTGCTGCAGCTATCTTCTTTGGAGGCCTCACATTCTCTCACACACCCTTGCCTGGAGGTTTTCAGGGTGGTGGTCTTGGGGTCCTGCTATCCTTGGGTCCCTCTTACAAAGTCTTACCTTCTGAACCCTCCATCTCATTCTTTCCATTCGAAACGAATGACATTTGCTTCTTCCAACTTCTTTGAATAGCTGCCTTTTTTTGCCTCCCTGGCCTTCATTCAAAATTCCTCCGTCACTTGGCTTCTTGGGCTCTTAATCTTCAAATGGGCTCTCATGACCCATTTCTTCCTCAATGCTTTCCAGCACTCATCCGAAACCACTACTCTATGCTCCTTCCTCACTATCTAGCCCATCTGTGTCACCCCTGTTTGTCTTACCCTCCCCTTAGAATGTAAGCTCTTGCGAGCAGGGCCCTCTTCCCTCACGTGCTTCTTCTTGCCTTACTTTTACTTTCATTTACAATGGCACCTAAAACTTGGTTACTGACATCCTGCTGCTTATTTAGGTGTTATGCAGCATTGTTTATAAATCATGTACTTGTCCTGCATTGTCTGTACTGTTAATAACTGTTGTCTTGTGTGCTCATTTGTTTCTGTACTTTGTAAGGCGCTGCGGAACCCTTGTGGTGCCATATAAATAAAGGATAATAATAATAATAATAATAATAATAATAATAATAATAATAATAATAATAATAATAATAATAATTGCTTGTTACGGTTGTGAATGTTACATTTTTAATTGCTTCTGATTGTATTGATCCTTATTTTGGGATTCTCTAAATAAAATGAATCTCATTTGAATAAAATTGTTTGTTACATTTTGCAGCAGCAATTATTTTACACCACTTCAGACAACCCACTAATTTGCTTTTTGTTCACTGATAGGTTATTCTAAGTATATCTCACAATGTTATCAAGTTTATCACAAATATTACATTTGTTTAACTGATGCATAGTCCAAAAAAAGACAGGGAGCACCATACAAAGTATAACATATCTCTATTATAATATATGCTACAAAATAGTAATCTACAGAAAATTTGTGATACAACTTGTGTACTGTGTGTTAATTCCAGTTGAAATTAAATGGTTATGACTGAATTAGTGGTTCCCAAACTTTAATTGAATCATGACTCCCTAGAGTATCGATTAATGGTGCCCACAATGCTGTGAAACACAGGCAGGTACTTATCCATCATGCAATACCATCAGGGAGGCATCTGATTGGCTCCAAATTTATTTTGCAGCAGGACAATGACCCCAAACATACAGCCAATGTCATTAATAACTATCTTTAGCGTAAAGAAGAACAAGGAGTCCTGGAAGTGATGATATAGCCCCCACAGAGCCCTGATCCCAACATCATCGAGTCATCCTGGGATTACATGAAGAGACAGAAGGATTTGAGCAAGTCTACATACACAGAAGATCTGTGGTTAGTTCTCCAAGATATTTGGAACAATCTTCCTGCCGAGTTCCTTCAAAAACTGTGTGCAAGTGTAACGAGAAGAATTGATGCTGTTTTGAAGGCAAAGGGTGCTCACACCAAATATTGATTTCATTTAGATTTCTCTTTTGTTCATTTACTTTGCACTTTGTCAACTGATAAAAATAAACTATTAACACTTCTATTTTTTGATAGCACACTTACTTTGCAGCATTTTTTCCACACCTGCCTAAATCTTTTGCACAGTACTGTTTATATATATATATATATATATATAAATTTACTAGTAAATTGGACCTGACATATGTTGCTCTTCACTTAATATTTATGTGAAATGAATAATATTCAATATTAGTTGGCAAGTCAAGGGCAAATCTGTTCTAATTAAATCAAGCGCATACAAATGTTTGTGATACCCACACCCAGACTCACTGCCTACATTTAAATATTATCGAAGCCTGCATGGGTTCTCAGCAATATGCAAATAAAATGAAAGTGGGAACACATCTGATAAAGTCCTTGATGATGAAATGTACCTAGACATGACTTGGTACACCGTATTTACAAGCACACATACATAGTCAGAAGCAGGCTGAGTAGAGATGTATGTAACGGTAGCTTGAGGGCTGGTACCAACATCCATATTATTGATAATGATGGTGATGATGATGATGATGATGATGACCATTAGCACAGATCTTTATAGTGTTTTAAAAAAAAATCAAATAAATAAAATAAACTGTCATAAATGTCCCCCACCCCGCTTCCCCAAAAGTGTTGCTAGACCAGCCTAGCAAAATCAAATTGGTTGGACAAACAATGTAGGGTCCTAGCTAAAAAATAATACCAAAAAAACAGAACTAAAGTAACATACAGCATAGGGTCCCCCTGTCATGATGTCAACACTACGGCAAAAGCTGGATTGTGACAGTCATTTCCACCAAAAGGTGTCATTCACAAATTAAGTTGCCATATTTTGGGGCTTTTGAAAGTAACAATGTATGAGGGAATGTAGTGGTTCACTGTAAATCTTCATACAAGTCAAATTAAAGCATTTTAGACCCAGTTATTGTTTAAAGATGAACAACATGTACAGTACTTGTGACATGAGGTGAAAGGTGCATATGTACAGCAGCTGGGTAATAAGAACAGTAATAACTATAAAAAGTACCAAAGGATTACAGTCTTACTGTTTCCCACTGTATTGGTCCTCAGAAAGGCTTTAACTGAAATCACAGGTCACATTGTAGCTTCCTCTAATAGACCTATGAAGAAAAAACTCAATGCTATCACACATTAATTCCCCTTATATATACATTTATAAGACACACTGAAAAGAATTTGAGTGCTTCAGAACAATGTTTAAACTATATTAGTGTTAAATGTTCACATAAAAAAAATTGTATTTTCGGTATATACAACAAAAATTAAAACAATTGTCTGCTTCACTGAGTGTGTTTATTTTATTTCTTGACTGACATTAGGTAGAATTTGTAAGCTATTAGTGAAATATGTGGGAATTTCATGGAAGAGTAAACTGCAGGCTTTTGCCTTGCAATGCAGTGAAACAACGGCAGCATTGGGTTTCACAGATAGCACCACAGACAGCTATTAATGCCTAATCCAGTGTCACATTTCTGCCCAGTGCTAGCTAACTACTAACATAATTTGCTATCTTCTCTTGCTGTGTTTCTCTATTGTTCAAAGCCAAGAAGGGGCTTATTTTAATAGTAGGTCAAGCCTCAGCCAAAAGTGTAGAATTGAAGGCCACCATGGAAGAATGACAGGATATTGTCTTTCCAACAGCAAGTGAAGTGCAGGCAGCTTAGGGTGGTATCCATTTCACTGTAATGCCAGTTTAAGTTTCAGCTCTATTCAAACATCTAATTGTCTTGTACTGCTGACATTTATAGACATAACCTGTTTCAAGTGAAAACACAACCTCTGAGGTTATCAGGTACTTTAAAGAAAATATACAATATGTGCCAATTATAAAATATGACATAAAGTAACTGTTTAGATGGTTTGAATAAAACAATGTCTGTAAACAAATAGAATGTTTATAATTTCCTTTCTTAAATCTGGTGGAGATTTATTTGGTATTTGTTACCAAATTTCCCTGAGCACTGATATATTATAGACTTAACTATTGTTATCCAACTAATGATTTGTGGTAAAATGTCAACAAATAAGTTGTTTTGTAGAATAAGCGAGGAAAATATCCATGGATCCTTGGAATAAAATAAAAAAGGAAACATGACTTTACTAGCTCTTCACTACATACACAAATAATATACAGAAACAAATGTGAAAGCTGTGTTAAACCAGTATTCATCTAATCTCTAAATTGTCCAGTGCATATGTACCATTGTGACAAGTATCATAAAGTCATAGAGGACATAATGGTTCTGATTCTAAAGGTGGGTACACACTATACAGATATATCTGCAGATTGAGTGATCTGCAGATATATCTGCAGATGATTGGTTGTTCGTACACATTGAACAACCATCATCTGTGCCTGCCCGCAGGTCCTGGTGACCAGGGTGTGTATCCCAGAGGGCGTGTACACATCTGCCGATGGACAGATATGTCTGCAGACATATCTGTTAATCAGCTGTGAAGCACAGCCAATGCGACATGTTGGTGAACGCTGACTTTCACCGAAATATCGCGGGTACACACTGCCCGAGGGGCAGCAGATACATTGGTCGATCCATTGATCGGCCAATATATCTGTCAGTGTGTACTCAGCTTAAGTCACACGCAAAAGTGTACACAGCAGCGTCATGGACTGGCCTTAGCCATTTTGGTGCCCTAGGAAAAATTTGGGCTGGTGCCCCCTAGCAGATAATCCAACCACCAATCTTAGTGTTTTTACGCAGATGCCAAAAATAGCACATTGGTTTATAACTTATTTTTTATTGTTATAGAAACATGTGCTAAAAGCACAAAATATAGTATAAATATAAAGAAACCAAACAGCAATATAAATATACCAAACTATACAATATAAATAAAACAGGAGCGCAAAAGTGTCAGCACAACAAAATTAAACTGAAAGATAACAGGAATACCCCTATATATTGGGGGTTGATGGGAATGATTTAAACTGAATGTGAGGACTATCTGAAATTTACCCTGAAGAGGAGGACATTGGCCCTAATTCAGACCCGGTCGCAAGCGCTGAGCGCTCGCAACTGGGTCGATGTATAGGCCCTGCGCATGCGCAGCGGCCGCACTGCGCATGCGCAAGCCCCGCAGCGAGAGAGAAATTCTCTCGCTCCAGAGCTCACTGCAAAAGGGCCAGCTGTCGATGTTGACCGACAGCTCGGCCAGTTTTATAGGCGTGGCGGGGGGGTGGTTTCACAAACGGAGCCGTTCCTTAAGGAACGCCTGCCGTTTTGTGGGCAGCTGCACTGACATCATCAGTGATGTCAGTTGGGAGCTTCCTGCTCGATCAGAGCGGGAAGCTCACTGGAGCTTGCGGTTGGCGAGACCCTACCTTAGGGTCTCGTCGCAAGCCCCTATGGTCGCGATGGTCTTGACCATCGCGACCTCAACCTGGTCGGTCGCTAAAGCTGTGGGTGGTAACCCACAGCTTAGCTAGCGACCAGGAGGCCGCACTTAAAATTACAAGCGGCCGCCCTCATTCAGAACGAGCGCTCGCTTCTTGTGAGCGCCTCTGAATGAGGGCCATTAGCTCATAACATTGGAACTTTGTGGAATAACAACACTGTTCCCTAATATCCTATTACTAATACAGAAACGGAGAATATATAGCCTTCTATCCAGATATATGGGTACATATATATATATGTATATATATAAATATATATACACATATATATATATATATATATATATATATACTGTATATATATATATAGACACACACATATTTATACACACAAAATGTATGTATAAACATATTTATATATTAGGGGTGAGCGGGTTCGGGTTTCTGAAATCCGATACCCCCCCGAGCCCCCCCGATCCGAGGCCGATCCGAGTCAGGCTCGACTTTTCCCACCTGACTCGGATCTGAAATCGAGGCAAAACGTCATCATTCCGCCTTCCGGGTCTCGCGGGTTTTGGATCCTATATAAGGTACCCGCGTTGGCGCCATTCTCTCACTCGGCTGTGGACAGTGAAGAGGGAGGGTGGGAGTTAGTGCTGGCTGGGCTGTGTAGTGTAGTGTAGTGCAGAGTAGTGTTGTGCTGTGCTGTGCTGTGCTGCGCTGTGCTGCTGTTGTTCATAGGGGCTGTGTCCACTACTTCAAAGTCCATAGGGGCTGGCTGGACTGTGTTGTGCAGTCAGTTGTCCATAGGGGCTGTGTCCACTCCAAAGTCCTGTGCAGTGTCCCAGTCCTAAAGGGGTGCTGTAGTGTTGTCCAGGGGGTGCTCTGTCCATTAGGGGTGCTACCCCCAAGTGCTAAAAAAAATATATTTTTTCTGTGTTTGTGAATTGTGTGCACTGTGGGAGCACGTGCATCAACAAAGGAGCAGCGCCAAGCGTGCGCCTGTGTCCCATTAGTAAAGGGCCGGCTGGCTTGTCCGTTAAAGGGTGCTGTAACCCCCAAAGTACTCTCCAAACAAAAAAAATATATATTTTCTGTGTTTGTGAATTGTGTGCGCAGTAGCCGCACGTGCATCAACAAAGTAGTGCCAAGCGTGCACCTGTGTCATAAGTAAAGGGCCGGCTGGCTTGACCGTTAAAGGGTGCTGTAACCCCCAAAGTACACTCCAAACCAAATAAAAATATATTTTCTGTGTTTGTGAATTGTGTGCGCAGTAATCGCACGTGCATCAACAAAGTAGTGCCAAGCGTGCGCCTGTGTCATAAGTAAAGGGCTGGCTGGCTTGACCGTTAAAGGGTGCTGTAACCCCCAAAGTACACTCCAAACCAAATAAAAAATATTTTCTGTGTTTGTGAATTGTGTGCGCAGTAGCCGCACGTGCATCAACAAAGTAGTGCCAAGCGTGCACCTGTGTTCCATAAATAAAGGGCCGGCTGGATTGACCACAAAAGGGTGCTGTAATCCCCAAAGGGCACTCCAAACAAAATAAAAAAATATATTTTTTTGTGTTTGTGAATTGTGTGCGCAGTAGCCGCATGTGCATCAACAAAGTAGCACCAAGCGTGCGCCTGTGTCCCATAAGTAAAGGGCCGGCTGGCTCATTTCTTAAAGGGTGGTGTAACCCACAAAGTGCACTACTCTCCAGCAAAAATAAAAAAATATTTTCTGCGTTTGTGTGCGCCTTAGCCGCACGTATATATCAATATAACATAAATGGAGGACCAAACTTTCTCCGATAAAAATAAAATAGGGAAAGATCAAGAACCACTTCCTCCTAGTGCTATTGCTGCTGCTGGGAGTTGTTCATCATCCCAGAGAGGAAGTAGGAACACCACTACTTTTACTAAACAATTGACCCTCCAACAGTCCCTAGCGAGGAGGATGAAGTACGACAGCAGTCATCCTGAAGCAAAACGTATAACTGAGGCCTTGACTGCTATGTTGGTGTTAGACATGCGTCCGGTATCCGCCATTAGTGCAGTGGGATTTAGACAATTGATGGAGGTAGTGTGTCCCCGGTTCCAAATCCCATCTAGATTCCACCTGCATCCTCAAAGCAGCAGCGACAAGCGTGCATCTGTCTGTTAAAGGGTGGTGTAACCCTCAAAGTACACTCCACAAACAATAAAAAATTCTTCTTTTTTTTCTGTCTTTGTGAAATGTTTGGGCTGTAGCACACCTGCATCCTCAAAGCATCAGCGACAAGCGTGCGTCTGTCTGTTAAAGGGTGGTGTAACCCTCAAAGTGCGCTTCTCAAACAATAAAAAAATTCTTCTTTTTTTTTCTGTCTTTGTGAAATGTGTGGGCTATAGCCACACCTGCATCCTTAAAGCAGCAGCGACAAGCGTGCGTCTGTCTGTTAAAGGGTGGTGACACCCTCAAAGTGTACTCCACAAACAATAAAAAAATTCTTCTTTTTTTTTCTGTCTTTGTGAAATGTGTAGGCTGTAGCCGCACCTGCATCCTTAAAGCAGCAGCGACAAGCATGTGTCTGTCTGTTAAAGGGTGGTGTAACCCTCAAAGTGTGCTCCACAAACAATAAAAAAATTCTTCTTTTTTTTCTGTCTTTGTGAAATGTGTGGGCTGTAGCCGCACCTACATCCTTAAAGCAGCAGCGACAAGCGTGCGTCTGTCTGTTAAAGGGTGGTGTAACCCTCAAAGTGAGCTCCACAAACAATAAAAAAATTCTTCTTTTTTTTCCTGTCTTTGTGAATTTTGTGGGCTGGAGCCGCACCTGCATCCTCAAAGCAGCAGCGACAAGCGTGCGTCTGTCTCTTAAAGGATTACATCAGTGACAGCATCCAAGTAGGCATGTCAGATAGTCCGTACCTGTACTGGCAGGAAAAAGAGGCAATTTGGAGGCCCCTGTACAAACTGGCTCTATTTTACCAGAGTTGCCCCCCCTCCAGTGTGCACTCCGAAAGAGTGTTTAGTGCAGCCGGGAACCTTGTCAGCAAAATGCTTAGGAGGTTGCTTCCACAAAATGTGGAGAAGATGATGTTCATAAAAATTAATTATCAACTTTTCCAGGGAGACCAGCCTCCAGAACGTACAGAGGGACCTGTGGTGGTGGATTCCAGCGGGGACGAATTAATACTCTGTGAGGATGAGGATGTACACAACACTGAAGAGGGTGAGGAATTGGTGAATGAGGAGGATCAGGACGACATCTTGCCTCCGTAGAGCCAGTTTGTGCAGGGACACATTAATTGCCAGCTTGTTTTGTGGGGGCCCAAATGAACCGATCATTTCAGCCACAGTCGTGTGGCAGACCCTGGCGCTGAAAAGATTGGTTTGTTAAAGTGTGCATGTCCTGTTTATACAACATAAGGGTGGGTGGGAGAGCCCAAGGACAATTCCATCTTGCACCTCTTTTTTTTCTTTGCATTATGTACTGTTTGGGGCCTAGTTTTTCAAACTGCCATCCTGTCTGCCACTGCAGTGTCACTCCTAGATGGGCCACGTGTTTGTGCTGCCCACTCGTGTCGCTTAGCATAGTCATCCATCTACCTCGGTGCAACCTTTTGGACATAAAAACACTATTTTGAGGTGTGAGGTGTTCAGAATAAACTGGAAATGCGTGGAAATTAAGATTTTTGAGGTTATTAATAGCATAGGAGCAGAAAAATCAACACATTCTGTGAATTTAGCTGTTTTTATGCTTTTTTAAAAAAAAATACAGATCCAAAACACAAAACCCAGAACCCAAAACACCGAAGGGTGGTTTTGGCAAAACCAATCCAGATCCAAAACACGAAGAAAGATCCAGATCCAAAACCAAAACACAAAACACGAAAATTGGCCGGTGCACACCCCTAATATATATATATATATATATATATATACAAACACATATACACATCTATATCTGTACACACACACATAGGTGCACATAGATATCTGTATATATATATATATATATATATATATATATATATATCATCCAGTGAAATGAGGTGGCAATCAGGGGCTTCAAACATTGTGTACTCTAACAAGGGAGTTTATTCACGGCCAACATTTCGGGGCGCTGGTCCCCTTCTTCAGGACAACATTGTGGCAGAAGTTAAAGGTTAGGTGCCGATGGTAACAGTAAGGGAAGGAAAGCATAAGGGGGAAGAGGGCCCTGCTCATGAGAGCTTACATTCTCACAGGTAGGACCAGACAGACAGGGGTGACACAGATGGGGTAGATAGTGAGCATGGAACAGTGGGCCTGATTTAGACCCGCTCGCGAGCGGGTCGATGGCGGGGTACTGCACATGCGCGGCACGTGCATGTGCAAGCCCCAGAGCGAAAGAGAAATTCTCTCGCTCCGGGACTCACCCACAGTTTAGCGAGTAGCCAGGAGGCCGCAACAACAACAAAAAAAATGCCCTGATTCAGAGCGAGCACTCTTCAAGAGCATCTGCCTCTGAATCAGGCCCAGAGTGTTAAGATGAGAGATGGAAGGTTTTCATGAAGAAGTGGGTCTTGAGACCCCATTTGAAGTTTTGCAGAGGTGTAGAGTCTGAAAGGGAGAGGAGGAGAATTCCGGAGGTAGTGGAGCTACTGCATAACAAAAATAATGTTTCTTTATGTGAAATGGTGTGAACTGTATTGTCAAGAATAGTTTGGGTTAATAAAATAAAATAGTTCACTGTTATTGCCATATTTTTATAAGTGTTCATTCCTAGCCACAGTAGAAAATTGATAAATAATCTTCCTCCTTAGCTGTAGCCTTTTAAAATATAAAATAAAGAGATGCAATCGCAATACTGGACCAAGGCAGTAAAGGTTAACTTACTGCTTTGCAGATGTGGTTGGTATTTTAGTTGCACTTTTAATTAAAAAAATTAAGATAAAGTTTAAAATAAAAAATATGTAAAGTGATTTTTACACACACACACCTACACATATATGTCACAACTGGGCAGGCATTTACATGTGCCTGCCCAGTTGAGCTGTCATTCACCAGCAGCCTCTGCAGCAAGTGTATGGGCAGTCAGCTGACCACTCATACACAGAGCAAGATGCACCAATATATCTGAATATATATTGGGCATCGCACAATTTATACTTTGCCACGTTATGTCTGTGAATGAGGTCGTTCACAGACATATCGTCTGTACACACTGACTGATGTACACACGATATACCAGCTGTTCAACTGAACGTCCGATATATATGCCAGTGTGTACCCAGCATTACACAACATTTTATTACACTCTTCTCTCTCCCTAATATCTCCCACATAACACCATAAGATTACCCACACACGGTGCGATAAAGCAGCCGATCAGATGGATTGGTAATATTTAGGCTGCTCTACCATATGGGCATGATATCGGACTGAGCATGCACCCTTGGGGTCATACATCGCACCCCCAGATCTTACTGAAGGTTCAGTCGATCTAGGGGATGTGATGTGCAATCCCATGCAGCACTATGCCGGTGGGGGAGGGGGGAGATGGCATATCGGGAGGTCGGCCACCCGACCGCTTCATGTGTTTGGACCACCCGATGTGTCGGACTGTGGATCCCCATCGCGACGTGAGGTGCATATCACACCGTGTATGGCTGCTTTACATACAAAACATATCATTCACCAGGGGCATTTCAAGAGAGGAGGGGGCCTGTGTGTGGCCCCCTCCTCTCTGCAGCGCAGTAGATTCTGGCTTAATTACAAAATCTACTGCACATGGGATGTCTTTTCTGTGCATGAGAAAGTCACCAGGAGAATGGGCTGTGATTTTTTTCACCAAAGTTAAGTTAAGTAGAACTACATATGGGTGCAGGGTGTGCGGTGCCAGCCCCTCTGGACACAGGGGCCCATGTGCACTGCACACACTGCACCCATCATAAATATGCCCATGTCATTCACTATACCTCCACATAACAGCAATGCACATCAGAGCAAAAGCGAACAGTCTTATAGCCAGCCAAATTTTAACAATTTGGCTCCCCATTGACCAAATTTCATGGGATGAAAAATCTGAGGGGTCCAAATTAATAGAAAAATAACTAAAAACTTACTTGCACCAACTCTTTTCCATTTCAGTAGGCTGCTCCTCAGGCAGCTGAACAATTCTGCCTTACAACTGGAAGTGCAGCTTCAGGAAAGGGGGAATGTGTGAGGAATGGGATTCATGTGAGTAGGGGTGAGCCTTAGAGCACCAGACAGGATGGATGAAGCTTTGGGTAAAAGGGATGAATAGGCAGAGCTTCAGGAGGACAGAGGGGTTGGGCTGTGCTCAGCAAGACTGGAGATGGTGCTTCTGACAACCACAGATTAGGAGGCAAAGCTATGGTTGACAGGGGTGGGGTTTAAGACAGCCGCGGGTGTGGGCAGAGCTTAGGGAATCCAGCGGAGCAGGTCAATGATTCATTCTCTGGAATCAAATTGACTGGGCTGCTGGGAGTAAAAGCTTAGAATGCCTATGCCTAGAGACGGCTCTGGCAGCGAGTTTATGCAAATAGCCTACTATTTCCCTTGTGTACATTCATGCGGCCAAATATGCAATGACTGAGATGCCCACTTTTAGCAACCCTACACACTGATTGATGCATCTTTATATGCTAACATCGTTTGCATCATCGAAACTTGCACTAGCCCTATAGCAGTTGTAGTTTCTCCATCGAGTGCCTGGGAATACAGCCGCTTGATTTGACACTCCCATAACATGCCTACTGAATGGCCCAGTTTCGCATGCACTACTTGGCACCTATCAGTCACTGCCCAAGAACGGCCATCACTTTTGTGCCACCTTTCTAATACCATCTGAATCGATCACAACAGCACCTCGGTGTGGGCACTCTGGGCCTGATTCAGAGCCGCTCGTAAGCGGCCGCTCGTTCGTTCCGAGCGATGTTTGCCCAACTGCGCATGAGTACGGATCATAATACGAATGCGTGAACCAGTCAGTGCCGTCGAAAATCGTTTGTTCGCTAAATAGCGAATGCCTGCTATTTTGAGTGACAGGAGGAGGCGTATGTGGGTGGTAACAGGGGAAGGTGCTTGAAAACGGGGAGTGGAGTTCCGATCGCAGGCGTGCTTAAAGGTCAAAACGGGCGTTTTATGGGTGTGCATAATTAAAACAGCAACGTCATTGACCCCGTCACTGGGTTATTTTTTAGCCAGAACTGCTCGCAAAATTGTGGTAGCAAAAACCAACCACAAGAATAGCGAGCAGTTCATACGCTGGTCGATGTACTCGATTATTCTAATAAATAGCGGACATGACGTAGGATGCGAGCGGCCAGGGGGCGTAGTTTTCCAAAAAACGACAGCAAGTTTTGTTCGCTCGTTCAGACCTAGAGGCGTGAACAGACTGCAAACAGCGAACGGTTCATTTGAATAGCCACCCCTATTTTCTGGATGAGCGAGCGCAAATAGCGACCGTCTCTGAATCAGGCCCCCTGTGTAATGCATGCACTGTTTGGTTTTTCTGAAATTTTTGCACATGTGCAGTTACAAATGATCATTCAACTACATGAACTTCTGCACTGCATGCGACTCACAATAGGCCCAATGGGTGACTTTATATCTCAACCACAAGAACGTTTTAATTGTTGGCTACAATATGGTTTTTTACTATTTTATTAAGTGAATAGTTAAATACATATATACGTGCCATAGTCTTTAACGTGGTTCTGAGTGTACAAGTGGATAAATGCCTCCTTCACTTCTAGTCCCTTACACTCCCCATTACTTTTTGAAATGGCAATGAAATACCTGCTGTTGGGACATATTAAGATAGGAGAGGGCCCATCTGCAGTCCTCATCCGGGGGCCAGTGCCAGATTAAGGTCCAAATGGGCATGGAGCTGAAATTTATGAAGGGCCTATTGTATGCTGCTGCAGTGTGTTTGGAAGTGGTCAGTACCCTCCCCTATTTGCATATATATATATATATATATATATATATATATATATATATTAGGGGTGTGCACCGGCCAATTTTCGTCTTATGTGTTTTGGTTTTGGATCTGAATCTTTCTTCGTGTTTTGGATCTGGATTGGTTTTGCCAAAACCACCCTTCCGTGTTTTGGGTTCTGGGTTTTGTGTTTTGGATCTGTATTTTTTTTTTAAAAAGCATAAAAACAGCTAATATCACAGAATTTGTGGGTTTTTCTGCTCCTATGCTATTATTAACCTCAATAACCTTAATTTCCACTCATTTCCAGTCTATTCTGAACACTGAACACCTCACAATAGTGTTTTTATATCCAAAAGGTTGCACCGAGGTAGCTGGATGAATATGCTAAGAGATACGAGTAGGCGGCACAAACACGTGGTCCATCTAGGAGTGACACTGCAGTGGCAGACAAGATGGCAGTTTGAAAAACTAGGCCCCAAACAGTACATAATTCAAAGAAAAAAAAGAGGTGCAAGATGGAATTGTCCTTGGGCCCTCCCACCCACCCTTATGTTGTATAAACAGGACATGCACACTTTAACAAACCAAACATTTCGGCACCAGGGTCTGCCACACGACTGTGGCTGAAATGATTGGTTCGTTTGGGCCCCCACAAAACAAGCTGGCAATTAATCTGTCCCTGCACAAACTGGCTCTACGGAGGCAAGATGTCGTCCTGATCCTCCTCATTCACCAATTCCTCACCCTCTTCAGTGTTGTGTACATCCTCATCCTCACAGAGTATTAATTCGTCCCCGCTGGAATCCACAACCACAGGTCCCTCTGTACGTTCTGGAGGCTGGTCTCCCTGGAAGAGTTGATAATTCATTTTATGAACATCATCTTCTCCACATTTTGTGGAAGCAACCTCCTACGCCTTTCGCTGACAAGGTTCCCGGCTGCACTAAACACTCTTTCGGAGTACACACTGGAGGGGGGGCAACTCAGGTAAAATAGAGCCAGTTTGTACAGGGACCTCCAAATTGCTTCTTTTTCCTGCCAGTACAGGTACGGACTGTCTGACATGCCTACTTGGATGCTGTCACCGATGTAATCCTTTAAGAGACAGACGCACGCTTGTCGCTGCTGCTTTAAGGATGCAGGTGCGGCTACAGCCCACACATTTCACAAAGACAGAAAAAAAAAGAATTTTTTTATTGTTTGTGGAGCGCACTTTGAGGGTTACACCACCCTTTAACAGACAGACGCATGCTTGTTGCTGCTGCTTTGAGGATGCAAGTGTGGCTACAGCCCACACAATTCACAAAGACAGAAAAAAAAAATTTATTTATTGTTTGTGGAGCGCACTTTGAGGGTTACACCACCCTTTAACAGACAGATGCACGCTTGTCGCTGCTGCTTTAAGGATGCAGGTGCGGCTACAGCCCACACATTTCACAAAGACAGAAAAAAAAAGAAGAATATTTTTATTGTTTGTGGAGCTCACTTTGAGGGTTACACCACCCTTTAACAGACAGATGCACGCTTGTTGGTGCTGCTTTGAGGATGCAAGTGCGGCTTCAGCCCACACAATTCACAAAGACAGAAAAAAAAAAGAATTTTTTTATTGTTTGTGGAGAACACTTTGAGGGTTACACCACCCTTTAACAGACAGACGCACGCTTGTCGCTGCTGCTTTAAGGATGCAGGTGCAGCTACAGTACACACATTTCACAAAGACAGAAAAAAAAGAAGTATATTTTTATTGTTTGTGGAGCACACTTTGAGGGTGTCACCACCCTTTAACAGACAGACGCACGCTTGTCGCTGCTGCTTTAAGGATGCAGGTGCGGCTACAGCCCACACATTTCACAAAGACAGAAAAAAAAGAAGAATATTTCTATTGTTTGTGGAGCGCACTTTGAGGGTTACACCACCCTTTAATAGACAGACGCACGCTTGTCGCTGCTGCTTTGAGGACAGTATCATATGCAGTGACAGTAGACTTGTCAGAAATTGTTGGCACGTCCTTCAGTCCGGACCAGATGTCCAAACCGGCCCTTGACTTATGACACAGGTGCACGCTTGGCGCTGCTACTGTGTTGATGCACGTGCGGCTACATCGCACACAAGTCACAAACACATAAAAAAAATTGTTTTTTATTTCTTGGAGCACTTTGAGGGTTACACCACCCTTTAACAGACAGACGCACGCTTGTCGCTGCTGCTTTGAGGATGCAAGTGTGGCTACAGCCCACACAATTCACAAAGACAGAAAAAAATAGAAGAATATTTTTATTGTTTGTGGAGCACACTTTGAGGGTGTCACCACCCTTTAACAGACAGATGCACGCTTGTCGCTGCTGCTTTAAGGATGCAGGTGCAGCTACAGCCCACACATTTCACAAAGACAGAAAAAAAATAAGAATATTTTTATTGCTTGTGGAGCACACTTTGAGGGTTACACCACCCTTTAACAGACAGACGCATGCTTGTCGCTGCTGCTTTGAGGATGCAAGTGCGGCTACAGCCCACACAATTCACAAAGACAGAAAAAAAAAGAAGATTTTTTTTATTGTTTGTGGAGTGCACTTTGAGGGTTACCCCACCCTTTAACAGACAGAAGCACGCTTGTCGCTGCTGCATAAGGATGCAGGTGTGGCTACAGCCCACACATTTCACAAAGAGAAAAAAAAATAAGAATTTTTTTATTGTTTGTGGAGCACACTTTGAGGGTGTCACCACCCTTTAACAGACAGACGCACGCTTGTCGCTGCTGCTTTAAGGATGCAGGTGCGGCTACAGCCCACACATTTCACAAAGAGAAAAAAAAAGAAGAATTTTTTTATTGTTTGTGGAGCGCACTTTGAGGGTTACACCACCCTTTAACAGACAGAAGCACGCTTGTTGCTGCTGCTTTGAGGATGCAGGTGGAATCTAGACGGGATTTGGAACCGGGGACACACTACCTCCATCAATTGTCTAAATCCCACTGCACTAATGGCGGATACCGGATGCACGTCTAACACCAACATAGCAGTCAAGGCCTCAGTTATACGTTTTGCTTCAGGATGACTGCTGTCGTACTTCATCCTCATCGCTAGGGACTGTTGGAGGGTCAATTGTTTAGTAAAAGTAGTGGTTTTCCTACTTCCTCTCTGGGATGATGAACAACTCCCAGCAGCAGCAACAGCACTAGGAGGAAGTGGTTCTTGATCTTTCACTATTTTATTTTTATCGGAGAAAGTTTGGTCCTCCATTTATGTTATATTGATATATTTGTGCGGCTAAGGCGCACACAAACACAGAAAATTTTTTTTTATTTTTGCTGGAGAGTAGTGCACTTTGTGGGTTACACCACCCTTTAAGAAATGAGCCAGCCGGCTCTTTACTTATGGGACACAGGCGCACGCTTGGCGCTGCTCCTTTGTTGATGCACGTGCAGCCACAGTGCACACAATTCACAAACACAGAAAATATTTTTTTATTTGGTTTGGAGTGTACTTTGGGGGTTACAGCACCCTTTAACGGTCAAGCCAGCCGGCCCTTTACTTATGACACAGGCGCACACTTGGCACTACTTTGTTGATGCACGTGCGGCTACTGCGCACACAATTCACAAACACAGAAAATATTTTTTTATTTGGTTTGGAATGTACTTTGGGGGTTACAGCACCCTTTAACGGTCAAGCCAGCCGGCCCTTTACTTATGACACAGGCACACGCTTGGCACTACTTTGTTGATGCACGTGCGGCTACTGCGCACACAATTCACAAACACAGAAAATATATTTTTATTTGGTTTGGAGTGTACTTTGGGGGTTACAGCACCCTTTAATGGTCAAGCAAGCCGGCCCTTTACTTATGACACAGGCGCACGCTTGGCACTACTTTGTTGATGCATGTGCGGCTACTGCACACACAATTCACAAACACAGAAAATATTTTTTTATTTGGTTTGGAGTGTACTTTGGGGGTTACAGCACCCTTTAACGGTCAAGCCAGCCGGCCCTTTACTTATGACACAGGCGCACGCTTGGCACTACTTTGTTGATGCACGTGCAGCTACTGCGCACACAATTCACAAACACAGAAAAAAAAAAATTTTTTTAGCACTTGGGGGTAGCACCCCTGATGGACAGAGCACCCCCTGGACAACACTACAGCACCCCTTTAGGACTGGGACACTGCACAGGACTTTGGAGTGGACACAGCCCCTACTGACAACTGACTGCACAACACAGTCCAGCCAGCCCCTATGGACTTTTAAGTAGTGGACACAGCCCCTATGGACAACAGCAGCACAGCACAACACAGCCAGCCCCCATGAACTTTGAAGTAGTGGACACAGCCCCTATGGACAACAGCAGCACAGCGCAGTACAACACTACTCTGCACTACACTACACTACACTACACAGCCCAGCCTGCCCTAACTCCCACCCTCCCTCTTCACTGTCCACAGCCGAGTGAGAAAATGGCGCCGACGCGGATACCTTCTATAGGATCCAAAACCCGCGAGATCCGGAAGGCGGGATGATGATGTTTTGCCTCGATTTCAGATCCGAGTCAGGCGGGAAAAATCGAGCCTGATTCGGATCGGCCTTGGGTCGGGGTGGCTCAGGGGGATTCGGATTTCAGAAATCCGAACCCGCTCACCCCTAATATATATATATATATATATATATAATGATTGTAATAATAATATTAGTGTAAAATGTTACCTATCTAAATATATTGACCCCAAACATTCTCATAGATAGGGTAAATGAGGTAAAATAATAATAAGTAACTAACAATTATCTATTCTGACTACAGTCCCAATTTACCTTGTCAGGGTTTATATAGTTGGATAGACAGCCTTTATTCGATTATTACTATTGCAGTCATAATATATATTTTATTTAGATTATTCGTTCCATCTTACATTTTTTTTTGTGTTGTCCTCGATCCTTTGAAATGTCTGATTGTACCCCACTAGGTCTGTATGTTTTGTATTGTTTGTCCTCTTCCCCCATAACTGTATGCACTAACTTTTCCACCTTATCTGTATGTCTTGTGTTGTGCTATCCCTCATCTGTATGTCCTGTGTTGTGCTACCCCTCATCTGTACATTGTGTTGTGCTACCACCTCATCTGTATGTCCTGTGTTGTGCTACCCCCTCATCTGTATGTCCTATGTTGTGCTACCCCTTCATCTGTATGTTGTGTTGTGCTACCCCTTCATCTGTATGTTGCGTTGTGCTACCCCTCATCAGCATGTCCTATGTTGTGCTACCCCATCATCTGTATGTCTTGTGTTGTGCTACCCCCTCATCTTTATGTCCTATGTTGTGCTACCCCCTCATCTGTATGTTATGTGTTGTGCTACCCTCTCATATGTATGTTCTGTAATGTGCTACCCCCTCATCTGTATGTTCGGCATTGTGCTACCCCCTAATCTGTACGTAGTGTTGTGCTACCCCCTCATCTGAATGTCCTGTGTTGTGCTACCCCCTCATCTGTATGTCCTGTGTTGTGCTACCCCCTCATCTGTATGTCCTCTGTTGTGCTACCCCCTCATCTGTATGTCCTGTGTTGTGCTACCCCCTCATCTGTATGTCCTATGTTGTGCTACCCCTTCATCTGTATGTTGTGTTGTGCTACCCCTCATCTGCATGTCCTACGTTGTGCTACCCCATCATCTGTATGTCTTGTGTTGTGCTACCCCCTCATCTTTATGTCCTATGTTGTGCTACCCCCTCATCTGTATGCTATGTGTTGTGCTACCCTCTCATCTGCATGTTCTGTAATGTGCTACACCATTATCTGTATGTCCTGTGTTGTGCTACCCCCTCATCTGTATGTTCTGTAATGTGCTACCCCCTCATCTGTATGTCCTGTGTTGTGCTACCCCCTCATCTGTATGTTATGTGTTGTGTTATACCCCCTCATCTGTATGTCCTGTGTTGTGCTACCCCCTCATCTGTATGTCCTCTGTTGTGCTACCCCCTCATCTGTATGTCCTGTGTTGTGCTACCCCTCATCTGTTTGTTCTGTGTTGTGATACCCCCACATCAGTATGTCCTGTGTTGTGCTACCCTCTCATCTATATGTCCTGTGTTGTGCTACCCCCTCATCTGTATGTCCTGTGTTGTGCTACCCCTCATCTGTTTGTTCTGTATTGTGCTACCCCCACATTAGTACGTCCTATGTTGTGCTACCCTCTCATCTGTATGTTGTGTTGTGTTACCTCCTCATCTGTATGTTGTGTTGTGCTACCCCCTCATCTGTATGTCCTGTGTTGTGCTACCACTCATCTGTTTGTCCTGTGTTGAGCTACTCCCACATCAGTATGTCCTATGTTGTGCTACCACCTCATCTGGATGTTCTGTGTTGTGCTACGACCTCATCTGTAAGTCCTGTGTTGTGCTACCCTCTCATCTGTATGTTGTGTTGTGCTTCCCATCATCTGTATGTCCTGTGTTGTGCTACCCCCTCATATGTATGTCCTGTGTTGTGATACCCCCTCATCTGTATGTCCTGTGCTGTGATACCCCCTCACTTGTATGTCCTGCATTGTGCAACCCCCTCATCTGTACGTTGTGTTGTGCTACCTCCACATCTTTATGTCCTGTGTTGTGCTACCCCCTCATCTGTATGTCCTGTGTTGTGCTACCCCCTCATCTGTATGTTCTGTGTTGTGCTACCCGTCATCTGTATGTCCTATGTTGTGCTACCCCCTCATCTGTATATCCTGTGTTGTGCTACCCCCTCATATTTATGTCCTATGTTGTGCTACCCCTTCATCTATATGTCCTGTGTTGTGCTACACCCTCATCTGAATGTCCTGTGTTGTGCTACACACTGATCTGTATGTCCTGTGTTGAGCTACCCCCTCATCTGTATGTCCTATGTTGTGCTACCCCCTCATCTTTATGTCCTATGTTGTGCTACCCCATCATCTATATGGCTTGTGTTGTGCTACCCCCTCATCTTTATGTCCTATGTTGTGCTACCCCCTCATATGTATGTTATGTGTTGTGCTACCCCCTCATCTGTATGTTCTGTAATGTGCTACACCATCATCTGTATATCCTGTGTTGTGCTACCCCCTCATCTGCATGTTCTGTAATGTGCTACCTCCTCATCTGTATGTCCTGTGTTGTGCTACCCCCTCATCTGTATGTTATGTGTTGTGCTACCCCCTCATCTGTTGTTATGTGTTGTGCTACCCCCTCATCTGTATGTACTGTGTTGTGCTACCCCCTCATCTTTATGTCCTATGTTGTGCTACCCCCTCATCTGTATTTTATGTATTGTGTTACCCCCTCATCTGTATGTCCTGTATTGTGCTACCCCCTCATCTGTATGTCCTGTGTTGTGCTACCCCTTCATCTGTATGTCCTGTGTTGTGCTACCCCTCATCTGTAGATAATGTGTTGTGCTACCCCCTCATCTGTATGTTGTGTTGTGCTACCCCCTCATCTGTAATTTATGTATTGTGCTACCCCCTCATCTGTATGTCCTGTGTTTGCTACCCCCTCATCTGTATGTCCTGTGTTGTGCTACCCCCTCATCTGTATGTCCTGTGTTGTGCTACCCCCTCACCTGTATGTCCTGTGTTGTGCTACCCCCTCATCTGTATGTTGTGCTGTGCTACCCCCTCATCTGTATTTTATGTATTGTGCTACCCTCTCATCTGTATGTCCTGTGTTGTGCTACCCCCCTCATCTGTATGCCCTGTGAATGTGGTACCCCTTCATCTGTATGTCCTGTGTTGTGCCAGCCCCTCATCTCTATGTTGTGTTGTTCTACCCCCTCATCTCTATGTCCTCTGTTGTGCTATACCCTCATCTGTATGTCCTGTGTTGTGCTACCCCCTCATCTGTATGTTATGTAATGTGCTACCCCCTCATCTGTATGTTATGTGTTGTGCTACCCCCTCATCTGTATGTACTGTGTTGTGCTACCCCCTCATCTGTATGTTATGTGTTGTGCTACCCCCTCATCTGTATGTACTCTGTTGTGCTACCCCCTCATCTTTATGTACTATGTTGTGCTACCCCCTCATCTTTATGTCCTGTGTTGTGCTACCCCCTCATCTGTATGTTCTGTAATGTGATACCCCCTCATCTGTATGTCCTGTGTTGTACTACCCCCTCATCTGTATGTTGTGTTGTGCTACCCCCTCATCAGTATTTTATGTATTGTGCTACCCTCTCATCTGTATGTCCTGTGTTGTGCTACCCCCCTCATCTGTATGTCCTGTGCTGTGATACCCCCTCATCTGTATGTCCTATGTTGTGCTACCCCCTCATCTGTATGTTGTGTTGTGCTACCCCCTCATCTGTATGTCCTCTGTTGTGCTATCCCCTCATCTGTATGTCCTGTATTGTGCTACCCCCTCATCTGTATGTTATGTGTTGTGCTACCCCCTCATCTGTGTGTCCTGTGTTGTGCTAACCCCTCATCTGTATGTCCTCTGTTGTGCTACCCCCTCATCTGAATGTCCTGTGTTGTGCTACCCCTCATCTGTTTGTCCTGTGTTGTGATACCCCCACATCAGTATGTCCTGTGTTGTGCTACCCTCTCATCTATATGTCCTGTGTTGTGCTACCCCCTCATCTGTATGTCCTGTGTTGTGCTACCCCTCATCTGTTTGTCCTGTATTGTGCTACCCCCACATTAGTACGTCCTATGTTGTGCTACCCTCTCATCTGTATGTTGTGTTGTGCTACCTCCTCATCTGTATGTTGTGTTGTGCTACGCCCTCATCTGTATGTCCTGTGTTGTGCTACCACTCATCTGTTTGTCCTGTGTTGTGCTTCTCCCACATCAGTATGTCCTATGTTGTGCTACCACCTCATCTGGATGTTCTGTGTTGTGCTACGACCTCATCTGTATGTCCTGTGTTGTGATACCCTCTCATCTGTATGTTGTGTTGTGCTTCCCATCATCTGTATGTCCTGTGTTGTGCTACCCCCTCATATGTATGTCCTTTGTTGTGATACCCCCTCATCTGTATGTCCTGTGCTGTGATACCCCCTCACTTGTATGTCCTGCATTGTGCTATCCCCTCATCTGTACGTTGTGTTGTGCTACCTCCACATCTTTATGTCCTATGTTGTGCTACCCCCTCATCTGTATGTCCTGTGTTGTGCTACCCCCTCATCTGTATGTTCTGTGTTGTGCTACCCATCATCTGTATGTCCTATGTTGTGCTACCCCCTCATCTGTATATCCTGTGTTGTGCTACCCCCTCATCTTTATGTCCTATGTTGTGCTACACCCTCATCTATATGTCCTGTGTTGTGCTACACCCTCATCTGTATGTCCTGTGTTGTGCCACGCACTTATCTGTATGTCCTGTGTTGTGCTACCCCCTCATCTGTATGTCCTATGTTGTGCTACCCCCTTATCTTGATGTCCTATGTTGTGCTACCCCATCATCTATATGGCTTGTGTTGTGCTACCCCCTCATCTTTATGTCCTATGTTGTGCTACCCCCTCATATGTATGTTATTTGTTGTGCCACCTCCTCATCTGTATGTTCTGTAATGTGCTACACCATCATCTGTATATCCTGTGTTGTGCTACCCCCTCATCTGCATGTTCTGTAATGTGCTACCCCCTCATCTGTATGTCCTGTGTTGTGCTACCCCCTCATCTGTATGTTATGTGTTGTGTTATACCCCTTCATCTGTATGTCCTGTGTTGTGCTACCCCCTCATCTGTATGTCCTCTGTTGTGCTACCCCCTCATCTGTATGTCCTGTGTTGTGCTACCCCTCATCTGTTTGTTCTGTGTTGTGATACCCCCACATCAGTATGTCCTGTGTTGTGCTACCCTCTCATCTATATGTCCTGTGTTGTGCTACCCCCTCAACTGTATGTCCTGTGTTGTGCTACCCCTCATCTGTTTGTTCTGTATTGTGCTACCCCCACATTAGTACGTCCTATGTTGTGCTACCCTCTCATCTGTATGTTGTGTTGTGCTACCTCCTCATCTGTATGTTGTGTTGTGCTACCCCCTCATCTGTATGTCCTGTGTTGTGCTACCACTCATCTGTTTGTCCTGTGTTGAGCTACTCCCACATCAGTATGTCCTATGTTGTGCTACCACCTCATCTGGATGTTCTGTGTTGTGCTACGACCTCATCTGTAAGTCCTGTGTTGTGCTACCCTCTCATCTGTATGTTGTGCTTCCCATCATCTGTATGTCCTGTGTTGTGCTACCCCCTCATATGTATGTCCTGTGTTGTGATACCCCCTCATCTGTATGTCCTGTGCTGTGATACCCCCTCACTTGTATGTCCTGCATTGTGCAACCCCCTCATCTGTACGTTGTGTTGTGCTACCTCCACATCTTTATGTCCTGTGTTGTGCTACCCCCTCATCTGTATGTCCTGTGTTGTGCTACCCCCTCATCTGTATGTTCTGTGTTGTGCTACCCATCATCTGTATGTCCTATGTTGTGCTACCCCCTCATCTGTATATCCTGTGTTGTGCTACCCCCTCATATTTATGTCCTATGTTGTGCTACCCCTTCATCTATATGTCCTGTGTTGTGCTACACCCTCATCTGTATGTCCTGTGTTGTGCTACACACTGATCTGTATGTCCTGTGTTGTGCTACCCCCTCATCTGTATGTCCTATGTTGTGCTACCCCCTCATCTTTATGTCCTATGTTGTGCTACCCCATCATCTATATGGCTTGTGTTGTGCTACCCCTCATCTTTATGTCCTATGTTGTGCTACCCCCTCATATGTATGTTATGTGTTGTGCTACCCCCTCATCTGTATGTTCTGTAATGTGCTACACTATCATCTGTATATCCTGTGTTGTGCTACCCCCTCATCTGCATGTTCTGTAATGTGCTACCTCCTCATCTGTATGTCCTGTGTTGTGCTACCCCCTCATCTGTATGTTATGTGTTGTGCTACCCCCTCATCTGTTGTTATGTGTTGTGCTACCCCCTCATCTGTATGTACTGTGTTGTGCTACCCCCTCATCTTTATGTCCTATGTTGTGCTACCCCCTCATCTGTATTTTATGTATTGTGTTACCCCCTCATCTGTATGTCCTGTATTGTGCTACCCCCTCATCTGTATGTCCTGTGTTGTGCTACCCCTTCATCTGTATGTCCTGTGTTGTGCTACCCCTCATCTGTAGATAATGTGTTGTGCTACCCCCTCATCTGTATGTTGTGTTGTGCTACCCCCTCATCTGTAATTTATGTATTGTGCTACCCCCTCATCTGTATGTCCTGTGTTTGCTACCCCCTCATCTGTATGTCCTGTGTTGTGCTACCCCCTCATCTGTATGTCCTGTGTTGTGCTACCCCCTCACCTGTATGTCCTGTGTTGTGCTACCCCCTCATCTGTATGTTGTGCTGTGCTACCCCCTCATCTGTATTTTATGTATTGTGCTACCCTCTCATCTGTATGTCCTGTGTTGTGCTACCCCCCTCATCTGTATGCCCTGTGCTGTGACACCCCTTCATCTGTATGTCCTGTGTTGTGCCAGCCCCTCATCTCTATGTTGTGTTGTTCTACCCCCTCATCTCTATGTCCTCTGTTGTGCTATACCCTCATCTGTATGTCCTGTGTTGTGCTACCCCCTCATCTGTAAGTTCTGTAATGTGCTACCCCCTCATCTGTATGTTATGTGTTGTGCTACCCCCTCATCTGTATGTACTGTGTTGTGCTACCCCCTCATCTGTATGTTATGTGTTGTGCTACCCCCTCATCTGTATGTACTCTGTTGTGCTACCCCCTCATCTTTATGTACTATGTTGTGCTACCCCCTCATCTGTATGTCCTGTGTTGTGCTACCCCCTCATCTGTATGTTCTGTAATGTGATACCCCCTCATCTGTATGTCCTGTGTTGTACTACCCCCTCATCTGTATGTTGTGTTGTGCTACCCCCTCATCAGTATTTTATGTATTGTGCTACCCTCTCATCTGTATGTCCTGTGTGGTGCTACCCCCCTCATCTGTATGTCCTGTGCTGTGATACCCCCTCATCTGTATGTCCTATGTTGTGCTACCCCCTCATCTGTATGTTGTGTTGTGCTACCCCCTCATCTGTATGTCCTCTGTTGTGCTATCCCCTCATCTGTATGTCCTGTATTGTGCTACCCCCTCATCTGTATGTTATGTATTGTGCTACCCCCTCATCTGTGTGTCCTGTGTTGTGCTAACCCCTCATCTGTATGTCCTCTGTTGTGCTACCCCCTCATCTGATTGTCCTGTGTTGTGCTACCCCTCATCTGTTTGTCCTGTGTTGTGATACCCCCACATCAGTATGTCCTGTGTTGTGCTACCCTCTCATCTATATGTCCTGTGTTGTGCTACCCCCTCATCTGTATGTCCTGTGTTGTGCTACCCCTCATCTGTTTGTCCTGTATTGTGCTACCCCCACATTAGTACGTCCTATGTTGTGCTACCCTCTCATCTGTATGTTGTGTTGTGCTACCTCCTCATCTGTATGTTGTGTTGTGCTACGCCCTCATCTGTATGTCCTGTGTTGTGCTACCACTCATCTGTTTGTCCTGTGTTGTGCTACTCCCACATCAGTATGTCCTATGTTGTGCTACCACCTCATCTGGATGTTCTGTGTTGTGCTACGACCTCATCTGTATGTCCTGTGTTGTGATACCCTCTCATCTGTATGTTGTGTTGTGCTTCCCATCATCTGTATGTCCTGTGTTGTGCTACCCCCTCATATGTATGTCCTGTGTTGTGATACCCCCTCATCTGTATGTCCTGTGCTGTGATACCCCCTCACTTGTATGTCCTGCATTGTGCTATCCCCTCATCTGTACGTTGTGTTGTGCTACCTCCACATCTTTATGTCCTATGTTGTGCTACCCCCTCATCTGTATGTCCTGTGTTGTGCTACCCCCTCATCTGTATGTTCTGTGTTGTGCTACCCGTCATCTGTATGTCCTGTGTTGTGCTACCCCCACATCTGTATATCCTGTGTTGTGCTACCCCCTCATCTGTATATCCTGTGTTGTGCTACACCCTCATCTGTATGTCCTATGTTGTGCCACGCACTTATCTGTATGTCTTGTGTTGTGCTACCCCCTCATCTGTATGTCCTATGTTGTGCTACCCCCTTATCTTGATGTCCTATGTTGTGCTACCCCATCATCTATATGGCTTGTTTTGTGCTACCCCCTCATCTTTATGTCCTATGTTGTGCTACCCTCTCATATGTATGTTATTTGTTGTGCCACCTCCTCATCTGTATGTTCTGTAATGTGCTACACCATCATCTGTATATCCTGTGTTGTGCTACCCCCTCATCTGCATGTTCTGTAATGTGCTACCCCCTCATCTGTATGTCCTGTGTTGTGCTACCCCTTCATCTGTATGTTATGTGTTGTGCTACCCCTCATCTGTTGTTATGTGTTGTGCTTCCCCCTCATCTGTATGTACTGTGTTGTGCTACCCCCTCATCTTTATGTCCTATGTTGTGCTACCCCCTCATCTGTATTTTATGTATTGTGCTACCCCCTCATCTGTATGTCCTGTATTGTGCTACCCCCTCATCTGTATGTCCTGTGTTGTGCTACCCCCTCATCTGTATGTCCTGTGTTGTGCTACCCCTCATCTGTAGGTCCTGTGTTGTGCTACCCTCTCATCTGTATGTTGTGTTGTGCTTCCCCCTCATCTGTATTTTATGTATTGTGCTACCCCCTCATCTTTATGTCCTGTGTTGTGCTGCCCCCTCATCTGTATGTCCTGTGTTGTGCTACCCCCTCATCTGTATGTTGTGTTGTGCTACCCCCTCATCTGTATTTTATGTATTGTGCTACCCCCTCATCTGTATGTCCTGTGTTGTGCTACCCCCCTCATCTGTATGTCCTGTGCTGTGATACCCCCTCATCTGTATGTCCTGTGTTGTGCCAGCCCCTCATCTGTATGTTGTGTTGTTCTACCCCCTCATCTCTATGTCCTCTGTTGTGCTATCCCCTCATCTGTATGTCCTGTGTTGTGCTACCCCCTCATCTGTATGTTCTGTAATGTGCTACCCCCTCATCTGTATGTTATGTGTTGTGCTACCCCCTCATCTGTAAGTACTGTGTTGTGCTACCCCCTCATCTGTATGTTATGTGTTGTGCTACCTCCTCATCTTTATGTACTATGTTGTGCTGGCCCCTCATCTGTATGTCCTGTGTTGTGCCAGCCCCTCATCTGTATGTTGTGTTGTTCTACCCCCTCATCTCTATGTCCTCTTTTGTGCTACCCCCTCATCTCTATGTCCTGTGTTGTGCTACCCCCTCATCTGTATGTTCTGTAATGTGATACCCCCTCATCTGTATGTCCTGTGTTGTGCTACCCCCTCATCTGTATGTTGTTTTGTGCTACCCCCTCATCTGTATTTTATGTATTGTGCTACCCTCTCATCTGTATGTCCTGTGTTGTGCTACCCTCTCATCTGTATGTCCTGTGCTGTGATACCCCCTCATCTGTATGTCCTATGTTGTGCTACCCCCTCATCTGTATGTTGTGTTGTGCTACCCCCTCATCTGTATGTCCTCTGTTGTGCTATCCCCTCATCTGTATGTCCTGTGTTGTGCTACCCCCTCATCTGTATGTTCTGTAATGTGCTACCCCCCTCATCTGTATGTCCTATGTTGTGCTACCCCCTCATCTGTATGTTATGTGTTGTGCTACCCCCTCATCTGTATTTCCTGTGTTGTGCTACCCCCTTATCTGTATGTTCTGAAATGTGCTTCACCATCATCTGTATGTCCTGTGCTGTGATACCCCCTCATCTGTATGTCCTGTGTTGTGCTACCCTCTCATCTGTATGTTCTGTAATGTGCTACCCCCTCTTCTGTATGTCCTGTGTTGTGCTGCCCCCTCATCTGTATGTTATGTGTTGTGCTACCCCCTCAACTGTATGTTCTGTAATGTGCTACCCCCTCATCTGTATGTCCTGTGTTGCATCCCCCTACCCCTTCATCTGTGTCCATTATTATGTTCTCTCCCTGTCCTTTATGTCCATTATTATGTCCCCCCCTGTGTCCATTATTATTTCCCCCCTTGTGTCCATTATTATGTCCCCCCACAGGGCTGAAACTAGGATTTTTGTCATCCTGTGCAAGATCATAATTTGTCGCGCCCTCCCCCCAAAAAATATACAACATAGAGGATGAAAAGAGTGTGTGGTTTTGTGACACATTTTGCAACACATTAATGACCCTTACAACACATTATGCCACAATAATGCCCTTTACACATTCAGCTACAGTAATGCCACTTATACATTTATGCCACAGTAATGCTCCATATACATTAAAGCATAGTAATGCCCCATATACATTATGCCACAGTAACGTCCCTTACATATTATGTCACAGTAATGCCCTTTATACATTAAGCCACAGTAATTCCCCTTGTTCATTAAGCCACAGTAATGCCCTTATACATTATGCCACAGTAATTCCCCTTATACATTTATGCCACAGTAATTTCCCCTATACATAATGCCACATTAATGCCCCTTATACATTATACCACAGTAATGCCCCATATATATTATGCCACAGTAATGCCCCTTAAACATTTATGCCACAGTAATGCCCCATATACATTATACCACAGTAATGCCCCTTACAGATTTTGCCACAGTAAGGCCCCATTTACATTATGCACGTGATACGCCATTCTGCAAGTGATTTGTACAGCACAGCTACTGCTGACGCAGGACTCCATAAGTTTTCAATAAATGGCTGCAGATAGTGCAGTGTGGGCTCCCTTGGACCCAGGGGCCCATGTGCACAGAACACCCTGCACCCATTATAGATATGCCCCTGACCTGCTGTAAATGGAATGGTAGTAGAATACCTGTGTCAGCAGCCCTGACAGTGCCTTGTGATGTAACTTTTTAAATCAATCCCAAACAGAGTGACAAAAGTGAAGAAAAAGTGAATAACAGGCTGACCCCCCCCTTTTGAGTTTGGGCCAAATACGTCATTAATACTGGCTGTACCCCGCTGATGGTGGCCCTGACTTTTGTCACCACCAAGTTATTGCTTATTTTCACAATGCACGTTCCCACTTTTCGCCCTATTCAATTCCAAAATAGGCAAAAACGCAGAGGTGCAAATGCAGCGGATGTTGAATCTAGCGAAAAGGACTGCTTATTTTGGGGAAATCAGTCTGTACCCCATATAAAGCCTAACTTGAACCTGGAAATCAATATAGAGTGTATTAATAGACCTAATAAAAGTATTTTAGCTTCTTAAATTGAGTCAAAGGGTTGTTATTTGCATATTTGCTTAAGTATGGATACATTATAAAAAGCTATTTATTTTGTGAAATATAATTGGAGTTAAATTGGGGGTTCATTTAAATGGGTATTAGTATATTTTTGAGTCTACAAAGTGCAGTATAAAAAAGTTTTAAAAATACACCTGCTGCAGCCACCTGCATTCCTAAAAACACCTATCCCATTCATACAGCACCCCAAAATACCAGACCCAGTACTTTAGCCCCATTTCCAACACTTTTTCCTTTTTTGTCCCAAAAATGGCATGACTTTTTAGGGGGAATTAAGATTTTTTTTTTATTTTTTTGCATAATTGGTCAGGAGGGTGTCCAAAGGGTTCTGAACCAAGGGTCTGATTCAGTGCCGGACACTCTAACCAGAGCGCTCGCTCTGAATCAGGGCCCTCCTCCATTAAAATGGAGCGTCCTCTTGGATGCTCGTATAGCTGTGGGTGACCACCCACAGCATATACGAGCGTCCAAAAAGATGGTCGCGATGGTCTTGACCATCGCGACCATCGGACTTGCGACGGAAACCCTGCGGTAGGGTTTCCCAGCCACAAGTCCTGGAGTGATTTTGGCTCTATCAGAGCCAAAATCACTCCCACTGACATCACTAGTGATGTCAGTGGGGCCGGCTTCAGACGGTAGGCGTTCCCATGGGAACGCCTCCGTCTGGCAGGCACGCCCCTGGCACGCCCACCAAAGGGGGCGTGCTGTCACTCACCATCGACAGCACGCCCCCTTTGGTGCGAGACCCGGAGCGACAGCTTGGCTGTCGCAGTCCGGGTCTCGCGCATGCGCACGACGGAGCTCCCTCCATCGTGCGCATGTGCAGTGGGGAACATCGACCCACTTGCGAGCGTACTGCCGCTTGCGAGTGGGTCTGAATGACCCCCCAAGTGCCCACAGTTTTAGACAAAAATAGTGATTGTGCACATCTTTTCTTCTGCCTTTGGGTGGAGAAACGTTTTTGCCTGTGGATTTTTTGCACATGCGAACACTTGCTGGAATTGAATAGGGCAATACTTTGGAATTGGTTGAAAACATCACATCGGCGAACGCTCTTCGCCAATCGCGTTTTTTTTGCCTCTCCTTGAATACAGCTCTTACAGTCTAGAAGAGGTATAAAAATTAATACGGGCAAGTCAGTACAGAAAAAAATGGGTGTAGAACAAACTGTGTGTTCGAAAACGTCACAAATCCCTGAGGAGAGTGTAATGTTGGATAGGCACCAGAACAATGTCAGCTTGATATGACATTTCGGGCCGAAACAGAATGACATACAGACTATCTGGATGGCCAACCAGACAATATTGCATGCAGCACTGTTGCAGGTAATGAAGGATGGAATGAAGGATGGTTCTGTCATTCATAACATCACTGAATGTGTACCCGTGGTATGATATGTCGGCCTGCCACGCCAACATATCATCCAGCTACACATCGCTAAGTGTGTATCCAGTTTAAGGGAGTCCAAGAATGTGTGAGTCTGACATTTCTGATACTGTACTCATAGAGAAGCCTCATTCCACCATTTCTGCACCCTCTTCAAATGTGGGGATGAGCAGCAAAAGTAAAGATGCTAACATAGAAATTGAAGATGCTACTGTGGAAGTACACCAGGATGAGGGGGATATTTGTGTAGCGGATGCCAGCGCTAATGATGATGATGTGGATGACAATGAAGTTTGTGTAAGCCAAGCACCTGTGGAAGCAGTTCTTTTGCCGTGATAAGAAGGCCATTTTTAATGCCCTAAGATATGTGGATACGTGGTAGTGGTCAAACTAAAGATTACATGACTTTGACAGGCCAGTCGGTGGGTGCATCATCTTCAGCAGCAGTAGCAGTAGGTAACACAAAATGCCAGCTCACAGAAAGGCTACTGTCTGTATCTCCAGCTTCACTAAGAGGCATACCGGTATGTCAACCTGTTAGAAAAGCTATGGGATGTCATAGCAAAATGGTTTACCCTGTTAGGACTCTCACCTGGATTTGTAATTTATGATAACACAACAAATATTGTGAGAGCATTACAACTGGGTGAATTTGAATATGTCCCATGTTTTGTGCACACAATTAACTTGGTGGTACATATATTTTTAAAATAAAATGATAGGTGTGTGCAGATGTCTATGGCCAGGAAAATTGCTGGACATTTTCGGCATTGTAAAATATTGCAGCAACTGCTAGAAAAGTTAAATTTTCTAACTGAAGCAAGTGGTAGTAACAAGGTGGAATTTCACCCTTTATATGCTTCAAGGAATGGTGGAACAGCAACAAGCCATCCAAGCCTACACAACAAGCCATTACACAGGGCGAGGAGGGGAATGTACCTTAGTCAAGCAACATTGAGAAGACTTTCTGTTTTATGTAAGGTACTGAAACCATTTGAAGTAGTAACCTATGAAGTGAGTTCAGACACTGTCAGCTTGGGTCAGGTGATTCCCTTAATTAGACTAATGGAAAAGCAGCTCAAGAAACTAATGGAGATGAAATTATGCAATTCAACTAAGTATTTTGGACTTGTAGATTAGCTTTTTTATTTGCTTCACAAGGACCAAATAGTTGTCAACATCTTTTAATTAGGTCACTACATTTTGGGGGCCATATTTGATCCTTGCTTTACTTAATGTCTTTCTTTCAAGTGACACAGATCTTAAGAGATGCAAATGCAGCGAATGGTGAAACTAGCAAAAAGGACTGCTTATTTTGGGGAAATCAGTCTGTACTGGGTGCTTAGCACTAGGGTCTTTTTCCACACAGGGATAGTGGTAAGTATGGTTAATCAATTGTTGAATATTAGAATATACTGCTTGTCTTCACTACAGAATCCAGAAAACTGGTCAAGTGAATTTTAATAGCTGCCAGTGCATGCTGGCATTTGGAGAACCAGAAGTAACAGCAAGCCCTGTATCCAGAGTCTGCTGGCACTGTAAAAAGAAACCAATGAATTGGTTAATACTAGAGATATGCACTAACACCTGTGCTTTGGTTTTGGATCTGTATTTATTTTTGTGTTTTGGTTTTGGTTCTGGTTTTGGAAAACCAGAAAACCACCTTGTGTTTTGGTTTTGGAATTATTTTTATTAAATGCTAAAAACAGCTAAAATCATATAATTTGGGCCTGTTTTTATCCCTACAGTATTATTAACCTCAATAACATTACTTTCCAGCAATTTCCAGTCAATTTTGACCACTTCACAGTTCACAATAATGTTCACAAATATTGTCTAAAGGCTGCAGTAAGCTGGCTGACTATTAAACGACAGAGCAGCAGCACAAATACACAGCAGTTTAAAAGAATATAGCACATCTATGAAACATTGCCACAAGGTTCCCGGCTGTGCTAAACACTTTTATTGAATACACACTGGAGGGTGAGCAGCTTAAGTATACTTAAGCTGGGTTCCAAATTGCTTTTTTTTCCTAGCTTTAGTTAAATGAACTGTCTGATGTGCTCATTTGTACACTGTCATTAAAATAATCCTCCACCATTCTATGGATGGTTACCATTTTAGATTGAGTCATGGAAGAGGTGTCACTTATTTTGGTGAATTCTTTTAGGCCTGACCAGATGTCAAAATGTTGTGTCACTCTGAAGTGCTGAGTTGACTCATCCTCATCACCAGTGGGTCTCTTGGGAAAGCTCAGTTTTTTTCCTGGCAGCAGCAGTTGCAGGATAAACTGAAGGAGGAGACATTATCATGTCATGTGCCTCTTGATACCACCAAATTATTGCGTACTTTCACAATGCGCGTTACCACTTTTCACCCTATTCAATTCCAAAACAGGCAAAAATGCAGGGGTGCAAATGCAGCGCCATAAATTTGAGTTATGGCCCCTGGTGCTGGCCATGCCCCCTCAGCACATGATGTCATGCAATGGAGGAGGGGGGGCACCAGCAAATGAACAACAGTGCTGCCCAGAGCATCCTTAGGCTGTTATGACTGCAATCTGCCATTTGGAGCATCCAGAGGACACTTCGGGCCTCTTTGCAGCTGTGATTCTGGCTGCAGGGTTGCCAATAGCTAGTTACGGCTCTGGAAATAGCTCCAATATTACTCCAGGTGTTTGAATCTGGTACCGCATTGTGAAATTTCCCTGCAGAGCTGTTAGAAGCAAGTCAAGTGACAATATTTTAATCCGTTAAAGATCCAACACGACCTCAAACTTATAGACCTATTGCATTATTAAATACCAACATTAAAATTTATGCCAAGCTGATTGCAAATAGCCTGAATCCAGTATTGCCTGAATTGTATAATCCAGATCAGGTTGGATTTGTAAAAGGCAGACAAGCCCCTGATAATATACGTAGGGCAATTAATATATTGGAACAAATTTCCCATAAGGAAGAATCATTATTAGCATTATCTTTAGACGCAGAAAAAGCCTATGATAGACTAAACTGGGAATACATGAAAGGAGTGCTTACAAATTTGGTATTGTCAGTAGATTTTTAGATGCAATTATGAAGATCATGTTTTTTGTAATGGTTTCATCTCATCTAAAGTTTCTATCACTAATGGGACCTGACTGGGCTGCCCATTATCACCACTTATTTTTGTTCTACCTATAGAGCCCTTAGCGGAGAGTATACATCAATCACGATTAATAACAGGACCCCTCATAAATAATATACAACATAAGATTTTTTTTGCTGAAGGCATTCTTCTATTCCTTACTAACCAAAAAGCTTCTCTTCTGGCTGTCCTGGATATTCTAGATCAATATGCAATCGTCTCTTATTATAAATGAAATAAAAATTAAACCGATGCTCTACCTATAAATATCAATGTCTTAGATTTGACAAATCTTTAAACAAAATTTACATTTAACTGGAAGACCCAGAAATTAAAATATCTAGGGATCTATGTAATAGCAAAAGAAAAGAGTATTTTAGACTATATTATTGACCCTTTATTAAGTCAATCTAATAAATCTGTAAAGAACTGGATGAATTATGAAACAACATGGGCTGGAAGAATAGAAGCAGTTAAAATTTTCTACCTCCCTAAAATATTATATCTATTCTGTTCTATACCAAGGTTTCTTCCTCAATATTGGTATATATATATATATATATATATATGTATATGTATATACTGATCCATGGACCAGTATGTATATATATATAAATATATATATATATATATATATATATATATGGTGTCAGCAGAGTGTCCCAGATATAAATTCATGAAGGTGGCACTTGGGGACTTGAAATGAAAGTGAAAAACTCCAATTTAGTGATTTCAGAGGTCGAACCTCCTTTCTCAAGATACTAACATACAAATACGCAAAACAAACAAACACAGTTAAATATCTGACAGACATCGTGATACCACCTCCCAGTGCACTGTGGATGCCGGGCGCACTTCTGGTGATCGAGAGGGACACACGTGCATCCACTGATGTCACAGGACAGCGCATCAGACGGTCCCACCAATGGCAAAAATACTGTTTGGGAATGCAACCATGGCGACCGACCACACGGCGAAAGCCAGGATGTAAACACAGCAGCCTCAGCCAATTAAAAACTAATAAAAACATAACAGTATAAATAACAACATGTTGCACTAAATTAATGACATAGCATGCTGGGAAATATGAAACATATTACATCATTTAAGAGTATACAAAAAGTATCTAACATTTATTTGTTTTGTGTATTTGTTTGTTAGTATCTTGAGAAAGGAGGTTCGACCTCTGAAACATCGATCACTAAATTTGAGTTTTTCACTTTCATTTCAAGTCTCCAAGTGCCGCCTTCTTGGATTTATATTTGGGACACTCTACTGACACCCTATAGGAGGGCACTGGAGCAAAGTGTGTGCTATGCACAGCCTGTTGAGTGCCGGTCCATGGACCAGTATATAGATGTACCCACTGCAGTTGGAGTGAGTACACAGGACTAGGCACCTGGCTACTTTTTATCTGTACTGACATTTCTGCTTGTACCATTTAATCCATTTATGCATTTGGATTTATTTGGCTCTATTCGGGGTGTTGCCCCATTACACCAGATGGTGTGGTTTTGTTTGGCACTTTGAATTGAACACATGCTGTGGTCTGTTTATTTTTATTTTTACATCTGGCATTTGTGGAGACCAGGATGTCTACCACTGATACAGAAGTTGCAGAGTCTGCAATACAATTGTTACAACTTGATATGGGAGAGACTTTTAGCTTCTCCGATGCTGAAGCTGAATCAATCTTGTTTAAAGAGAAATTATCAGAACATAGCAACTCTGTCTCTCTTTCTGAGTTAAATAGGGATCTACTCAAACTCAAAAAGAGAGAGCTGGATTTTCCCTATCATGCAATCACCCTTTCAGATTACTACAAAGAGAAACATATTCTGCCGGGCTTCCGCATCCATAACATGCCCACCATAGACTGATATAGAATTCCATTTTGTAAAAAATGGATTGCTATACTCAACAACTGTTCTATGGACCTAATTCTGTTAGTCATTGGCGAATCTTCCTGTGAATTAAATCTGACACGTGACAAAATTAAGGATTTTGAGACTATTCACTTGACATCTTTTACTGATGATAAGGACACCAATTGGCTAGATAAAATGAAACATCAGGTGGAACAGTATCACTGAGACCTTATCCAAAATAAAAAACAGAAATGAGATAGGGTTCAACAAGACTATGATCAACATAAGGTGTATGGGTGGCTCAACAGCGGATATAAATCTAATCCTCCATCATTCCTCAAACGACGGAGAATGGTTCCTGCCCAATATGGCAATTTGAGAGCCTCAGCAAGTGAGAATGAAAACTGGAGTATACCATCTACATCCAGGGGAAATAAACAGATCCCTTTAGGGGTCGATACACGTGCTTATCCAGCGAGAACAAGACCAACCCATGAGAAGGGGTGAGCAAACAAAGAGGCAGAACAAACATCAAACCCCCAAGAGGAAGAAAGATGTGATTTTTAATCTGTCATCTACTCATTTAAGTAGTTCTGACATTTCGGTGCTCAGCAAGGGACTGTCATTTGTCCCAACTAATCAGCATGATGAGTTCCAGTGAAAAATTAATACATTTAAATTGTAGCGAACTTTAAAGTTGAAAGAACACTTTGGCAGAAAAAACAGGTAACCACTGTTAATCCAGAGCAGTCTATTCCATCACAATTACATAGGATTGCTCCTCGCTCTCATTTTGAGCCTCAGTACTTTAACTCCTCCATAAAAATCTTTTCTAGACTTTTAGAACAAAGTACTATTGACTTTGTTCCATCTGTTTATTCCAATTTGAATAAAGAGGAACATCAGTCTCTACTTACTCTCAGTAAACAGAGAGATATAATCATCCGTGGAGCGGATAAAGGAGGATCGATAGTAGTTATGGATCTACAAATGTTTAAGGATGAATGTACATGGTTACTGTCTGATAGGTTTCCATATGGTGCTCTTTCTACTGATCCTACTTTATCCTTTAAAATAGAACTGGATACAATTTTGTCCATGAGATTAATTTCTGGTGGTGCATAATTCATTGAGTGTTGAACATCTGGTGGTTCCGGTGTTCTACACCATTCCCAAAATTCATAAGAATGCACAGAGTCCCCCGGGCAGACCCATTATCTCTGCACGTGGGTCTCTGTGCCAACCAATTGCCATCTTCTTGGATGTATTTCTGCAACCATGCATTCAAAATCTCAAAATCTCAACTCTTATCTAAAGGACACTTCGTCTTTGTTGTTGAAATTATCCACGATTTCACAGTTACCAGATAATTGTCTTTTGTGCAGTGTGGACGTCGGAAGTCTCTACACATGTATTCCACAAGGTGGGGGACTTACTGCGGTTAAAAATCTGATTTCGATTAATAATGTACTATATCAAGGACCTAGTGTCCCATTGTTTATGAGTTTATTGGAGTACATACTTCTACATAATTATTTGTTCAGTTGGCTGGGTGTGCGATGGGGTCCTGTGTGGCCCCATCATAGGCTAATGCCTACATGAATGAAGTTTTACTGATTCCAGTATCTTGCAGTATGTGTATCTATATCTTAGATACATAGACGATATTCTTATTTTTTGGACTGGTACAGAACAACTGTTTAGTGATTTAATTTCATCACAAAATTCCTCTGATGCAGCTGCCAAATTGACTTACATCACTAATACTGATGACGTCACTTTCCTTGATGTCAGGATTAAATCTGTTTCTGGCCAATTACAGACATCATTATATGTTAAGCCTACGGATCGTAACACCCTTCTCCGACATAATAGTTTTCATCCTATATCCACATTACACAGTTTACCGTATTCGCAGATGCTTCGGGTATGTAGAATTACTAGTGAGATTGGTGAATTACACGAGCAGTTAGATCTCATGATTAAGAAATTTATTGATAGAGGATATCCCCTTGGTGAGTTACTTCAGACTAAAAATAGGGCTTTAGCTGTTAACCGCAAAGATTTATTAAAATCACGTTCTAAATCTTCTGATCAGAATGTGATCACCTGGGTCAATAGATATAGTACCAGTAGTAGGATTAGCAACAAAAAGGCCAAACAATTATGGCCTCTGGTTCAATCTGACCCTGAATTACCTACACTGGCAGACACTAGAATTCGCCCATGTTATACAAGGGGTCACAGCCTCAGAGATTTTCTAGTCAAAACTGACATCACTGGATTTTCCAGGGTGACTCCCACTCACTTTCTGCAGTGCAAACATGGATGTTTAGAATGTACTGGGTGTTTAACTTGTCGGTACATGGTTAAAGGCGATAGTATTTTACATCCGTATTCTGGTAAAAAATGTATGATCTATCATGCTCTGACCTGTAGATCTAGATTTGTGGTATACCTCCTGTCTTGCCCATGTGGGTTACCCTATATGGGCAAGACAGAGAGGCAATTTAATGAGCTCATGGCTCAACATTGTTCTGCCATTAGGGCGGCGATTGCCACTTCTATTGAGCAGCCTGTGGCTCGCCATTTTTCCCAGGCGAAGCATGGGGAAGCAATGTTACGCTACCACATCATAGATCATGTCCCTTTGTCACTACGTGGGGGCAATAGACCAAAGCATTTATTACAACTTGAATACAGATGGATTTTTTTGCTGGACACACTAGTGCCTAGGGGTCTTAATGAATCACTTGGATTAAGTTGTTTCATTTAAAGTCTGCAATGGATTTACTTGGTTATTGGTAGCTATGTTCTTACCTCCTTGCGCATATGTTCTCTATTCCATGGCTATACCTTATTCCATATGTAGATTAATGAGTGTCATCCTTTGGCTAGGGGTGTGTTGCTGTATCCTGTTTGCTATATTCATCTTTTGTTAGATACTTTTTGTATACTCTTAAATGATGTAATTTGTTTCATATTTCCAAGCGTGCTATGTCATTAATTTAGTGCAACATGTTGTTATTTATACTGTTATGTTTTTATTTATTTATAATTGGCTGAGGCTGCTGTGTTTACATCCTGACTTCCACCGTGTGGTCGGTCGCCAAGGTTGCATTCCCAAACTGTTTTTTTGCCATTGGTGGGGCCGTCTGATGCGCAGTCCTGTGACGTCAGTGGATGCACGTGTGCTTCCCATGTGTGTCCCTCTCGATCACGGAAGTGCGCCCAGCATCCTCAGTGCACTGGGAGGTGGTATCACGATGTCTGTCAGAAATTTAACTGTGTTTGTTTGTTTTGTGTATTTGAATGTTAGTATCTTGAGAAAGGAGGTTCAACCTCTGAAACTTTGATCAATAAATTGGAGTTTTTCACTTTCATTTCAAGTCTCCGAGTGCCGGCTTCTTGGATTTATATATACAGACAGGTGCATAAATATTGGGACATTGACAGAATTTTCATATTTTGGCCTCTATTCACCACCACAATGGCTTTGAAATGAAACAAACAAGATGTGCTTTAACTGCAGACTTTCTGATTTAATTTGAGGGTAATTACATCCAAATCAGGTGAATGGTGTAGGAATTACAATGGTTTCTATATGTGCCTCACACTTTTTAAGGGGACAAAAGTAATGGGACTATCAACTCAAAAGCTATTTCATGGACAGGCTATTCCCTCATTATTTCATTATCAATTAAGCAGGTAAAAGGTCTGGAGTTGATTCTAGGTGTGACATTTGCATTTGGAATCAGTTGCTGTTGACTCTCAATATGAGATCCAAAGAGCTGTCACTGTCAGTGAAGCAAGCCATCTTTAGGCTGAAATATCAAAACAAACCCATCAGAGAGATAGCAAAAATATTCGGTGGCCAAATCAACTGTTTGGAACATTCATAAAAAGAAAGAACGCACCAGAGAGCTCAGCAACACCAAAAGACCCGGAAGACCACGAAAAACAACTGTGGTGGATGACAGAAATATTATTTCCGTGGTGAAGAAAAACCCCTTCACAACAGTTGGCCAAATCAAGAACACTCTCAAGGAGGTCGGTGTATATGTGTCAAAGTCAACAATCAAGAGAAGACTTCACAAGAGTGAATATAGAGGGTTCACCACAAGATGTAAACCATTGGTGAGCCACAAAAAACAGGAAGACCAGATTAGAGTTTGCCAAACAACATCTAAAAAAGCCATTACAGTTCTGGAACAACATCCTATGGACAGATGAGACAAAGATCAGCTTGTACCAGAGTGATGGGAAGAGAAGAGAAGGAAAGGAACTGCTCATGATCCAAAACATACCACCTCATCAGTGAAGCATGGTGGTGGTAGTGTCATGGCGTGGGCATGTATGGCTGCCAATGGAACCGATTCCCTTGTATTTATTGATGATGTGACTGCTGACAAAAGCAGCAGAGTGAATTCTGAAGTGTTTCGGGCAATATTATATGCTCATATTCAGTCAAATGCTTCAGAACTCATTGGACAGCGCTTAACATTGCAGATAGACAATGACCCAAAGCATACTGCTAAAGCAGCCAAAGAGTTTTTTAAGGCTAAAAAGTGGAATGTTATGCAATGGCCAAGTCAATCCCCTGACCTGAATCCGATTGAGCATGCATTTCACTTGATGAAGACAAAACTGAAGGGAAAATGCCCCAAGAACAAGCAGGAACTGAAGACATTTGCAGTAGAGGCCTGGCAGAGCATCACCAGGGATGAAACCCAGCGTCTGGTGATATGTATGCATTCCAGACTTCAGGCTGTAATTGCCTGCAAAGGATTTGCAACAAAGTATTAAAAAGTGAAAGTTAGATTTAGGATTGTTTAGTTTGTCCCATTACTTTTGGCCCCTTAAAAAGTGGGAGGCACATATAGAAACCGTTGTAATTCCTACAGCGTTCATCTGATTTGGATGTAATTACCCTCAAATTAAATCTGAAAGTCTGCAGTTAAAGCACATCTTGCTTGTTTCATTTTGAAGCCATTGTGGTGGTGAATAGAGGCCAAAATATGAAAATTCTGTCAGTGTCCCAATATTTATGCACTTGACTGTATATATATAAATATATATATATATATGTATATATATATATATATACAGATTTAATGCTTTAAGTAATAGGTATATCTGAGGAAATAAACAATCTAGATTGTCAAAAAATATCTAACTCTACCTCAGTCACATGGAGGACTTCAACTACCTGATCTAGAATTGTATCAGACTTTTAGTTTTGTAAATTAGATAAGTGATTGATTCATAAAGGTTATCCCCAAACCTTGGGTAGAGTTAGAAATGGTATGATTGGTGGATTTCCAATAAAAGTTTTAATATGGACTTCACCTAAGTATAAAATATTTTCAAAAATTACATTAAAAGCAACAAAAGTAGTCCTTAAGGCTAAGGATAAATGAATGACTTATCAAGATCAAATTTTCTACCCTTTGTTTAAATATCAGTCCAGGCGCTGACAAATTATATTCCAAATCTAAATTTAGATTTATGGATATCCAAAAGAATTTACACAAAAAAAAATTTATATCTGGATAATATGCTAATGTCGTTCACCCAGATACAAACAAAGTTTGCAAAACATGCAGTTGAATTCTAGAAATACCTGCAGATTAGACATTGGTTGTATTGTTTTTCTTCTTATGCAGGAATTCTTAACACTCTTCCTGAGCATATGGTAACTAAAATATTTTCCCCTATTCGAAGAGGAGGAATTTTGTATTGCTACTCAATATTATTATAAATCAATCAATCCAATAGAGAAGAAAATAGCTCAAATTAAATGGGAAAGAGATGTAAATGTAATATTAGATCAGATTGAATGGTCCCAATTGTTTAGGTCAATACATAAAATGTCAAGATAAAGCTCCCATTTAGAAAAATATATAAAGTTGTTCTATCATATACGTGTATAACACTCCAGATAGGATAAATAAAATTTGGCCATCCCAGATTAATGTTTGATGGAGATGTTTAATAGAAACAGGTGATATCTTGCTTATTTTTTATAATTGTGTTAAAATATGTCTTGATGGTTAGAAGTACAGAGGTTAATATATCAAGTTATGGAATTCAATGTAAATATAACTCCTCAGCTTCTTCTACATATATATTCACCAGAAATTCATGCATCTTATAGATATATTCTTAGCCATATTTTTATAGCCACTAAAGCAGTAATAACTCAACAGTGTAAGCAAGAAAATTATCCTTCAATTTCATTAATAATTAATAAGATAAACTATAGTTATTTAATGGTAACAATGGATAATCTTGAGAATTCAAAAGCCTTCATAAAGAAATGGCATAAATGACAGACATATGTGGATCAGATAATAGAAATCACCTGAGTAGTTGTATCATAGTATTATAGCATTATTGTATTAATCTATTAATGCATTTTTGTATTAAGATATAAGACTCCAAGAAATGTGTACCTATATGTAATTTATATTGAAACAGGAGATATTGTGAGACTGTGAAATTCCTTTTTCTTCTCTATTTCTTTTTGTCTTTATTTATGTATTTCTAAGAAATAAAATAACATACATTTAAAAAAAAGGTTACAGCATTTGCTAGAGAGCGTCCAACCTGTGAATATTTCAAAAGGATAATAAATTCAGTTTTGCATATGGTGCAATATCCCTTGTCAAAAAGCAAAGAAATATTCATGGTCTTAGGGGGGGGGGGGGGCAATTTCATAAAGATAGACCTGGCACGCGCATATCTGCAAATGAAGGTGGAGCAAGCTTCAAAAAAATAATTCACCACTAGGACACACAAGTGACTGTAACAATATCACAGGCTTGTATTTGTCATGGCTTCAGCACATGTGCTCTGGCAAACAGCAGTGAACTAAGTACTTCAAGGAATAGATAGTATGAAGTGTTATCTAGAGGATGTTTTATTAGTGGCAGAAATGACAACGAGTACCTAGACAATTAAACTAAGGCATTTCATTGACTATAAGAATAAAAAGAATAAAATTAAATGTGATTTTTTTTTTCAAAGATCAAATATACCATCGACATGTGATCAGCAAGGAACAAATCAGAGGACAAAATAAAGGCTGTGTTGCAAGCACCTCATCCACAGTCAGTAACACACCTCAGATCATATTTAGAATTAATCAGTTTTTTCCACAGATTCTAGATCAAACATCTCCACAGTCTTGCAATCACTGAATGCACTCCAACAGAAGGATGTACTCTGGAAATGGTCAAGAGAGTGTGGAAATGTATTCTTGGAAACCAGGAAATTTATAATCTCATACATCAAGTTCACAACTTCACCTTACAGTATAGGGGTTTGTCACACACCTGGATAAATGGAACTGAAAGGCCAATTGCATATGATTGCAGTCTTTATCAGTTGCAGTGAAACATTATGCACAGATTGATCATAAGGGTCTAAGTATGGTGTAGGGAGTTAAGCAATTCCATAAATTCTTGAACAGACATAAATTCACAGTGGTGAATGGTCACCAACCTCTAGCCTCCATTTTTACTGGATAGCCATGTGCCTGCAAAATTGTCTTTAGTGTTGATGTAGAATTCAGGGGAACCAAACAAAATGGCAATGCTGTGATGGTTTATCACGTTCTACCTTACCACAGTTCTGAAGAAGACAATAAGAAAGTCTCCTAGGAGGTTTAACACAACCTGTTAATGTATCAGCTGCATACCACCAAGGAGCTATTTGTCAGAGAAACAAGGAATGACTGTCAAGGGCTAGCCCAAGATTGGAAATCCTATTTGTCATTGATTTTTCTGGCAGGATAGACCAATTGCCAATAGACAGGGATCTTTAATGTGTAGGAGTTGGGTGGAGATACTACCCAAACTCCAACTCTAGAATTTTCATAAATAGCAATTAGGCCACTAGGAACTGTTAAATGAAGAATTTGGTGAGAAGCTACACTTGGTGGTTGGGAATTGATAATGAATTTGATAGTTGTATAAAAAAGTCTACAGGCTGCATCAAAGGGCAAAAGGTTTCTCCGATGGCACCTTTCTACCCATTGAAGTAGCCCTCTTTCATGTCACATTGACTTAGTTGGACCGTTGTTGGACTGCATGTTTTTTATTGCAGTTGATGTCCACTCCATATGGCCTGAGGTAATTAAAATAAAATTATATTTGTTCTTAGGACTATCTTTGCCTGGAATGGACTGCCAGAACAGATTTCAAGTGACAAATTCCCCAATTAATGTGTGCTGAATTCCAAAAATTCATGAAAGCAAATTGAATTAAACATTACACAGCTCATTATCACCTAGTCACCAATTGCCTAGCAAAAGAGGTCCTTTAAAAGAGATATCAAGTCATGAGTAAAGAACTGGTGCTGCTTTAGCACAAGATTGATACATTTCTATTTATCTACAAGGTACACTTCACTACTGGGCAATCACCCACCATGTTGTTCCTACAACTGAACTTACTAGAACTTCGTAAAGCCGGATGTGAGGAAAGAGGTACAGAATAAAAAGTTCTGTCAGATTGATCAACAACCCACTTAAGATTTTGCTGTTGGCCAAAACAACCTTGCTTGTGATTTCAGAGCAGACAATAGCGAAGCAGGCAAGGTGATCTCCAAGCGTCATATTGATCAGATTACTGAGTACAGCATGACCCCTAACCTCTCTAGCTTGAATGAAATTACCTTACCGATGCCTTCTTTAAAAAGACCCCCTGGCTAAAATGACCCAAATAATCTGACTGTGACTTTTCCTGAACAAGTTCTGGACTCTCCTGCAGAAGTACAAACATCAATAGAGGTTCAATATCCTTAACCTAACAAGGAGTTCCAGAACCTGGCATAGAAGCCCAAGGTTTTTTACAAAATTATCCAGACAGAGAACAGAAAGACAAATACTGGACTTGTAACTATAGTTAGCATTGATGTTTTGCTATTTTGTTATGTTGAACATTTATCTTTGATAGGAGTTTGTTGTTTATTCCACTATTAGTTTTAGACTATAGACCATTAGAAGTATAATCCAGAACTTGTTACTCTTACTTCCTGGAAAGTGTTATGCACTGTATCTGTTCTGTTTATAAAGTTACATTGTTGTTGTTTGCTACTCTCCAGTAAAGAAGCTCACTGTGTTTGCTCTAGTCTGAGTGTGGTGCAATACATATAAACATCACCTCACAGATGTAAATTACCCTTTTGTCCAGAACTATTGGATACATTGTACCTTATTCAGAGTCAGACCTACACATGATTTATAGCTTTTTGCATTATTTTTAGTGTGCATGCACATATCTCCACACCAAAAATTTATTTTTAGCTGTATGTGCAACCTGCAACTCCATATAACAAGAGAGATAAGACTGAGGCTGGAATGAGCATGAACACCCGACAGATGCAACCTTTGGGCCACGTAGCAGCTTTGGCAGGCTGTAGACTGTGGGCCGTAGAACAAGATGCGGCCTTTGGGCCATGTAGCAGACTTGGCAGGCTGTGGCCTATGGGATATAGAACAAGATGCGTCCTTTGGGCCGTGTAGCAGAGTTGGCAGGCTGTGGCCTGTGGGCCGTAGAACTAGATGTGGCTTTTGGACCATCTAGCAACTTTGGCTGGCTGTGGCCTGTGGGCCATAGTAAAAGATGTGGCCTTTGGGCCATGTAGCAGCCTTGTTAGGCTGTGGCCTGTGGGCCATAAAACAAGATGCAGCCTTTGGGCCATGTAGCAGCCTTGACTGGCTGTGGCCTATGGGCTGTAGAACAAGATGTGGCCTTTGGGCCGTGCAGCAGCCTTGTCAGGCTGTGGCCTGTGAGCCATAAAACAAGATGTGGCCTTTGGGCCGTGTATTAGCCTTGACTGGCTGTGGCCTGTGGGCTGTAGAACAAAATGTGGCCTATGGGCTGTGTAGCAGCCTTGACTGGCTGTGGCCTCTGGGCTGTAGAACAAGATGCAGCCTTTGGGCCATGTAGCCGCTTTGGCTGGCTGTGTCCTATGGGCTATAGAACAAGATGCGGCCTTTGGGCCCTGTAGCAGCCTTGGCTGGCTTTGACCTGTGGGCCATAGAACAAGATGCGTTCTTTGGGCCATGTAGCAGCCTTGGCAGGCTGTGGCCTGTGCCACTGGGATGACAGAAGTGGTGGTATGCTGGATTGCGTACTTTGGACATTGGGTTGCGACCTGTGCCGCTGGGTTGACACAAGCAGCTGGACACTGACATGCGGCCTATTCCACTGGGTTGACACAAGCAACTAGATGCTGAACTGTGCACTCTGGACACCAAGTGCAGTCTGTGCCACCTGGATGACACAAATGTTCGAGTGTGGATATGCAGACCATGCCGCCTAGATGACACAAACAGTAGGTAGTAGATATGCGGACTATGCCGCCTAGATGACACAAATGGCAGGTAACAAAAATAGACAGGAGAACTGGGTAAACTCCACTGGATAACAGGAGACAACACCACAACCGGAAACACATGAAATGCTATCACCAGCATTGGAGCAGCATTTACACCAGAAGGAAATAGCTGCAGGAACCAATCCAGAACAGAGCAGGGATGATGGACAGTTAATGGGCGGAGTTCAGCGAACTGTCCCCTGGCGTTCACACGAGTGGCTTGTGCCAGTACCCCTCCCCTTGACGAGTGGTTAAGGAACCCCTAAACCCTGGTTTCCCAGGAAAGATTTAATAAAACATTTTCATTATGATAGGAACATGTAAGGCTCTTCAGGAACCCAGGAGCACTCCTCTGGTCCATAGCCGTTCCAGTGGACTAAGAATTGAAGGCTGCCCCATGAGAGTCTATAATCAAGGATCTTCTCCACCACAAACTCCTTGCGACCCGCACTGGTGGAGGCCTGACTGAATGCCTAGGAAAAAACCTGGAGGAGAAGAACACCGGCTTAAGAAGTGAAGAGTGAAATTTCATGTCCTGCATAACTGTAATCGAAATGCAACTGGATTGATTTGTGAAATGATCCTGAATGGGCCACTGATTTTGGGACCCAGTTTTGTGATCTTTGATGAATATTAATGTTCCTGGAGGACAGCCACACCAAGTCTCCCACTTTGAATTTACATGGTCTACGATGCTTGTCAGCCCACCACTTGGAATGACCGGTTGCTCAATCCTCCAGACTGATTGAAACCTTGAGACAGATGAAGATGGTGGAGCACCAGTTGATGTGGTTTCAAAAGAGTTACTTATAGGATGAGAGTCCTAAGATTACAGAAGAAAAGTACATGATAATAGAGATTCAGAGGTATTAGTAACATACATTTGCAAATATATGAATAAGCGCCAGGCCATCATCAAGGTTCCTCTATACTGGTGTCCCTAACATTAAGGGGTTCACATCCGAAAAGCAAGGTACCCCAAAAAATTCCAGCCAAGGACCATCCCCAGGGCATCACACAAAAAGGGGAAAAAGGTGATAGTGAAGTGTAAAGGATAGATGTGTAAAGATAAATCAATAAGTGTTAATGAAATGAGAAATAATTAAAATGACATAAATAATAAACAAACAATTAGAAAAGTGATAAAAAATATCTATGTGAATTAAGTGGTGATGCCCTGAAAAATGTCCAGCCAGAACAACTCCGGGGCCCACTTCCAAACGCTCCCCTCAAAATAATTATTGCTACATAATAGTAGCACCCACTCTGGGTCATATAATAACAAATTGGTGTAAGCCAGATTCTTATGGTCTGTGAGAACCGTCACCACATGATTAGCCCCCTCTAACCAGTGCCACCAGTCCTCAAACATCTATTTAATGGCTAGAAGCTCCCAGTTGCCAACATCATAGTTCCTCTCCATGGAGTCGAATTTCCACTAAAAGAATGCACATGGATAAATCTTGCCATCTTTGAGATCCATCTGAGAGAGGATAGCGCCCACCTAAACAACAAATAGCAGTTCTGGGTTGGGATGCCGAAGAACGGGAGTGGACACAAAGCTGTCTTAATTGCTTTGAAGGCTTGAATGGCAGTAGTCGACCAATTAGCGAACTCAGCTCCTTGTTTAGTTAATTCTACAATGGGCAAGACAATGGAGGAGAAGGCTTTAATGAATCTGCAATAGTAATTTGCAAAACCCAAAAAACACTGCATGGCTTTCAACATAGTGGGTTGTTCCCAATCCAAGATGGCCTTCACCATGCCAGGGTCCATGGAGAAATCTTGTGAAGAAATAATGTAGCCCAAAAATGAGGCCTCCTCAATGTCAAACTCGCATTTCTCCAGCTTGGCATACAAGTGGTTATCCAGTAATCTTTGCAAGACCTGCCTCACATGTCTATGATGTTCTTCCACGGACTTGGAATAGATGAGGATGTCATCTATATAGACCACTGCAAAGACTCCCAGAAAATCCCATAACATCTCACTGATAAAATCTTGAAAGACGGTTGGGGCATTGGAGAGGCCAAACGGCATGACTAGATACTCAAAATGTCCAGAATGGGTATTAAATGCTGTCTTCCACTCATCTCCTTCTCTGATGCGAATGAGGTTATGGGCGCCTCTAAGAAAAATCTTTGAAAAAATGGAAGCCTCACGCAGTTGGTCAAAGAGAACAGAGATGAGCGGCAAGGGATACGCATTCTTGAATGTGATCTTAATCAGTCCACGGAAGTCAATGCAGAGTCAGAGTGATCCATCCTTCTTCTGGACAAAGAAAAAACCTGCTCCTAATGGGGATTTAGAAGGATGAATGAATCCCTTGTCCAGAGCCTCCTGAATATATTCCTGCATGGCTTTATCCTCCGGGATGGACAAGGCATACAATCTGCCCTTTGGAAGCCTGATTGGTGAGGTGGAAGGACGTCTGTTTTTATCTTTGAAAACACTTCGGCTAGGTCACAATAAGGAGCAGGAATGGATGATGTTTCTGACGAGATGGAAGCAGCAAGACAAATGGGGCAAGAAAGGCACTGGGAGAAACAAGCAGATCCCCACTTGAGAATTTCTCCGGTTTGCCATTGGATCACAGGGTTATGCTTTTTCAGCCAAGGTAATCACAAAACAACTGGAGCCAGTGGACATTGGAGTAGGAGGAAAGACAAGTCTTCCAGATGCAGAGCCCCAATGGATAATTGTAATGGAGGAGTCCGAAAGACAACCAGAACTTTAGAAAGACTTTCACCATCCAGACCAATAACTGACACAGGACTGCATAAGTACTCAGCATTCAGGCACAACGTTCTGAAAAAAGAAAGGTCCATAAACTTATCTGCAGCACCGCTATCCATGAAGGCAGGGATGGAAATCTGAGCATTGGGCAAATTGATCACTGTGGTGATAAGGACAGAATTTTCAGGGGAGATGGATGCAAGGCCTAGATGTACCTCCCTTAGCTCATCTAGACCTTGCCTTTTCCTGACTTTACTGGGCAAAGTTGGGCCAAATGTCCTTTACCATCACAGTAGAGGCAAACACCCAATGAACATCTCCTATGTGTCACAAGCTGCCGCGCGGCCAATGCTGTGTGGGGTGAATGCCGGGCAAGCATTCGCTGTAGTCTCCTCCTTCCTCCTGTTAGGATCTGTGGTAGCAGCATATTGTTTGCCGTTCCAGTCTTGGTTGCTGCTGAGGCTCTGCACTAATAACTGCCTGTCTGTGTGCAGTATCATGTGTGCACTAATTGATTCTCCTAACTGTGCACAGACCAGGTGCTCAATAGTCTCTCATTAGGGAGGCTTGCTCTGGGTGGGCCTTGGTTCTGCCCGCATCTGCGCTACCTGCCGTTTGTGTCATCTAGGTGGCACGGTCCGCATCTGCACTACCTGCCATTTGTGTCATCTAGGCGGCACGGTCCACATCTGCACTACCTGCCGTTTGTGTCATCCAGACGGCACAGGCCGAACTCAGAGTCCAGAGTACGCAACCTAGCATCCTGTGTACGTCATTCTGTGTACTAACCGCTTGTGTAATCCCGGCAGCATTAAGCCCACCTGGGCGTTCTGAGTACGCAGTCCTGTGTACGACCGCTTGTGTCATCCCGGCGGCATTAAGCGCACCTGGGTGTCCTGAGTACATAGTCCGGTGTACGACTGCTTGTGTCATCCCAGCGACACTGGCGCACCACAGCATCTCCTAGCCAAGTCCTTCAGCCCGGAGGCTGCAGCTTTACTCAGTGACTGTGTTTAAGCCCAAGGCCATTTCCTGCCAAAGTCTTCCTGCCCTCAAGGCAGCAGATCAGCCCAGCAGCTGCTACTGGCCCAAAGGCCGCATCTCATCTAATAGGCCCACAGGCCTCATCCAGCCCAGAGGCTGCTACCAGCCCAAAGGCTGCATCTCAACTAATAGGCCCACAGGCCTCATCCAGCCCAGAGGCTGCTACCAGCCCAAAGGCTGCATCTCAACTTATAGGCCCACAGGCCTCTTCCAGCCCAAAGGCTGCTACACGCCTAAAGGCCGCATCACCACTTACTGGCCCACAGACCTTTCCAGCCCAGGGGCTGCTACCGGCCTGAAGGCCGTACACAAATCATTGGCTCTTAAGCCACATTTGGAGCCAGCTCCTCTAGCCCTTCAGGCAATCACCCGGCCACATCCAGCCAAGGAATTCCAGCCCTCAAGGCTGAGCAGGACTTTTCCTCTTGGCTACCACTGAGCCATAATACTACGTTTCTCTTCAGCTGGAAGATGAAGAGCTCCCAGTTGCATTGGTTCTTCAAGGCTCAAAGGAAGCCATCCATATAGGAGATCGCGGAGGCAGAGGAGGAAGTTTCTTTTCTCTGCACTCCCGGAGTCACCGATCAATACAAACGGCCAAACTCATGAGGTTCTCTAAGGAATCCGGAGAAGTATGTTGGACTAGGATATCCTTGATTTGATCATATAGACCCAAACGAAACTGGCTTTGTAAGGCCGGGTCATTCCAAACCACATGAATGACCCATTTCCGAAATCCCATGCAATAGTCCTTGGCTGCCCTGTTCTCCTGTTTCAAGGACCTAAGACTCGCCTCTGTCATAGCCGCTTTATCGGGGTCATCATAAAGTAGACCCAATGCGGCAAAAGAGTCCACAGTCTGTAATGCCACACTAGTGGAGGGAAGACCAAAGGCCCAACTCTGAGAGTCTCCCTGTAATAGGAAAATTATGATTCCAACTTGCTGGACCTACGAGCCTGAGGACTTGAGCTGGAGCTTAAATAGAGTTTGCAACTCTCTTTGAAATTCAAGAAATCCTTCCGATTTCCTGAAAACCGGTCAAGCAGATTAAGCTTAGATTCAAACACTGCAGGGGCTGGAGCACCTCGAGTCTCCTCAACATGAAGAGAAAGCTCCTGTACTTTCTGAGTTAGTGCTTGAATCTGTGTGGCCAGAATTGAGCAGGATTTTGTGAGGGATCCATGCTTGATTAACAAAAGAGGAATACCCTAATAAGACAAAAAGTCTCTGTTTTGGGGCCTGTGATAATGTTATGGTATGGGCATATTTTTTGTAGGTAAAGTCCTGCAACTGCCTTGAGGGCTGGATCACTTGGCTAGCTGCAGCCATGGAGCAGCCTTGAGGGCTGGTAAGTCTTTGTTGGGGCCTGTAGGCCGTAGAACAAGATGCGGCCTTTGGGCAGTGGAGCAGCCCTGGCAGACTGTAGACTGTGGGCCATAGAACAAGATGCGGCCTTTGGGCCCTGTAGCAGCCTTGTTAGGCTGTGGCCTGTGGGCCATAGAACAAGATGCGGCCTTTGGGCCCTGTAGCAGCCTTGTTAGGCTGTGGCCTGTGGGCCGTAGAACAAGATGCAGCCTTTGGGCTGTGTAGCAGCCTTGGCAGGCTGTTGCCTATGGGCCATAGAACAAGATGCTGCCTATGGGCCATGTAGCAGTCTTGGCAGGCTGTGGCCTGTGCCACCGCCAGGATCACACAAGCGGTGGTACGCTGGATTGCATACTTTGAACGCTGGGTTGCGACCTGTGCCACCGGGTTGACACAAGCAGCTGGATGCTGCACTACGCACTCTGGACACTGAGTGCAGTCTGTGCTTCCTGGATGACACAAACGGCCGAGCATGGATATGCAGACCATGCCGCCTAGATGACACAAACGTCAGGTAGTATATATGTGGACCATGCTGCCTAGATGACACAAATGGCAGGTAATAAAAGTAGACAGGAGAACTGGGTAACAGTAGACAACACCACAACCGAAAACACATGAAACGCTATCACCGGCATCGAAGCAGCATTTGCACCAGTAGGAAACAGCCACAGGAACCAATCCAGAACAGAGCGAGGATGATGGACAGTTGATGGGCGGAGTACAGTGAACTGTCCCCTGGTATTCGCATCAGTGACTTGTGACAGTGTGCATACAATGAATAGGGCATGGATACCCAAATCACCAAACAAAATGTGCTATTTGAGGAATGGAACTGACTCATATATAACCCTTTTGGATTTCCAATTTTATCTTTATCTTTTGTAAACTTGAGGGTTGGTGACATTCCAGCTATTTTATTTCAGGCATCCTTGTGCAAGATTAGGTTGGTAACAGCATGAAGATGTTTAAAGTTAGTGCAATCAGCTCCATGCTGCATATTTCAATGATGTCCATGCATACAGCATAAATGGCACAGCATACAGTAGGTATCAGTTGATCCACAGTCAGTGATATTTTACAACAGTGTAAGCATGTAATTTAAATACCGGCCATTGGGATGCTGGTGCTCAGAATGCCGATGCCGGAATCCTGAGACCAGTTAGAATCCCAGCCCAAGCATCCCAACTGCTAGCATCCTGATGGTAAGGTTAGGGGTTAGGGTTAGGCACTAGGGGGGAGGGTTAGGGTTAGGCACTGGGAGGAAGGGTTAGGTTTTGGCTGTGGGGGAGGTTAGGTTTAGGCAGTGAGGGGAAAGGCTAGGTTTAGGCTGCAGGGAGAGAGGGTTAGGGGTATGGGGATGGGGAGAGTTTGGATACTTACTGACAGGTGCCAGTGTCATAACCCTGTTGGGATGCCGGCATCGGGATTCTGACCATTGGGATCCCAAGAGCTGACATCCTGTACCCAACCCAGAGTGTAGCAGTTTATGCGTGTCACAAGCTTGAAAAGCAACGTGAGTACTTCTTAATTTATTTGGATAAGCACTTTGTACTGTACTCATGCACAAAGTGTTTTTCATTGTTAATAAGCTTTAAAAATAAAAAACATTCAGTGACAACAAAAGTAATGTTTTATGTTGGATCTCCAGGTTGTATGATGCCTTTCCAGGCACCCTGAAAGCCAATTGCATGTACCAACTAGTGATGTGGGGTCAGGTGAGGCAGAGCCTTTCCTGTCATACTTCAGTATACTCCAGAGTTTTGACTATAAAATTTAAGAAAAATGTAAAGAAAATATTATAAATATCTTCTTTGTATTATTCTAATGAATTTTATAGTCAAAACTCTTGAGTAAAAAGTGTATGGCAGGTGAGGCACTGCCTCCCGTATCTACCTTTTCCACATATCCCTGATCAAAACACACCAAGTTTTTAGCACTAGATACTTCTACACCTTTGTATAATGCCCGCATAAACCCATGGGTTCATATATGTATCTAGCCAGTGCTTCCCCAGCCATTTACCTCACTGCACGTCACTGGTACCAACAGGACAATTGCCATTCCCAGGTGTTTTTCTGGGGGAAAATACATTGATAAATTGGCTCCCCAGTTAAATTTTGATTAGTTGCTATGGGCTACAGTCTATTTTGTTCTGTGTGCCATTGACTCATACCATGAACTTTCCAGTACCAAACATAGGGACCGGATGGATTAGAACTGAATTTTAGAATGGGTCTTTTATGACTACAGTAGTTTGATTGGTCTCAGTTCTTCTCAAACAATATTGTGCGAACTTGTTTGGTCTGTTAGTTGTCCCTTGTTGGGACCTACTATACAGAACAAGCCAAATGGTCACAAACAACTGGATTAAAAGGAACAATCTGCTGGAGCACAGCTTGTTATCTATGAACTTTAGGACTTACATTTTTGTCGTTAATAAGTTGTAAATACAATTTTAGTGCTTTTATATGTGCTTTAATTAAACTACATTACATTATGAAAGTGCATATTACTTTTGGCAAAAATATTAACATTTGCTCACAAAACATATCTAGACTTTATAGTAGCATATCTGCCAGTTATTACAGACCCCTGCCATATTTGTGTTGTTAATTTGTTTTCATAAGCCGACATAAGGCTCAACTGATGGATATGTCTGTTATAAAAATCTGTCATACATTGAGATCAGCTATTATGTACAATAATAAGTAGTTTAATACACAACGGACATATTTAAGATGTTAGTGAAATTGTTCTGTTAAGCCATGAGTATCACATTTGATTGAATAAGACAGGTGTAAGTATGTTCAGTCCTTTATCACTTTGCCTTTGAGCTTTGCAAATATCCTTATATCATGGGTATTAACACAGCAACGATCTTTGAGTCCATACTGAAAGAATATCTGTTTGTCCTTGGGAATTGTCATGTAGGATGCAAGCTGACATAATGTATGTTATCCAGATGCATGTACAAAGAGTGATGAATGCTTGAGATAATGTGCTCACCGCTACTATTACTGTATTATTACTCATGAAAATGATCAAATTATTCCAGCTGGGATAAACTTTCTTGAACTTGTCATCAAAATATTACTTTACATTTCTATAGTTGTTATCTATTTTATATATGTAATTCAGTAACATGTGGAGAGGTAAATGGCTGGGGAGGCACTGCCTAGTATCTGAGCCAGATTTACACATACATATATGAACCTGAGGGACCATGTGGGCATTATATAAAGGTGCAGCAGTATATAGTGCTGGAAATTTGGTGTGTTTTAATCAGGGATGTGTGGAAAAGGTAGACAGGGGAGGCAGTGCCTCACTTGTCATATGCTTTTACTCCAGAGTTTTGACAATAAAAATGATTATAATAAAACAAAGAAAATATCTATAATATTTTTTTACATTCTTCATATAATTTTTATAGTCAAATCTCTGGAGTATACTGAAGTATGACAGGAAAAGCTCTGCCTCACCTGACTGCACCTCACTAATGTAGTTAGCATTTAACAAAACAAATTTACAATTTTAAGCAACATTTTATTTTAAAAAAATGACATAGCAGAGCTACAATTGGCCACAGATATCATTGAAATGTTTTTCCCTCAGTATCAGTGGTTAGCCACTTCTCACTTGGATGCAAAACATTTGTAATAACTGATTGTCTTACGTCTAAGTTAGATGGAGTCACTGATAAACCAAAGGAATAGCACTAGAGTCAAAGAATTGTCCTGATATTACAAAAGTGATGCACAATACACGCAACTGTGAATCTATCATAACAGAGATATGGGCCAAGAAATAACATAATGCACAAATACAAAGGATATGCATATATCAGGAGCTCACATGATTATTTACTACTAGCCATTAGGGGCCAAATGTAATAGGTTTCCAGTTTTAGTAAAAATACAACTCTCACCTTCTCGCATTTTTTGAAGGTGCAAGTTGGTGCCGGAACTCGCAAATGTAATAGCCTGTGAACTTTTCAGCTCGAGGCTACTACACTATGCGAATCTGTGCAAGTATTTCCCTATGTAAACTTACACTTTTTAATGCGACAAGCATTAAAAGGTGCGAGTTATACAGAAGCCATCACAGATCAGTGAGATCCGTGAAGGCTTCTGTCTGTGTGTTCTAAAACAAAAGTCATGCACCCCCTCCCCAGAAGCATTACCAGCCCCGGGCTCTGTACAGCCTGTCTTGGTTCTAAAAATACAGGGGCCAAAATGCGTAGGGGGCCCCTGTATATTAAGTACCAGCACAGGACTTTTATGGGGTTGTGGAAAAACAGGGGACAAAATGAGTAGCGGTCCCTTATAATATCCATAACCAGCCCCGGACTCCTTCTATCGGGGGGGTGGAATAATGCCACAACCAGGAAAACCCTGTCACCAGCTTCCTCGGCCAAAGCATTACCCCTGACTGCTGCTCAGCCCAGGCCGGGGATCCCTGGGGAGGTGGGGACCCCCAATAAAGGGGTCCCCCTCTCCAGGGCACTCCGGGCCTGGGATGATAGCCCAAGGCTATCCCCAGCTCCCCTGGCCAGTGGGTGCCGGGTTAATAGTGTAAATGTGTTGTGTAAAATAGAAGTGTTAATATTGTCTTTTGCTGTAAAACTACAGGACCCAGCAAGCCTCCCTCACATACTGGTACTTGGAGAACCACAAGTACCAGCATGCGGGGCATTACGGACCCGCTGATAGCTGTAGTTCCACTGCAAAAGAAATATAATGACAAGACACATCGTGAAAGTACAATTTTATTTAAACACACATGCACACTGACACTCACTGACACACATACTAACCTAGTATCCCTGATATCCTAGTGTCATGTCCCCTTCTCCAGTATGAATCCATAGGGTACCTGTAATAAAAAAAACATACTCACCTCTCCTATGCGATGATTCTGTCCTCTTCGGTCCCTGTAGGCATCTAGGGGGTTAAAAAAAAAAAAAACGGAAAAACCCGAAGCCATGCCGGACAGAAGGAAAGGTATGTGTTTACACATACCTTTCCTCCACGCGAATGACTAGGGCACACGTGTGCCCAGTCATTGCATGAGCTGCCAGCCAATCAGCAGCCAGTAATGCCCTGCATGCTGTTTCTCCAAGTACCAGCATTTTGGGGAGGCTTGCTGGGATCTGTAGTTCCCCAGCAAAAGACAATATTAACAATTCTATTTTACACAACACATTTACACCATCAACCTGGCACCCACCGGCCAGGGGTGCCGGGGATAGCCCCGGGGTATCAGCCCGGGCCTGGGGTGCCCTGGAGAGAGGGACCCCTTTATTGGGGGTGCCCACCTCCCTAGTGATCCCTGGCCTGGGCTGAGTAGCGGTCAAGGGTAATGCTTTGGCTGGGGAACCCGGGAAAAGGGTTTTCCTGGCTGTGGCATTACTCCCCCACTAGAAAGAGTCCGGTGCTGGTTATGGAAATTAAAGGGGACCCCCTACTCATTTTGTCCCCTGTTTTTCCACAACCAGGACCGGCTCAGAAAAGCCCTGTGCTGGTACTTAATATACAGGGGCCCCCTACACACTTTGGCCCCTGTATTTTTAGAACCAGGACAGGCTTTATATAGCCCGGTGCTGGTAATGCTTCTGGGGAGGGGGTGAATGTCTTTTTTTATTTTTAAAAGTGTTTTTTTATGTACACACAGAAACATGCATGTATCTCATGGATATATGCATGTTTCTGTGTTACTCAGATCTGCTCAGAATAAACTCGCTATCCTGAAGCTGGTCTATTGTTTTTGCGAGTTCTCTGGCAGTAATATCTGCGAGTGAAGCACATACACTCTATTACATTGCCCGAGTTCTGTCTAGAGAATGGGAAAACATCTGGATGCGAGATGTTTGTTGCGAGTTATAGTAAAGACCGAAAAATGCGAGTTTTACTATAGTCGCACCCTATTACATTTGCGAATGAGTGAAAAATGTGAGTTTAGCACTAAAATAGCATTTTTTTACAAATTCTCAACCGATTACATGTGGCCCTAGGGGGTAAATTTACTAAAGTGAAAGTTTTTAGAAGTGAATTTTAAAAGTGATGTTGCCCATAGCAACCAATCAGATTCTAGCTTTATCTTCTAGAAGGTGCTAGTTAAATGTTAAGTAGAATCTGATTGTTTGCTATGGGCAACATCACTTTTAAAACTCTCTTCTAAAAACTCTCACTTTAGTAAATTTACCCCTAGGTGTTTAATTTATATTCTAATCTGCTTTACTAGCTGGAATACACATATGGCAATGATAGTGCTGATGCAGCCTTCATCCACTTTAAAATGGATGACAATTGCTAGATGGAGAGCAGTACTTGTCATAGTATTTCACTCTCAGGGCATCTATGTACTAAGCCTTGGAGAGAGATAAAGTGGATGGAAATAAGTACCAACCAAACAGCTCCTGTCATTTTTCAAACACAGCCTATAAAGTGGCTGTTAGGAGCTGATTGGTCAGTGCTTTTTATCCGTCCACTTTATTTCTCACTTTATCTCTCTCCAAGGGCTCTATTTATTAACATTATTTTTACTAAAATAAAGTGAATAGGGTGTTTTCACACCTTTTTCACATTATTTCAGTATCATCTATAGTTATTACAGGCATTCATAAAATTCTACTCCATCCCCTAAGTATCACTTATTTTTAGTAATCAGGTCGCATTTCCCATAATTGTAATGGGAAATGTGATCTGGCCAAAGTTACTAAAAATAAATAGTAAAAAAATATCGGGGAAAGCCCTGTGATAATAACGCCACCTGGAGGTGGCGTTATCCAGGGTCTCCCCCGGTTACCGGCCTCCTATTCTGCTCTACCGGGGAGAGCAGAGCCAGGAGTCGGTCCCAGTAATCAGCCGTGTGGTCTAAACAGACTGCAAGCTGATTACTGTAAAAAAAAAAGAAAAAAAAATTGTCAAAATTTTTTTTTTAATTACCTGACTCCAGGGACCGGTGATCAGGCCTCCGGTGATGTCTCCCCTCCGGTCAGCTGGTCTCCCATAGTGCACTGTGGCCCGGTTATCAGGGCCGGGTCCCAGTGCAGTATGGGAGATCACCTGATCGGAGGCATGGAGGGCATCACCGGAGGCCCAGATCATGCAGGTAAGTGTAATTAAAGGAGAGGGTGAGTTTCGGGGGGGAGGGGGGTCGCGGGGAGTTTGTGTTCACGGGGGGCGGGGCTTAGCATCAGGGGGCAGAGCTTAGCGCTGGAGGGGGTAGCAGCGGCGACCGGTCGGTGCATGCGCGGGCACTTTGTTACGGTATTTTTTGCAAAAATACCGTGACTAGTGTGCGGAGGGGATTCGCAGGGACAGAGTTTTATCGCAAGCTCTGTCCCTGCAAGGGATTTGTAGTGAATCCCTGTGATATTGCCTGAATTCACAATGCAAATTCAGTCGATAATATCACACTACAATCTGCATTCAATATGCAGATTGTAGTAAATAGAGCCCCAAGGCTTAGTACATAGATCCCTAATTCTGAACTGTACCTAGGTCTATAAATAATGTATGGTTACTTTTATATATGTGCAGTATTCTTTAGTCAGGATTTGCAACTGGTCTAAACACTATTACAGGTTTTAGATTAAGAGATTATCTAGATTTGAATTTGAATTATTTAAATGATGCCTGTTTGTGTGTGTCACATATGCACCTATACTGTCTTGTTTCTACTAGGGGTGAGCGGGTTCGGATTTCTAAAATCCGAACCCCCCCGAGCCCCCCCGATCCGAGTCCGATCCGAGTCAGGCTCGACTTTTCCCGCCTGACTCGGATCTGAAATCGAGGCAAAACGTCATCATCCCGCCTTCCGAGTCTCGCGGGTTTTGGATCCTATATAAGGTACCCGCGTCGGCGCCATTTTCTCACTCGGCTGTGGACAGTGAAGAGGGAGGGTGGGAGTTAGGGCTGTGTAGTGTAGTGTAGTGTAGTGCTGCTGTTGTCCACTACTTCAAAGTCCATAGGGGCTGGCTGTGTTGTGCTGTGCTGCTGTTGTTAATAGGGGCTGTGTCCACTACTTCAAAGTCCATAGGGGCTGGCTGGACTGTGTTGTGCAGTCAGTTCTCCATAGGGGCTGTGTCCACTCCAAAGTCCTGTGCAGTGTCCCAGTCCTAAAGGAGTGCTGTAGTGTTGTCCAGGGGGTGCTCTGTCCATCAGGGGTGCTCCCCCCAAGTGCTAAAAAAATAATATATTTTCTGTGTTTGTGAATTGTGTGCGCAGTAGCCGCACGTGCATCAACAAAGTAGTGCCAAGCGTGCGCCTGTGTCATAAGTAAAGGGCCGGCTGGCTTGACCGTTAAAGGGTGCTGTAACCCCCGAAAGTACACTCCAGTCCAAACCAAAAAAAAATTATTTTCTGTGTTTGTGAATTGTGTGCGCAGTAGCCGCACGTGCATCAACAAAGTAGTGCCAAGCGTGCGCCTGTGTCATAAGTAAAGGGCCGGCTGGCTTGACCGTTAAGGGTGCTGTAACCCCCGAAAGTACACTCCAGTCCAAACCCCCAAAAAAATTATTTTCTGTGTTTGTGAATTGTGTGCGCAGTAGCCGCATGTGCATCAACAAAGTAGTGCCAAGCGTGCGCCTGTGTCATAAGTAAAGGGCCGGCTGGCTTGACCGTTAAGAGTGCTGTAACCCCCGAAAGTACACTCCAGTCCAAACCAAAAAAAAAATTATTTTCTGTGTTTGTGAATTGTGTGCGCAGTAGCCGCACGTGCATCAACAAAGTAGTGCCAAGCGTGCGCCTGTGTCATAAGTAAAGGGCCGCCTGGCTTGACCGTTAAGGGTGCTGTAACCCCCGAAAGTACACTCCAGTCCAAACCAAAAAAAAAATTATTTTCTGTGTTTGTGAATTGTGTGCACTGTGGCTGCACGTGCATCAACAAAGGAGCAGCGCCAAGCGTGCGCCTGTGTCCCATAAGTAAAGAGCCGGCTGGCTCATTTCTTAAAGGGTGGTGTAACCCACAAAGTGCACTACTCTCCAGCAAAAATAAAAAAATATTTTCTGTGTTTGTGTGCGCTTTAGCCGCACGTATATATATCAATATAACATAAATGGAGGACCAAACTTTCTCCGATAAAAATAAAATAGGGAAAGATCAAGAACAACTTCCTCCTAGTGCTGTTGCTGCTGCTGGGAGTTGTTCATCATCCCAGAGAGTAAGTAGGAACATCACTACTTTTACTAAACAATTGACCCTCCAACAGTCCCTAGCGATGAGGATGAAGTACGACAGCAGTCATCCTGAAGCAAAACGTATAACTGAGGCCTTGACTGCTATGTTGGTGTTAGACGTGCGTCCGGTATCCGACATTAGTGCAGTGGGATTTAGACAATTGATGGAGGTAGTGTGTCCTCGGTTCCAAATCCCGTCTAGATTCCACCTGCATCCTCAAAGCAGCAGCGACAAGCGTGCGTCTGTCTGTTAAAGGGTGGTGACACCCTCAAAGTGTGCTACACAAACAATTAAAATATTGTTCTTTTTTTTTCTGTCTTTGTGAATTGTGTGGGCTGTAGCAGCACCTGCATCCTTAAAGCAGCAGCGACAAGCGTGCGTCTGTCTGTTAAAGGGTGGTGACACCCTCAAAGTGTGCTACACAAACAATTAAAATATTGTTCTTTTTTCTGTCTTTGTGAATTGTGTGGGCTGTAGCCGCACCTGCATCCTTAAAGCAGCAGCGACAAGCGTGCGTCTGTCTGTTAAAGGGTGGTGACACCCTCAAAGTGTGCTACACAAACAATTAAAATATTGTTCTTTTTTTTTTGGTCTTTGTGAAATGTGTGGGCTGTAGCCGCACCTGCATCCTTAAAGCAGTAGCGACAAGCGTGCGTCTGTCTGTTAAAGGGTGGTGACACCCTCAAAGTGTGCTACACAAACAATAAAAATATTCTTCTTCTTTTTTCTGTCTATGTGAATTGTGTGGGCTGTAGCCGCACCTGCATCCTTAAAGCAGCAGCGACAAGCGTGCGTCTGTCTGTTAAAGGGTGGTGACACCCTCAAAGTGTGCTACACAAACAATAAAAATATTCTTCTTCTTTTTTCTATGTGAATTGTGTGGGCTGTAGCCACACCTGCATCCTTAAAGCAGCAGCGACAAGCGTGCGTCTGTCTGTTAAAGGGTGGTGACACCTCAAAGTGTTCTACACAAACAATTAAAATATTGTTCTTTTTTTTCGGTCTTTGTGAAATGTGTGGGCTGTAGCCGCACCTGCATCCTTAAAGCAGCAGCGACAAGCGTGCGTCTGTCTGTTAAAGGGTGGTGACACCTCAAAGTGTTCTACACAAACAATTAAAATATTCTTCTTCTTTTTTCTGTCTTTGTGAATTGTGTGGGCTGTAGCCGCACTTGCATCCTCAAAGCAGCAGCGACAAGCGTGCGTCTGTCTGTTAAAGGGTGGTGTAACCCTCAAAGTGTGCTCCACAAACAATAAAAATATTCTTTTTTTTTTTCTGTCTTTGTGAATTGTGTGGGCTGTAGCCGCACTTGAATCCTTATCACAGCAGCGACAAGCGTGCGTCTGTCTGTTAAAGGATTACATCGGTGACAGCATCCAAGTAGGCATGTCAGACAGTCCGTACCTGTACTGGCAGGAAAAAGAAGCAATTTGGAGGTCCCTGTACAAACTGGCTCTATTTTACCTGAGTTGCCCCCCCTCCAGTGTGTACTCCGAAAGAGTGTTTAGTGCAGCCGGGAACCTTGTCAGCGAAAGGCGTAGGAGGTTGCTTCCACAAAATGTGGAGAAGATGATGTTCATAAAATGAATTATCAACTCTTCCAGGGAGACCAGCCTCCAGAACGTACAGAGGGACCTGTGGTTCCAGCAGGGACGAATTAATACTCTGTGAGGATGAGGATGTACACACTGAAGAGGGTGAGGAATCGGTGGATGAGGAGGATGAGGATGACATCTTGCCTCCGTAGAGCCAGTTTGTGCAGGGACAGATAAATTGCCAGCTTGTTTTGTGGGGGCCCAAACGAACCAATCATTTCAGCCACAGTTGTGTGGCAGACCCTGGCGCTGAAATGATTGGTTTGTTAAAGTGTGCATGTCCTGTTTATACAACATAAGGGTGGGTGGGAGGGCCCAAGGACAATTCCATCTTGCACCTCTTTTTTTTCTTTGCATTATGTACAGTTTGGGGCCTAGTTTTTCAATGCCATCCTGTCTGCCACTGCAGTGTCACGCCTAGATGGGTCACGTGTTTGTGCCGCCCACTTGTGTCGCTTAGCATAGTCATCCAGCTACCTCGGTGCAACCTTTTGGACATAAAAACACTATTGTGAGGTGTGAGGTATTCAGAATAGACTAGAAATGAGTGGAAATTAAGGTTATTGAGGTTAATAATAGCATAGGAGCAGAAAAACCTACAAATTCTGTGATTTTAGCTGTTTTTATGCTTTTTTTCAAAAAAATACAGATCCAAAACACAAAACCCAGAACCCAAAACACGCAAGGGTGGTTTTGGCAAAACCAATCCAGATCCAAAACACGAAGAAAGATCCAGATCCAAAACCAAAACACAAAACACGAAAAGTGGCCGGTGCACACCCCTAGTTTCTACATTGGTATTTTACAAATGTCAACCTTAAATCTACTGTATAGATGTGCTTGAGAGCAAGCATTCAGCTAAATAAGTAACACAAAACCACAATTTATTTTTATAATTTTAAAAATATGTGTTACACAAATTAAGATGTACTACAAAGAGGCATTGTTACCTTAAGCCTGCACACCATCACTGTACTCCCCTTGTAATTGTGAACCTACTTTATCCACCTTTCTAAACACAGATTTCAGATACGTGGAGCTCAAAATAATAGTGTAAGCGGTGCTCATGTGCAAATAAGCTCATTCTATGTGAATCCTAAAATTATGCCGCACAAATACTCTTAAGTGGAACTTAAGATCACCACCCTAATGTTCTGATTGTATATAATGGTATATTTCAGGAGTCAATCCACCCTCTGGGACGTTTGAGTGATAAATTTTGAAATTCATTATATTTGTTTTAAAGTTTCTAAATAAGTAACATTTGACACTTTTAAAAGTTATGGTAAGCATAGTATCCTGTATGTAAAGTTAATTCAATTTATACCTGCTAATAAACTTTGGCATTTTCTCACTACTGCTTATATTGCTAATTCCACTGTGCCCAACATAATGCCTTATTCTGTGTATGTTTACTTTCATGCAGTGCACTGCCGCACGCATCTAACCATAAACCCATTAACTACAAACAACATCTATTGAATGCGTGATAAGGATATAATTTCTCTTGGTACTCATGTAATGTTTTCAAAGCACAAGTGCTTGTTTTGTACAGTGCATAAGCCAGATTTATATTCAAAACAATGAACTCTGTCAGGTGCTTGAAATGCTTTATGAACAGGCCACCCAGATGGATTCTGTGCAAGCACAATAAAAGCATCCAGATCCAGATATCATTGGAAAAACTTAAAAGGGTTGAAGGCTGTAGAAATACACTTACGTTTTGCAGGCATAGGTATTAGGCATCACCCTCCCTTCCCTTACTGGGCACACTTAACAATCCTACACCTTTCACTGGGCATAGTTAACAACACCTCCCTTAGTGGCCACACCTAGCACCCCTCCCTTCCATTACTAGGTTAACTTAGCCCCTGGGTACACTTAGCCACCCTCCCCCAATCTGGGCACACATAGCACCTCTCCGCCTTTTCATTACTGGGTACACTTAGAACCACACCCTCCTTATCAGGCAGACTTACCCCCATTTTCCTTTCTTACCGGGTGCACTCAGTAGAGCCACCAGGTGCTGGCTGCATCTTGGAATCCCACTGTCTGGCTGCCACCTGCATTCCGCACAGCATGGACACTCTGCAGTTCGAGTCCCGCCGATGTCCCGAGTCCCACCGTAATGTTCCTGACCAGTGCCTGACATCAAGGGCAAGGCCCTTCCAGGTACTGGTGCAGTGAGGAGAATGGAGGATGGGGGGGAACATCAAGGGGTGGGACTTTGTGAAAAGCTGGTCAGGCTCAGCTGCACTTCTCTCTGCAGCAGGCTGCCACTGCATATCTTGTGTGACAGGCGCAGCAGAAGCCAGCAGCAGCATCAATGGACCCAGCAGCTGCTACAGGGAGAGCGCCTCTACAGCCTGGCGCCTCCCTGCAGTGCAGAGTCTGTCGAGTGGGTTACCGGGGCCCCTCTGAACCTCAGGACCCGGGATGGGGTACCCTTTGTACCCCCTGGTAGCTACCAGGGTCAGACCCAGGATGGACCTGGGTAATGGTTTAGTGTAAACGGCGCAACCCGGCTTTTCCTACCTCACAAGTTTAGCAGGGCAGACCCGGGTTCAGTGTGAACGGGGCTGACCTGAAAATAACCCAGATTGATGGTGCTGTGTAAACGGTGTCTGACCTGGGTTGGAACCATGTCTGAAAATGCAGGTCAGACATGGGTTTTTGTTGGAAAAGAGGTATAAGTGTGCTTATATACCTTCAAATAGCCTGTCTCTCCACTGCTGAATACTAGAGCAAAAATAGTCTTTGTTCGTGGCTCTGGGCTTCAGTGGCCATTTTGCTTGAGATGCCAATCATATTGGATGGTGAGCTGTAATACGGAAATGGTGGCATTTACCCGACGTAGTATCCCGGTTAGCCACATACAGGAGGCTCATTGCTAAACGGGCCAGTGAATCCTGCACACCCTGTCAATCTAATTATATTAGCTCTGGCCCTGATTCAGAGCGCTCGCTCTGAATCAGGGCCGTCCTTCTTGATTTTTAGAGCGGCCACCTGGCCGCTCGTATAGCTGTTGGTGACCACCCACAGCTATAGCGAGCAGCCAGGATGATGGTCGTGATGGTCAAGACCATCACGACCATCGGGCTTGCGACGAGACCCTTGTGGTAGGGTCTCGTTGCCACAAGCCCTAGAGTGCTGTCGGCTCAAACAGAGCCGAAAGCACTCCCACTGACATCCCTTGTGATGTCAGTGGGGCCGGCCCCAGACGGTAGGCGTTCCCATGGGAATGCCTCCGTCTGGGCAGCCACGCCCCCGGCATGCTCACCAAAGGGGGCGTGCTGTCACTCAAACTTGACAGCACGCCCCCTTTGGTACGAGACCTGGAGCGACGGTCTGCCCGTCGCTATCCGGGTCTCACGCATGCGCACAATGGAGCCGACTCCGTCGTGCGCATGCGCACTGGGCCACCATCAACTCGCTTGCGAGCGCTCAGCGCTCGCGAGCGGGTCTGAATCAGGCCCTCTGTCTGAAACACCACAAGTGAGCTATAACAGGTGGTACTCATTCACAGAGCCGGCTATACCTACTTTATTCAGTTCATCACTCCTGCTGTGTCCCTCAAGCGAGCCCAGGGAATATGGATGTGGCATTACTACTGACTTTATTTCACATTGCCCCCTTGTGAGGCTCACACAGTGCTCTTTTCCTGTGATATCGCAGTGATTTTAAGAAATTTAAACTCCTTTTCAGCACAAAGCATTTATAAGCACCTAAGTAGGGATTTCAAGCTCACTAAATATCTATTGAAAAAATGACTTATAACCTCTGTTTATCTGACATATGTGACATCCCATATCGGACAAATAAATTACTTTATTCTGAATTGTGATACACCATCTGGGGACAATTAAAACTAAGTCTGCATAACGGTTTTTAAGCAGAGGAGTGAGAACACATCAAAACATTAATTCTGTCCTTTTGTGTGATCAATTTAATGTAATGGCTATACTGCCAGCTAATTAGGGCTAACAGGAACAATACACACACAATCACTTTTCCGTTATCATTACTGCTATTTTTATGACATCTTATTGTTTTGATATTGTGAAATATTTTAATATTATATGTTTTTATCAATATTGTTCTCTTTTCTGTGTAACAATAAATCCATGTAGGCTTTTGACATATTCAACTTTTACTTGTTATTTTGTATCACCACCTTGAGTTCTCTAGGGTTAATGCTGACTCTTTTGTTTTATGGTGCATTTTTCTGTATTGCAAACTGACACAAACTTTGTTGTAGTCTTAGCTGCAAACCTTTCTTTATCTCCACTTAGTTGATTTATACTATGCATACTTATTTTTCTATTAGGAACCATTTATTCACCGGGTATACAGCACCAAAGTGTACTTCTCTTGGTGAGCAGTAATAGCAGATCAAGTGTTCAGCATAAAGTTAAACAGAGAAAACTGGAACCTTTTAGAAGGAACTGGGGATAATAGACATCACATATTTATGGATAGAGTTAGTGTAGATAACGTGAAGATACAGTAGTCATTACATGTATGTGATGTGCTCACCAAAGTGGTGTTCAAATTGCATACAGATCTTAGTATAAAGCTGGGTACACACCTGACAATTTTGAGAAACAGTCCACATTTTTTTTCCCTAAGAGATGAAATGATCCAGAAAACATCCGATGTCCAGTGTACACGCTACTCAACTATTGTTCCAATGTCCCTAAATGTCAGACAGATCTCTGTACTAGCATTTGTGGCAGGATATCAGCTCATTGTTATCCATGCAGCAGCAGGGTCGGTGCGAGGTTTGTAGATGCCCTAGTCAAAGCTACACTGCACCCCTCCAATATAGTAGTTGTATTCAATGAGGGCCATTTATGTTATGTAATGTTATGTAATATTATATATTTATTTATGTATATATATATATATATATATATTAAGGATACTGAATTTAAACCTCTATACGCTCCTGCCTATACCTTTTAAAAACCTGCCTATAATGCAGGTTGCGATCTTCTCACCGATGATACCGGAGAGCTGTTGAGAAAGAGTCAATCAGTACAACACCAAACACTGTTTGCTTATCATGTACTAAACCTTAGATACCAAATAATCTTTTATTTCACAGCATTAGCAATAAATGGATAAAACTTGAATCTTATACTTTGAAGCTATGGAACCTTTTACGTGAATGTGCAGTGTGTAAGTATTAGGGGTTTGGGAAAAGATGCTAGTTAACTTGGGGCAGATGCATAAGCACGAAGCTAATAAACAGCATTCGCATGTGGGGTATTATGCATTCGCTTATGTGCGACATGTCAACAGCGCAAGTGTGTGTAATGTGCGGTGTTTATGCATGTGATTCTATATATGATGGATTTAATATATATATATATATATATATACATATATATATATATACACTCCTTACTAACATTTTTAAACCTCAATGCAATGTGTTATGGGCAGTGAGCTTCACTCTCAAACAGGGTGGAGAACCCTCGCCGATTGCTGGTGCCATCCTGTCTGAGAGTGAGTTTGAAAGCTATCTTCTGCCTAATTAGGATACCTGTGTCAGTTCTTTTCAAGCAAATTTCTTACCATTGTTCATTCAGTCAAATTCAAGTGTCTGGGCCATATTACAATTGCCACAGCTACACCTGTCCACATGTGGGGTCTCTCCCTTTACATGCAAAAACACCCACAGTTCCTGGTGTATTGTCTTTTATAATTACTTTTCTCAGGAAGCTGTTTTTCTAGACTCTGCGTGAATACTGTGTTTGTTATGGTATTTTATATGCAAGGTTGTCCTAAGATACATCAGGGTATGGTTTCTGAAAGGATTATTAAAACATTGCCATATGTACTGAGCTCGTGAATTGTAACTTAAAATGGCGCTGGGCGGCCATTCGCAAAATTGCGTCTGCAGATTCTTATTTTTAAGATGGAGTCATTCGCAAGATGGCGTCGCTCCAAGCTAATTTTACACTGATTCTGTCTCAGCCACTAAACCAGCTTCGGCAATATATATATATATATATATATATATATATATATTTCTACATAGCATACATACTGACTACACAGTCTACTGTCACTCGGAGATGGTCCACTCCCTGCTCCTCGTCTCGGAGAGAGGAGGAGTGACACAGCACTGCAGGCAGTGCTGAACCTGTCAGACGCTGCAGTGGCAGGGAACTGAGGAAACAGTGTACAGTGCTGCTGCTGCTGCTGCACACTGTGTCAGTCACTGAGGTGGCCGCGGCTGTCTTTACAAGTGTCATGGCCACCTCTCAAACATACACAGGGACAATCACTGTCTGTCACTACTCACTAACACAAGAGGGCAGCGATCGGTGCCCTCCAGGCTCGGAGCCCCTAGACAGCTGCCTAAAGTTGCCTAATCGTGGCACCAGCCCTTTGCAACAGCAGACTACAGTATATCGGATAAGCTGATCAAAACAATAATTTGATCTGGGTGTAGGGCACACACTGTGAATAATCGGTCCAAGCAATCGGGAATTGGGTGTTCGACACAATTATTATACAGTTTGTACCCAACATTTCTTGTGGATCCTAAAATCTGATCCTTTCATTAGTGTTAGTGCCATCAAAATAGAGCAAAAAACAAATAACAATAGTGTGCACAGGGTAAAAGCTCTATGACTGCATTTATCTGAAGATTTTAGATTGCAATAATTTCTCATTTGTTTTATCCAAGTCAGGCACTGTAAGTGTAAAACACAGTGTATTCATAAAAAATATTGTCACTGTAAGTGGAAAGCGCAGTGTATTCATAAAAAATATTGTGACACTGTAAGTGGAAAACGCAGTGTATTTGTAAAAAATATTGACACTGTTAGAGGAAACGCAGGGTATTCGTAAAAAATATTGTCACACTGTAAGTGGAAAATACAGTGTATTCGTAAAAAATATTGTCACACTGTAAGTGGAAAATGCAGTGTATTCGTAAAAAATATTGTCACACTGTAAGTGGAAACTCAGAGTATTAGTAAAAAATATAGTCACTATACAGTAAGTGGAAACCACAGTGTATTTGTAAAAAATATTGTCACACTGTAAGTGGTAGCGCAGTGTGTTATTCTTATCTTATTCATAAAAATAACACTGTAGGTCATTGATACCACAGTGTAAAATTTAAAATTGGTGCAAATTAACATGTGTACTGTACCGATAAACAAACTGGAAAGCTTTGGATTGGATTCTATGACTTTTGAATGGATAAGATCTTGGTTGCAGGAAAGGAAATAGAGAGTTGTAGTAAATGGAGTGTATTCATTGGAGAGAAAGGTTACCAGCTGAGTACCCCAGTGATCTGTACTTGGGCCAGCGTTTTTTAATAGTAAATGGAGTGTATTCATGGGAGAGAAAGGTTACCAGTTGAGTACCCCAGGGATCTGTACTTGGGCCAGCGTTTTTTAATATCTATGTTGGTTATATTGCAAATAATATTAAAGGGAAAGTATGCTTTTTTGCAGATGACACAAAAGTATGCAACAGGATAGACACACCAGGAAGTGTAAAACAAATAACTGAGGATCTGGGTAGACTAGAGGAATGGGCAAGAACATGGCAACTACACTTTAATGTCAAAAAATGCAAAATCATGCACTTGGGTCTCAATAACCTAAAGGCTAAATATAGTATCAAGGACACTATAATGGAAAATACAGAGGAGCAAAGGGTTTTAGGAGTCACCATTTCAAATGACTTAAAGGCAGGCAACAATGCACAAAGCATTGAGAAAGGCAAGTCAGATTCTTGGTTGCATGGGGTGAGGAATCAGTAGCAGGAAAAAAGAAGTGATAATGCCACTGTATAGATCATTGGTACGGCCTAATCTAGAATACTGTGTTCATTTCTGAAGGTCTTATCTCCAGAAGGATATAGACACATTAGAGACTGTACAAAGAAGGGCAACTAAAATAGTGCATGGCCTACAGCACAGAACTTACACAGAAAGACTAAAAGATATTAATATGTATAGTTTGGAACAGAGAAAGGGTGGACATGATAGAAACTTTCAAATACATGAAGGGTTTTAACAAGGGACAGGAGGGAAGCATTCTTCAAAGGAAGAGATGTACAAGATCACAAGGACATGCACTGAAACTGGAGGCAGGTAGGCTCAGAGGAAATTTGAGGAAAAATTACTTCACAGAAAGGGTATTGGATAAGTGGAATAGCCTCCCATCAGGTGTTGCTGAAGATAAAACGGTGGAACAATTTAAACACGCTTGGGATAGGCATAAGAATATCCTTATGAGAGACGTAAGGAGCAAATAGGGTTGAAGTTGCCTAAAGGATACATGAAATGGGGCAGAGTAGATGGGCCAAGTGGTTCTTATCTGCCATCAAATTCTATGTTTCTATGTTTCTATGTTTCTATGTTACCCCACTTCAATCATGTTTGTTAATATGGAGAATGATCAGTTGAGAGGAGAGCAGGAGCCACATACTAGTGGCGGAGCTGCTGCCAGTGCCTCCAGTCATGACGATACTAGTCCATCTACATCATCTACTAAAGCCGATGCCAAAAGGCATACAGGGCTTAAGTCAGGGCAACTAAAATCAAGCAAGCAATGTTTTACAGCGTTAAAGAAAAATAAATAAAAGCTAAGTTAGCAGCAGAGAAACCAAAAATTGGCAAAATGCCATTTACTACATGAAGTGGCAAGGAATGGTTCTGCATCTTATGATGATGTTAGTCCTTCTCCCTGTAGAAGTGTCAAAAATGAAATTTGCTAAAGCACATTAACCAACTGTGTGCTCAGAAAAGTCACAGATACCTAAGAAGAGTCCAAGTGTGTCTGTGGTTGCCATGTGTGAGCCTGACCTATCTAATACTGTGCTTGAGGAGGATCCTCCCTCCACCATTTGTGTGCCCTCTGTGGGGATGAGCAGCACAAGTCAACATGCTGACATAGAAATTGAGGATGCTTCTGTTGAATTGCACCAGGAGGATGAGGAAGATATTTATGTAGTTGGCACTAACAGGGATGATGAGGATGTTGATGATGATGAGGATGTTGATGCCAAGGATGTTGTACAGGCAACAGTTGTTGCCCATGGTAGAAAAAAGCCCATTGTTGTCATGCCGGGGCACTTCTCATGTGTGGAATCATTTCTACCCAAATCCGGACAACATTTGTCAAGCCATCTGTAATGGTTGCCAAACAAGAGTGATAAAAACCTTAACCATCTAGGAACCTCCTCCCTGTTACGTCACTTGCAGCACAGTCATCAAATTGAAAAGTGTAGTTCAAATTCAGAAACTTTGGTTAAAAAAACATTAACAATCAGTCCAGTGTCATCTAGCTGCTCCCTTCTCTCTGTTAGATCCAAGTGCCTGCAACCTCCACCACCAACACCTGCATCATCATCAACATCCTCAATCATGATCTTAAGTAGTCCTGCATCCAATTTCATAAGAATGACTGACTCCTCTCCTATATGTGATTCCTCCAAAGGATCCTTGAGTGCTATGCCTGTTGCTGCTGCTGCTGTGAGTGGATCTTCATCCCAGAAGGGGACCAGGAAGAAGAAGACTAATTTTAGTAGTTTAACAAAACAATTGACTGTCAAACAATCCTTTCCAATGGGGATCAAGTATGGCAGCAGACACCCAGTTGCACAGCGGATTACTGAAGCCATAACAGCTATGCCGATATTAGATGTGCATCCAGGATCCGCCATTAATTTAGTGAGTTTTAGACAGTTAATTGAGGTCCTGTGTCCCTGCTACCATGTTCCTTCTAGATTCCACTTCACTAGAATAGCAATTCCCAGTCTATAAAAGGACATTAAAAAAAAACTTATTAGTGTCCTCCAAAATGCCATTGTGCCCACTGTCCACTTAACAAACATATATTTGTGGACAAGTGGGACAGTGCAAACTAAAGATTACATGAATGTGACAGCCCACTGGGTAGGTGTATTGCCTCCAACAGTGCAAACAGCAACAGCAGCAGCAGCATCTAACAAATGCCAGCTCATTCAGGGACAGGCTATTCTGTGTATCACTGGTTTCACTAAGAGGCATACCACTAAGAACCTTTTAGAATAACTCAGGGAAATCATTGCACAATGGCTTACCCCTCTTAGACTCTCCTTAGGATTTGTCATTTCTGACAATGCCACCAATATTGTGCGAGCATTACTTGTGGGCGAATTCAAACACATCCCATGTTTTGCTCAGACAATTAATTTGGTGGTACAACATTTTAAAAACATTAAAGGGGCATGCAGGAGATGCTCTCAGTGGCCCGAAAGATTTTGGGACATTTTCGAAATTCAGCAACTGCTTGTTGAAGATTGCAGCACCAGCAAGTACTGTTGAATTTGCCCTGCCATCAGTTGAAGCAAGAGGTAGTAACTAGGTGGAATTCTACCCTCTATTTGCCACAGCAGATGGAGGAGCAGCAAAAGGCCATCCAAGGCTACACAATGGGTGATGAGATAGGGAAATGAGCAGGAATGCACCTTAGTCAAGCACAGTGGAGAATAATTTCTGTATTGTTCAAGGTTCTCAAACCCTTTGAACTTGCCACATGTGATGTTAGTTCAGACACTGCCAGTTTTAGTCAGGTCATTCCCCTAATCAGACTTTTGCAAAAGCAGCTGGAGAAACTGAAGAAGGAGCTGAATTGGAGTGATTCCGCTATGTACGTCAGACTTGTAGATCAAGCCCTTCATTCGCCAGGATCCAAGGGTCATCAATCTTCTGAAATCAGATCACTATATTTTGGCGACCATACTTGATCCTAGGTTTAAGTCATACCTTATGTCTTTCTTTCCGATGGACATAAATCTGAAAAGATGCAAAGAACTGTTGGTGAAAAAATTGTCAGCTCAAGTGTCACATGACACGGCAGCATCTCCTCTTTCAGTTTCTGTGGCTGTCAGGAAAAAACAAAATTTTCCTAAGCAAAAACCTAATAACATCTGGTTGGGTCTGAAGAAACTGCCTGCAGTTAATGACATGTTTGATACTGTCACAATGCAGAGAATGGTGGATGATTATTTTAGGTATAGCATCCAAATAGGCATGTCAGACAGTCCTTTTTAATAATGGCAGGAAAAAGTGGCAATTTGGAGTCCCTTACACAAACTGGCTTTGCTCTACTTAAGTACCCCACCTTCCAGTGTGTATTCTGAAAGTGTTTTCAGTGCAGCCGGGAACCTTGTCAGTAATCGGCGTAGGAGGTTACTTCCCCAAAATGTGGAAAAGATGATGTTCATCAAAATTAATTACAAATTCCACGAAGGAAGACCTTTAGCAGCAGTTAAACTGTGAATGTCCTGTTTCATATATACAACATAAGGGTGGGTTGGAGGGCCCAAGGACAATTCTATCTTGCACCTCTTTTCTTTGCATTATGTGCTGTCTGGGGCATTGCTTCCTAATATTTTTAATTTTATGGTTTATGAATGTCCAGAAAGTGTAATGGTCACAGACAGCATCTCCTGCATGCCTCTTTCATTTTTTGAAAGAAAATTTTGAACCACCAAATTGATGGGGTGGGCAAATATGAGCAGCAGCAGCACAGAGCCTCTTCCTGCCAGGATGTGTGCAATAAAGTGCACTGCAAATATGTTTAATACAAAGATTAGTTGTGTATATTGGTCACATACAAATATATTTACATGGTACACACAGTGTGTAAAGCAGGCTGAGGTAACCTGAAGCATGCCACCTGTTGTTGACAAATAACTTCCAGTAGGCCCAGAAAACATCACAGATGCTGGGAGTTCTAATTCAGCTGGAGAACTACAGGCTGCTTTCCTCTGATGTAAACAGCTTGTTCCCTTTATCCCTAACAACCTCCCTGAGTACAAACTAGTAAATGTCTGTTTACAGTATGTTCTAGCAGCACCTCCACAAGCAAGGCCACCTCTTTTTTTTATTAGATCATGATGTATAAAAAATTAAAAAACCTCCTCCAGATCAAAGATGTCTGTTGGGAGCTGAAGAACTTCATCATAGATTGATCTTCCCTCATAATTTTTTTTTAAGAATCAAAACATTAAATTAAATAAATTAAAAACTAATCAATCCTTCTGTCCTTTCCCTGTCTTCAGTCCATAAACATATTCCAACTCTGTTGGGCCTCTGACCTAGTTAAGAATAACATTCTTGGTTTTTAAAATTCCTAGGGGTCGTATAGTTTATTAAACTGACATCCTGTCTACCACTGCAATGCCACTCTGTGCCATGTTCGAAGCTGAACTGCCACATGTTAGTTACACCCACTACTGTCGCTTAGCTTAATCAGCCAGCTAGCTTGATGCAACCTTTTGGCCCTAAACTAGATGAAAAAAAACAATATTGTGAGCTGTGAGGTGGTCAAAATTGACTGGAAATTACTGGAAATAAATATTATTGAGGTTAATAATACTACAGGAAAAATAACAGGCCCAAATTATGTGATTTTAGCTGTTTTTATGATTTTTTTTAGAAAAAATTCAGATCCAAAACCACAAATAAAACACACAAGGGGCGCTTTTGGCAAAACCAAATCAGATCCAAAACACGAGGAGATACAGATCCAAAACCAAAACACGGGGGTTGGTGCACATCTCTAATAATATGCTGGAGAGACTGGGTCCTCAGTTGTACATGTCCTACATCACCAAAATGTGATTCATACGATGACAGCCTGTGGTGTTTGGTCTATGTAATCCCTGCTATGAACCTTTATTTGAATTCTCAAAGAGAAATGTCTTTATATCTGATCATGACATTTAAGTAATTTACATAATTTATATGAAATAGAATACTCGGTCGGTAATGTAGCGACTTATAGATATAGCCCTCTGTCCTTTCTACATGTGACTTGACTCCAATAGCCTGAACGTTGGTAATTCTAGTTATTAACCCATTTCAAATTGTTTAGGTAAATGACTATATTCTTCAGTAAATCACCTTAACTAACATTTCTATGTTGAGTATTAACTCACAAGCGTAAGATAATGGAGCATATATATTAATTATTCAGTCCGCCCCTGAAAATTAAGAATCCGGGACAAGAGCTCTTCTAGCAGCGATCAGGAAGAAGTAGTGTCAACATCCCTGATCTTTATGGTGCTCTCAAAGCAATAGCAGTGGTGACTTTTGTTGCAGCTGCTACTGCAATTATGCTTATGCTGCTGCTACAGCCAATGGGCTGTCTATTGAGACACCCATCGGCTGCAGCTCTAGTCCACAGGGGTGCACACAATTGCGCAAGACACACCATCATGCAGACATCGGCCACACTATCGGACTTCTGCCGTGTAACAGCCTTGGCAGGCCGTGGCCTGTGGGCCGTAGAACACGATGCGGCCTTTGGGCCGTTTAACAGCCTTGGCAGGCTGTGGCCTGAGGACCGTAGAACACGATGTGGCCTTTGGACCAAGTAGCAGCCTTGGCAGGCTGTAGACTGTGGGGTGTAGAGCAAGATACAGCCTCTGGGCCATGTAGCAGCCTTGGCAGGCTGTGGCCTGTGGACCATAGAACAAAATGCAGCCTTTGGGCTGAGTAGCAGCCTTAGCAGGCTGTGGCCTGTGGGCCATAGAGCAAGATGCGGCCTCTGGGCCATGTAGCAGCCTAGGCAGGCTGTGGCCTGTGGGCCATAGAGCAAGATGCGGCCTTTGGGCCGAGTAGCAGCCTTGGCAGGCTGGTCTGAAGAAGGACCTGTACCGCCGGATTGACACAGGCGGTGGTACACAGGATGGTGTACTTTCGATGCTGGATTGCGGCCTGTGCAGCTTGGTTGACACAAGCGGTGGAATGCTGGGTTATGACTTTGGACCCTGGATTGCAGCCTGTGCTGCTGGGTTGACACGAGCAGTGGTATGCTGAACTGCGCACTCTGGACACATAGGGCCTAATTCAAGCGTGTCGATGTTGGCCCAGTGCGCATGCACACGACAGAGGTGGCTGCGTCGTGCGCATGCGTGAGACCCGGAGAGCGACGGGCAAGCCGTCGCTATGGGTCTCGCTACAAAGGGGGCCTGCTGTCGATGGTGAGTGACAGCACACCCCCTTTGGTGGGCGTGCCAGGGGCGTGCCTGCCCAGATGGAGGCGTTCCCATGGGAATGCCTACCATCTGGGGCCGGCCCCACTGACAGCACAAGTGATGTCAGTGGGAGTGCTTTTGGCTCTGATAGAGCCAAAAGCACTCCAGGGCTTGCGGCAACGAGACCCTACCACAAGGGTCTCGTCGCAAGCCTGATGGTCGTGATGGCCTTGACCATCGCGACCATCTTCCTGGCTGCTCGCTATAGCTGTGGGTGGTCACCCACAGCTATTTGAGCGGCCAGGAGGCCGCTCTAAAAATTCAGAAGGACGGCCCTGATTCAGAGCGAGCACTCTGTCAGAGGGTCCGGCTCTGAATCAGGGCCTTAGTGCTGTCTGTGCCGCCTGGATGACACAAACGGCAAAGCGTGGGTATGTGGACCGTGCCGCCTAGATGACACAAACAGCAGGTAGTAGATATGCGGACCATGCCGCCTAGATGACACAAGCGGCAGGTAACAATAGCAGACAGGAGAACTGGGTACTCGACTGGATAGCCCGAGACAACACCAAAACCAAAAACATGTGAAACGCTATCACCGGCACCAGAGCAGCGTTCACACCAGAAGGAAATAGATGCAGGAGCCAATCCAGAATGGAGGACATGAGGTAGGAGGAGTTTCAGTGAATGCTCGCCCGGTGTTCATCTCGTCCTGCATTTGCAGTGCGGTGGCTTGTGACAGCTATAGCATCAGCCCTCCAGCTGATTCAGCCTGGAGCTGGTTGTTAATTATATGAAAACAGGGGGGAACCCACATCAATTTCCCCTTATTTTGCAATTCCAGCCTAGGCTCAGCAACCCAGGTCTGCTTATAGATTTGTTTTAATAATTTAAAAACATTTTAAAACAACAGAGCCTGCACAGATCATAGTAATCTATTCTGTGCTGCCATACCACAGAAGATTGATAGTGGGTTTCCCATCAGATGGCTGCAGAATGGGAGTTTAAAATCTGACTCATATCGACATAAGATTTTAAATGACAGTCAAAAACAATGCATAGAAAACAGTATATTTTTAGACTGCAATTAAACAACGATACTCGTTGGTTTCAAACCAATGGCAGATCCGACCATTAGTAAATTTACTCTGTAGACTTGTCAAGAGAAAAGATGGAAGGTGAAAAATCAGTTCTGAGTAAGGAATGTCCAACAAGCCAATGCAGCAGTAGAAAAGCCAACAGCTGTGAAGAAATTTAATATTGCAGAGGAACATAAGGTTGAGCATGTTACTGTAACCTTGACCACAGAGTCAAGACTTCTTTGGAAGTTAATAACAGACCCTTCGAAAGTTACTTTGAATTCCCAATGCCTAAAATGGTGTAAATAATGAGTTTGGAGTATTGGATATAGAAGTCAATAACTTGTTACAGAATTTGAAGAATCTGGGCAACCTATCGAATTGACTGTCTTCGACTTCAATTAATAAGCCTACCCTTAGGAAGCAGTTCCAGTAGCTGAAATCTGATCTTGTACTGAGTGAGACTTCAAAAAAAGTCTGCTCTTGCCAGTAGTGTCTTGGTCCACATGTGCCGCTGCAAAGCTGTTCAAGAATCATTGGGTCATTCACCAAAGCAATTTGCCCTGTTCATCAAGGTCTTTGAAATGAAGATAAATTATCCTTTTTGTGGATTTATGACTTTATGTTCATTTGGTTCATTATTGATTAACCTTTTTGTGATCACAGCTCTCTCATGCACCTCTGTGTAAGCTCAATTATTTTAACCTGTGTCAGCAGCTTTTATGGTAGTTGTCATGAACTGGCGCTTGAGGTTTCCAATCCTAGGACTGGGAGTCGGGGAAACTAGGTGGGGAGGGACAAGTAAATGAGGAGGAATGATATACGACTTCCTCATCGGCTAATTCCAGGGTGTTGACGAGACCTGACCAGAGGCGTGGAGTCTATGGGTTATGGGTTTTACTTGCGCCCAATGAGCAGGTCATGGCCCCCTGGTCAGGGACCCAGGAATTAGCTACTGACAAGGAGATAAGAAGACAACTGAGTGGCTGGAGATTATCAATGGTGAACATCGGTAATCACTGATGTTAGTAACACTGAAGTATATTGGTAGAGACCCATGTAGAATATCACTGGAGAAATATCGGTAGTGATCGATTTTGAAACCCACTGGTAGTGACTGATGTTGAATTTCATTAAAGTGACTGATTTTGAGTATCACTGAAGAATATTGATAGTGACCAATGTTGAAGAATATCAGTAGTGACCAATGCTGAATGTCATTGATAGTGACTGATGTTGAATATCACTGACGTGACTGATGTTGAATATCACTGAAGAATATTGGTAGTGCCCAATGCTGAATATCACTGGAGAATAACAGTAGTGACTGAAGTTAAATATCACAGAGACTGGTGAAGAGTATTGAGGATACAACAGCATGGAGCCTGGAACAGTGATCCAAAGCTAGCAGCTACAGGAGAAGAGAAGTTGTTCAGGCGACTTCCTGTTTCCTGGAGTCCTGCTTTATACCCTTACGTAGCTGTCCATTGGAGGAGAGAGTCAGCTAAAAGGTGACCAGGATACCATTGGTGGAGGGTCCAGTAAGGTGAGACAGACAATATGGCTGCACCCATGACCGCCCCGGGGGAACTCTGATATGGAGGATTACGTGGAAGTCAACAGGGCCTCGGGGATAATACTCAGCATGTCACCCACTGCCACACCTGGCGTCTGACTGCACAGCTAATCAGGGGAAGCCGCTGCAACTGTGAGTAACGGCCAATCCCAGGCTGAATCCTGACAGTAGTATTATAGCAGCTATGTTTGGTGACTGTATTACCTTCAAAAGTGATAAGTTAGTTGGCAGGTGAGCTTTAAACTAGTTAACATGTCTTCAGTTTAAACTTTGTGATAGCAGTTGCAATGTTTACATAAGTATGACTGATAGTGTAGGACCGGCAGAAAAATGGGGTCCTGTAATGTGGGCTGGAGGCTTAAATGCATTGATGAATCCATGAACCAAAACCCCACTATTTATATATTATGGTGACTGATTTTATGATAGAAAGTGCTGAGTTTTCTGTTTTTATTTATCAAAGCAATGTGGCCACAAGTCACTTTATGTGACAAGTGCAGTGGAATATATATATATATATATATATACACACACACACACAACACACCAGACCTACAATAATCACAAACGCATCCTTGCGTGTGCCGCTGCTCATATGCTCAATCCTCGCTTATGAACACCCTCAATCTTAGAAGCTGTATACAAAGCTGGCAGCCAAGAGTGCTCATTGGGGTTCCTTTCTGCCCCATCCTCATCTCTAAGACAATATCCTCTAAGAACATACAGTAGGTTACTTATACATCTATTTAAAAGAGGGATGGTGCAGATGTAGTTGGAATCACAGAAAATGTTAGTACCCCTATATCAGGAGTTATTTTAAAATATGACAAGAAAATCAATGATGTTGTTTCAAAATGGCTGTCTAATGGTTTCTGTATCAGGCATTGTTACCAAATGTACATAGAGAATTTTTATACAGATTTTCTATGACATATATGTATTTTTTATTCCACTAGAATTGTATGACAATGCTCTAAAAATAAGGTTATGTGCCTTTAATAAAGATGAATGTTGTGCTAATTTTGTAGTGTAGTAATATGTGGTGACTTTAATCAGGCTAATCTGAAGTCGGTCCTACCAAAGTTTACTCAGAATGTGGATCTACCAACGCGTGGTGTTAATACACTGGACCATGTTTATACTAATATAAAACCCTCCTGTGCCCCCATATTGGGCAGTCTGATCACCTATCCCTCTTTTTGGTGCCTAAGTATTATTCTTTGATCAGGCGGTCTGGTCTGGTTATTAGGAATATAGCTGTTTGGCCTGAGGGGGCTTTATTGAAACTTCAGGGCTGCCTTGAATGTACCGGTTGGGATTTGTTTTTAGAGGAGGCCAAGGTGGGTTCTAATGTTAATGTGGATATGTTAGCCTCATTGGTCTTATTGTATTTGAATTGTTGTATGTAAAGTGTAACATACATAAAGGCTTTATGTTTTTCCCTAATGAAAAACCTTGGATGAATGGCGACGTACGTTCTTTGTTGAGAGCTAGAGATATTGCTTTTAGATCCAAGGATTGTGCAGCGTATAAAGCTGCTTGGTCAAATTTGAGGAAAGGCATTCGACTGGCCAAGGATGCTTATTCTAACAGGATCGAGTGTAATTTTAGGGAATCTGATGATTCTAAATCTATGTGGCAGAGGATTAAGCACTTAACCGATTAAAAGGTTTATAAATTTGGCATTTTTATGGCAGGGGGCCCCTTGGTTGATGAGTTCAATAAATTTTTTGACGTGGCTTACTATACTTCTGTGCTGAAAATTAGTGACCCCTCTTTAGTTAGTTCTTGGAACTTAACTGAGTGTGATGTTAGATCTTGTTTGTGGAAAAATAATGCTAGATTGTATTCCAGGGAATATATTACGTTGAGTGTGCTGATCAACTATCAAGTATTCTCATGATGATTTTACATTTTTAGCTTACTCAAGGTGTTGTCCCGAGATGCTTTAAAACTACTACGATTATCCCTGTCCCTAAAACCACGTCTGTTTCTGGTCTAAATAACCTTTGTCCCATTGTTCTCACATCATTGATTATGAAGTGCTTTGAGAGACTAGTCTTTGGATGCCTTAAGGGTGGCATCCCAGATGATTTTTATTCTTGTCAATTTGCATACAGATCTAATAGATCTACTGAGGATGCTGCTCTTATGGTTCTCCATAAGGTTTTATGTCATCTAGAGAATAGGGAATCATATGCTAGACCAGGGGTGCCCAACCACAGTCCTCAAGGCACACTAACAGTCCAGGTTTTAGGGATAGCCATACTTGAGCACAAGTGACTTAATTAGTACCTCAGTTATTTTGATTTAACCATCTGTGCACAATCATGGATATCACTAAAACCAGGACTGTTAGTGTGCCTTGAGGACCGAGGGTGGGAATCACTGTACTAGACTGTTGTTTGTGGACTACAGCTCTGCCTTTAATACTGTTGTACCATCCTTACTTATTGCAAAGCTTCAGGCAATTGGTTTTGATGTGTCTATTTGTAATTGGTTGCTGGATTTCTTGACTGACCGTTCGCAGTCAGTTACGTTAGGAGATCTGCTTTCATCCCCAATTATTGTGAATATAGGAGATCCTCAAGGTTGTGTATTGAGTCCCTTCATTTACTCCTTATATACCTCAGATTGTGTGTCTAGTTCAGAATCTAATTCTATTGTAAAATTTGCTGATGACACCACGGTAGTGGGTTTGATCAGTGATGAAGATGAGGACAGTTATAGAGCGGAGGTGGATCAACTCATCAAGCTGGTGAGGATAATAAGTTGCTGTTGAATAGTAAGAAAAAGGAGATTGTGGTAGATTTTAGAAGGACCAGAAAAAGTGCCCCCGAACCCTATTTTTGAATGGTTCTGAGATAGAGAGGGCTAGTGAATTAAAGTTTCTAGGAATTAATTTTCTGATGACTTATTATAGTCTTCGCATTTCTCATCAGTGGTGGGGAAGGCTCAGCAACACCTTTTTGTTAGGATCTGCAGTTTCCAGCCTGAGGCACAGCTTTAATTACTGCCTGTCTGTGTGCAGCATCAGGTGCACACTGATTGAGTCTCCTGTCTGAACACAGCCCAGGTGCTCAATAATCTGTCATTATGGAGATTTGCTCTGGTTGGGCCTTGTTTCTGTTAAATTCAAGCCAGCCATTCACTCCTTGCTGGTGATAGAGTTTTTTGTACTTCCGATTTCCAGTCTCCTGCTTGTCAGTCGAGCTCCTGAGTCAGTCTAGCTGTGTTTCGTGTGTGCCATTTATTCCATCCAGGATGTTCCACCTACATCTTGTCCATGCATGCTGCTTGTACCATCTGGACAGCACGGAGCACTTCCTACCCCAGAAGCGTCTGTCACCATCCGGCACCAGTGTCATCCTGGCGACACTGGTAGCAGCTCTGCATTCCAGGTGTGCAATCTAGCACACCATCGCCAGGGTCATCCCTGCGGCACTGGTAGCAGTTCTGCATTCCAGGTGCGCAATCTAGCACACTGTCGCCAGTATCATCCCGGTGATCCTGGTAGCAACTCTGCGTTCCAGGTGAGAAAATTAGCACACCGTCACCAGTGTCGTCCCAGCGGCACTGGTAGCAACTCTGCATTCCAGGTGTGCTATTAAACACACCGTTGCCAGTGTCATCTCGGCGGCACTGGTAGCTACTCTGCATTCCAGGTGAGCTATTATACACACCTTTGCCAGTGTCATCCCGGAAACACTGGTAGCAGCCCCACATTCTCTGTTGCATATCTCACTTGAGTCTCATCAGCCCAAAGGCTGCAATGGTCCAGGGTCCAGAGGTCACTATCAGCCCTCAAGGCTGCTGCAACAGCCCAAAGGCTGCTTCACACCATTAGTCCCTTGGCCACAACTATAAAGACCACAATCAGCCACCCAAGGCTGCTCCAACAGCCCAAAGGCTGCTTCACATCACCAGTCCCTTGGCCACAACTATAAAGTCCACAACCAGCCCTCAAGGCTGCTCCTACAGCCCACAGGCTACACCACAACTCCAGGTCTCTGGCCATAACGAGCCAAAACTCACCAGCACTCAAGGCTGCCTCCACAGCCCAAAGGCTGCATCTCACCTCCAGGCCTCTGGCCACAATGAACCAAAGCTTGCCAGCCCCCAAGGCTGCCTCCACAGCCCAAAAAACTGTACCACCTCTGTTAGCCTCATGGCCACAATTAGTCCATGCAAAATCCACCCTCAAGACTGGCACTATATCTGACCAGACTACCATCCGTTTCTAACATTTTTTTCCTTAGAAAACTTAGAACAAATGGTTTACCAAGACCATTACTTGTAAATGTCTATATTTTGTATAATTGAGAGCTTTCTAACATATTCCATCACTGTTTGGTATGGGAATTTCAAATGTTTCTTTAGCTAGAGTGGTTAAAGCAGCCAAAATAAAGATCGGCCAATCCTTACCTAGATTAGAAGAAATTTATGCTAAAATGTGTGTTTAAAAACAATTTAGATTGTTGCAAACCTTAGCCACCCCTGTAATTGTCTGTTCTCTTTATTGCCTTCTGGTAAGAATTTTAGGTGTATTGGGTGTCGAACTAGTAGACTGCAGAAGTTGTTTTCCTGCCGAGATTATTAGTTAAATTTCTTAAATTTTTATTGTACTTGTATGTAATTTTATCAGGTTGTGAATTTTCTTGCATATATATTAGGGGTGTGCACCGGCCACTTTTCGTGTTTTGGTTTTGGATCTGGATCTTTGTTCGTGTTTTGGATCTGGATTTTTTTTTTAAAAAGAATAACAACAGCTAAAATCACAGAATGTGTTCCTATGCTATTATTAACCTCAATAACCTTAATTTCCACTCATTTACAGTCTATTCTGAACACCTCACACCTCACAATAGTGTTTTTATGTCCAAAAGGCTAGGCTAAGCAACACGAATGGGCGGCACAAACACATGGCCCATCTCGGAGTGGCACCGCAGTGGCAGACAGGATGGCAGTTTGAAAAACTAGGCCCCAAACAGTACATAATGCAAAGAAAAAAAAGAGGTGCAAGATGGAATTGTCCTTGGGCCCTCCCACCCACCCTTATGTTGCATAAACAGGACATGCACACTTTAAAAAACCAATAATTTCAGCGCCAGGGTCTGCCACACGACTGTGGCTGAAATGATTGGTTCGTTTGGGCCCCCAAAAAATAAGCTGGCAATTAATCTGTCGCTGCACAAACTGGCTCTACGGAGGCAAGATGTCGTCCTCATCCTCCTCATCCACCGATTCCTCACCCTCTTCAGTGTTGTGTACATCCTCATCCTCACAGAGTATTAATTCGTCCCCGCTGGAATCCACCACCACAGGTTCCTCTGTATGTTCTGGAGGCTGGTCTCCCTGAAAGAGTTGGTAATTCATTTTCATAAACATCATCTTCTGCACATTTTGTGGAAGCAGCCTCCTACGCCTTTCGCTGACAAGGTTCCCGGCTGCACTAAACACTCTTTCAGAGTACACACTAGAGGGGAGGCAACTCAGGTAAAATAGAGCCAGTTTGTACAGGGGCCTCCAAATTGCCTCTTTTTCCTGCCAGTACAGGTACGGACTGTCTGACATGCCTACTTGGATGCTGTCACCGATGTAATCCTCCACAATTCTGTCAATGGTGACAGTATCATATGCAGTGACAGTAGACATGTCAGAAATTGTTGCCAGGTCCTTCAGTCCGGACCAGATGTCCAAACTTGGTCCTGACTGCCCTGCATCACCGCCAGCAGGTTGCTTAGGATACCTAAGTTTTTTCCTGACAGCCCCAGTTGCGGGAGAAAATTAAGAGCTGTTGACGTGTCACGTTCCACTTCAGCTGACAGTGTTTTCACCAGCAGGTCTTTGCACCTCTGCAGACTTGTGTCAGCCGGAAAGAGAGACACCACATAGGCTTTAAACCTAGGATCGAGCATGGTGGCCAAAATGTAGTGGTCTGATTTCAATAGATTGACCACCCTGGAATCCTGGCAAAGCGAATGAAGGGCTTCATCCACAAGTCCCACATGCCGAGTGGAATCGCTCCGTCTTAGCTCCTCCTTCACTTTCTCCAGCTGCTTCTGCAAAAGCCTGATGAGGGGAATGACCTGACTCAAGCTGGCAGTGTCTGAACTGACTTCACGTGTGGCAAGTTCGAAGGGTTGGAGAACCTTGCACAACACGGAAATCATTCTCCACTGCGCTTGAGTCAGGTGCATACCCCCTCCTTTGCCTATGTCATAGGTGGATGTATAGGCTTGAATGGCCTTTTGCTGCTCCTCCATCCTCTGAAGCATATAGAGGGTTGAGTTCCTTCGCGTCACAACCTTTTGCTTCAGGTGATGGCGGGGCAGGTTCAAGAGTGTTTGCTGGTGCTCCAGTCTTTGGCACGCAGTCGCTGAATGGCAAAAGTGTCCAGAAATTTTTCAGGCCACCCAAAGAGTCTCCTGCACGCCCCTGTCGCTTTTCAGAAAATTCTGCACCAACAAGTTTATTGTGTGAGCAAAACACGGGACATGCTGGAATTTGCCTATATGTAATGCCCGCACAATATTGGTGGAGTTATCAGATATCACAAATCCCCAGGAGATCCCTAAGTGGGGTAAGCCACTGGGCGATGATTTCCCTCAGTTTCTCTAAGAGGTTGTCGGCGGTGTGCCTCTTACTGAAACCAGTGAAACATAGTGTAGCCTGCCTTGGAAGGAGCTGGCATTTCTGAGATGCTGCTACTGGTGACGCTGCTGTTGTTGCTGCGTAGGGTAATACATCTACCCAGTGGGCTGTCACAGTCATATAGTCCTTAGTCTGCCCTGTTCCACATGTCCACATGTCCGTGGTTAAGTGAACATTGGGTACAACCGCATTTTTCAGGACACTGAGGACACTTTTTCTGACGTTTCTGTACAGTCTAGGTATCGCCTGCCTAGTGAAGTGGAATCTAGATGGGATTTGGAACCAGGGACACACTACCTCCATCAATTGTCTAAATCCCACTGCACTAATGGCGGATACCGGATGCACGTCTAACACCAACATAGCAGTCAAGGCCTCAGTTATACGTTTTGCTTCAGGATGACTGCTGTCGTACTTCATCCTCCTCACTAAGGACTGTTGGAGGGTCAATTGTTTAGTAAAAGTAGTGGTGTTCCTACTTCCTCTCTGGGATGATGAATGACTCCCAGCAGCAGCAACAGCAACAGCAGCAGTGGCAGCAGTAGGCGTAGCAATGCAGGATCCTCCGGAGGAATCCCAGATAGGAGAGTCAGTCATGCCAGAGACATGGCCTGCAGGACTTCTTCCAATCCTGACTAAGGAGGAAATTGACGAGGAGGGCGTTGACGGTGTGGTTTGCAGGTGCTTGGATACAACAGGACAACGGGATTTAGGTTTCCCTGGACTGCTTACGGTCTTAGCCAAAGTTTCTGAACTTGACAGTAACTTTTTATGAACGTGCTGCAGGTGCCGTATAAGGGAGGATGTTCCTAGGTGGTTAACGTCCCTACCCCTACTTATTTCACCTTTACATATGGTACATATGGAAAGACAGTTGTTGTCTGGATATGGATAGAAATATTGCCAGACCAAAGAGTTGGAATGTTTGGTCTTCTGCCCAAGCATGACCGTGATGGGCTTTTTCATCCCACGACCAACAACTGTCTCCCCCCGAGCCTGATTTAAACAAACCACATCACCATCAGAATCCTCCTCGCCAACTTCCTCCTCAGCGCCAGCTACACCAGTATCCTCATCCTGTTGTACTTCAAAAGAGACATCTTCAATTTGCATATCAGCAAGTGGACTGTGGGTGCTCCTTTCAGCACTTGCAGGGGACGTGCAAATGGTGGAAAGAGCCACCTCTTCCCGTCCAGTGCTGGGAAGGTCAGGCATTGCAACCGCCTCCACACTTGGACTCTCCTTGGGGATTTGTGATATCTTCTTAGAAAGCACAGTTCTTCGCTGTGCTTTTGCCAGCTTAACTCATTTGATTTTTTTTAGCAGGAGGAGGGCTTCCATCGTCATGTGAAGCTGAACCACTAGTCATGAACATAGGGAAAGACCTTAGCCGTTCCTTGCCACTCCATGTCATAAATGGCATATTGGCAAGTTTACGTTTCTCTTCAGATGATTTAAATGTTTTTTTTAAGGTCATTTTCCTGAACTTTGTCATTTGGGATTGTATGTGCCCTCTACTATGACATTGGGCATCGGCCTTGGCAGACGACGTTGATGGCATGTTATCGTCTATGTCATGACTAGTGGCAGCAGCTTCAGCACTAGGAGGAAGTGGTTCTTGATCTTTCCCTATTTTATTTTTATCGAAGAAAGTTTGGTCCTCCATTTATGTTATATTGATTTGATGTATAAGTGTGGCTTAGGCGCACACAAACACAGAAAATATTTTTTTATTTTTGCTGGAGAGTAGTGCACTTTGTGGGTTACACCACCCTTTAAGAAATGAGCCAGCCGGCTCTTTACTTATGGGACACAGGCGCACGCTTGGCACTGCTCCTTTGTTGATGCACGCGCAGCCACAGTGCACACAATTCACAAACACAGAAAATATTTTTTTATTTTGTTTGGAGTGTACTTTGGGGGTTACAGCACCCTTTAACGGACAAGCCAGCCGGCCCTTTACTAATGGGACACAGGCGCACGCTTGGCGCTGCTCCTTTGTTGATGCACGTGCAGCCACAGTGCACACAATTCACAAACACAGAAAATATTTTTTTATTTTGTTTGGAGTGTACTTTGGGGGTTACAGCACCCTTTAATGGACAAGCCAGCCGGCCCTTTACTAATGGGACACAGGCGCACGCTTGGCTCTGCTCATTTGTTGATGCACGTGCAGCCACAGTGCACACAATTCACAAACACAGAAAATATTTTTTTATTTTGTTTGGAGTGTACTTTGGGGGTTACAGCACCCTTTAAGGGACAAGCCAGCTGGCCCTTTACTAATGGGCCACAGGCGCACGCTTGGCGCTGCTCCTTTGTTGATGCACGTGCAGCCACAGTGCACACAATTCACAAACACAGAAAATATTTTTTTATTTTGTTTGGAGTGTACTATGGGGGTTACAGCACCCTTTAATGGACAAGCCAGCCGGCCCTTTACTAATGGGACACAGGCGCACGCTTGGCGCTGCTCCTTTGTTGATGCACGTGCAGCCACAGTGCACACAATTCACAAACACAGAAAATATTTTTTTATTTTGTTTGGAGTGTACTTTGGGGGTTACAGCACCCTTTAACGAACAAGCCAGCCGGCCCTTTACTTATGACACAGGCGCACGCTTGCTACTACTTTGTTGATGCACGTGCGGCTACTGTGCACACAATTCACAAACACAGAAAAAAAAAATATATTTTTTGCACTTGGGGGGAGCTGCCCTGATGGACAGAGCACCCCCTGGACAACACTACAGCACCGCTTTAGGACTGGGACACTGCACAGGACTTTGGTGTGGACACAGCCCCTATGGACAACTGACTGCACAACACAGTCCAGCCAGCCCCTATGGACTTTGGAGGAGTGGACACAGCCCCTATGGACAACAGCAGCACAGCACTACACTACACTGCACTACACTACACTACACAGCCCAGCCAGCCCTAACTCCCACCCTCCCTCTTCACTGTCCACAGCCGAGTGAGAAAATGGCGCCGACGGGGGTACCTTATATAGGATCCAAAACCCGCGAGACCCGGAAGGCGGGATGATGACGTTTTGCCTGGATTTCAGATCCGAGTCAGGCGGGAAAAGTCGAGCCTGACTCGGATCGGCCTCAGATCGGGGGGGCTTCTGAAATCCAAACCCGCTCACCCCTAATATATATATATATATATATATATATATATATATATAACTAATATGATATTATGTTATTTAGATAAAAGCATGCATGTTGTTGTATCACTGTAATATCAATAGTTGAGTTATACTAGGTTTCCTTCCTTTAATAAACCTATACAGTAGAAATACCTCTAGTCCTGCATAAATAGTTTGAATTTGTGGTGCCAGATTTTGTTATGCACAACCTATACACAAGTCCTGAGGTAGCATATTATAACAGTACTTGATTCTATTACGGTAGGCAATTCTACAATAACTATTGTTAATAGTAATCCTAATGATAAACACATACTTTTCTCTGCATAATTTTGTGTTTGAAACATAAGTTTAAAGCAATATAAAAATTCTTCCTTCGGCACATTTCATGCCACATCAATGCTTTTAATTTAGTGTAGAACATATTTATGTCTAGTCACCATTGTTATGCTTTGCAGTCTGACTATCCATGGGGCATAAAATAATTATATTTACAGTACATTTCACTTGATTTATTAACTTCAAATCTGGTACAGCACACCATTATTAAGCATTTTAATGGCATACAAACAATTGTTTTTAATTATGTTATATGATCGAATAAACAAATTAAATGCATGTGTCTTGACAAGAATAAAAAGCAACAGTACAAATTATGTGTTTAAAAGTCAAGTGATTCTATAACATGCTAATAAAATGAACAACGCCAATTAGTGATTTTTGGAACTACATTTTTAAATAAGCATAAACTTGTTAAATGTGTATTTCTGGCCACTAACACCACAAAGAAGAAAATGAAGTTATAAAATATAGTTAACTTTATGAAAAAAACAATGTTTGCCACTGGCTGAAGCTCATTGGTGATCATAACTAATAACTGAGCCATTTCCACCACACAAGAACTTGAATTTGCATTGGGTACAAGTTTGTTGGTCTCAATAACAGAAGGCAAGTCTGGTGAGAGTTAAGCAAAATTTTCTACTACATTCCTTCCTGCATTGTAAGATGTCCATTGCACTTTTCTGGGTTGTTAACTATATAGACAAAGAGGGATTCTTGGATTCTAGAACCATGGGGAATTTCAAAGGTTTCTTCTTTTCCTGAAAGCTGGAACTACTTTTAATTCTGAAGTTCAGGTCAATGGCTATAGAGGTTGTGGATGGATGAACCATTACACCAGCATCAGTAACCCACAAAGCTCTCTGGGTGGTGATATGTGTTGAATCAAGTTACTAGCAGCAAATTTCATTCAGCACCATCCACACCCCAAATAGCCCATTCTTCCTGTGTTACAACTGGGTTCATCACTCTATCACTGGGTTCATGCGCAACCCAGTGATAGATTGTGATCGAAAGACTGGCTAAAAATATATATGAGTGGAATGAGTCATGCTAGATAACTTTCCTACAACCAGCAAAAGAGGCAATTGTATGTGCTATTACATAATGAGAAGAGGCTAAGTCTGGGCAAGAAGGGTTGCACATTGTGAATGATGAAAATGCCTGTATATATTTATGCTATACAAATAAAGCTATATTACAGAAAATAAAAGAAAGTAAAAAAAGTGCATTGCAATTGATGGGCTAAAACAGCTGCTGCAGACAATGGGCCTGATGGACTCAAAGGTAATTACGCACGCAATTGAGCGATTGTTTGACATAGCACATTCGTATAAGCAGCACTGTGCATGCGCAGCAATTGCACTGCCAGGGCTGATGCAAGGTTTCTCGGCACCCAAGGCATACCTTCTGCCTACCCCCCCCCCCCCAAATCCAGTGTCCAGCCAGTACATGTATGTATTTATGTATGTATGTATTGCTCCTGGGTAGGTGGACTCCCTCTTTACACACACAGCAGCTGGAGAAACAGGACACAATTCTGTGGTTCTTGTTCAAGCTGGTCGGTGTCAGTCTTTATTGTACAGGACATATAAATAAAACAAACAAACAAAAGCTTAGCCCATCTGGGCTCTAACTAGACAGTAGGTTCACTCACTATCAGAAGACTAAATAAGTTCACGTCCACAGTACTTACAGGTTGTATCAAACAGTGTCTCAGAGCAAGCTAGCCTGCGGGCCTGCTCTCCCAGGTGTGAGACACTCAGCCACAACTAAACTCAGCTTATATCAGCAATTTCCAGGTGCAAGTCCTAATGAGCCTGCTACCAGGCTGAAAGGCCCAACACCTGGAGTGGCCTGTGAATGGAACCCTCCCTCTCCTCACATCCACACCCCCAGGACCCATTCCAGCTTTTCACCAAAGCCGACATTTCTAGTCTGTTTTTTTAAACAGATTTCTCCTGGGGGTTTCAAAACACATAGGACAGGAATCTGGGACACACATAGAAGTCATTCCAAACTTTTCCAGTACTTTTATCACAGTATATAGATATATAGACATATTTATGTGTATATATATATATATATATATATATACACAGTATATATATTCCATAGACAAAAAACCATACGGTTTCACATGTCCCATTAAGGCTGCTTAGACATTATCTGAAAATTCACAAAACCTATTAATTTTCTGCCACTCAAACTCCAAAAGTCAATGAAATTACAATCATTAAGGCTGACGCCTTAATGGACGTGTTCCTTGTGCAATACAGATATTGTATTCCATCACACCCTGTGGTTAACTGCAGATTCAGCACTCTCACAGAATGAGATTGCTGTCACTCACAAAATGGTGGAGCTGCTAATTCACAGAATTGTGCGCTCATTGGAATAGACATGCACTCTATCCAACTGAGGTTTGAGCAGTAATGTGGCTCCCACATCCCATTCAGTGCCCACAATCTTCCCATCTGATCAACAAAACAATCTCACTGGCTTCCAACATCCTTCTCATTGCATACATTTATCTCATTTACAATACACGTTCAGCTCCCTTATTTTTAAATATCATACTCTATGTATGTACACTTTCTTCCCCTATATGCCTCCATGCTGCTATATATTCCCCAATGCCTACTGCTGTGTGGTCTCCAAACTGTGATAGTCTGTGTTCCCTCATCCGCACCAATGTTTTTCCCCAGCTGCACCGCCCTGCATCCATGCCTTCTCCACAGCCACGTTGCTGTCTTTCTCTCATCTGTGGCAGTTTTTTTCCTCCATCTGCACTACTCTGGTCCCCCAACCATGCAACTTTGTCTCCCCCCTCCACCTGCACCACTCTGTCTTCCTCCACATCCACACCAATCTGTCTTCCCCAATCCCTACTGCTATGTGGTCTCTGAACTATGGTAGTCTGTGTTCTCTGATCCGCACCAATCTGTCTTTCTCCATCTGCACCACACTGCATCCATGCCACTCTGTTTCCTTCTGCACCACTGCCTTCACCTAAGCCACGCCGCTGTCTTCTTTTCCTCTGTGGCATGCTTATTTCCTCCATCTGCACCACTCTGTCCCCCCCAGCTGTGCAACTCTGTCTTCCTACCCATCCACACTAATCTGTCTTCCTCAATCCTTACTGTTGTGTGTTCTCCTATTTGTGTTAGTCTGTATTCCCTTATCCGCACCAATCTGTCTTTACCTATCTGCACTGCTCTTCTTCCCATGTCCATGCCACTCTCTACCCCCATCCACGTCACTGTCCCCCCAAACCGTGCCACTCTGTTTCCCTCCATCCACACCACTGTTTTCCACCCATCTGCATTACTTTGGCTACCCCCCTTTGTACCGCTTAACCTTTCCTCATCTGCACGCCTTTGTGTCTCACCTATCCACGCTGCTGTGTCTCCTCTCCCCATCCACACCACTTTTATCCCGTCTACACAGCTCCATTTTCTGCTTTGACCTCAGGGCCTGATTCAGAGCCGCACGCAAAAAGCGTGCGCTCGCTCTGAATCAGGGCGGCCGCATGTTTTTTTAAATCGGGCCTCCTGGCCGCTCGCATAGCTGTGGGTGACCACCCACAGCTTTTGCGAGCAGCCAGGTTATGGTCATGACCATTGCAACCATCGGGCTTGCGACAAGTCCCTTGTGATAGGGTCTCGTTCTCGCAAGCCCCAGTGAGCTTCTGGCTCTAATAGAGCCTGAAGCTCACAACTGACATCACTCGTGATGTCAGTGGGGCCGCCCCCAAATGGCAGGCATTCCTTCGGGAACGCCTCCATTTGGCAAGCCACTCCCACGACCCACTAACCAAAAGGGACGAGCTATCGATCAACATCGACAGCCACCCCTGTTGGATACGAGCACTGGAGCGAGTGATTTCTCGCTCGCTCTGGGGCTCGCTCATGCGAAGTGCGCACACCGCATGTGTGCACTGCTTAACAATCGACCCGTTTGCGAGTGCATAGCGCTTGCGAGCCGGTCTGAATCAGGCCCACAGTTGCATATACTGCATGTGTGAATTTCAATGAGCACACAACTCTGTGAAATAGCAGCTCCATCATTTTGTGAGTGACAGCAATCTCGTTCTGTGAGAGTGCTGAATTTGCAGTTAACCATAGGGTGTGATGGCATACCATATCTGTATTGCGCAAGGAACACGTACAAAAAGGCGTCAGCCTTACTGATCATAATTTCATTGCTTTTTGGAGTTGGAGTGGCAGAAAAATAATAGGTTTTATGAAATTTCAGATCATTTCTAAGCAGCCTTAATGGGACATGTGAAACTGTAAGGTTTTTTGTCTATGGAATTTCAGAGCGTTTTTAAAATGTATTAACTATCATGGTTTGGATGAGCAAACCGGGTCACCTGCAGGGGAGAAGGGCAACAAAATGGTACACTAACGTAGGTGGAAGAAGGGACAGCACACAGGAGGTTGGTTTGGGAGGTGCAGAGTGCGAGATGGCTGTAGGCGTGTGGGGTAGCGGCAGCAGTGGTGGTGCAGAGCAGTGGCAGCAGTGCAGTGCAAAGGGGGCATCAGTGGGTGACAGAGGGCTAACTGGTAGTGCGTATGCACCTGAGAAAATCAAATCAATAATTCACAGCTGGACAAATGCAGCAGTGAGATCCATCTACGCATCTATGTTAAATATTGAATGTGTATAAAAAAAAGCGTAGCCCCCCCCAGAAAACAACCAGCATCGGGCTTTGGAGCCCCAGTACTAGTTGTACTAAATACAGGGGACCAATGATGTAGGGGTCTCCTGTATTTAGCACAACCAGCACCAGGCTTTTCAGAACCAGTGCTGGTTGCCAAAATATGGGGGACAAATGATGTAGGGGTCCCCCATACTTAGTGCAACCAGTACTGGGCTCTGAGCCAGTCCTGGTTCTGTAAATACAGGAGGAAAAAATGCGTAGGGCCCCCCTGTATATACCAGAACCAGCACCGGACCCTTTCTAGCAGGGGGGTGATGCCACAGCCAGGGGAGCCCTTTCACCGGGTCCCCCAGCCAAAGCTTCACCCCTGACTGCTAGTCAGCCCAGGCCGGAGATCCCTGGGGAGTTGGAGACCCCCCATTAAAGGGGTCCATCTCTCCAGGGCACCCCAGGCCCAGGCTGATAGCTCGGGGCTATCCCCAGCACTCATGGGCGATGGGTGCTGGGTTGATTTATGTTGCATGGTGCATATGAATATATAAATATTGTCTTTTGCAGTAGTACTACAGGTCCCAGCAGGCATCCCCCACATACTGGCACTTGGAGAACCACAGGTACTATCAGGTGGGGCACCAAGGGCCTGCTGGTACCTATAGTATGCCTGTAAAAGAAATATTAAAATAAAACAGACAGACACCGTTTTTTTAAATATTTTATTTAGCGGGACCTTCACCTGGGGGGCGGCAGCCTTAAGCTCTTTAACATGGGTGCCACTCCCCCAGGACTTCTATGGCGTCTTCACCTGGAGGGCGAAGGCCTTTAAGCTATTTTTCCTGGCCGTCGCCCATCCAGGGCTTCCGCTGCGTCTTCTGTCTTCAGCAGCTCTTCTCTGCTGCCTCCCCGCCACCGACTGAGTGCACGGCAACTCGTACTGGGAGTATTTAAACCAGCCGAGGGGACAGGGCTATGACGTCGCAAGCTGTGATTGGCTCGCGGTGGCCATATTTGAATTTCAAAATTGGCGCTGTGGCGCCATTTTTGAAATGGGCACGCTCGGTTCTCACCATTGAATTCAATGGTGAGAACCGCTCATTGGCTGAGAGGTGGAAGGCTCGCGTCTCTCAGCCAGTGAGCCCCCTGACCGGGATTTCTGGACTGAAATCTCACAGTGGAGTTGTCATTCGGGAAGTAGTGTTCTTAGAGAACACTACTAATGGTTGTGGGCTTGGGCGATTGTTTTTTTTTTTTGCCAAGACCCAGGATTTGCCTACTTTGGAATAAAGAGGACAGATCCACGCATAGGAGGAGGTGAGTATGATTTTTTTATTACAGGTAATCCATTGGATTGTCTACTGGAGAAGAGGACAGATTGGCTTCAGGGATACTAGGTGAGTATGTGAGATAGTGTGTACATTTGTGTGTGCATGTATGTTTTAATAAAATTATACTTTTCTACGGTGTGTGTTGTGTTTTTTTAATATTGCTTTTGTTGTGGAACTATAGCTACCAGCATGCCCGTAATGCCCCGCATGCTGATACTTGTGGTTCTCCAAGTATTACCATGCAGGGGAGGCTTGCTGGGAACTGTAGTTCCACAGCAAAAGAAAAATATTTAAAATTTAATTGCACCACACTTTACATAATCAACCCGGCACCCACTGCCCAGGGGTGCCAGGGATAGCCCTGGGCTATCAGCCTGGGCCTGAGTTGCCCTGGAGAGGGGGACCCATTTATTAGGGGGGTCCCTAACTCCCAAGGGAACCCTGGCCTGGGCTGACTAGCAGTCAGGGGTGATGCTGCGGCTGGGGGGCCCGGTGAAAGGGCTCCCCTAGCTGTGGCATCACTCTCCCGCTAGAAAGGGTCCAGTGCTGTTTCAGGGAAATAAATCGGGGGACCTATGCATTTTCTCACCTGTATTTCCAGAACCAGGACCGTCTCAGTGCCCAGTGCTGGTTGTGCTACATACGGGGGACCCCTACATCATTTGTCCCCCGTATTTTGGCAACCAGGACTGGTTCTGAAAAGCCTGGTGCTGGTTGTGCTTCCTACGGGGGAACCCTATATTGTTTGTCCCCTGTATTTAGCTCAACCAGTACTGGGGCTCCATAGTCCCGGGCTGGTTGTTTTTTATTTGGGGAGGGGGCCATACCATTTTTTTTTTTACACTGTTTTTGTTTTTAAACACAGAAGCACAGACTGGTCTCACTGACCTGTCCATGCTTCTTTGTTTGTTTGTTTTAAACACAGATGCAGGTATCACAGAATTTTCAGATCCGAGCCTGCATCTGTGAGCTGCTACCTCCCCCGGGTCCTAACACCTGCACCACTGCTGCCCGCACTGCCACCGCACCGCCACCACCAATGTCACTTAAGTCCCTGGTTCCCTGCCGCAGCTAATTCCCGCTAACCCCTACCTCCTCTCCCCCGCATCCTGGACGCAGCAAACACCGGCTTCCTGCCCCCTGGTCTCGGCCCCCGCTACCGCCCGCAAACAACGACCATCTTGCTGCACCCATGTAAAGTCACTATGATTACACCTGCTCTGGAGGCTCCTACTGAGGCTACACAACGAGTTGAAAAGTTCTATCTCTACAATGGCGCATTCTTGAGGTAATAGTTTAAAAACTGTAGCTATCTAATTTACCTGAGCCCCAAAAGCATGTACACTGGCAAAATAGCTACCTAATAAAACAAACCCCAAGTCTAAATTTGCCACCTACCCTGAGTTTTGCCTTCCCAAAAAAACCCATAGACTACAGCAGAAAAATGGTCCTAACTGAGAATGTCAGAAAAATGTGACAGTTGGAGTTTTAGATTACTCTCAAATCCTAATTTTTTAAGTTTATGCCCTGAAATTTTACCCAGCCCTACCAAATTTCAACTCGGTACCTCCTATAGCTTTTGAGGTATAGCCCCTTAAACACTCTGCCCCCCGCTTCAGAATTGGAATATGGAGAAATCAGTTTTTTTAGATGCAGCCTTAATATAAGGGCACGACTGTGCCCTTATAATATATATATATATATATATATATAAACCTCCAAGATCCGGCACTCATAGGTACACAAATAGCTGGACCGGGTGCCCTCCTCACTGTAACCTCCACACAAGGATACACTGTCACACAATCCAACAAACGGCGGCACTCCGGATAAAAACTGCTAAGTACACATAGCTGGGTTCAGCGATGTTTCAGTGCCTTTAATCAATGCTTTTATCAAGCATATAATATATTATAAGCTTGATAAAATCGTTGATTAAAGGTGCTGAAACGTCGCTGAACCTAGCTATGTGTACTTAGCAGTTTTTTGTCCGGAGTGCCGCCATTTGTTGGAATATATATATATATATATATATATATATATACACATATATATACATATATACACACACACATATATATTAGGGGTGTGCACTGGCCACTTTTCGTGTTTTGGTTTTGGAACTGGATCTTTCTTCGTGTTTTGGATCTGGATTGGTTTTGCCAAAACCACCCTTCCATGTTTTGGGTTCTGGGTTTTGTGTTTTGGACCTATATTTTTTTTTTTAAAAAGCATAAAAACAGCTAAAATCATAGAATGTGTTGATTTTTCTGCTCCTATGCTATTATTAACCTCAAAAACCTTTATTTCCACTCATTTCTAGTCTATTCTGAACACCTCACACCTCACAATAGTGTTTTTATGTCCAAAAGGTTGCACCGAGGTAGATGGATGACTATGCTAAGCGAAACGAGTGGGCGGCACAAACACGTGGCCCATCTAGGAGTGACACTGCAGTGGCAGACAGGATGGCAGTTTGAAAAACTAGGCCCCAAACAGTACATAATGCAAAGAAAAAAAAGAGGTGCAAGATGGAATTGTCCTTGGGCCCTCCCACCCACCCTTATGTTGTATAAACAGGACATGCACACTTTAACAAACCAATCATCTCAGCGCCAGGGCTGCCACACTGTGACTGTGGCTGAAATGATTGGTTCGTTTGGGCCCCCACAAAACAAGCTGGCAATTACTCTGTCCCTCAACAAACTGGCTCTACGGAGGCAAGATGTCGTCCTCATCCTCCTCATCCACCGATTCCTCACCCTCTTCAGTGTTGTGTACATCCTCATCCTCACAGAGTATTAATTCGTCCCCACTGGAATCCACCACCACAGGTCCCTCTGTACGTTCTGGAGGCTGGTCTTCCTGGAAGAGTTGATAATTCATTTTGATGAACATCATCTTCTCCACATTTTGTGGAAGCAACCTCCTACGCCTTTTGCTGACAAGGTTCCCGGCTGCACTAAACACTCTTTCAGAGTGCACACTGTAGGGGGGGAAACTCAGGTAAAATAGAGCCAGTTTGTACAGGGGTCTCCAAATTGCCTCTTTTTCCTGCCAGTACATGTACGGACTGTCTGACATGCCTACTTGAATGCTGTCACCGATGTAATCCTTTAACAGACAGACGCACGCTTGTCGCTGCTTTGAGGATGCAGGTGCGGCTACAGCCCACACAATTCACAAAGACAGAAAAAAAAAGAAGATTTTTTTATTGTTTGTGGAGCTCACTTTGAGGGTTACACCACCCTTTAACAGACAGACGCATGCTTGTCGCTGCTGCTTTGAGGATGCAGGTGCGGCTACAGCCCACACAATTCACAAAGACAGAAAAAAAAAAAAGAATTTTTTTATTGTTTGTGGAGCGCACTTTGAGGGTTACACCACCCTTTAACAGACAGACGCACGCTTGTCGCTGCTGCTTTGAGGATTCAAGTGCGGCTACAGCCCACACATTTCACAAAGACAGAAAAAAATAAGAAGTTTTTTATTGTTTGTGGAGCGCACTTTGAGGGTTACACCACCCTTTAACAGACAGACGCACGCTTGTCGCTGCTGCTTTAAGGATGCAGGTGCGGCTACAGCCCACACATTTCACAAAGACAGAAAAAAAATAAGAATTTTTTTATTGTTTGTGGAGTGCACTTTGAGGGTTACACCACCCTTTAACTGACAGACGCATGCTTGTGGCTGCTGCTTTGAGGATGCAGGTGGAATCTAGAAGGGATTTGGAACTGGGGACACACTACCTCCATCAATTGTCTAAATCCCACTGCACTAATGGCGGATACCAGACGCACGTCTAACACCAACATAGCAGTCAAGGCCTCAGTTATACGTTTTGCTTCAGGATGACTGCTGTCGTACTTCATCCTCCTCGCTAGGGACTGTTGGAGGGTCAATTGTTTAGTAAAAGTAGTGGTGTTCCAACTTCCTCACTGGGATGATGAACAACTCCTAGCAGCAGCAACAGCACTAGGAGGAAGTGGTTCTTGATCTTTCCCTATTTTATTTTTATTGGAGAAAGTTTGGTCCTCCACTTATGTTATATTGATATATACGTGCGGCTAAGGCGCACACAAACACAGAAAATATTTTTTTTATTTTTGCTGGAGAGTAGTGCACTTTGTGGGTTACACCACCCTTTAAGAAATGAGCCAGCTGGCTCTTTACTTATGGGACACAGGCGCATGCTTGGCGCTGCTCCTATGTTGATGCATGTGCAGCCACAGTGCACACAATTCACAAACACAGAAAATATTTTTTTATTTTGTTTGGAATGTACTTTGGGGGTTACAGCACCCTTTAACGGACAAGCCAGCCAACCCTTTACTAATGATACACAGGCGCACGCTTGGTGCTGCTCCTTTGTTGATGCACGTGCAGCCACAGTGCACACAATTCACAAACACAGAAAATATTTTTTTATTTTGTTTGGAGTGTACTTTGGGGGTTACAGCACCCTTTAAGGGACAAGCCAGCCGGCCCTTTACTAATGGGCCACAGGCGCACGCTTGGCGCTGCTCCTTTGTTGATGCACGTGCAGCCACAGTGCACACAATTCACAAACACAGAAAATATTTTTTTATTTTGTTTGGAGTGTACTTTGGGGGTTACAGCACCATTTAACAGACAAGCCAGCCGGCCCTTTACTAATGGGACACAGGCGCAAGCTTGGCGCTGCTCCTTTGTTGATGCACGTGCAGCCACAGTGCACACAATTCACAAACACAGAAAATATTTTTTTATTTTGTTTGGAGTGTACTTTGGGGGTTACAGCACCCTTTATCGGACAAGCCAGCCTGCCCTTTACTAATGGGACACAGGCACATGCTTGGCACTGCTCCTTTGTTGATGCACGTTCAGCCACAGTGCACACAATTCACAAACACAGAAAATATTTTTTCATTTTGTTTGGAGTGTACTTTGGGGGTTACAGCACCCTTTAACGGAAAAGCCAGCCAGCCCTTTACTAATTGGACACAGGGGCACGCTTGGCGCTGCTCCTTTGTTGATGCACGTGCAGCCACAGTGCACACAATTCACAAACACAGAAAATATTTTTTTATTTTGTTTGGAGTGTACTTTGGGGGTTACAGCACCCTTTAATGGACAAGCCAGCCGGCTCTTTACTAATGGGATACAGGGGCACGCTTGGCGCTGCTCCTTTGTTGATGCACGTGCAGCCACAGTGCACACAATTCACAAACACAGAAAATATTTTTTTATTTTGTTTGGAGCGTACTTTGGGGGTTACAGCACCTTTTAATGGACAAGCCAGCCGGCCCTTTACTAATGGGACACAGGTGCACGCTTGGCGCTGCTCCTTTGTTGATGCACGTGCAGCCACAGTGCACACAATTCACAAACACAGAAAATATTTGTTATTTTGTTTGGAGTGCACTTTGGGGGTTACAGCACCCTTTAATGGACAAGCCAGCCGGCCCTTTACTTATGACACAGGCGCATGCTTGCTACTACTTTATTGATGCACATGCGGCTACTGTGCACACAATTCACAAACACAGAAAAAATATATATATTTTTTGCACTTGGGGGGAGCACCCCTGATAGACAGAGCACCCCCTGTACAACACTACAGCACACCTTTAGGACTGGGACACTGCACAGGACTTTGGAGTGGACACAGCCCCTATGGACAACTGACTGCACAACACAGTCCAGCCAGCCCCTATGGACTTTGGAGGAGTGGACACAGCCCCTATGGACAACAGCAGCATAGTGCAGCACAGCACAGCACAACACTACACTGCACTACACTACACTACACAGCCCGGCCAGCCCTAACTCCCACCCTCCCTCTTCACTGTCCACAGCCGAGTGAGAAAATGGCGCCAACGGGGGTACCTTATATAGGATCCAAAACCCGCGACACCCGGAAGGCAGGATGATGATGTTTTGCCTCGATTTCAGAGCCGAGTCAGGCGGGAAAAGTCGAGCCTGACTCGGATCGGCCTCGGATCGGGGGGGCTCAGGGGGGGTTCAGATTTCAGAAATCCGAATCCGCTCACCCCTAATATATATATATACTGTGTATATATATATATATATATATATATATATACATATATATATATATAGAGAGAGAGAGAGAGAGACTTAGAAGTAGCACTCCACGAACTTCACAACAATGTTGAAACTAGAGATGTGCGCCGACCACCGTGTTTTTGTTTTGTGTATGAATCTCCCTTGGTTTTGGATCTGGATTGATTTTGCCAAAACCGCACCTCCATGTTTTGTTTTCATGTTTTGGTTTTGGAGCTGGATTTTTTCTTAAAAAAACCCAGCTAAAATCACATAAAATTGGCCTTAAATTGGTCCTACAGTATTAATAACCTCAATTACATTTATTTCCACTCATTTCCAGTCAATTTTGATCACCTCACAGCTCACAATATTGATTTTTTAATCTAGTTATAGGGCCGAAAGGTTGCATCCAGCTTGCTAGCTCAAAACTGATTGGTATAATTATTAATAGAGTTGAGGGCAGCGCAAAGATGATGGTTGGAATACCCTTGAGGATTGAAGAATTGATACTTGATAGTTGGTGCAGCCCTGGCTGCAAAATTGATAATAAATTATTTAAAAAACAATTTATTAGGTGCAACCCCTGGCTGAATAATTAATAAAAAGAAATCATTGGTGCTGCCCCTGGCTGTAAAATTGATAATTATTTAATTAAAAAACAATTAATTGGGTGCAGCTCCTGGCTGAATAATTAATAAAAAGAAATTCATTGGTGCAGCCCCTAGCTGTTAAATTGATAATAAATTAATTCAAAACAATTCATTTGGTGTAGCCCCTGGCTGTTAAATTGAAAATAAATTAATTAAAAAACAATTCATTGATGGAAATGAAAATGATCCCATACACAAACTGGCTTTACATTACTAGTTGTCATCATCCTTGTCATCCCCATCAGTGCGTACATCCTCTTCTTCACACAATATTAATTCTTCCCTCTGGAATCCACCATAGGCGCCTCTGTAATTTTTTCATGTAATTGTTGGTAGAGGTCTTCCTCGTGGAATTTGTAATTCATTTTAATGAACATCATCTTTTCCACATTTCGAGGAAGTAACCTCCTACACCGATCACTGACAAGGTTGCCAGCTGCACTGAAAATTCTTTCGGCGTACACACTGGAGGGTGGGCAACTTAAGTAATGCAAAGCCAGTTTGTTTATGGGACTCTAAATTCCCTCTTTTTCCTGCCAGTACTGAAAGGGACTGTCTGACATGCCTATTAGGATGTTATCTCTGAAATAGTCCTCCACCGTTCTGTGAATGGAGAACATATCACACATAGGCCCTGATTCAGAGCCGGACGCTCTGACAGAGCGCTCGCTCTGAATCAGGGCCATCATTCTCTTTTTTAGAGCGGCCTCCTGGCTGCCCACATAGCTGTGGGTGACCACCCACAGCTATAGCGAGCGGCCAAAAAGATGGTCACGATGGTCAAGACCATCGAGACCATTGGGCTTGCGACGAGACCCTTGTGGTAGGGTCTCGTTGCCACAAGCCCTGGAGTGCTTTCGGCTCTATCAGAGCCAAGAGCACTCCCACTGACATCACTTGTGATGTCAGTGGGGCCGGCCCCAGACGGTAGGTGTTCCCATGGGAATGCCTCCGTCTGGGCAGCCACGCCCCCAGCACGCCCACCAAAGGGGGCGTGCTGTCCCTTACCATCGACAGCATGCCCCCTTTGTAGTGAGACCCAGGTCTCGCGCATGAGCACGACGGAGCCGGCTCCCTCGTGCGCATGCGCCAACATCAACCCGCTTCTGAGCGCTCAGCGCTCGCGAGCGGGTCTGAATCAGGCCCATAGTCATGGTAGAAGATATGTCACTAGTAGGCAGTTCTCTCAGGCCCGACCAGATGTAATTTTTTGTTGAACGATCTGCATGACCAGCAGGCATTCTGTGAGAAAAATTGAGTCTCTTCCTGACAGCTGCAGAAACTGAAGGAGGAGATGATGGCATTTCACGCGTGGCTGCAGCTTACAATTATTTTACCAACATCTCTTTGCACGGTTTTAGATTTTGGTCTTTTGGAAAAAAAACTCACAAGGTAGGACTTAAACCTAAGATCCATTATGGTCGCCAAAATATATTTTTCAAATTTCAATAGATTGACGACTCTTGGACCCTGGTGAAGTCAATCAAGGGCTTGATCCACCAGTCCGACATACTTTGCGCAATCACTCCGTTTCACCTCCTTCAGTTTCTTAAACTGTTTTTGCAAAAGTCTGATAGGGGAATGCTGGCAGTGTCTGAACTAACTTCACGTGTGGCAAGTTCAAAGGGTTTGAGAACCTTGCACAACACGGAAATTATTCTCCACTGTGCTTGAGTTATGTGCATTCCCCCTCCATGGACTATGTCATAGGCCATTGTATAGGATGGTCTTTTGCTGTTCCTCCATCCGCTGAAGCATAAAGAGGGTAGAATTCCACCGAGTTACTACCTGTTGCTTCAGCTGATGGCAGGGCAAATTTAACTGTACCTGCTGGTCATGCAATCTTCGACAAGCGTTTGCCGAATGTCTAAAATGTCTGGATATTTTGCAGGCCATGGAGAGCATCTCCTGCACGCTCCTGTCATTTTTTTTAAAATGTTGCACCACAAAATTAATTGTGTGAGCAAAATATGGGATGTGTTGGAATTCGCCCAAATGTAATGCTTTCACAATAATGGTGGCATTGTCCGAAATCACAAATCCCGAGGAGAGTCCAAGTGGGGTACGCCATTTGGCAATGATTTCCCTGGGTTTTTCTAAGAGGTTCTCAGTGGTATGCCTCTTAGTGAAACCAGTTATACAAAGAGTAGCCTGTCTCTGTATCAGCTGTCTTTTGGTAGATGTTGCTGCTGCAGTTGCTGTTGTAGGCAATACACCTACCCAGTGGGCTGTCACAGTCATGTAATCCTTAGTTTGCCCTGTCCCACTTGTTCATATATCAGTGGTCAATGGGTACAACGGCATTTCTGTGGACATTAATAAGGTTTTTTTTAATGTCCTTGTACAGATTTGGAATTGCTGTTCTAGCAAAGTGGAATCTAGAATGGATCTGGTAGCGAGGACACATGACCTCAATTAACTGTTGAAACCCCACTGCGGTAATGGCGGATACTGGACGCATATCTAATACCAGCATAGCTGTTATGGCTTCAGTAATCCGCTGTGCAACTGTGTGATTGCTGTCATACTTGTTGCCCTTGCAAACGATTGTTTGACATTTGTTTTTTGGAGGATACATTACAAGTAGTCTTCCTCCTGGTCCCCTTCTGGGATGAAGATCCACTCACAGCAACAGCAGCAGCAACAGGCATAGTCATTAAGGATCCTTCTGAGGAATCACGGATAGGAGAGGAGTCAATCATGCTTCGAATACCAACATTGGATGCAGCAGAACTACTCCTGATGAGGAATGAGGATGTTGTTGATGCAGGTGTTGGTGTTGGAGATCGAAGGCACTTGGATCTCACAGACAGGGAGGAGGTAGGTGACACTGGACTTGTTACGTTTTGAGTTTTGGAACTTGGCGACGTACACTTTGATATTTGATTAATGCGCTCCAAGTGACGTAACAAGGAGGAGGTACCTAAGTGGTTTAGGTCCCTCCCTCTACTCACTCTTGCATGGCAACGGTCACATATGGCTTGACAACTGTTGTCCAGATCAGAGTGGAAATAATTCCACATGTGAGAAGTAGATTTTTTGTCCTTTGTCCCGGCATGACAATGAGCTTTGGCTTTTTCAATCCATGGGTAACAGCTGTTGCCTTATTTACACAAAGGACATCCTCGGCATCAACATCCTCATCACCAACATCTTCATCATCAACATTCTCATCATCCTTAGCGCCTTCAACTACTCATCATCCTTAGCGCCTTCAACTACCAAAATGTCCTCATCCTCCATGTGCAATTCCACAGAAGCATCCTCAATGACTATGTCTGCAATATGTTGACTGCCCTTCCCCACATTTACAGATGGCACACAAATGTTGGAACTTGGAGGATCCTCCAATACACTAGTATTTAGGTCTGGCTCACACATGGCAACCGTGGACACACTTACACTCTCCTCTGGGATTTATGATTTTGATTTCTCAGGGCACACACTTTGTTTTTCCGGAGCTGTCTTAACAACTATCACATTTTTAATTGGACCACCACCACTACTACTACAAGCAGAAGGGCTATCAGAATCAGCAGTCTTCATAAAGAAATGCCAAGACCTTATTCTTTCCTTGCCACTTTGTGTAATATTGCCAACTTTTTGTTTATCTAAAGGCAAATTTCCTTTCAACTCTTTTTTCTTAACTTCAGTAAAACTTGCTTTACCGTATCGATGGCGTGACTTAAGCCCTGGGGCATGGGCCTTCATAGAAGACGAGGAAGTTGACGGCCTTGCACTGCTGGCGACAGCTACAACATGTGGTTCTTGAACTGGCTCTCCTGTCATGTGATAGCCCTCCATATAGTGTAGCCAAGGTGCGGTTACAAAATTTCCAGACATGCAGGCGAGCGCACACAGACAAATATTAGACAAAAAAAAATTCTTTATATTTTTTTTCAGCTCCAGAACTTTGGCCCAGAGCACCGATTGATGACCACTGGAGTCGGGCAGCACTAGCTTGCAACTTGCCTTGCTGGCTGGATCTTGTGCGGTTAAGCCTAGCAAACACACACACACATAGACAAAGAAAAAAAAAGCCATTTTATTTATTTATTTTTTCAGCTCCAGAACTTTGGGCCCAGATCACAGATTGATGACGACTGGAGTCGGGCAGCACTAGCTTGCGTTGCCGACTTGATAGATCTTGTGCGGCAAAGCCTACCACGCACAGACAATTATTAGAAAAAAAGACAATTTATTTTTATTTTTTCAGCTCCAGAACTTTGGGCCCAGAGCACAGATTGATGACGACTGGAGTCGGGCAGCACTAGCTTGCGTTACCAACTTGATAGAACTTGTGCGGCTAAGCCTACCACGCACAGACAATTATTAGAAAAAAAGACAATTTATTTTTATTTTTTCAGCTCCAGAACTTTGGGCCCAGAGCACAG